>OY740790.1:45345715-45975715 GCA_963514005.1 Raja brachyura
CCCTGGTGTGGAACACCTCATCCTGGGAGCAGATGCAGCGTAGACGGAGGAATTGGGATTAGGGGATGGAGTCCTTACAGGAAGCAGGGTGGGAGGAAGAGTGGTCCAGATAGCCGTGGGAGTCAGTGGGTTTATAGTGGATGTCGGTCAGGAGTCTATCACCTGCAATAGAGATGGTGAGGTCAAGGAATGGTAGGGAAATGTCAGAAATGGTTCAGGTGTATTTGAGTGCCGGATGGAAGTTGGTGGTGAAACGGATGAAGTCAGTCAGTTGTGTGTGGGTGCAGGAGGTGACACCAAAGCAGTCATCGATGTAGCAGAGATAGAGGTCGGGGATGGGGCCCTGGTATGCCTTGAACAAGGATTGTTCGACGTACCCGACAAAGAGGCAGGCGTAGCTGGGGCCCATGCGCGTGCCCATAGTTACGCCTTGTATTTGGAGGAAATGGGAGGAGTCAAACAAGAAGTTATTGAGGGTAAGGACCAACTCCGCTAGGTGAAGGAGAGTATTAGTGGATGGGTATAGGTTGTTCCTCCGGTCGAGGAAGAACCGGAGGGCTTTGAGGCATCCTGGTGATGGATGGAGGTGTAGAGAGACTGGACGTCCATGGTGAAGATGAGAGGATGGGGGCCTAGAGAATGGAATGCGCGGAGACGACGGAGAGTGTCTGAGGTGTCTTGAACATAGGAGGGGAGGGATTTAACCAGGGGGGATAGGATGGAGTCAAGATATGTGGAAATGAGTTCGGTGGGGCACGAACAGGCAGAGACAATGGGTCTACCAGGGCAGTCAGGTTTGTGGATTTTGGGGAGAAGATAAAATCAGGCCGTGCGGAGCTGGGGAACAATGAGGTTGGAGGCTCAGGGGTACAGGGAGCCGGAGTTGATGAAGTCGGTGATGGTATTAGAGATGGTGGCCTGTTGCTCGTCAGTGGGGTCATGGCCCAGGGGTAAGTAGGAGGAGGTGTCCGAGAGTTGGCGCATTGCCTCAGCTTTGTAGAGATTGACGCGCCAGACTACCACGGTACCTCCCTTGTCGGCGGGTTTGATAACCCAGTCTGGGTTGTTGCGGAGTGAGTCGATGGCAGTACGTTCGGGGGGGGGGGAGGAGAGATTGGAGTGAGACAGGGGAGTGGAGAAGTTGAGGCGGTTGATGTCGCAACGGCAGTTTTGGATAAAAAGTTCTAAAGCCGGAGTGCCACGAGGGGGAGACCACTAGGAGGGGGTACGTTCGAGACGGGAAAGGGGATCATCAATGGGGGGAGAGGACTCCTTCCCGTGGAAGAACACTGTGAGGCGGAGGCGACGGTTGAAGAGCTCCAAGTCGTGGTGGGCGCGGTACTCATTGAAAATTAATTTAATAGGAGGAAGATTGTTATTTAAGAATATTTCAAAGGCAGGAATCTCACAAAGAGGGTCACATACATCATAAACTGCAGAACAATCACATCAGTTACATGAGTTCTGGGCAGCGCGACTGACGTTTCAGCGGCCTCTGCAGTTCGTCTGTCTTTTTTAAATTTTTGTCCTGATGAATGTATAGTTTGTTGTGATTTTTATATTGTTTTCAGCTGTGTATATGTGGGGGGCGGGAAACTTTTAATCTCTTCCCTGTATGGGTGATTTTCCCCTGTCGGGTCTCCGTTGTCGTTGGGGCCTAGTACCATGGAACGGCCTCCTACCAGAACAACCTGGGGGCTCCAGTCGCGAAGCCTGCGGGCTTACCATCGTGGGGCTGGCCGGCTTCGGAGCGTGGAGAGCTGTGGTGGCGCACGGCTGCGACCCGACTCCGGAGCTAGGAGGTTCTAGCCACAGGTCCAGTGGAAGGTGACATCGGGAGCTCACGGGTCTCTGGTGGGAGACCGCTTTTCAGAGCTCCCACAATGACAACTTCTCCCACCCGAGTTGTGAGGTTGAAAATGACCTGGAGCGGGGCCTTACATTGCCCGGCGCGGCTTTAACGGCCGCGGGACTTGCCATCGCCCGCCGGGGGAGAATATCGGGAGAAGAATGGAACACAGGGGAGAGACAAGACTTTGCCTTCCATCATATTGAGGAGGAGATTCACTGTGATGGATGTTTGTGTAAATTGTGTTGGTTGTGTGTCTTGGTTCTTTTCTTGTTGTATGACTGCAGAAACCAAATTTCATTTGAACTTCATTTGAGGTTCAAATGACAATAAATAATTGTATAATTGTATAAGTTGTATAATTGAATCTGGATCCTCAAATACCTCTCTGCGGCAGAAATCTGTGCTTGATCCAGACTGTGTGGAGTTTGCACATTCTCCATGTGATCATATTGATTTCCTCTGGATGCTCTGGTTTCCTCCCACATCCCAAAGGCATGCATGTTTGTATGTTGATTGGCCGCTAGTGTGTAGGGATTAGACGAGAAAGTGGTTTCACATGGAACCAGAGTGAATGGGTGATTAATGGTTGGCAAGGACTAGTTGGACCGAAGGCTCTGTCTCCATGCAGTATCTCAAAAATGATAGTAACTTAGAAATTGCTCCTAAAGAGCAAATCACCCCTAGTGCAATATCACAAAAAATGCTCACCGTCAGAGATTGCAGTGATCTCGGAGAAATACTGGAATTCCACAGGGCATTTGCAACCATGTTCTCAAGTGAATGCAGAAGTCCTGAACTTGGTGGCAATGGGTTAGTGATGTTCGCCTCGATCTGCCCCATGAACATCTGCACTGAATTTTTCCTGCACCTACAGATGAAGATATAGAATTTCCACAGAACTTTCCTTGCACTGAATAACCTGAACCAGGTTGGACCTGGTGCAGGAATAGTCTTTCTGTTTATCTGAATCAAGACAGAGGGTAGGTACATGGGCTCCCCGGGTTAAGGAGGACCTCTCATACAGAAATCTGACTTTAAGCAAATTATTTCATAAATATTTTTTAAAAATTTCAAGATAGTACAAATAATAAAATGTTCTGTGGTATTCATTAACAAATGGATACAGTTAATTTTCAATTAGTTTAATTGTGGGTAGAGTTAGGATGAATATTTGATGAAAGAATTATAGGAAGTGTATGTAGAGCAAAGCGATATTAGTAGTTGTAGAAACAACATTTCTTACTTATGGGAAAACTGGCTTTCAGGAATGAAACCCTTAATGGATCACATGCAGGCGGCAGAGATTATTTTAACCTGGCATCATGTTTGGCATGGAGAATTTAGGCTGCACGACCTATCATTGTGCTTTACTGTTATAAATAGACCAAATGTCTTGCAGTTTAAGTCACAAACGCTGGCTGTAGTTTTGATCTATATTTTGATAATTCTCTTCATTATGATTTATTCCTGACAAGGTGATATTTTACTTATATGTGCCGATGTGTTCATTTCTTCTGGACACTATAAATATTGGTATAATGACGACAACATCAAATTATAGTTCAAGTTTTTTAGCGAGCTGACTGGAATGATGGACTGTGCTGGGTAACAAACAGAAACATCGATGCCCAAAGCTCTGAATTCCATATTTTTCCACAGGTAGCCCATCATAATTTTGTCCTGAGCCCTCCATAAAGGGAAAGGGGTCAATTACACCCTTCTAAACAAAACAGCAGGTGGTGAGAAGAACAGGGCATTTTAGTTTGGTTTAGATAAGTTTGGAGATACAGAATGGAAACAGTCCCAGCGGCCCACTGAGTCCATGCCAACCATCGATCACCCATTCACAAAGTTCTATGTAATGTCACTTTCTCATCCACTCCTGAATTTCTAAGAGTAATGATTGTAAAACTGATCTCCCTTCGGTACTCGATCCTGGCTTCTATTGACATAGCGCTGATGTTACCTGTGACTGGTTATTAACATTGCAAATATTCATTATATTATTGATAGAAGTGAATTACATTTGTAACATTTCAATGATTTTCTTAAATAATGATGACCTTCCACTGTGGACTTTGACATTTAATATACTCCACAATCCATGGATGTGAGGCTTCAGGGCATAACTAACACTTGGCGTTAATTGCTACTAAAGCTCTTCATCCCAAAGGGATTGCAATCCTTAAAAAACCCTTTGAAGCAAAGGTTTCAATTGACATAACCACCTTTTGCACTTCAGTGAACTTTCCAAATTATTGAAATAAAACTATATCTTTGAAGCTGAGTAGATGTCAAACATCCCCGCAGCTAAAAGTTCCCCCTCAAGCCATGACTGCTTGTGGAAAAGCACAGCTTTATATTGGTGCAGAGCTTTTGAATGGCAACCTGACTGTGCTGTTGAAAGACGGGAGGATGAAGTAAATTGTCAAATTAATGCATGTTGTTCATCTTTGGTTCACCATACCTCACCAAAATGTAAAGACTTCCTGCAGGAAGTCAGAATTTCCATCATGCAGCAATATTGTAATTCCAGCTTAATGAATCCATGGCAATGGGAAACTTTCTGAATTAATAATTCATTTCAGATTTGCTGATTAAATTAGAGTTTTAATAGTTTTACAAGTTAATCGAATAATATTAGCAGAAGAGATGCAATCTTGATTCAGTTTGAATGATCTTGTTGATTGTGTTATATGGGCTTGCGTGATTTACTTCATAATGAACAGTGTGGGTGGCAAGCTAATCTATACTCAGTGCAATAAACACAAGCTAGATAAGCCACTTCTAAAAGCAAAGCTGATAAGTAAGAAAAATCAATATTCTCACTTTAGCAGTTTTAAGGATGAATTTAAAATTAATGTTGTTGGAACTGTTGTCTCAGAACAGACCCCTTGCAATGATAATGACTTCATTAAAGCTACTGTTTAAAGATTAAAATGTTTTTGATGATACGCTGTGCCACGCACAATATATCAAACCAGTTACTTTTCCCATTATCTACAGTGAATGTCATGCCCTGAAATGTTTGTTAAGGTTCCTGATAATAAACATATTCTTCATTATCCTGCCATTGGGGAAGGCTGGAACAGTAATATATAAGCTAATGCATTTGTTTTTAAATCCCAGTGAAAGAAGTAGCAAACCTAAGAGCAAGTTGGCCAGGAGACATGAATTAATGTTGCCTCTGACAAGAACAAGTAGTTTGCATCTAGTTGCCTTATGCCTGATACTTTAACGTTCTCTATATTTCACACATCATTGCTGGGCCTTAAAGCAATTATTGCAGAGTTGCACGGCAAAGATCCATGCTATAAACTCTGCTGAGTGATGAATGGCTTGGGACCACTCACGGCGCAAGACTCAACTCGAGCTGACAATCACAGAGGGTGGGTCTCGTCACGCACGTTAAATGCATGTGTTCCCCTCTCCATGTTTCTCCTCACCTTCATTATATGCCGCTGTCCTGAGCCTGCCACTAAGGAAATTATTTAAGGCTGAGTCTAACATTCCCTTGATTCCTGGTGGCTATGATATAGCAGATGCAATCTCTGCACACAGTTGCTCTCAGGGTGCCACCCAAATCAGGTATTAGCCCAGTAGTCTTGGCGAAAACCTCTGGACTGACTTGTTTTAATAGCACATTTTTCCAAATTCATGATAATTATGGGATCCCTGGATTGAGTGTCAGCAGTAAATATTGCACACTTTTCACACCCTAAATGAGGAGGAGGTCCAATTCTAAGCACACTTGTGCAAGTTGTTCCATTTCCGAGCCTCCTTTCTTCAGGTGAAGACATAGTAAAAGGTGCAGAGGAAGCTCTGAATTATGAATTAGAGGTAAACCCACAAGGCCAAGATAGTCAGATTGCTTTTTTTAAGACTCTGAGGCAACCTGACAGCAAAGAAAATACCTTGTGGAAGCATGGGCTGGCAGATTTAAGTATCAGTCAGTCCTGGTGCATATGACCACACCTTAACCTGGAGGGATGAGCAAATTAAATGTGTTGTTACCTCAACTTGGGTAATCACAGCCGAAGCCAGCCACAGGACTACTGTCGGCTATCTAGCTGCAGTTAGAAAGCTGATGAATTGCACTAATAAAGGCACTGTGGTCTCTAACCTCCTTCATTATGTTGCAGATATGGCAGCTGTTGATATCGATCAATATGACATCCACACCATTGCTGATGCACTGAAGCATTACTTACGAGGGCTGCCTTCACCTGTGATTCCTCCAGCTATTTACAGTGAGCTAGTCTACACTGCCCAAGGTAAAATGCTTCAGATGACTGGTTCTAAGCCTTTTTATGATTCCGTAAATAAAAATCTGTTCTAAAATGTACTGCTGAATAATAGCTCAATAAATTTGTAATGCCTTTCGGTCTCTTCTGCAATAGTCGTTTTCTTTCTTTTAAGAGTATTGTTTGTGGGGCGTATTAAAGATAGTGTAAAAATAGAAGATACATATTTGATTAAAGCTTTGCTTGCAGCAAGTAAGAAGGCCATTACCAGGCAGTGGCTTAATGAAAAAGTCCAAAACAGGAACAGTGGTTAGAAATTGTACGAGACATCTTTAACATGGAGAACTTGACATATTCCTTGAGAGTCAAGGAGAATTCATTTGAGAAGATCTGGGAAAAATGGACTATTTATTTGAGCCATGACACCAATTAGATAAATGCTGAGCTAGATATGGGAAGATTGTGTTATACAGAACTAGGTGGTATGTTTGTATGAATGTTGAATTATCTCCAGATAACTAATCAATGTAATTTTTTATTTTTTTTTAAAATTTGGTAAGCAAACCACACAGTCTTATTCCAATTTTTTTATTTATTTACTTTTTTTTCACTTTTTTTCCCCCCCCATCTACTTATTTTTTTATTTTGATAGCTATTTTTCTTACTTTGTTTTATTTATGGTGATGTGTTGCACTGTTTTGAAAATATCTCTTAAAAATCAATAAAAATTTAAGTGAAAAAATTAAGTATTGTTTGCCTGAGAAACGTCAAAGGATTTAAAATCTTTGTTTCCATAACTTTATTTGGTACAAACTGTTTTGACCCTACCCTGCATCTGATCCTTTAGACTATTAAAATATTTCAACCTTGTACTAATCTAAATCCTTTAAATGGCGATGTTCATCTGCGAGTTTTCTTTCAGAAAATTCAGATTCGGATATTCAGGAATATTGCATTAAAACGGTGGGAAAGTAAATAAGTAGTTTATTCTGTGTGTTTCACAAAAATGTAAGCTTGACAAATTTTACGTTCATTCCTTGAGGACTTAATAAATTGTAGCCAATTGAGGGGCCACAATAAGGTAGATATCCCGAGATTTAATATGAATCTGTGGAACCTTTGTATCATAAAAGCGTATACAGAGACCATTCATCAAACCATTTATACATGCCATCTTCTTATCAAGATGTCCAATTATTCTGCATATCCTGCAGCTCTGCAAATTCTTTTCCCTCTAGTGCCCGCCCGATTCCTTCCACAATCACCTTATTTGTTACTCATTAAATCAGCCAAAATGTCGAATTAATCAGTCAATGATATCTCATGACTTAAAATATCAGGTGAGGACAAGACCAACTCCAATATGATTGTGATCCCACACCAAAGTTAAATGTCATGAGTTGTTGTCAAGCTCATTTACATGGATTTTTTTTAAAAGACACTAGGTGTTCGAGTACCAATGGATCAAGCAGCATCCTTGGAGAAAAAATGGGTAAGTGATGTTTAAGTTTGGTATCCTTCATCAGACTGAACATTAAACATCAGTCACAAGAAGGAACACAACCTGAAATATCACCTTCCATGTTCTCCAGGGATGTTGCCCGGTTACTCCTGCACTTTGTGGTTTTTTTGTTAACCAGCATCTGCAGTTCCTTGTTTCTCCATCTGCATGGATAGCAGGCATGTTTTTCTGGTATCTAAGGAACACTGTGCCAGCTGAGTCAAAGGGTGATAGGTAGGGAATAAAAATGACAGAACTGTCATCATGGTGCATTGTGATCACCCCATTAGATAAATATATATATTTAATTGAGCTTTAAGCCATTAGGAGCCAAAAAAAAACAACATGCGAAAAATAATGTGTTGTTACTCCTTCATAAATTACTAACTATAGAACTTATTTATCATTTCAATCATATATTGAAGGTACTGATGTTTAGCATTATTATTTTTGCATTCTGGAATCAAATTCATGCCAAACCATTTGAGAGTTGACATGCAGAATCTTCATCCCCATAAAATATTACTGAAGTAATAAAGATATCAATCAACTCACGAGAATATTATAGATGATGAATATGTAATTGAAACTGGTCAGTGTGTTCTGCATTGATCCGAAGGAAAAGCTTTGCTGAAGCAAATAGCTTTAATAGACTTAGAAGTAGGAGTTCCAGAGTTTGGATGTTAAAAGCTAATAAAGCACCAACATAAGGTGCCACAGCAGAGTAAGATACCGAAGGGACTGTCACCTTTGACAAAGGCGATCATTTCGCTGAACACTTACACTCAGTCTGCTTTGGCCCACGCAATCACCTGGTTACCAAACATTTTAACTCCCCTTCCATTCCCCTATTGACCTTTCTGTCCTCGGCCTCCTCCATGGTCATAGTGTGGCCAAACGTAAACTGGAGGAACAGCACCTCATATTTTGCTTGGCTGCTTACAACCCAGCGGTATAAATGTTAATTTCTCTAATTTCAAGTCTCTTTCCCACCCCCAGTTGTCCTGCTAGTTTCACTGTTCACATCCCTTCACTATCACCTTCTCCACAGCCAGCAATGGACCACAATGGGATCCTTGGCCATGAGTGCCAGCTCTGATTTCATACCTCTCCCTGACTCCCAGTCCGAAGAAGGGTCTCGACCCGAGACGTCACCTATTTTTCTCCAGAGATGCTGCCTGACCCGCTGAGTCACTCCAGCATTTTGTGTCTATCTTTGGTGTAAACCAGCATCTACAGTTTCTTCCTACACAGTGGAACTGTTTGTTGTATTTTGTGAGTATGCTGGCAACATGTACAATCATTTAAAATAGTAAAAGAAGATCACTTTAACTAGGGAGAATCTGTAGTATTTCTATTCTTGAATAAAAGGTATCGATGATTATTCCTCTACTATTCTTGTTCTATGTTCTAAGTAAAATAACCACTGATGCCAATTTTGTAGTCCTACATGATTTATTCTGAGTAGCTTTAATTTAGCCCAGAAGGAATTTAGAAGCCCCCTGCCTCTTTAATAACATAAGTACCTCCTTGTGCACTGAATTTTGCCTTGGAAGGTGTTTCCATTTCTTCTATTCCATCACTTTTATCTGGGTGTATAATTGAAGCTGAATTTAAAGGAAGGGCAGCATGAAAAGTGTACAGTTCTTTAATAAAAGGGTGTATCTGTAATTGTTACTGATCACAGGAATAATATTACACATATTGTTAGAACCTAATAACCTTTTTTGTTGCTCTTGGTTGGGTACAACAAATAAAGAAATATATGAATTTGGATATTAATCATGCAAGGGAAATGTTACATACATCATAAACTTGTCAACAGAAAGCGCCAACTGATAAAGGAGCCAGATCCACCTACATAGTGGGCGGATTGATTGCAACAATATCCTGCCGTGTTTCTGGTATTGCAAAGAGCACCTTCATATTTTTGAAAATAACCATTAATGCTGAGAGATGAATATTCAAAACCTTGTCATCCGCTTAAGTGGTGGGCTTTGTACAGCGCTAACAGAGCCAGCCATATAATAACAACAAATGGAAGTAAAATATATTCATCATATATCTTGTGCAAAGCATAATAGTGCAGGTGCACTAAATATGTAATTGAAGCAGGCGGTGGTGGAGACAGTTTTCTGATAAAGATGTGTCATGTGCAATTTTTGTTAGTTATACAGTGTGGAAACAGGCCCTTCGGCACAACTTGCCCGCACCGACCACCATCTACACTTGTCCCACCTGCCTGTATTTGGCTCATAACCCTTCAAACCTGTCCTATCCATGTACCTGTCTAATTGTTTTTTAAACATTGGGATAGTCCCAGCCTCAACTAGCTCATCCTGGCAGCTCATCCCAGACACCCACCGCCCTTGTGTGCCAAAGTTACCCCTCAAATTCCTATTAATTTTTTTCCCCTTCACATTCCTATGTCCTCTGGTTCTCGACTCTCCTAGTATGCACAAGAGGCTCTGTGCATCTACCCAATAGATTCATTTTATGATTTAATACACCCTACAAGATCAGCCCACATCCTCCTGTGCTACAAGGAATAGAGTCCCAGCCTGCTCAACCTGTCCCTCTAGCTTAGAATCTCGAGTCCGAGCAACATCCTTGTAATTCTTCTCTGTACCCTTGGCAACTTGACAACATCTTTCCTGTAACATGGTGGCCAGAACTGAACACAATACTCTAAATGCAGCCTCACCAATGTCTTTCTGACTGCACATGATATCACAACTTCTATACTCAATACACTGACTGATGAAGGCCATTGCGCCAAAAGCCTTTTTGACCACCCTATCTACAGTACCTGTGATGCCACCTTCAAGGAACTATGTACCTGCACTCCTAGATCTCTCTGATCTACAACACTCCCCAGAGCTCTACCATTCACTGTTTAGGTCCTGCCCACGTTAGACTTTACAAAATACAACTCACATTTCTCTGTATTAAATTCCACCAACCATTCCTCAGGCCAACGTGCCAATTGATCAAGATTTTGTTGCTATTTTTTACATCCATCATCTCTGCAATACCACGCACTTTTGTGTCATCTGCAAACTAGCAAATCTTGCCATGTACGTTCTCATCCAAATAATTGATATAGATGACAAACAGTAATGGGCCCAGCACTGAACCCTGAGGCACACCACTAGTCACAGCCTCCAGTCCGAGAAGCAACCTTCCACCATTACCCTCTACGTTCTTCCATGAAGCCAATTTTCTATCCAATTTTATACAGAGAATTACAAAATTATTAACAAACTCCAAATTTCCCTTACTCAGCTTGTCTGCCCTGGTCTTACATAATGTTTGTTAAATAGTTATATGAATTTTTCCCTCCTAAATATTCTCTGTCATCGTATTGAGCTAAGTCAACTGAACATTACTGGTGGAAATAAAAACCAGGAGGTATGTAACACTGGAAATTCAGGATATTTTAAATGCGGAGAACGACACATTCAAAGTTTCAAGGTGAGTGCATTGCCACATGTACCAGTTAAGGTACAGTGAAATTCAGATTGCTATACAAACATACCAATAAAGTGCAACAAGACTCCCAAATGCATTTTTACCATGAATATCTACCACAGCAACTCCCCCACATTCCTCACTGTGATGGAAGGCAAAAAAAGTTCAATCTTCTTCCCTTCTTTGTTCTCCCGCGGTTGTGGCACTCGAACCTTCCGTTGTCGGGGCGATCTTTGCTCCCGCAACCGGCAGCCGAGCCCTCCACATCGGGGCGATCAATCTCCCGCATCGGGAGATTCTCAGCTCCCTGTGCCGGGTGATCGGACTTCCGAGTCGGAGCTGGTCGAACCTCCTGCGACTTTGGAGCTTCCCAACATCAGTCTCTACCCGAGACTGCGAGCTCCTCGATGTTGAACTCCGCAGGCTGTGGTTGGAGCGTCGATCCCAAGCAAGGGATCGCAGGCTCCGAAGGTATGTCCACGGCCCTGCGGTGGGGCTCAAAGTCAGTCTCGAGCAGGGTCGCCAGCTCCATGATGTTAGGCTGCAGAGCGACCGGAGATGCGATCCAGATAAAAATCGCATCTCCAGCAAGGTAAGAGATTGAAAAAAGTTTCCCTGACCCCGCCACCCCCCACCCCGCACATAAAACAAGCCAAAGAACATTAACACATGCTTTTTACGACACACTAAAAATAAAAAAAAATAACAAATAGACTGTAGGCGAGGCTGCCATTGAAGTTAGATGTGGTATTAATATTGCAATTTAATAAAGACTGGAAATGATACAGAGCAATACCACAAACCAGGGTAAAATGTTCAGGATATATTGCCTTTCCTAACATGAGTGTAAGCTGCCTGTTATGTCATTCAATACGATTGTGGATGGACTACTAATCTCTTTATTCCACTATTCCCATTTGTCCTGTTCCCTAAGTGACCATGAATTTCCATGTCTCAATCTTGACTGCATTTAATGACCGAGCAAAATGACCTTGTAGGTAAAGTATTCCGAAAATTCATTGTCTCTTGACTGTCAGATATCTACTCACCTCAGTCCTAAAAAGTCAGTCCTTTATTCTAAGTCCATAATTCTAGATTCTTCAGGGACTTGAAAATGCTTTTGAGTATCGACCTTGATAAGCGCACAATGTCTTGTACACATTGCAGAGATCTACTCACTTTCGCCTAAGATCCAGAAAATACAATTTGTCTGAATAGCTAGCCCTTTCATCATGGAAATCAAATATATCCTGCCAAAAGCAAGGAAGCCAAAAATGTGCTCTCACCAAAGTCTAAGTATCTCCAGGAAGATAGTCTAATGGGCCTGTCCCACTTAGTCGACTTTTTAGGCGACTGCAGGAGACTATGCAGTCGCCACATGGTCATCACATGTTTGCGGGTGGTTGCCGGGGAGTCACCTTCATGGTCGTGAGGAGTTCCTTCATTCTGTCAACTAGTCGCGGTCTCATGTTGAAAAATTAGCGGCGACTAGAATGAAGCCGCCATGGAGATTAGCGAGAATTCCAGCGCCGTAGATGGGTCGCCAGGACGTCGAAGGCTCTCAGGGGTTCGCATAGATTGGAGCCGGTGCTAACCGGTGAATTTCATTGGCTCATAGGGGACAAAAAAGGTAAGCAGTAGTTTTCAGAATTAAGGATAACCAACCGGTAATGTTAAATGTCGAGCTTCACAGACGTGCACCTGTGGCTTCTTAAAAGTTGTCTCCACTCCTTCTCACCCCTTCTCCCTCCTCTACCCCCCTCTTTTAAAGGACTTATCGTACACCGTGCTTTAGCCATCGTTTTAGCGCCAACCTTCCTGTTCATCGCGGTATGTGTCTGTATCACCTTGGCTTTGCACTGTGTGAATTTTTTAGACAGGGCAAGCGGGGGGAGAGCTGTCTAAAACATTCACATGGCTAATGAAGGAAGCGATGTGTTTGTGTGTTTGTGTGTTCCACTCTGACAGTCGCCCTTCCAGTTCCCAGTTTTGCAGTTGCTGGCAGTCCGCTGAAAAATTGCCTAAGTTTGATTATATTCCAAGACTCCTTACTGCTGGTAATAGAAGTGTGCATAGTGCTTTCAAGCGAAAAGTCTGTAAGGATAAGAAAGACAGGACTTCAATATGGATGTTTGCCAAGGCATATTCTAACCATTATTACTAACTTTTACATATATTTACAAAAGAATAGACACGCACAATGCATGAAATGGTGGCACAGTGGCGTATCTGGTGTAGCTGCTGTCTAACAGCACCAGAGACCCTGGTTCAATGTTGAACTTGAGTGCTGTCTGTATGGAGACGGCATATCCTCCCAGTGACCACGTGGATTCTCCAGTTCCTCCCACATCCCAATGACATGCACTTTGTAGGGTAAATGGCCTCTGTAAATTGCCCCAAGTGGAAATAGGACTGGATGACATAGTGTGGACCTGCTAGGCCCAATGGCCTGTTTCCATGCTGTATCTTTCAATCATTCAATCAATCAATCAATCAAAAATCATCTTTAAATATTGGCACAAATATTGAACCTGAAGTGTTGACTTACATTTCTTGTCGCATTTCCATGTTTATTCATTTTATGAGATGCCACTGGTAAAACCAACATTTACAGTATTGTTCATCACTAATTGTGCTCGATACTGTGGTGTTGGTGGGCTAGCTTCTGTAGCCCTTCTGGGGGGCATAGTTGAATAGACTGTTGGATGGGGAGATTCAGAATTTAGACCCAACAACAACAATGAAGTAACAGCAAGGTGATGGCCGATTTAGATTGGATCTTGTAGCAAGTGGTGTTCCTATGAGCCAGCTAATCTTATCAGTCTGGGTGGGTTTGGGAGATGGTGCAGATTAACATGATACTGTGGGGGGTTTTTTTCTGCAGTTTGTTAAGATTGAGTATTTGTATAAAAATATTTAAAAACCTACAGTGCAAAGAGGCAGGTCTGACCACAAAGCTCAGCTTGAACCAAAATCCAGGTATGATTATTCCATCACACTGGCCAGCCTACAACATTTATTGATCTTCCACTTCAACAAATAATACTTGGCGCTTCTAGCCTCCCCAGCAAAAATAATGATGCCATAAATCTTCTCTAAAACCTTCAATCCTGTTTCTCTATCGATCCAATTCCATTTTAAAGATGCCAATTGAACTCCCATAAAATACATGCCCTTGGAGGTAGTCCATTATTTCAATAAACCATGCTTCAGTTTGGTAGCCCGTCATGCTCTGTGTTGGGCTGGGGGTCAGACAGAGACTAAGATATACTGTGCATGTTTACGTGTTTGTTGGGGAGGGGAGAGATAATGGAGAGGTTTAGACATTATTATATTCATTCGGGTTCAGGTCAGGCCCTAATTTTCTTTTACATTTGTCACTGATTTCCTGAATACATTATTGTTATCAAATCTCACTCTGGAGACTTGAGCACATAAATCTACTCTGACACACCCGTGCAGTGGCGAGGGATTCCTGCAATTAGAGTTGCTATCACTGAGCTGAGATGTGAAACTGAGATGTGAAACATCATCTATTTTTTCAGAAGAACTTAAATGACATTATTCTGGCAAAGACCATGTAAGCTATCCCCTAAGTCCTGGCCAATATATTGGCTTCAATGTACACTTCTGAAACAGGCAGTATGGACAGAAGCTAATTGCTATAATTTGAAGCTTGCTGTATAGAAATTGGCCATGATGACACTTCAAAACGTCTTTAGAATGTTATGAGGTGTTTTAAAGAGACATAAAAAAGAGCATATTTTTGTTTGCATTTTGAATTTCATTTGTTGTCATCATAATTGTTAAGTGGGATTTATGAATATTATACCCTTGTTCATTCCAGTTCACTCTCTATTGAAATTTGTAAACTTGCATCTGATCTATACTGCACAGGTCTCCCCTTGGTCTTTTCCTTTCAATGTTGTAGCACATAAATTCAAACAGGGCATATTTTGCATTCTACCTGCATTCTATCATCTGATCATACAATCTCTTACATTGTGTCAACGCCACTATTTCCTTCAATGCACATGCAAAACATTTGTGAGGTAGTTCCTCAAACGCTCAGTGTCCAGTTGTGGCTGGACTTTGGACTGTGCTCCTTCTCCAAAGAGCTTATGCAGTGGCCGCATTAAGCTTCAGCACATTCTGCAGCATCTCGAAATGCGCCAATCAGCAGCATTCACTTGCTGCCATCTCTTTAAGTAGGAGCAAGCTTTGCACAGACCAAATTGCGTCTGCCACCAAGTTAAACACAAAATGCTGGAGTAATTCAGCGGGGCAGGCAGCATCTATGGAGAAAAGGAATAGGTGACATTTCAGGTCGAGACCCTTCTTCAGACAGAGTGTTAGGGGAGAGGGAAACATGTGGCATGAAAAGGTACAAAGAACAAATGAATGAAAGATAAGAAACAAACAAACCAACATCCACAGTTCCTTCCTACACATTCTGTCACCAAGTTAATGTTTGTCTCAGCTCACATCTGCCTTTCCTTACCCCATGAATATTTTATCACACATTAATCCCTCTAAGTTTTAGAGTCACTCTGTATGCTCTTTAAAACTTTTCTGGCGTCCTTTCTAAAATGGGCTGACCAGAATATGCAATGCATATGAGAGGTAACTCCATCAATGATCAATACCATATGGATCTCATTCTGGCTCACTCTCTAATGCTGTCAAGATCCAGCTGAGCCCCTTTTTGACAACTACCTCATGTATCCAGATGTTGGCAGCAAGGTATGATACACTACTTTATTAAGTCTAGGTTGCAAAATTCTGCAGTGCGTACATTTCAAAACGACCACAGAGGATTTCACGCACTTTGGTTTGTTCCGAAAGGAACGTGAAAGGTGATATATAAATTATTTTGCTTTGGTAATATCAGGTCATTGGAAAGGTTGAGAATCTTTCAAATGCTCTTGCTGTTCATATTTTCTACTGTCCCTTTTTTGGTCTAAAACACCACTCTTGGTGTGTGAGATAAGTGGAAAATTCTGCAGACAAAAGGGAATGCATCTTGGCAGAGATGGCAATGTTTTTGTACTTGCTGAATTGGGCTAAATTGTATCAGTTTGCTTTGCAAACTCTAACTACCTGAGGCCCACTTGTTCTGCAGGGGTGCAGCTAAATTCACAGCAACACACAGATTATTGCGTACCTATTAATCTCCAGGTAACTACTAATCTTTCCAGTCTAACGAGGATTACTCCGATAATTGAGCGCTGCTGGCAACACATTGTTGCAGCAATTTTCTTTCTGATTTCTGACCAGCCAGCAAACACTTTGGGAGAATTCTTGCCCACTGTGTTATTCTATTGGGCCTGTCCTACTTAGGCGATTTTTCAGCGGACTGCCGGCGACTGTCAAGTTGTCTGCATTTGCCTGAAAAAACGGGAACACACACAAACACAAGACAACGCAAAGGCGGGGGCCAGGGCAAGTGGAGGGAGCGCTGTCTGCAATTCACACGGTGCAAAGCCAAGGTGATACAGACACACACCACGATGAACAGGAAGGTTGGCGCTGTAATTAAAACGGCTAGCATAGTGTACGGTAGGTCCTTTAAAAGAGGGGAGAGGGGGAGGGTAAAGGGGGGAGAAGGGGGAAGAAGGAGTGGAGACAACTTTAAAAAAAACAGACAACTTTTAATAAGCCAGCGAGACACAGCTGTGAAGTTCAGCGGACATTTAACATTACCGGTCAGTTATCCTTGGTTCTGAAAACTCCTGCTTATGTTTTTTTCCCCCAATGAACCAATGAAAATGGCCGGTCAGCAAAGGCGATTAACTGAAACTACCTACGACTACCTCAACTACCAACAACTACATGGCAACCCCGCTACAACTGCACCTATGACTACAGGATTATCGATTATCTCCATGGCATCCAATTTTTGGTCGCAGAAAATTTTTCAAGATGTTGAAAAATTTGCGCCGACCATACTGAGGCCGTGACTAATTCCCAGAATGTGGGCACTACTGGCGACCATGAAGGAGACTCACCAGAGACCACCAGCGAACATGTGGCGAGCACACAGTCTCCTGCACTCGCCTAAAAAGTCGCCTAAGTGGGACAGGCCCATATGTCTTTGTGTAATAGGAGTTGAAAACCACACTAAGTGGGGAAGAGAATGGTAGTGGGAAGGTAACACAGTGACAAATTGTGGAAGGACGTGGTGAAAGTTACCAGTATCGATGAAGGGGAATGTAGGTCTGAGGAAGGGTCTTGACCCAAAATGTCACCCATTCCTTCTATCTAGAGATGCTGCCTGTCCAGCTGAGTTACTCCAGCATTTTGTGTCTATCTTCTACTAAAGGCTGTGCAGGCCAAGTCTTTGGGTATTTTTACGGCTGAGATTTATAGATTCTTGATTATTAAGGGTGTCAGAGGTTATGGGTTGTAGGCAGGAGAATGGGGTTGAGGGTAAAGATAGATCAGCCATGTTTGAATGGCAGACTTGTTGGGCCAAATGGCCTAAATCTGCTCCTATAGCTTGTGAACATGAAATTATAAAAAGAGGGCTCAAAATTGCCTGTGTTAACTGAGGGGGTGGGGAGTTCAGAATGAACTAGATGAAGAGAGAGTGCTGAAGCATCAATCAATTAATCAATCAGTTCCATTCATCACATACACATATAAGTGCAGTGAAATGAATTTGCCAGCAGCGGTACGATTAAAAAAGAACACACAATACACAATAAGATTTAACACAAATATCCACCACAGCATTCTTCACTGTGGTGGAAGGCACAAAGAACAGTCAGCCCTCCTCCATTGTTCCCCCGTGGTCGGGGCCATAAACCTCCACAGTCGCCGCTACGGGCATCCAGATGTACAGACCCTCTCGTCGGGACGGTCGAACGCACTCCGCTGCTTGGAGGTCCCGAATCAGCGCTTTCCTACCGGAGACCACGGCTTGAGGATGTTGTAGGCCGCAGGCTGGCGGTCAGAGCTCTTCTCTGGCTGTCCCCGGCGAGGAAACCCAGGCTCCGGATGGTAAGTCCATGCCGTGCCCGAGGCTGGAAGCTCAGGATGTAACAGTCCACGGACCAGCGATCGGCGCACTCCCTTCTGGCGACCCCGGCAAGGGCTTGTCCGCTCCACGGTGAAAAGTCCATGCTGTGCCCGCTGCTGAAACTCTGGGCCCGACTCCGGGAAAGGCCGCTCCAATCCATGCTGTTAGGCCGTGAGGGGGTTGACATAGAAAAAGTCGCCTCTCCGTGGAGGAGGCGACTGAAAGCGGTTAGCCCTCACCCCCCCCCCACATCACCCCCCACACAAGACACATTGAGGGACACTAAAACAAACATTTGGACACACTAAAAAAAACAAAGAAAGTTTAAATAATAAATTAATAGCATTAATTAATGTGCGAGGATGGGTGGCCATCGGAACAGTATTTGGAAAATACAGCATTTACAAAAACTAGCATACACTGGAAAAGGCAAAGAAAATTAATCCCATAAACTGAAATAAACAAGTAAAAATGTTTCATAAGGACCTGAAAAACTGTCGGCCTCTACGCACAGGTGGGGAGCAGAAGAATGGCAGCTTAATAATTGGGCAGAATGAAAGGCAAGTACCTGAATGGAGGTGAAGAGGTGAATCTAACCTTTGTAGATGGCATGACATGAGAATTAAGGGACAGAAGTTTAGGGGTAACATGAGGGGGAACTTCTTTACCCAGAGAGTGGTGGCTGTGTGGAATGATCTTCCTGCAGAAGTGGTGGAGGCAGGATCGATTTTAACATTTAAAAGTAAAGTGGATAGGTATATGGACGGGAAGGGAATGGAGGGGTATGGTCTGAGTGCAGGTAGATGGGACTAGGGGAAAATAAATGGTCGACATGGACTGGAAGGGCCGAGAAGGCCTGTTTCCGTGCTGTAATTGTTATATGGTTATAGATACAGATACAGAGATTCAGCGTGGAAACAGGCCCTTCAGCCCACCGGGTCTGTGCTTACCAGCGATCACCCCATACACTAGCACTATCTTTACACTAGGGACAATTTCCATTATTACCAAAGTCAATTAACCTACATACCTGTACATCTTTAGTGTGTGGGAGGAAACCAGAGCACCCGGAGAAAACCCATGTGATCATAAGGAGAACGAACAAACTCCATACTGACAACACCCTTAGTCAGGATCGAACCCGGGTCTCTGCCGCTGTTATGCAGCAACTATACCACTGTATCACTATGCCACCCTAACCGAGAGAGGGTAATGTGGAATGAGTGTTAGAAGTCGATGCCTGATCTTTGTGAAAACTATAACGTGAGCTGCCTGCTTCCCAGGTCAGCATTCAAGTATCTACATTGGCTTCATTGCAGGAACCATGTTCAACGTCCTGGCAGTGTGATAAATTGGATATTGCTGCCAAAGGGCCATGTTCTGAAGGAGTTCAACCAGCAGTCAGGAATTCTCATTTAATAGTCAAGATTACAAATCTACCAATTGTAAAATAATATAGTTTTCAGATGCAGAAGGTAATAAATCATTTCTGGAAGCATGTCGCAGATCCAGGGGATCAGGAGAGGACTGCAGTGTTAGTAAGCTTAACGTTAACTTAGCCGAATGGGATCTGCTGTTCTGTGGCCTCTAACACCACACTGTTCAGTGCATTTACTCCTCAAGCCAAGGGAAGATTAGTTTTATTAGCACCTGCTGTCCTGGACAAGAATAGATATTGTACTCACATTGATTGATTAACAACGAGTTAAATCAGTAATGATGTCTAATTCAGAAATTCCAAGGTAAATCTATATCAAAACTCAAGAATTGTGATGAGATTTTTTTAGATAAGATGCACAACCCCACCATCTCTGAGTTTAGCATTTGCATTTCCAGTAGATAATTTTTGCAGCCTGCAATGGTTTAAATCATGAATCAGTATCTGTTTATAATAGACTTAAAGTGTAGAGATTTTGATTTTCTGTGTAAACGTTTGTAGTACAGGTTTAATTTGCAGTATGAGTTTAATTTCATTCTGTAATGTACTGTACATACATATATTTAATTTTAAAATGTCTGACATCATGCTCTGCCATATTTACATGTAAAAGCTATTCCGGCTAAATCTAATAATTATTAAACTGCGGATAAGCCGACAGTTTTCCCATCTGCTTCATGGCACTAAATAAGTTGAACTTATTTGTTCACCAGAAAGGATTATTTCTGGGTCATTTAAAGTTATTTGACTAAAACAATTAAATACATGCTAATAATTTATAAATAGCCTTTTAAAAATATGCAGATTATTAAGAAGGATTTGAGTAGGGGTCCATCTGGGCCAGAGATTATACACACAGGTTTTAACCTCGTGAAGGATAAGGTCATTCGAAGCAGCAGCTGGTTGAGTTTAAAGTTCATTGTGAGTTTCCATTGTAGAGCACACATCATTGATAATCACTGCAAGGAAAGCAGTGGGGAGTAAGTAATGTTCCTACCATGACAAACCATGTTGGATCAAGGGTGAGTCTTTGCGTTCTAATTAATCCATACTTGCTGAGATAGGCTTAATGCCCATTCATCATCTGCCAGTTTACCAATGAGCTGCTGGTGACCTAAGGACTTTAAGTGCTTGTATTATTATAAATACTTCAATGAGATATAGATCCATCAACAGCCTTTGTCAGCAAAGCTGTCTTGAAAAGGTTTTGTATATCCAACAGAGGAAAATACACACACCCTTATCTATATATACATATATATATATATATATATATATATATATATATATATATATATATATATATATATATATATATATAGGAAGGAACTGCAGATGTTGGTGTAAACCGAAGATAGGCACAAAAAGCTGGAGTAACTCGGAGGGACAGGCAGCATCTCTGGAGAGAAAGAATGGGTGACGTTTCAGGTCAAGACCCTTTTTTAGATGCACCCATTCATTCTATACAGAGTCCCACTGAGTTACTCCAGCTTTCTGTGTGTGTCACTCTCTCTATATATATGTATATATATATATCTACCCGAGAGCATTATGGTTCCCTTTGCATTGTTGCTAACTTTTAAATCATTGTTGCTTCTTCAGACTGAAGAAGGGTCTCGACCCGAAACGTTGCCTATCTCCTTCGCTCCTTAGATGCTGCTGCACCCGCTGAGTTTCTCCAGCTTTTTGTGTACCCTCGATTCTCCAGCATCTGCAGTTCCTTCTTTAACACTTTGAGTAGCAGGCAATGAGCTGCTGTGAAGCATTGTTCATTGTTTTTTTTTTGCTGCAGCCAGGCTTTCGTTGCTTCCTTTCCCAGGCACAGACTTACTGTATATTCCCTATTCACCTAACAGCATTTCTGAATGCACTGATTTTGTTTTCATTTTTCTCCCTCATACAGGGGGGATATTTCTATTGTCCCCTTTGCTGGAGGCCGGTTTCCACAAATACTTGGGCAATAATATACTCTGTAAATGAACACCATGTCTTTAAGCTTTAGGTTGCCTTTGGTGTCCAATATCTGGTCGCACAATATGCCAGCATTCCCACTTCTCAACAACTTTGTCGTCCCATCTTTCTCGAACTAAACTCCAGTCATAAAATCATTCTGTTCTAAGTTTGCAACTTCCCTTAAGTTTTTTACTTGCTGTCTGCAATAGAGATTTTTTTAAAATTGTTAATATTACTTTGAATCATGCACTTCCTCTAACCTCATCTACTGCATTCAGTGCTCCCAATGTAGCCTCGTTTGCAGTAGTGTTGTAATTAGGCTCCGAGAGCTAACCCCCGTTAGTCTAGTTCAGTAAAACATGAGTCAAGCACTAGACCACTAAACTTTATTTTATGAAACAATAATGTATTCCCTATACAATACCTAACCACACCGCGGGATCGACCTTTGTCTCTGGTTGTCCAGCCATTCAGCCTCGTGCAAGCAGATACCTCCAGCGGTATGAAAACTGGCTTCTCTAATTTCAGGTAGTCCTTTCTTTCTCCTGCCTTCCCCTCCCATTCCCAAGTCTCCCACAGCCTACCGTCTCCGCCTCTTCCTTTCTTTTTCATGTCCCCCCCCCCCCCCGACATCAATCTGAAGAAGGGTCTTGACGCAAAACATCATCTATTCCTTCGCTCCATAGATGCTGCCTTACCCGCTGATTTTCTCCAGCTTTTTTGTCTAACAATGGGATCCTACCACTGGCCACATCTTCCCATCTCCTCCCCTGTTGGCTTTCGGCAGAGACCGCTCCCTCTGTAACTCCCTGATCAATTCATCCCTTCCCACCCAAACCACCCCCTCTCCTGGCACTTTCCCTTGCAACCGAAGGAAATGCTACACTAGTTGCTTTACCTCCCCCATTGACTCCATTCAAGGACCCAAGCAGTCTTTCCAGGTGTGGCAGAGGTTCACCTGCACCTCCTCCAACCTCATCTATTGCATCCATGCTCCAGGTGTCAGCTGCTCTACATAGGTGAGACCAAGCGTAGGCTTGACGATCGCTTCGCCCAACGCTTAGTTCACAACCTGTTCTCCCGGTGGCTCAGCACTTCAACTTCCCCTCCTATTCCAAATCCGACCTTTCTGTCCAGGGCCTCTTCCATGGCCAGAGTGAGACCCACCATAAATTGGAGGAGCAGCACCTCATATTTTGCTTCGGCAGTTTACACCCCCGCGGTATGAACATTGACTTCTCCAATTTCAGGTAGTCCCTGCTTTCTCCTCCCCTTCCCAGCTCTCCCTCAGACCACTGTCTCCGCCTCTTCCTTTCTTCTTCCCATCCCCCGCACCCTCACATCAGTCTGAAGAAGGGTCTCGACCCGAAACGTCGCCTATTTCCTTCGCTCCATAGATGCTGCCTCACCCGCTAAGAGTTTCTCCAGCATTTTTGTCTACCCATTCAACCAAGTTCTGTTATCCCACTTTACTCACCCACTCCCTACACATTAGGAGCAATTTTACAGAGACAAGTTAACCGACAAAGCCAATGCATCTTTGGGATGTGGGAGGAAACCCACTTGCTTGCAGTGAGCATGTGCAAATTCAACAGGATCCAACACAGATCTCTGGCGTGTGAGGCAGCAAGTCTACCAGCTGCGCCACTATATTTTGTTTTCCAACACACAAAAAATATACGTTGATAACTTTGGTTACTCAAAAAAATAAAAAAATATCAATTTTCAGTCTTAAATCTCCAAGTGACACTATGTCCCCCTTTACAGCTACTATATGATTTAATTCAGTCCATGACTATGGGGCAGGACATTGGCCATGAAGTTGCTGCCTAAAAGTGCCTGAGACCCGGAATTGATCCTCAATATGGGAGCTGTTTGTATGGTTTGCTCCTTTTCCCTTTGATCACATGGGTTTCCTCTGGGTGCTCTTGTTTCCATCCACATTCCAAAGGTGCGCAGGAACCTATTTCAGCCTCAACCCAAAACGTAATATTTTGCTTTTGTCCAGAGATTCTTTCTGACCTGTTGAGTTACTCCAGCTTTTCAGTTTAAACCAGTATCTACAGTTCATTCCTACACACACGATACTATACCATAGAACTTTATTAATCCCAGGAGGGAAATGTTTTGTGTGTGTGTGTGGGTATGTATATTACACACACGCACACACATATATATACTTATATAGTTATATATTCGTATATAAATATACACCGTTTTGTTTTCTCGTTTATAACATTGTTTACAGAGTACTATGTTTACATATTCTGTTGTGCTGCTGCAAGTAAGGATGTCATTGTTCTTACTGGGACGTGAGAGAATAAAACACTCTTGACTCTTGACTTACGTCGCTAATGTGTGGGATAGAACTAGTGTACGGGTGATCAGTGGTCGGCGTGGACTCGGTGCGCCAAAGGGCCTGTTTCCATGCTGTATCTTTAAATTAAACTAAAAAGACTAATACCACAAGGAGTCTACCCGAAACGTCACCCAATTTCTTCTATCCAGAGTCGCTGGCTGCTCCATGGAGTTCCCCCGCACAATTAAAGCATGGGCTGGTGGCGCCTTGTGGCAGCGGCTACCCACAGTCCGTCTATCGTTTTTTCTATCTTTTGTCTTGTTAGTATGTTTTTGGTTTTATTTTAGCTGTGTATATGTTGGGGGGTGGGGGGCGGGTGGGGGAAACTTTTTAATCTCTGCCCTGAACAGGGAAGCGACTTTTCCCTTGTCGTGTCTCCGTTGCCGTTGGGCCTAACATTCGTGGAGCTGGTGGCCTCCATCGACCTGAGGGCTCCAGCCGTAGAGCCTGCGGACTCACTATCGCAGAGGAGGCTGACTTCGGAGCTGTGCCAGCGCTGCGGTTGCGGCTGTGACCCTACTTCGGAGCTCAGGAGCTTCGGCAGCAGTACCCTGTGGACGGTAAAATCGGGAGCTCGGCAACTTTTTCCGCCTGAATCGAGGGTTTGAATCGGCCCGGAGCTGGGCCTTACATTGCCCGGCGCGGCTTAAACGATCGCAAGACTTACCATCGCCCGCTGGGGGCTTTAACATCGGGAGCCTCAGCCACCTCAATGTTGCAGTTTGGCTGCCTGACCACGGGAGAAGAATAAAGGACAGGGAAGAGATAAGACTTTTGCCTTCCATCACAGTGAGGAGGTGTTTGGAGATTCACTGTGGTGGAAGTTTATGTGGAATTGTGTTTTGGGCTTTTTTTGCTGTTAACACTGCAGGAATGAAATTTTGTTCAAACCTTGCTTGTTTGAATGACAATAAAGGGCAATTGAATTGAATTGAATAGTCTTCACCCTTACATAGTTACCCAGCCAGGCGAAATTAAATTTGAGGTAGCTCTTTTTTCCCAAAGACTTTTTTTTGCTTAAGTCCAAGTCAAGAGTTAAGAGAGTTTTATTGTCATGTGTCCCAGATAGGACAATGACATTCTTGCTTGCTGCAGTACAAGATGTAAATATTGTAAAATATGTAAACATAATTCCGAACGGGAGATAAAAGTTCAGTGTGTTTATATACCATAGACCATATATATAGACAATAAATAAACAGATAAAATGCAATAGGCTGTTATTGTTCAGGGTTTGGAGTTTGGTGATGGACCCTCCACCACCTCCAGTTTAAATTCCATTTAGAATATTTTTGGAGGACCAGGAAACCAGAAGCAAGAGTTACTCCAGGGAGTTACTCCAGCTCCAGGGAGTGATTCTGCGTTGGTTTTCAGCATCCAGCACCCGGGCAACCGTTAATTTAGAGTCTTGCCTTGGCCGGAGGCCACCTAGATTTCGAGGCCCTAGGCTTCAGCCTTTGAAGCCTAGTGGTGAATCTGGCTCTGGGAAGGGGACAGGAGGGTGGATAAAGAATGGGGATAAAGGAAAAAGGGAGTTCTCCAACTTAGAGCATGTTGCCAGCCTGCCAACCTGTGATGAATCCGTTAATCATACTCCTTCCGCTGCAAGAACAATGGAAGGATGATTTGGGATCTGCAGATTCACTCTAAGGCAAAGTAAGACATTCTTAATGGAAGAATGGGTAGCAACAAGGAACTGCTGATGCGGGTTTACAGAAAATAAAAAGACACACGGTGCTGTAGTAATTTAATGGGTCAAGCAGCATTCCTTGTATTTTAGAACATCTTCACATTAGCCATTCTTGGAGGAGATTTCACAGTGGTGCAGTCAAAATGTAGAAACAAGAAACTGCAGATGCTAGTTTGCAAAAAATAAAAAGGCACAGGGTGCTGTAGTAACTCAGTGGGTCAGGCTGCATCCCTGGAGAACACAGTGGATTGGTAATTTGCGAGATGGCATGTTCCTTATGCTGCAGATGTTGGGCTTTTGTGTGCTCCTGAGGAATGGACTTAAGGTACTTGGTGCCTTCCCGAATGCTCTCCATTTTAAATGAACTTGAACCACGGATCCCCATGAGTCAATGGGATGTTATATTTTTCCAAGAAAGCTTTTGACAACCTCTTTGAAATGTATCATCTATCAACCTGGTGATCTATTTACAGGCTGGAGCTCAGAATAGAGTGTCTGTTTCAGCAGTCTGGTGCCGGCATATGAACAAGATGACCTGTTCATCAGAAACAATGAGGTATATTTAGGATCTCGTTGTTGTGGACCTTGACTCGGGAGAGGACACGAACATTGATGTTCACATCTATTGCATGTAGATTTTGTGGACTCTGTGGAGATAGCAATGGCTGTACTTCTAAATGCTTTTCAGTAAGCTTTACAGCTCAAGAGGGCAAGGTAGAGTGGATGGTGCAATGGTACAGCTGGCATAGCTGATGCCTCACAGCTCCAGCAAACTGACTTCAATCCACGCAGGTCACGGGGCAGATGTACAAACACCGTACAGACAGCACCCATTGTCAGGATCAAACCTGGGTCTCTGGCGCTGTACGGCAGCAATACCGCAGTGTTGCTTTGCCTTGGCTATCTGAAATTAATTTTGATATATGAAGACAATGCCCTTCCTTTGTTCATCATTATTCTTCATTTGTAGCTGCTTGTCAGGTAGAACAAATTTGGTTTTGTTAGACATAGTGACTTTTATACAGTCACTTGGAAACAAGCTATTTGGATATTTTAAGGTGTTGTATGCAAAACCCACTAATTGATAGGAATCATCTGCATTACACACAAGGCACACACTACAATGAAGAAGATTAGCAAACTGAAATGATAGCTATCCATTCCTCCACATGTAACCTGCTAAGTTACATCAGCACTTTACAGTCTGCACTCATTACCATTATTGTACACCCTTGTAACACATGCATACAGTGGCTTGCAAAAGTTTTCATACCCCTTGAACTTTTCCACATTTTGTCATGTTACAACCACAAACGTAAATGTATTTTATTGGGATTTTATGTGGTAGACCAACACAAAGTGGTGCATAATTGTGAAGTGGAAGGAAATAATATTAATGACTTTGCTATAGTTGGGATCACGGAGATATGGCTCCAGGGGGACCAAGGCTGGGAGCTGAACATCCAGGGATATTCAATATTCAGGAGGGAGAGACAGAAAGGAAAGGGAGGTCGGGTAGTGTTGCTGGTGAGAGAGGAGATTAATGCAATAGAAAGGAAGGACATTAGCTTGGAGGATGTGGAATCGATATGGGTAGAGCTGCAAAAATCTAAGTGGCAGAAAATGCTAGTGGGAGTTGTGTACAGGCCACCTAACAGTAGTAGTGGAGTTGGGAGTGGCATCAAACAGGACATTATAAATGCAACAAGGGTAAAACAGTTATAATGGGTGACATCAATCAACATATAGATTGGGTGAATCAAATGGGCAGGGGTGCTGAGGAAGAGGATTTCTTGGAATGTATGCGGGATAGTTTTCTAAACCAACATGTAGAGGAACCAATGAGAGAGCAGGCTATTCTAGACTGGGATTGAGTAATGAGGAAGCGTTAGTTAGCAGTCTTGTTGTGCGGGGCCCCTTGGGCAAGATTGACCATAATATGGTTGAGTTCTTCATTAGGGTGGAGAGTGACATAATTAAGTCAGAAACAAGGGTTCTGAACTTAAACAAATGTCACTTTGAAGGTATGAGAGGTGAATTGGCCAACATAGACTGGCAAGTGATTCTTAAAGGGTTGACAGTGGATGTGCAATGGAAGGTATTTAAAGATTGCATGGATGAACTACAACAATTGTTCATCACAGTTTGGCAAAATAATAAATCAGGGCAGGTAGTGCATCCATGGATAACAAGGGAAATCATGGATAGTATAAAAACAAAAGATGAAGCATACAAATTAGCCAGAAAAAGCAGCCTACCAGAGGACTGGGAGAAATTCAGAATTCAGAAGAGGAGGACAAAGGGCTTAATAAGGAAAGGAAAAATAGATTATGAAAGAAAACTGGCAGGGAACATAAAAACTGACTGCAAAAGTTTTTATAGATATGTGAAGAGAAAGTGATTAGTTAAAACAAATGTAGGTCCCTTGCAGTCAGAAACTGGTGAATTGATCATGGGAAACAAGGACATGGCAGACCAATTGAATAACTACTTTGGTTCTGTCTTCACTAAGGAAGACATAAATAATCTGCCGGAAATAGCAGGGGACCGGGGGTCAAATAAGGTGGAAGAACTGAGTGAAATCCAGGTTAGCCGAGAATTGGTGTTGGGTAAATTGAATGGATTAAAGGCAGATAAATCCCCAGGGCCAGGTAGTCTGCATCCCAGAGTACTCAAGGAAGTAGCCACAGAAATAGTGATGCATTAGTGATAATTTTTCAAAACTCCTTAGATTCAGGAGTAGTTCCTGAGGATTGGAGGGTAGCTAATGTAACCCCACTTTTTAAAAAAGGAGGGAGAGAGAAAATGGGGAATTACAGACCAGGTAGTCTAACATCGGTAGTGGGGAAACTGCTAGAGTCAGTTATTAAAGATGGGATAGCAGTACTTTTGGAAAGTGGTGAAATCATTAGACAAAGTCAGCATGGATTTACGAAAGGTAAATCATGTCTGACGAATCTTTTGCGGATGTAACTAACAGAGTGGATAAGGGAGAACCAGTGGATGTGTTATATCTAGACTTTCAGAAGGCTTTCGACAAGGTCCCACATAAGAGATTAGTATACAAACTTAAAGCACATGGTATTGGGGGTTCAGTATTGATGTGGATAGAGAACTGGCTGGCAGACAGGAAGCAAAGGGTAGGAGTAAATGGGTCCTTTTCAGAATGGCAGGCAGTGACTAGTGGGGTACCGCAAGGCTCAGTGCTGGGACCCCACCTATTTACAATATATATTAATGACTTAGACGAGGGAATCGAATGGAACATCTCCAAGTTTGCGGATGACACTAAGCTGGGGGATAGTGTTAGGTGTGAGGAGGATGCTAGGAGGCTGCAAGACGACTTGGATAGGCTGGGTGAGTGGGCAAATGCATGGCAGATGCAGTATAATGTGGATAAATGTGAGGTTATCCACTTTGGTGGCAAAAACAGGAGGGTAGACTATTATCTTAATGGTGGCAAATTAGGAAAAGAGGAGATGCAACAAGACCTGGGTGTCATGGTACACCAATCATCGAAAGTAGGAATGCAGGTGCAGCAGGCAGTGAATAAAGCAAATGGTATGTTAGCATTCATAGCGAAAGGAGTTGAGTACAGGAGCAAGGAAGTTCTACTGCCGTTGTACAGGGTTTTGGTGAGACCACACCTGGAGTATTGCGTACAGTTTTGGTCTCCCAATCTAAGAAAAGACATTCTTGCCATAGAGGGGGTACAGAGAAGGTTCACCAGACTGATTCCTGGCATGTCAGGACTTTCATATGAGGAAAGACTGGTTAGACTTGGCTTGTACTCGTTAGAATATAGAAGACTGAGGGGGGATCTTATATAAACTTACAAAATTGTTAAGGGGTTGGATAGGCTAGATGCAGGAAGATTGTTCCCGATGTTGGGGAGGTCCAGAACAAGGGGTCACAGTCTAAGGATAAGGGGGAATTCCTTTAGGACTGAGATGAGGAAAACATTTTTCACAGAGAGAGTGGTGAGTCTCTGGAATTATCTGCCACAGAAGGTAGTTGAGGCCAGTTCATTGGCTATATTTAAGAGGGAGTTAGATGTGGCCCTTGTGGCTAAAGGGATCAGGGGATATGGAGAGGAGGCAGGTACAGGATACTGAGTTGGATGATCAGCCATGGTCATATTGAATGACAGTGCAGGCTCGAAGGGCCGAATGGCCTACTCCTGCACCTATTTGCTATGTTTCTATGTTTCTATGTAAATGATACATGGTTTCAGAATTTTATTACAAATAAAAAACTGGGAAGATGGTGTGCAAAAGTATTCTGTCCCCCCTAGTCAATACTTTGTAGAACAATCTTTCACTGCAATTACAGCTGCAAGTCTTTTGGGGTATGTCTCTACCAGCTTTGCACATCTACAGACTTAATTTTTTGTCCATTCTTCTTTGCACCATAGCTCAAGCTCATACAGATTGGATGGAGAGCGTCTGTGAACAGCAATTTTCAAGTCTTGCCAGAGATTCTCAATTGGATTTAGGTCTGGACTTTGACTGGGCCATTCTAACACATGAATATGCTTTGATCTAATTCCATTGTAGCTCTGGCTGTGTGTTTAGGGTCGTTGTCCTGCTGGAAGGCGAACCTCTGTCCCAGTCTCAAGTCTTTTGCAGACTCTATCAGGTTTTCTTCTAAGATTGCCCTGTATTTGGCTCCATCCATCTTCCCATCAACTCTGACCAGCTTCCCCGTCCCTGCTGAAGAAAAGCATCTCCACAGCATGATGCTGCCACCACCATGTTTCACAGTGGGGATGGTGTGTTCAGGGTGATGTGCAGTGTTAGTTTTCGGCCACACATAGCGTTGTGCATTTAGGCCAAAAACTTCAATTTTGGTCTCATCAGCCCAGAGCACCTTCCTCCACATGTTTGCTGTGTCCCCCACATGGCTTGTGGCAAACTGCAAACGGGACTTCTTATGGCTTTGTTTCAACAATGGCTTTCTTCTTGCCACTCTTCTATAAAGGCCGAATTTGTGGAGTGCACGACTAATAGTTGTCCTGTGGACAGATTCTCCCACCTGAGCTGTGGATCTCTGCAGCTCCTCCAGAGTTACCACGGGCCTCTTGGCTGCTTCTCTGATCAATGCTCTCCTTGCCCGGCCTGTCAGTTTAGGTGGTTGGCCATGTCTTGGTAGGTTTACAGTTGTGCCATACTCTATCCATTTTCGGATGATGGATTGAACAGTGCTCCGTGAGATGTTCAAAGCTTGGGATATTTTTTTAAAACCTAAGCCTGCTTTAAACTTCTCCACAACTTTATCCCTGACCTGTCTGGTGTGTTCCTTGGGCTTCATGATGCTGTTTGTTCACTCATGTTCTCTATCAAACCTCTGAGGCCTTCACAGAACAGCTGTATTTATACTGAGATTAGATTACACACAAGTGGACTCTATTTACTAATTAGGTGACTTCTGAAGGCAATTGGTCGCACTGGATTTTATTTAGGGGTATCAGAGTAAAGGGGGCTGAATACTTTTGCACGCCACACTTTTCAGTTTTTAATTTGTAAAAAAATTTGAAAACCATGTATCATTTTCCTTCCACTTCTCAATTATGCGCCACTTTGTATTGGTCTGTCACATAATATCACAATAAAATACATTTCCGTTTGTGGTTGTAACGTGACAAAATGTGGAAAAGTTCAAGGGGTGTGAAAACTTTTGCAAGCCACTGAATGTTGAGTTCACGATTTAAAACTTAGAGAACATATGGAAATGCAGATTCTGGAATCTTGAGTGAAACTAAAAAATGTTATAGTAACCGCTGGCCAGGCAGCATTTGGGGAGTGAGATACAAGAAACGGCGGGTGGTGATTTACAAAAAATGACACAAAGTACTGGAGCAGTTCAGCAGGTCAGGCAGCATCTCTGGAGAACAAGGACAGGTAGCCACAGGAAATGTAACAACTGTCACTATACCTCTTCTCCCTCAGGGAACCCAGCAATCCTTCCAAGTGAGATAGAGGTTCATGCGCTCCTCCCCATACCTCATATGCTGCATCCAATGTTCTCGATATGTCCTCCATTACAGCAACGGGTCCAAGCATTGATCCGGTGACCGTTACTCTGAACACTCGCACTCGATCCACCAGGGCCTGCTGGATCTCCCGGTTGTTAACGATTGTAACTCCTCTCGCATTTTCATACTGATCTTTCAGTCCTGGTCCTTCTCCGATGGCAGAACATCCTCTTACTGTACGTTCCGCTTGGGTAGCTTACAACCCAATGGGTATGAACATTTAATTCCCTAATTTTAGGTAACTCACCTACGAACTACCATCATATTTTCATTGTATCCCCCTCTCTTCATTGTTCCCCACTTGGACTTCCCTTCCCACTCTCCCATTTCTCCCCTTCCCGCTGTCCTTCCACCTCCATCCATCCTCAGGCTTTATGATTCACACCTCTTCTATCCTTTTTGTGTTTGTCTTTTTTATCTCTGGTCTTTGTCCAACTATCCGCCCATCAAAATGGCCCCTCAACTGTACCCATCTGTTCGTTGCTGGTGTTTGGCCTACCCCTCCACTCCCAGTTTTGTTCCCTCCACCCCACCACAATCAGTCTGATGAAGGGTGCAGACCTGAAATGTCATCTATCCATGTTCTCCAGAGATGCTACGTGACCCACTGAATTACTCCAGCGCTTTGTATTTTACCTTAAAACATTGCCTGTTATGTGACTAGAACCAATCAACAGAGAAACTATAGCTGAGTGCCTGTACAGTTATTCCATCATCAAATATCTTTCTTCATATATTCTTGCCCAGCGGGTCGATTTGCTGTGCTTTAAAGGTGTGCAGATTGGCTTGAATCAATTATCTGGGAGATTGCCTTCAGGTAATTGAAATCTGTATCAAGGGTAAACTGAAGCTAAGAATAATCACGTCTGGTGTTTCAATTGAGAAAAACCAAGCACATATAAGAATCGGAAGCAGATTAAATGGAACTATGGCATTGTAATAGTAGTGAGTTGTGTTGCTATTTGGAAGTGAGTGCGGGATGGATGCTGAGGTGGTAAGCGAGACTAAGAAATAGTCCCAATAATTTTCTCATTTGTTCTCATTCTCAATGCAATGGCTCACATCAAACAAGCTTGCTACTGAAAAAGAGCTAATCTTTTAGACAAATCAAAACCTGTTCAATATATATCACTTTTACTGCAGCAGCAAACTTATCTCAAATTCAGACTTTGGGCGGCACGGTGGCATAGCAGTAGAATTGCTGCCTTACCTAAGTTTGATCCTGATTACAGGTGTACATTCTCCCCATGACCAGCGTGGGTTTTCTCCGAGATCTTCGGTTTCCTCACACACTACAATGATATACAAGTTTTTGTAGGTTAATTGGCTTGATATAAAAATGTTAAATTGTTCCTAGTGTGTGTAGGGTAGTGTTAAAGTGCAGACTTGGTGGGTGAAGTGCCTGTTTCTGCACTGTACCTCTAAAGTAAAGTAAAGCTACAAAACACAGATGATGCGTGTGCATGCAAACCTTCAGTACCAAGTAATTGACTGACTCGCTGAAGCATATTATATCTGTCTCCACTATACTCCAACAATAAAGGTTAATAACAAGACTCTGGGAAAATGAACTGCGTCCCATATCCAGGAATCACCACGCAATGAAGCCAGATATCGATGGTGAAGTTCACCATTGCCTTCAGAGCATTAGCACAGCATTTGTCCTTCCATGAACAAAATAATGGTTTGAAGATCAATTCCTTAAACTTGGGACAAAACTCAAGGTTCACTGGTCAGCAGTAATTCTTGTCTCTGAGAGATGTCTGTGCTCTGTGCTACGTGCAGCTCTGTGCTACCTCCAGCTCGGTGCTCTGTGCTATCTCCAAGCATGCGTGATTTACCACCATGTGCTGTCTCTGCAAAATTCTTCAAATTCACTGGCAAAGCAAATGAACCGATAATAACTTTAACCATCCTAACATCCCCAGCATTAAGGTTTATAATTGCAATCAGTCTCTCAAGTGAACTGGCCTGATCGCATGCATGTCTGACGCCTGAAAAATACTTTTGTCGAGCTCTATAATGGAACTCTGGTCCACATTGGAGATTGAATTTGGCAAATGGCCAAACACAAAGGTAGGGATTAACAAATACAAGTGATTGAAGAATCTTCTAAAAACTGTCTTTATTTGAAGGAATAGCTGGCTCAGAAGGGTGAAGGAGTGTCTGGATGTCTGAGAAACTCCAGTTCATTCAGGAGGAATGAGGAGAAGCCCAACATGTCCCAGCATAAGCCCAGCTTAATGATGTTTCCACTTGTGGGAGAGTCTAAGACTAGAGGTTATAGCCTCAGAATTAAATGATGTTCCTTTCGGAAGTAGATGAGGAGGAATTTCTTGTCAGAGGGTGGTGAATCTGTAGAATTCTTTGCCACAGAGGGCTGTGGAGACAATGTCTTAGATATATTTAAGGCAGGGATAGATAGATTCTTGATTAGTACGGGTGTCCGAGGTTATGGGGAGAAGGCAGGAGAATGGAGTTAGGAGGGAGAGATAGATCAGCCATGATTGAATGGCGGAGTAGACTTGATGGGCCGAAAGGCCTAATTCTACTCCTAACACTTATGATATGTGGCAGAAAGAATGTACCTCCCAGATTACCCACTGAATTGCCTTTCCCATTAAACACATCCAGCCTACCTGTGGCAGAGTCCATGGGTCACACATTGGCCTCATCAGCAACCTCAGAGCCCGTAGAACTGGAATGAAACCAAGTTATCCTCGATCCTGAGGGATTATCGAATGAGAACGAGAAAATAACTTGTTCCCTTTTCAATGCCGGATTTAGAAACATAAAAAATAGGTGCAGGAGGAGGCCATTTGGCCCTTCGAAGATGCAAAGAAAAAATTTTCAATGCAAAAAAAAGCAGTCGAGTCAAACCGATGTTACATACATCTTTCAATGCCGTCTTAAAAAGCTGTCCCATAATAACAGGTCAGTTCCTAGTACTTAAAATTGTCTACATTCTAATGTAGTGTACATTCCCCGGCAGCCAGAACAATACAAACCAGCTGCTCATACACAAGCTTGCACATGTGCATTTATTTTTAACAGTGCATCTGGTCACTGTTCGTTCCCAACTGGCATCATGGAACAGAGTGCAGAAAGCAACTGGCAGCAATTAGAAGACATAGCTCCCTCGGACAGTAAGTCTGGTTTCCAATTGTGTCAGCACTGTGGATGCCATTACAGCTGGAGATGTCTGCCCTGTGCATATGAAGTTGAGAGGTAGAAGGATTTGCATCATTACAATGGCAAGTTATTATGACACAAAAGTAGGTTAGAAGGCACATCATTCAGATGTTACGGATTATGCACACAGCTGACCAAGCGTTTAATTAATTAAATATATTAAAGCTAAATTAACCCTGTTCTAAAGTAATTGTACGGTACATCTTGTACCAATAACTATGCCTTTATGTAAGATGCAAAAAGAAATACAAGAAGAAAAATAAAATATGCAAAAGAAGGCTTTTTTACACCAAGATTGCGATATTAATTAATGAAGATTTATTTGGATGAATGCATGAAGGAAATGGATAGAAGTTGGATGGGAACAGGGTGGGCAAACAAGCTTAAAACTGTCTTCTTAGGTAGAGCATTTTGAAAAATCATTAAATTATTAGAGCACAAAAGGCCATTTTCCAATCACATCCTAGTTAAATCCTTGTGGAACAAACTATTCCAACTCCTCTTAATACAGTAAGGTGATTGAATCCATGGATGGTTGTCTCTACTTTCACGAACATCATGTGATATTAGGATGAATCAAGGTTTTATTGTTAGAGGCAAATCCTGCTCAGAAGACTATAATTTGAGGTATTTCCAATCAAATGTGACATCGGAAACAAAGCTGCAGTTCCCGGTGGTATTTTGCATTAGTTAACTTAGACCTCACTACAGACCTCTTAACCTATCTGAGCAAGGCAGTACTAGCCTGTGAAGACTTCACCCAAAGTTAAATCTCACTACCCAGGGAGATATTTGTTACAAAAGCATGAACATGATTGATCTGTAATTACTAAAAGGACATTGTTGAAACAATTCTGGATTTGCAAATGTATGTTTCTTCTTTGTTACTGTTTACACCTCCCATTGGGAATGTGCCTTCATTTTCTTCCAAATGATAATTAGCTCACTGACCACTTCATATTCATATTAATTATTGTCAAATCCAGAAGATAGTCAGAAAGGCTGAATTAGAGTAGTATCCTGATATAAAATGTACCCAGAGATTTGTGAATCTGTGGAATTATCTGCCACAGAAGGCAGTGGAGGCCAATTCACTGGATGTTTTCAAGAGAGAGTTAGATATAGCTCTTAGGGCTAAGGGAATCAAGGAATATGGGGAGAAAGCAGGAACAGGGTACTGATTTTGGATGATCAGCCATGATCATATTGAATGGCGGTGCTGGCTAAAAGGGTCGAATGGCCTACTCCTGCACCTATTTTCTGTGTTTCTACGTCTATGTTTCTATGTAGAAAAGGGACATTGGTATTTTACAATATTCTATATATTGTTAAGATTTCTAGTCAACCCACAGATCATTCGTAAATATATCCCATCCTAAAGAAAAATTAATGAAGGTGCAGCTAGGATGCATGTTTGCCCATGAGATTATTGTTAGAATGTTTTAATACTAGAAACTGCAAGAATAATTGACAGAGAATGCCCTCTTCCACACTACTATTTCTGTCTCTGCCTCACTCCATCTGCTTTTGCAAGCCTCTTCCCAGTCTTTATCATTTCTACTCAAAGCAAACCTCCTATTTTCATTTAGTTAAGGTGATCCAGATTTTTGCCTAATACTAACCTGTAGTGTTCTGTGAACTCATCATCCCTGCATCTGCTTGCACTTCCTCCATCACTCAAATAAAAAGATTGCATTCTCATGGACTAAGTCCGTCATGGTTTATCTCTTCCTTTCTATCAAATCTCCAATCCTACAATCATTGCTTACTATCCTTCCATCCACCCAATCCATCAGCGTCCTAATGACCTGATGGTTCTCTGACTTAAGTTTCACAATATTCTGTCCTTTGGGACAGTTCTAAAGTAGCGTCAGGGGGGCTCTGTATACATGTGCATAAATCCTTTAAGGTGGCAAAAAATGTTTAAAGAGCAATTAATAAAGCAAAGATAGTCACAAAAGGCTGGAGTTACAGCGGGACAGGCAGCATCTCTGGAGGGAAGGAATGGGTGACGTTTTGGGTCAGAACCCTCTTCAGACTAGTTAGGGAAAAAGGAAACGAGAGATATAGACAATTATGTAGCGAGATAAAGAACAATGAATGAACAATAATCAAAAAAGTAACAATGATAAAGGAAACAGACCATTGTTAGTCGGAGAGCAGGGAGAATCACAGAGGGTAGCAGAGAGAGAGGATGTTGCTGAACTCTCATCAGCGAGAGGAGGAAAACTTCCTCAAAGTAAACATCTTTGAGCAGATTTCGCAGTGGAGCATGTTGCCGAACACTCTCCAACTCTCGTTTCCTTTATCATCATTACTTTATTGCATATCTTCCATTCATTCTTCTTTATCTCTCTACATCATCGTCTATAATTCTCGTTTCCTGTTTCCCTAACTAGTCTGAAAAAGGTTCTCGACCCGAAACGTCACCCATTCCTTTCCTCGAGCGATGCTGCCTGTCCCAGCTATTTGTGTTATTTTCAGTTTAAACCTGCATCTGCAGTTCCTTCCTACACAATTAATTTGTAGGAAAGAACTGTGGCTGCATAATAAAGCATATGGGAACCTGGGCTTCTTAACTGAAGACTGATGTAAAAAGCACGGCATGGTGGTGAAGCCATATGGCATGCTTGCCTTCATTGGTTGGGATGTAAAATGTAAGGGTTGGGATGTTTATGTTGCAACTTTGCAATACACTTGTTAGGTCATGCTCAAATAAGCGAGTTTGATAACTCGATAAATGCATGGAATCATGGGATTTGTCAAAGGTCATTCGGGATTTTAAAAAGTGAACACAGTGCTGTTTAAACTGTGAGTACATACATTGAAACATCAAAAATAGGTGCAGTAGTAGGCCATTCGGCCCTTCGAGCCTGCACCGCCCTTCAATATGATCATGGCTGATCATCCAACTCAGTATCCTGTACCTGCCTTCTCTCCACACCCCCTGATCCCTTTAGCCACAAGGGCCATATCTAACTCCCTCTTAAATATAGCCAATGAACTGGCCTCAACTACCTTCTGTGGCAGAGAATTCCAGAGACTCACCACTCTCTGTGTGAAAAATGATTTCCTCATCTCGGTCCTAAAGGAATTCCCCCTTATCCTTAGACTGTGACCCCTTGTTCTGGACCTCCCAACATCAGGAACAATCTTCCTGCATCTAGCCTGGATGATTTTCTGCAATGGAAAGTCGAAGCTTTGAAGCATTTTTTAGCGGACAGGGGGTTGAAAAAGACGGGACGAAAAGACAAACGTGCCTGTGCTACTGACTGCCGGTGAAGAAAAACATAGTCATGCTGATCAATACAAGAACTCTTGAAATGTGGAGAAAAGATTCTTCCCGATCCCATGAGCGAACTGAAAGATGGGCGGCTTGGAGAATCGAAAGGACTAAACTTCTGGCCTCCCACATCCATCGTCGAGCTGTCAAATCATCTTGCCAGTTATGATGAGGCTAACCAGCCAGCTACTTCACTGAGGTCTCAATATAACAGAAAATTGAAATGTCAAATACTGATTACAATTATCCAATGTAATGGGAATCAGAAGAGACATGATTAGTCAGGAGACTCGTGACTAAGTATTGTACTACACAACTTTACTTACACATGTACATGCAGAACTCATTCAGAAGTCAACAAACGTGCACACAGCCTGTGGCATGGATGAGTATAGTAAGAGGTGAAAACCCCACAAATACTTTTCATATTATCTATTGATAGTTTTAGAATCATTTCATTTCATTCTCCCCATCTCCCCCCCACAAAACTAGAACAATTAAAAATGGTTGTTATTCATCGTCACGATCTCGCTCACTCACCAAAGCATAACACAATAAAACCACCAAAATCATTGTAGTTTTGTACAAATGAACCATAAGTACACCTAGTTAATAGTTTTGAATCAGTATTTTCTTACCTTGAAGAAGCAAAACTGGAAAATACGTATGAAAGCTGGTCCGTACACAAACAGTGGCTCAGCTGGCGAGAATGTTTATCCCCGAATGACCCATGACCTGGGCATGCGCAGTTGTAATACCAAACTCGCTTATTACCGTGTGCAGTTCTGGTTGTTATATAATAGGAAGGAGGTGATGGTGCTGGAGAGAGAACTGAGGCGATTTACCAACAATTTATCTAGATTTGTAGATTTAAGTTAAGGGAATGATTGGATAGGAGCAAAGGAAGCTGAAGGATGACCCAAAAGAAGTATTTAAAATTATGTGGCACAAATAAGAAAGATGGTTAAAATCTCTTTCCCCTTCTCGGGGTATCAAAAACAAGAGGGCATAAGCTTAAGATGAAAGGTAATTATTTTTACACAGAGAGTGGTTGATATCTGGAACATGCTGCCAGGGAAGGCAATAGAAACAAATAAAACTATTATGTTTAAGAGGCAATATGACATGCTTAAATAGACAAGGCCTGGAAGGATATAATCCACATGCAACCAAGTGGGAGTTGAGTAAATGGGTATAAAAGTCGATATGGACATGGTGGGAAAAAGGGCCTGTTTCTGAACTGTAGGACTAAAGAATGTTAAGATGGCTATTTTCTATAAGGCCAACAACGGGAAGCAGCTCCAGTAACAGGTGGTTCTCAGATCAGGGGGGCATAGATTTGATAAGTGAGGCAAAAGATAATAGGAAACTTTTTTTTGTTCAGCAAGTAGGATACCAGTGGGCTGCTATAGACGGTGGACTGAATGTCTTCTTTCTGTGCCAATCTTGGAACAGGTCTAGAATTCCATCGAGGTCTCACTGTCTGGAATTTCCTTTCAAGGTAGAAAAACTTGCATGAAAATAGCATCTTTCACATTCCTTTCACCTCGCAGCCAGTGAAGTACTTGTAAAATAATTGATGTATGGTAGAAAATGTGGCAGCCAATCTGTACACAGCAAAGCTCCCTTTAAAATGAGATACCAACCGGATAATCTGTTTTAGCTATACACTCGTAGAAACATCCACACTGAAACAGGCCACAATTCATGCCAAACAAAAATGTGGTTACGCTATTTATTTTCTATTATTCAATCTTTTCTAATAAAGTACGTTATTGGAGAGAAGCCAATGTTTCATATTTTGATTTGATATTGATTGAAGAAAATGTTGGCCATAACACCGGGGATCAAATAGTACAAAAACCCTTCTAAAGTGCCATCTAAATCACTTTGTTGCTCTATCACCTCTCAAGATCAAGACTGTTTATTTGTCATATGAACTGGAACATTTAAATTCTTAAGCATCCCATCATGAAAACAACACAACTTGATTTGGCAACTGGTTTGCCCAAGAAATGGCAAAGTTGTGGATACAGTTCATCATGCAAATTAGTCTCTGCTTCCCCCTTCTACTGATTCCATCTACACTCCATGCTGTCTGGGGAAAGCAGCCAAAGGCATTTTGTGTCTGTCTTTGGTATAAACCAGCATCTGAAGTTCCTTCCTACACATATTGATGGACCACTTACCATTGGTTATTCCCCTTGACCCTCTCTCGTAGGGCAGAATATACAAAAGCTTGAAACCACATGCCATCAGATGTCTGAAGAAGGGTCTCGACCCAAAATGTCACCCATTCCATCCCTGCAGCGATGCTGCCTGTCCCACTGTGTTACTCCAGCATGTTGTGTCTATCTTTGGTTCAAACCAGCATCAGCAGTTCCTTCCTGCACCCTTTAGCCCACTGATCATTGATCACCAGTTCACTCTAGTTCCATGTTATTCCACGTTCACATCCACTCCCTATGTGCTCGGGGCAAAACACACTGGTCATTAATTGAAAAAACCTGCACATATTTAGGATGTGGGATGGCACCGGAGTGCCCAGGGAGGAAATCCACACGGTTACAGGGAGAATGTGCAAACTCCAAATAGACAGCAGCCAAGGTCAGGGTGAAACATGAGTTTCTGCCACTGTAAGCCAGTAGTTCTACCAGCTGCACCACTATCATCCTCTGTTTTGAATGAATAATAGTTGAGCCTCCACAGCCTTCCGAGTTAAAAAATTCCAAAAGGCCGTCATACTCTGCAGGAAGACATTTCTCATCATCTCAGTCCTAAATAACTAAACCCTTATTCTCAAACTGAACACCTCGGCCTAGTCTATTTAACCAGGAGAAACGTTCTCCCTGCATCTGAAGCTTATAAAGAATGTTATAAGCCTCAAAGAGATACCTTCTTGTCCTCTGAAAGTTGGAGCAGTCCTTCCTTATAGAACAACCCCACCATCGCTGGAACCAGCCTAGTGAATCTTCACTGCACTTTCACGAGGATATGTATGTCCTTTCTTAGATGGGGAGGTCAAAGCTATACACAATACTCCATGGGTGGTCTATAAGATTGCAATAAGACGACTTTACTCATTTAATCAAACTCTCTCATAACAAAGGCTGAAATCATTTATCCTCCTAATTGCTTGCAGCACCTGCACATTACCCTTTGGTGATCTGTGTGCAAACACAAACAGGTTCCTTTGAGCATCGGTACGACCCAATCTCTCATTATTTAACAAATGCTCTGCTTTCCTGTTTTGTTCATCAAGGTGGATGACCATGCAATTTTCCACACTATATTCCATCTGCCATGTTCTCAAAGATTCAATCCATACCCCCTTGAAGCCTCTTTACATCCTCCCCTGTGCTTACAATCCCATCTGCTTTACATAGAAACATAGAAACATAGAAAATAGGTGCAGGAGTAGGCCATTCGGCCCTTCGAGCCTGCACCGCCATTCAATGTGATCATGGCTGATCATCCAACTCAGTATCCCGTACCTGCCTTCTCTCCATACCCCCTGATCCCTTTAGCCACAAGTGCCACATCTAACGCCCTCTTAAATATAGCCAATGAACTGGCCTCAACTACCTTCTGTGGCAGAGAATTCCAGAGACTCACCACTCTCTGTGTAAAGAATGTTTTCCTCATTTCGGTCCTAAAGGAATTCCCCCTTATCCTTAGACCGTGACCCCTTGTTCTGGACTCCCCCAACATCGGGAACAATCTTCCAGCATCTAGCTTGTCCAACCCCTTAAGAATTTTGTAGGTTTCTATAAGATCCCCCCTCAATCTTCTAAATTCCATCGAGTACAAACCGAGTCTGTCCAATCTTTCCTCATATGAAAGTCCTGACATCCCAGGAATCAGTCTGGTGAATCTTCTCTGTACCCCCTCTATGGCAAGGATGTCTTTCCTCAGATTTGGAGACCAAAACTGTACGCAGTACTCCAGGTGTGGCCTCACCAAAACCCTGTACAACTGCAGTAGAACCTCCCTGCTCCTATACTCAAATCCTTTCGCTATGAATGCTAACATACCATTTGCTTTCTTCACTGCCTGCTGCACCTGCATGCCTACTTTCAATGACTGGTGTACCATGACACCCAGGTCTCGTTGCATTTCCCCCTTACCTAATCTGCCACCATTCAGATAATAGTCTACCCTCATGTTTTTGCCACCAAAGTGGATAACCTCACATTTATCCACATTGTACTGCATCTGCCATGCATCTGCCCATTCACTCAGCCTATCCAAATCACCCTGCAGCCTCCAAGCATCCTCCTCACACCTAACTATACCCCCCAGCTTGGTATCATCTGCAAATTTGGAGATGTTGCATTGAATTCCCTCGTCCAAATCATTAATATATATTGTAAATAGCTGGGGTCCCAGCACTGAGCCTTGCGGCACCCCACTAGTCACTGCCTGCCATTCTGAAAAGGACCCGTTTACTCCTACCCTTTGCCTCCTGTCTGCTAGCCAGTTCTCTATCCACATCAATACTGAACCCCCAATACCGTGTGCTTTAAGTTTGTATGCTAATCTCTTATGCGGGACCTTGTCGAAAGCCTTCTGAAAGTCTAGATATAACACATCCACTGGTTCTCCCTTATCCACTCTACTAGTTACATCCTCGAAAAATTCTATCAGATTTGTCAGACATGATTTACCTTTCGTAAATCCATGCTGACTTTGTCCAATGATTTCACCACTTTCCAAATGCGCTGCTATCCCATCTTTAATAACTGACTCTAGCAGTTTCCCCACTACCGATGTTAGACTAACTGGTCTGTAATTCCCCGCTTTCTCTCTCCCTCCTTTTTTAAAAAGTGGGGTTACATTAGCTACCCTCCAATCCTCAGGAACTACTCCAGAATCTAAGGAATTTTGAAAAATTATCACTAATGCATCCACTATTTCTGTGGCTACCTCCTTGAGTACTCTGGGATGCAGACTATCTGGCCCTGGGGATTTATCGGCCTTCAATCCGTTCAATTTACCCAACACCACCTCCCGGCTAACCTGGATTTCACTCAGTTCCTCCATCTTATTTGACCCCCGTTCCACTGCTATTTCCGGCAGATTATTTATGTCTTCCTTAGTGAAGACAGAACCAAAGTAGTTATTCAATTGGTCTGCTATGTCCTTGTTCCCCATGATCAATTCACCCGTTTCTGACTGCAAGGGACCAACATTTGTTTTAACTAGTCTCTTTCTCTTTACATATCTATAAAAACTTTTGCAGTCAGTTTTTATGTTCCCTGCCAGTTTCCTTTCATAATCTATTTTCCCTTTCCTAATTAAGCCCTTTGTCCTCCTCTGCTGGATTCTGAATTTCTCCCAGTCCTCCGGTAGGCTGCTTTTTCTGGCTAATTTGTATGCCTCATCTTTTGTTTTTATACTATCCCTGATTTCCCTTGTTATCCATGGATGCACCACCTTCCCCGATTTATTCTTTTGCCAAACTGGTATGAACAACTTTTGTACTTCATCCATGCAGTCTTTAAATACCTTCCATTGCACATCCACTGTCAACCCTTTAAGAATCACCTGCCAGTCTATCTTGGCCAATTCACATCTCATACCTTCAAAGTTACCTTTGTTCAAGTTCAGAACCCTTGTTTCTGACTTAATTTTGTCACTCTCCATCCTAATGAAGAACTCAACCATATTATGGTCACTCTTGCCCAAGGGGCCACGCACAACAAGACTGCTAACTAACCCTTCCTCATTACTCAATACCCAGTCTAGAATAGCCTGCTCTCTCGTTGGTTCCTCCACATGTTGGTTGAGAAAACTATCCCGCATACATTCCAGGAAATCCTCTTCCTCAGCACCCCTGCCAATTTGATTCACCCAATCTACATGCAGATTGAAGTCACCCATTATAACCGTGTTACCCTTGTTGCACGCATTTCTAATTTCCTGTTTGATGCCATCCCCAACTCCAATACTACTGTTAGGTGGCCTGTACACAGTTCCCACTAGCGTTTTCTGCCCCTTAGAGTTTCGCAGCTCTACCCATATCGATTCCACATCCTCCACGCTAATGTCCTTCCTTTCTATTGCATTAATCTCCTCTCTCACCAGCAACGCTACCCCACCTCCTTTTCCTTTTCGTCTATCCCTCCTGAATATTGAATATCCCTGGATGTTCAGCTCCCAGCCTTGGTCATCCTGAAGCCAAGTCTCCGTGATTCCAACTATAGCATAGTCATTAATCGCTATCTGCACCTTCAACTCATCCACCTTATTACGAATGCTCCTCGCATTGAGACACAAAGCCTTCAGGCTTGTTTTTACAACACTCGTACTCCTTATACAATTATGTTGACAAGTGGCCCCTTTCACATCGATCCCTATTACACTTGGCCATACTCTCCTATCCCTTTGTGAGCTTTCTTCCCCGTTAATTCTGGGGTCATTAACCATCGCTTTACTCTCTTTCCCTTCAACTCCGTCCTCGACTATCCCATTTGATACCCCACCCCCCTTATTCAGTTTAAAACCATCCGTGTAGCAGTGGCAAACCTGCCGGTCAGAATGCTGGTCCCCCACCTGTTAAGATGCAATCCGTCCCTTTTGTACAGTTCCCCCTTACTATAAAAAAAATCCCAGTGATCTAAGAATCTAAATCCCTGCCCCCTGCACCAGTTCCTCAGCCACACATTCAGGTCCCATATCTCCCTGTTCCTGCTCTCGCCAGCACGAGGAACTGGAAGCAAACCGGAGATAACAACCCTGGAAGTCCTGCTTTTCAGCATTTTTCCGAGCTCTCTGAAGTCCCGCTGCAAAAAATTCATCTCCTTCTTTCCAACATCATTTGTGCCAACATGCACGACCACTTCCGGCTGGTCACCTTCGCCCTTGAGGATTGTCTGCACTCTGTCCGTAACATCCTGGATCCTGGCACCAGGAAGGCAGCACACCATCCTGGAATCCCGTCTGTTGCCGCAAAAACCCCGGCATGTCCATTTAGTATGTCCACTGCTTGTTTCTGTGAAATAAGTAGATTGGCTAAGTTACAATTTTAAGGCAATGCTTACGCATCACACACAATCTATGTTCTACCTCTTCTGACACTTGGAATTATGAAGTTAAGCATTAAAACACTAACTAATTTGTATATTTGAACTTGTATCTTTATAACCTAAATCCATGTTTTGTAATGAAATGTTTGTGGGGTGCATTATCTCAGGAATCTATAGTATTTAACAGAGTGGAACTCTGCCAACTTCACGTCATTAACATTGTTTCCCCTCTAAGAATCTACAGTATGTTTAGGGTTTAATACATGATAGTTGCATAGAAATGCCAGTTTTGCCATTTTGAAATATCTGGGAAAATGGTTAAATTTGTAAAGTACAGTTTTCACTGGAAGTCTGTTTGTTTACTCAGTCTTTAATTAATGTGTTTGTTTCTTATAACCTAAGTTGTAGACTCATAGATTACAAATTCAAACTGTTCAGTAATTCTTAGGAGAATGATATGTTGGCATGTAATGTATTTTGGTGGGAAGAATTTGCATTTAATTTCTATATATCACTATTGTTCACCTGGATACTGGGTAAATTAAATAAAGTCCATGTAAGATCATAGAGAAGTGAATAGAATATCCAATGTCAAATGCAAAACAGAGCACGATTACAGACCTGTCGGCCTTAAGAATTAAATTATGGAAACTGTCAAAGGTGTGATATATTGTGAAATATGTTGGAATTCAATGTCTTCTGCAGAACCCAGAAGCTTTTAATTTAACCCTGAATCTTGTTTGATACCGAAACCCAAATTACATTCAATGAGTTGAATGACTGAATTCTGCAATCTGCAAAATGAGGTGATGTTTGCTCGAGTGGCAATAGGAATCCTTCAACTAATACAAACAACTTATTGATGGCCTTACCAGACAGTGGGAAACACTGGACCGCCTGTAAGGAAACGAGGCTGGGAAAATGACTGAAATGCTAGTCGTAGAAAACTTATGACTTAACCATAATTACCAGATGGAGTTGTTTGGCATAGCACCACCAGCCACACCAATGTGATCATGCCATTTTCTTTGTTTTAGGGTAGATCATTTTATACTCTATATTTTAAAAAGGTCACATACAAGAATTGTTAAGTAGCACTCTTGCTTAAAGCTTTAATTTCACAAATATAATAATAATAAATACTTTATTGATCCCCCTCAGGGAAATTCAGATGCCCAAGAGCCAACAACCAACAAACCCACACATTCAGAACGAAAGCAGACAAAAAAAAACATAAAATACAATATGGACAGTACCTGAAAGCAGTAAATACTTTAAAAGACCCAATAATTAACTATTAAAAATGCAAAGCATCCCCATACAGCCTAGCAGTCAGTATTATAAAATCTAATGGCTGCAGGGGTGAAAGATCTCCCGAACCGCTCTGTTCTACAACGCAGGGAGAGGAGTCGATTGGTGTTCCGTGTGCTCTTTTGACCCTCCAGAATTTCATGGAGGGGGTGCCCGTAGTTGTCGGGGATGGCCTGCACCTTGCAAATTATAATTATTTATCATCCTCTCTCTGTGTAGGAGGGAGGTAGCATACTAGGAAACATCCATAAACTAGTGAGGCAATCACTCATCCCATGAGAAAAAAGTCTAGGGATAAAAATCAGAGCCAAAATGAAATCTCAAGCCAACTGATCCAAAGTTAGGAGGGAAATAATAAAAAATTACAATGATTCAAACGTCTTCACGTTTTATTCTTGCACAGCAGTATCATAGTTATCAGAGTGGAGAATTGCAATAGAAATTACATAATTGAAGGTAATGTTTCATGAATTCAGAAGATGACTAATTAAAAAGGAGTGAGTTGCTGTTAATGGATTGTTCAGAATCAGTTCTCATTCAGAACTTGCACAACCCATGACAGATAGCAGAAGCATAGATGGCAGGAAGTATGTTATTTTATTGTTATCTTAGTCCCTATTATCAGGTTTGGCACCACCATACCTCATTTCACATGGCCAGTGGTCAGCAACAGTTCTGCTCCGAGTCCATTGGCAACGGCATTGTGTAGTTAAAGAGCATGACCCTGAACCACATGTTATCTTTTTAAATCTCCTATTTTATCTGTTTACCTGCCTTAAGGCTCATGTTAAGTTTCTTTTGCGAGCATTTCTTTATTCAGTTTTACTCTCTGAGAAAACTGCAGGTAACTGCACATGACCGATTTATAGTGTATCAATGCACAATTGTGTTACACAACACACAATCAGGAAGCTGTTACCTGGGCTAATAATGGAAATAGTCCTTAACATCATCCAATCTCTTTTATGCAGAAACCCAGAACCTTGATGAGTGCGTTCATCAAATCAGAAGGATTGTGGAATCTCCCAGCATGCCTCTGCCACACTGCCTTATTCTGCAGAGCCTGGTGAAGCACTTCTGTAAGGTGTGTCAATATGAAGGCACAAATCATCTCACACCACGGCTCCTGGGCGAGATCTTCAGTGATGTCTTGTTCAGTCATTCACTACTAAGGTAACTAATATTTTTTTTTAAACACAAGAAGCTGTTATTAGTTAACGTGTCAATCTGATTTCACCCATCAATCCCTTGAACATGTCAAACAATATGATTTTCGGAAAGCATGTGTTTAACCCAGCATTGATGCGCACACTCATGTAAGAAAAATTCTGAGTAATGGATAAAATAAAAACTAGATCCTTATGACCCTAACCATCTGACTATGTCCAGACAATGAAACAAGGAGTTGTTTACATGCCGTGTATTGAGATAATCGCATTCTAATTGGAGGTATTTCCAGGAACTTGCCACATCCAACATGTCACTTTTCTTTGATATCCTAAAAATATTCATGCCCTCTTGACACGGAGGGTGTCGAAAAGAAAGCACCGGAGCGTGGTGACTCTTTGGTGGTCCCAGAGGAGGATCTGCATCTGATACATTCATGTAGTAAATTCTCACCATAATGATGCCGTTGGAGGTTTGTGAAAATATTAAGGGAGAAAGTTCAAGGAAGGAAGTTCATGGAAGTTCTGAGTCAATAATGGAACTAGAAATAACAGTGATGATATATTACTGGCTACACTCTATTCATATACGAGGTAGAAACATGATCTGTTGTTTGTCTTATGTCGCACGAATTGATAATGTGCCATTCTACCTTGTTATGAAATAGTTTATGAGAATGGTTGTTCATAGTTCTGTATTTTTAGTTGATTATTTTAATTGAAAGAAGGAAGACAAATGGACACAACCTTCACTTTAAGCAATCTTAAGTTATACTGGTTGGGATAGTTCAGTATTGACGTTGCTGGTTAAGAGCAGGGCCAGATTTAGATGAAGAGAGGCCGTAGGCTGTCCCACTTGTGAGGCCCCTCCCAATCCCCCACCCCCACGTCTAGAGGAAGATGGTCCACCAGATTGACACCGATTTGCAGCCAAGCGTGGCCAATGAGATAAGGGGCTGGAAAGCTGCGCGTATTTATTTATTTATTTAGTGCTTGTGCTAGTGTCGAGGTATTGGCTTAAAACACAATTATTCTGAAATGGAGGGCAAGGAAAATTACTGAAGGGTTGTTTAGAAACTACAGTGCATTGTGACAGCATATGTATGGTATGGCCTATGACAGTGTCAAAAATATTATACACCTTGCAGGGGTCTCACTTAATTTTTTTTCTCTGTTGTCAGGCTGGCAACCTTGGCAGCTTTTTAAGTTGCCAAATGACAGTTTAGGTGATCATTTACGACGGCATGCATGACGCGTGTGATAAAGTGCTCTGACGAAGTGCGTAGTTACCAGTCGGAATTATGCTCAATGAAACATCCACATATTATTTCTGCTTCAAATAAAGTCACAAACTAAACATATTCACCAATCAAGACATGATATATACCACAATGATGTGCAGCAACATTATAATACAGTATCTCAACTCTTTTTACACATTGCAATTAATGCAATTTCTATTATTACTTTCCACTTCCAAACAAAAATGTGGTTGGATTATTCAGCATATGATCAACCTCAGTGAGACCAAGCGCAGGCTTGGCGATCACTTTGCACAACCCCTCCACTCAGTTTGCAATAACCAACCTGATCTCCCGGTGGCTCAACACTTCAACTCCCCTTCCCATTCCAAACCTGACCTTTCTGTCCTGAGCCTCCTCCATGGCCAGAGTGAGGCCCACTGCATATTGGAGGAGCAGCACCTCATATTTGCTTGGGTAGTTTACACCCCAGTGGTATGAACATTGGCTTCTCTAATTTCAGGTAGTTCTTGTTTCTCTCTCCTTCCCCTCCCATTGCCAGCTCTCCCACAGCCTACTGTCTCCGCCTCTTACTTTCTTTTTCGTGTCCCCCCCCCCCCCCCCCCCCCCCCCCGACAGCAATCTGAAGAAGGGACTCGACTCGAAACGCCGTCTATTCCTTCGCTCCATAGATGCTGCTTTACCCGCTGATTTTCTCCAGCTTTTTTGTCTACCAATGGGATCCCACCACTGGCCACATCATCCTATCTCCTCCCCTGTTAGCTTTCCGCAGAGACCGCTCCCTCCATAACTCCCTGGCCAATTCGTCCCTTCCCACCCAAAACCACCCCCTGTCCGAGCACTTTCCCTTGCAACCACAGGAAATGCTACACTTGTCGCTTTACCTCCCCCCTTGACTCCATTCAAGGACCAGGTTTCCAGGTGCGACAGAGGTTCACCTACACCTCCTCCAACCTCATCTATTGCATCCACTGCTCTAGTTGTCAGCTGCTCTACATCGGTGAGACCAAGCGTAGGCTTGGCGATTGCTTTGCCCAACACCTCCGCTCGGTCTGCAATAACCAACCTGATCTCCCGGTGGCTCAGCACTTCAACTCCCCCTCCCATGCCGAATCTGACCTTTCTGTCCTGGGCCTCTTCCCTGGTCAGAGTGAGGCCCACCGTAAATTGGAAGAGCAGCACCTCATATTTTGCTTGGGCAGTTTCCACCCCAGCAGTATGAACATTGACTTCTTCAATTTCAGGTAATCCCTGTTTTCTCTGCTTTCTCCTCCCCTTCCCAGCTCTCCCTCAGCCCACTGTCTCCACCTCTTTCTTTCTTCTTCTTGTCCCCCCCCCCCCCACCCTCACATCAGTCAAAATCAGCAATTTTACAGAGACAAGTTAACCTACAAAGCCAATGCATCTTTGGGATGTGGGAGGAAACCCACACGCTTGCAGGGAGAATGTGCAAATTCAACACGGACAGTGCCCGAGGACAGGATCCAACACAAATCTTTGGCGTGTGAGGCAGCAAGTCTACCAGCCGTGCCACTATATTTTGTTTTCCAACACACAAAAAATTATACGTTGATAACTTTGGTTACAAAAAAATGAAAATATCCATTTCAGTTTTAAATCTCCAAGCAACGCTATGTCCCCCTTTACAGCTACTGTATGTTTTAATTCAGTTCAAGATTATGGGACAGGACATTGTCCATAAAGTTGCTGCCTAAAAGTGCCAGAGACCCAGAATTGATCCTGAATATGGGTGCTCTCTGTATATAGTTATATTTGCTCCTTTTCCCTTTGATCGCATGGATTTTCTCCGGGTGCGCTTGTTTCCTTACACATTCCAAAGGTGTGCTGGAACTTATTTCAGTCACAACCCAAAACTGAATATTTTTCTTTTGTCCAGAGATTCATATATAAATATACCCTGTTTTGTTTTCTCGTTTATAACGTTGTTTACAGAATACTATGTTTACATGTTCTGTTGTGCTTCTGCAAGTAAGGATTTCATTGTTCTAACTGGGACGTGAGAGAATAAAACACTCTTGACTCTTGACTTACTCCGCTAATGTGTGGGGTAGAACTAGTGTACGGGTGATTGGTGGTCGGTGTGGACTCGGTGGGCCAAAAGGCCGGTTTCCACGCTGTATCTTAAATTAAACTAAAAACACTAAAACCAGAGGGAGTCTCTACCCGAAACGTCACCCAATTTCTTCTATCCAGAGATGCTGGCTGCTCCATGGAGTTCCCCCGCACAATTAAAGCATGGAAGAGTCTTCACCCTACAATAGTTACCCAACCAGACGCATCTAAATTTAAGGTTCCTCTTTTTTCCCTAAGAACTCGTTTTTGCTTAAGTCCAAGTCAAGAGACTTTTATTGTCATGTGTCCCAGATTGGACAATGAAATTCTTGCTTGCTGCAGCACAACAGAATATGTAAACATAATACAGAACAGGAGATAAAAGTTCATTGTGTTTATATACCATAGACCATATATACATACAATAAATAAACAGATAAAATGCAATAGGCTGTTATTGTTCAGCCCTCCACCACCTCCAGTTTAAATTCCATTTAGAATATTTATGGAGGACCAGGAAACCAGAAGCAAGAGCTACTCCAGGGATTTACTCCAGTTAGGGGGTCAGGGAGTGATTCTGCATTGGTTTTCAGTGGTCGCAGCGAGGCGGCAACCGGACATCAGTGGCGGCCAGATCTCCCACAATTAAAAGCGAGGGAGAAAGTGCCCAGCGCCGACCAGTTGCCGTGGCAGTGTGCATGCACAGGGCAGTCGATTATGTTCCTGGCCGTGGTTGCGCGCAGGATGTGCAAGGCGGCCTGCCATGCCAGTGGATGAGGAGCGGGTGGAGAGCAGAGAGTGGGGACCCATACACGGATATGGATGGCAGGCAGAGACGGAGAGATAGACAGAGAGAGAGAGATAGAGAGGGGGACCCGCCCAGAGTTGAACAGCAGGTGTCCTTCCTTGGCCGGAGGCCCTAGGCTTCAGTCTATGGAGCCTAGTGGTAAATCCAGCTCGGCGAGGCCCCCCGAGATCTCGAGGCCCTATGCTTAAGCTTGTCAAGCTTATATGTAAATCCGGCCCTGGTTAAGAGGCCCGAAAGGTAAGGCAGATGAACTTGGGACCTGGATAGATACATGGAACTTAGGATACAGCTGTCACTGTTGAAACATGGCTGAGAGAGGCACAGGACTGGCAACTCAATGTTCAGGCATACAAATGTGACAAGAGGGATAGAGGTGGAGGTAAGATAGGAGTGGAAGTTATATTTCTGTTCACAGCGGTGCTTAGAGAGGATATTTCTGGAGTAATTGTCCAGTGAGGCTACTGAGTAAAATAAAGAGGATGACCACATTGATGGAATTGTACTATAGACCCTATATACCCGCAACAGTCAGCGGGAATTGGAAGAGAAAATATATAGGTGGATCACAGATGCTGTAAGAAAAATATAGTTATAAGAGTGGGGAATGTTAGCTTTCCAAATAATGACTGGGACGGTCATGGTGCTAGGTTTTGGATGGTGTGGAATTTGTGAAGTGTGCTCAACAAAGCTTTCCTAAATAATATGTAGATGAGATGAAATTCAACCTCCTTTTGGGAAATAAGATAGCATCGGTGTCTGAAGTGTCCATGGGGAAGCATGGGACCAGTGTCCATAATTCTATTAGTTTTAAATTAATTATGGAACAGGATAGGACTGGTCCGCTGACTGGTCCATAATTGGGGCGCCAATCTTGATGGTATTAGTCAGGAACATTCAAAGGTTTATTGGAGGTAAAGGAATGTCTGGCAAATGGGAGGCTTTTAAAAGTAAGATAAGAAGAGTTCAGGGCCAGCATGTTCTTGTTAGACTGGTCAAGGCTACTACGAGTTAGGAACACTGGATGACATGAGATATTGATGCATTGGTCAAGAGAAAGGATATATAACTCAGGGACAGTCAGTTGCCATTAAATTAATCCCTGGCAGAGTACAGGAAATGTAGGAGCATTAAGGGGAAAATCAGAAGGCCAAAAGGCAGGGCTGCCAACTCTCACGCATTGAGCATGAGACTCATGCATTTCGCCAAATTCTCATGCTCTCACGCTGATCTCAACTTTCTCATGCTCTGTCATGAGATATTCTGTAATTAACGAGATCAACTGCATGGGCCACGGGTGTTGGAGAGCCGGGGCTGAGGGATGGATGGAAGCAGAAGCAGCGGCGGGGACAAATGCTGACGGGAAGCCAGGGCTGGCAAATGATTGCCGGGCTGGCGAGTGTTTGCTGGGCTGGAGAGTGTTTGCTGGGCTGGCGAATCACTCGCTGCAGCTCTGGTCATGGAGCAGACTCAGTCGGAAGCATTGCGCCGCTGCCGTGGGAGTCTCTGTGCCAAATTCGCCCAGGTGACCGGCATGGATCAGGCTGCGGCTCGGTGCATCCTGGAGGTCAACCAGTGGCTGCTGGAAGTAGGTACCAAGCACTGGGTAGAAACGGTGGAAGATAGTGGCCTTCAAATGGGGTAGTTGGAGAAAGCATCCTGCTTGCCTGCTAATTTTTCACTTTCTGGAACTGCTAGAAAAATGTTTCCGAAGTTGGGGGAGTTCAGAACCAGGGGTCACAGTTTAAGAATAAAGGGTAGACCAGTTAGGACTGAGATGAGGATCCAGAGAGTTGTGAATCTGTGGAATTCTTTGCCACAGAAGGCAGTGGAAACCAATTCACTGGATGTTTTCAAGAGAGAGTTACATTTAGCTCTTGGGGCAAGCAAAATCAAGGGATATGGGGAAAAAACAGGAAAAAGGTACTGATTTTAGATGAACAGCCATGATCATATTGAATGGCAGTGCTAGCTCGAAGGGCCGAATGGCCTATTCCTGCATCCATTTTCTATATTTCTATCCTTGAGTATATGGCAATAAAACTCAACCACTCGATTTTGAAGCATTCATGCATGGTGGAAGTATAATGTAGTCATAGAGGGATACAGTGTGAAAACAGACCCTTCGGCGCAACTTGCCCACACCCACCAACATGTCCCAGCTACACTACCTGCTTTTGGTCCATATCCCTTCAAACCTGTCCTAGCCATGTATCAGTCTAACTGTTTCTTAAATGTTGGGATAGTCCCTGCCTCAACTACCTCCTCTGGCAGCTTGTTCCATATACCCACCACCCTTTGGGTGAAAAAAGTTACCCCTTAAAACGTTACCTTAAAAATACTTCAAACAAAACACATTGAAATCATACTCTACAATGCAATAAAACATGATTTTAATACATCAAATTTCAACAAGTCCCTACCGTGGTAGGGGGATAACTCCCTCCCACACCCTCACTCACCCTTCCCCCGCTCGGTTGCTCACTCCCTCACCCGGTACCCCAAAGGCCAGTGATCAGTGATCGCTCAGCCTCCCCATTTCAAAAAATGCTCCATGCCCCTGGTTCAGACAGAGAGCACTGCCAGATGTGAGCAGGGAACTGCGCCAGTTGTCCATGATGTCTGGATCCCAATGCTCAGCCCTTCATGTTTTGGAGTTGGCTAATGTAATTGATTTACCCATAGAGTTGTGAATTTATGGAATTCCCTACCACAGAGGGCAGTGGAGGGCAAATCACTGGATGGATTTAAGAGAGAGTTGGATGGAGCTCTCGGGACTAGTGGAGTCAAGGGATATAGGAAGAAGTCAGGCACGGGTTATTGATAGCGGATGATCAGCCATAATCATATTGAATGGCGGTGCTGGCTCGAAGGGCCGAATGACCTCCTCCTGCACCTATTTTCTATGTTTCTATGATTTGTAATTAGCCTGATTTGTAATTAGTTGACAAAACTTTAATTTATTAATCCGGAATATCTAGGGGGATGGGATAAGTGTAATAATAAAATGACATGAAAGGTGTCAGGCTGTCTGTCACAACATACAGCCCCGATAACCCATTATTTCCTTCAGTTAAATATTGGGAAGGTAGCACTATTGTCATTTGCCACTCAACTATTATGTTTGTCTACCTCACTGACTATTTCTATCCCCCCCCAAAAAAAATCCTTTGACAGGTTGAATAGAAATGTTCCCAATCTCGTTGTTTTATTAATTGAACATGTAAATGAACATCCTCAAGGAAAATCAGATGGAAACTCATTCAGATGCGATGTTTAAGAGCTTGTTCAAAGAATGACAGAGATACTTGCAGGGGAATGTGTGAGGAGGTTATTATTTGTCTATAATTTTAGCTTGAACCACGACATCTGAAGATTCAAAGTTTAATATAGTAATTGTGCTGATACTGACTCCAACCACTTAATGAATATCATCCATTCTGGAGGTTTTATGTTTCTGATGCCATTTAAACTTCACTTGGATTTCAATGTAAAGGTAATTGGCGTTTATGGGATGAGCTGCTAGAGGAAGTAGGTACAAATATGACAGACACTTTCAGGTACACGGATTGGATCGGAAGGGTTTGGAGGGTTAAGGGCAACACACAGCAAGTTGGACACAGCAAATCAGTTAGGCAACTTGATCAGCAGGGGCCAATTGAGCAAAGGGCCAGGATCTGTGCTGTATACCTCTGTGACTCAAAGTGAATCATAAGGTCAAATGCTGCACTGTGGATTAGAGTGGTTCCCAGTATGTAGTTTAGGCTGTGCCGTATTCAAACACATAGTAGTAATAATAATGGGACCAAGCTGCACCCCAATGGACCACCCTTCTATCAAAAGATACCTATCTTTTTTGGGTGATATTTGCCATAGATGAAGGAGAGGATAGTATTGACATAAGCTGCTGTGATTTTATTCCACCTTAACCTTTTTACCACTTCCCTCAGGCAGGACATGAGATGTTTAATTGAATGTTAATGCCCAGAAATTCTGTTGTGCAAAATGTTGACTTTGTGATATGTTCCGGATCACTGGTAATTTTTATTACCTTTAAACAAGTTTCTACAATTGCCTCTATATTTTATTAATTGAGAAATTGAATATGGAGGCAACATTCAGAGTGCAACGTGTTATAAAGTTTGAACAATATGGTGAAGAATATGAAGTATTGATCCAGTATTGTTGAAGTTAGGTTTTCAAAGCTTGGTCTTAGGTAGCAAGAATGGAAGTTGTGGCTGGGTGGAAGAGGGAGATGGTGAGAAATTAATCAGTTATATTTGGGTTTTTTCAAGTTCTAATCCTTCTGATTTAACTGAGAAATTAAATGCAGTAATATCAAATGAGTGTTCCTCATTCCACTGACCACCTCCAAACTTTTCCATCCAATTCATTGTTGGCCTACTACATCCCAGAGCACAACAAATAAAACGTACACAAAAAGCTGGAGTAACTCAGCGGGACATGCAACATCTCCGGAGGGAAGAAATGGGTGACTTTTCGGGTCGAGACGCTTTGTCAGTCTGAAGAAGGGTCTCGACCCGAAACGTCACCCATTCCTTCCCTCCAGAGATGCTGCCTGTTCTGCTGAGTTACTCCAGCTTTTTGTGTTTATCTTCTGTTTAAACTAGCATCTGCAGTTCCTTCCCACACAAATAAAATGTACTGTACTTGTTGCATGGTCCAGGCTTGGCAAGTGATTATAAGCTTTTGTCAGCAGATCTGAAAAAGCAGGGGAAGCTGTGGGAATAATGGGTTTATTTGAATTTAACTCCGTGACTTGCCGCATTTCCATGTCTAGCTCTTGATCACTATTTATTAAACACTTCACTGTTCAGTAAATTGAAGTCAGTGGCAAGAATTTGTAGAATGCCTATGTCAGGCCAAATGTTGTAAATTGCGTCTGAAGCAGACATTCTGCCAGGCTGAATGTATACAGAAATGTTAAATGCTTGTTATATTTGCTTCCAGTGCTGATGTGAATCCAGAGCACCACATTAAGATCGTTGAGGCACTTATCATGACTGGAGGTTTGGCTGAAGTGCAAGTAGCACCAGGTAGGAAGCCAATATTCACTTTCTGTGTTATGAAATCTTCTTGGCTGATTTTCCTCTTCATAAACCAACATCATGAGGTATTTATAAATATATCTTAGATAGCATATTGTTACAATGGCCTCTTTGTTGGCCTTTTACACGGAATCTATTTAGATGCGGTAGCTATTTTTAATATATGAACCTTTTTCGGATTTCACGGAGCTGGCATGAGTCACTAGGTTTTTCTGAGATGGTGCATGCGGGATTTTGATCTATTTAAGGGATACTATTTTTATGTGGAAATGCTCAGTTATTTGTTTTTCGGTTCGGAGAGAGACAACATTTTTCATGGTGGCATTTCACAGAAGTGACATTTGAATGTACTTTGTCACTGAGTCACATTGAAATGTATTTAACTTGTCCTTTTAACTTTCCCAAACTACTTTATATGATGGAACGCGATCAGAATAAGAGGAATAAATTATCATATTGTACAACACAGTTTTATATGGCACTAACTCATATGATGATATTTTAAGTCCAACTGATCTGTTCTGAGCTCGGCAGTGGCTGATAAATGCTCATGAGAGTGTACCCCAAGGCTTGCTGCTGCCTGTGAGAAAATACAGGAAATAATTAGTCTCCTCATCTAGCAAGGCATTTGAATCTTCAAATTTGGATATGAGTCAGTACCAATTATCCTTGGCAATGATTATATATCTCTGAAATAAACGTGGTGTCTATCTTATGTCGGATGCATTGTTGCAAAAGGAGCAAAATTCTGAAAGGAAAGGAATTATATTTTTTCCACCATGCATTTTCATTTCTGATTATAACTGTGTCTGCTTAAGAATATCGAGAGCTGTGTATTCCATTATTCTATTGTCTCCATTCCCAGAGAGAAAATTGGATGACACTCATTGCCTTTTATATAATAATTCTTAATTGAAAAATCATTTCAGTTGCTATTACCTACTGGCTGCTGGCTTTGTTCTGCAGATGGCCAATTAAGAATAAAGCAATTTATACTTCGTTGATAAATGAATCTTGCTCAGACATTTATTACTGTAGCTGAAAACTGCAAACACCCTCGCATTATTAAGTTTATGTTTGAATGGTATCTTAATTTGTTTTGATAAATACATATTTTCCTGTCTTTTGTTGTTGATCAAAATACAAAGCGTACTTTCAGTGCTGTGCTTCCAGTTCATTAGTCATTTGGAGGCCATCATTAGAAGGAAGGGAGGCTGTGTGCAAGATAAAATATATTGTATATCATTAGGAGATGATAATTCAGAGCTTGTGTTGTTTGAGAGTCTTGCGTAAGGATCCTATTTATTTATTTATTATGTGAAGTGGGAGGAATAACTATGTGCTGCAAACTATTTTAGCCTGCTGTTTTTTACATATTTTATGGGGCTGAGTGCTAAGATTATTTTTGTATTTAATAAACCTGTTCGTTCATGTACATCCTAAGCCTCAGTCTATTAGAATGCTCATTGTACTTATTTTCAGAGTTTACCAGATCAAAGAACAGTACAATGACACAACAAATAAGTAAAGCGCACTCAAAAGATTTATGGTTAACCCTTTATACAATGTCTTGTTATGCATGCAAGGCTTTAGAGATCTATGCTACACAGCAGGCTATGATTTCTGGAACGACCTTAAATGCTGAGTTCATGAAAAAAGGTTGAAAATAAGCCAACAAACGGCGGGGAAGATGCATATAACAAGAGCCTTGCCCTTACTGCAGCTGTGGAGCAATTGGGATTTTCAATGACCAATTCTGCTATCTGGACTATTCTGGGGGCATCCTACAGGATAATGTAGGATTAATTTACTAATTCATGACTATTTGGTATGCCTTCCTTAGGGAGGCAACTGCTCTTACTCACAAATAGGAAGCACAAGATAATCATGTAGGAGAAGGATGAGGATGAAAAAGAAGATGAAGGAAAAAAGTGAAATCAGGAGCCCTTTTCTGAGTGTGCTGTCAAGCAACTCTGATAACATTGTGTTTCCTGGGAACATATGATATGATTAGGATTAATGCTGTTCTGATTGAGATTCACCCTGATCAGTTGTGTAACAAAACTCTTTGCATTACAAAATGTTCTCAGCAAACGTCACATTATACAGAAGAATTAGCTTGCTCAAAGATTTATTTTGATCTTCCCAAAAATGCTCATTTTCCCAGTGCAAATTGCTGCCTATAACTGTACATGCATTTCAATGTCCAGTACTTTGTGCTGACGGACACATAAAAGATTGGTGCTACTATCACAAAGGCTTGTTGGAAAAATAATGCTGCCCTGCATCTTGAGGAACTGGAATAATTGTAAAAACTCCTATTACTAGCAATGTTACAAAATTTTGAGATTTTAAAAATCAAGTCTGCAATTTATCCCATCAGATAAAGCATAAAAAGAAGTTTAATTTGACACCTAATTTACTTTCATATCTTCAGTATTAAGAAAGTTATGGCCATTTTCATACTCGGAAATGAGCATCTTGCTTCCCATTACCTTTCAATTGACTTAACTCAAAAGCTGTGATCTGGAAAAGTTAAATGTCCATAACATTCTTAAAAATTAAGAGAACTCAATGAAATTTTCAGTTATTATAGATTGAAGCATTCTGAAACAAATATTAAACAATCTTACTTGGATTACCTGAAATTAAAGCATATAATTAGTTAGTTATCTAATTGTAGCTAATTACAAAATTCAATGAGTAGATCTAAACATCTATCAATTTCTTAAGAAAAGATAAACTTTTTTTAAATTGCCTAAGTGTCCAAATAACATTCACACAATAATCCACAATATAACATAATTTTTAAATCTCATTTTCATGAATTTCTGGGCCAAATGGAAGGAATTTAGTGTTTTATGCTGTAAATTAATGGCCATTTAAATCAACTAGCGAGTGGGTTTTAGTGGAATGCGGTGGATTGGAACGTTGTGGTTAGCGGTGAAGTCGGGGGGAAAAATACTGTTTGTTCATACATTTTTTGGGGAACCCATTTCGCAACATAAAAATATTATTAATGCCTCCCGAAAAACCAACTTTTAATATAAAAATAAAGTATTTACCTTTTTTTCTTCCCTACGCAAAATGCTTCCGGTTGTCTGCGGTCACAGCTTTTGAAGGTGATTTTTAAATTACTCTAGTTAATAAATAATCTAGAGTAATTTAAAAATACCACCATTCATTAAATGTCGGAGCGATTTTTCTTCAGCAACCAAATCGCCCGACATTCATCGATTATCCAGGCCTGTGGAAAAACGGCACTTTAAGCCCGCCCCCCTCTGCAAGGCGCGAAAGTCGCGCACACGGGGAGCGGCAGAACCGCAGCGCCGCTAAAGGTAAGTTTTGTAACATACCTACTATTACTTATTGCACATGGAAGATTCAAGAAACAAACAAAAATATGGCATCTTGATAAAATCTGAAACCTGTCAGGAAATGATATGATCAGAAATGTACTGTGAATGATGACGGAAGATCTGAATGCTGTCCCATTGAATTCCTCATTGAGTCCTTTGAAGCTGAATTCATATTCAGAGATGCAACATGGAAACGGCTCCTTCGGCCCACTGAGTACACACCGACCAAAAATCACCCCTACACTAGTTCTATCCTACACACTAGGGACAATTTCCAGAAGCCAATTAGCCTACAAACCTGCACGTCTTTGGATTGTGGGAGAAAATCGGAGCACCCGGAGAAAACCCGCACGGTCACTGGGAGAATGTGCAATGTACTGGCATCACCTGTAGTCAGGATCTAACCTCGATCTCTGCCTCTGTAAGGTAGCGCCTCTACCATTAGTGGTACACAAAAGGCTGGAGAAACTCAGCGAGTGCAGCAGCATCTAAGGAGCGAAGGAGATAGGCAACGTTTTGGGCCGAAACCCTTCTTCAGACTGAAGACTCTACCATTGCACCATTTTGCTTCCCATGGTGAACAATGTGGAACCTCACTCCCCAGAAAGGCAGCACTTGAGCCTTGTAACTGGGGTGGGAGAAAGCAACCTTCACGTGGTGCGCCCTGTTTCAACGAATGCAATCAACCCGGCTTGAACAATCAAATAAAATGAAATAGAACAAGTTGTCCTACAACTTAAGGCTGTGCACGCCATATGCAAGAAGAAGAAGAAGCCTTGTAACTCACTATGTGCTTATCTGCCACTTGACTACACCCAAAGGTAAACAAAGAGCCAGTAACCAAACTGAATGCCCTCTGTGTTGGATTAAGTGTTATCTCCTTGGTGATTTCATTGCTATTGTCTGGCTCACATAAAAAGTAGGATAAGGGAAAGGGCAAGTCAGAGGTGCATGATTGCAACATATCCCGATTATAAATCAGAAAGCCTTGTGCAGCAGGGAAGATGAAGATTGGGTACCACAATTTTCAATCAAAACACCAAAGTGCTGGAGGAACCTAGTGGGTCAGGCAACATCTGTGGAGGGAATGGACAGACGACATTTTGGATCGAGATCCTTTGCCCAAACCGAAACATTGTTCTGTGCATTTCATCCAAAGATGCCCCGCCGCACCTTCTTCGTTCCTCTAATATTTTGATTTTTGCTGAATCTTTAGTCGTTTGTGATTTCCACCACAGGCTCTATGGCTCTGCCTTCAATAATGGCAAGAACACTGTTTCACATGATGCAAAGTCTAGGCACTGGTGTTCATTGAGTCATACATGTTAACCTCATACATTTTTGTTTCTGTCATGGAAAGATGTTTGAAAGGTTCTGTGAAGTCCATTGATGAATAACTTGGCCACAGAAGGGACCTACTCCTTATTTATATTGGACTGATCCAGTTAGGTTCTTGGTCAACGTACTCTCCCAAGATGTTGATATCCCAACTAGAGTGCACATTTTGTGTTATAGACTGCTGAAGAGTTACAAAAGGAAATGAACACTGGCAGTCACCAGAAATAATTCAAATTTCTGACCACATCACAAATGGAAGTTTATTGATGAAGGCAACACTGTGGTGGTTTGGAGACTCCATTGTGAGAGGTACGGACAGGGGTTTCTGCAGCAACAGACGGGATTCGAGGATGGTGTGCTGCCACCCTGGTGCCAGGATATAGGATGTCATGGATATAGTGCAGAATATCCTCAAGAGCGAAGGTGAACAGCTGGAAGTTGTAGTGCATGTTGGCACAAACGATGTTGGAAGGAAGGGGATGAATATTCTGAAGCGTGACTTTAGAGAGCTTGAAAAAGTGCTGAGAAGCGGGACCGCCAGGGTGGTTATCTCTGGTTTGCTTCCAGTTCCTTGTGCTAGCGAGAGCAAGAACAGGGAGATACAGGACCTGAATGTGTGGCTGAGGACCTGTTGCAGGGGGCAGGAATTTAGATTCTTAGACCACTGGGATCTGTTTTGGAGTAAGGGGGAGCTGTAAAAAAGGGACAGATTACACCTTAACAGGTGGGGGACTGGCATTCTGGCAGGCAGGCTTGCCACTGCGACACAGATGGTTTTAAACTAAATAAAGGTGGGGTGGTGGTGTCAAATGGGATAGTCAAGGATGGAGTTAAAGGGAAAGGGAGTAAAGGGATAGTTAATGACCCCAGAATTAATGGGAAAGAAAGCTCACAAAGGGATAGTAGAGTATGGCCAAGTGTAATAGGGATCGATATGAAAGGTGAGATGCATAAGGAATTAAAAGTATTGTATTTGAATGCGTGAAGTATAAGAAGTAAAGTAGATGAGCTTGAGGCTCAGTTAGAGGTTGGTAGATATGACATTTTAGATTACTGAGACGTGGCTGCAGGAGGATCGAGGTAGAGTCACTATGGATTGAGTTGAGGAATTACAGAGGCAAGAAGACACTAATGGGTGTTATCTACAGACCCCAAAATAGTAGCCCGGATGTAGGGTGTAAGTTGCAGCAGGAGTTAAAACTGGCATGGAACAAAGGTAATGTCACTGTGGTGATGGGGGATTTCAATATGGTAGACTGGGAAAATCAGGTTGGTTCAGGACCCCAAAAAGAGAGTTTGTAGAGTGCCTCCGAGATGGATTCTCAGAGCAGCTTGTAATGGAGCCGACCAGAGAAAAGGCAATTCTGGATTTAGTGTTGTCCAATGAACCAGATTTGATAAGAGAACTCGAGGTAAAGGAACCGCTTGGAGGTAATGATCATAATATGATTAGTTTTAATCTGCAATTTGAGAAGGAGAACGTTAAATCGGAAGTGGCAGTGATGCAGTTGAACAATGGGGATTATGACGGCATGAGAGAGGAGCTGGCCAAGGTAGACAGGAAAGGGATCCTAGCAGGAATGATGGTGTAACAGCAATGGCAGGAATTTCTGGGCATAATCCGGAAGACACAGGATCATTTCATTCCAAAAACAAAGAAAGATTCTAAGGGGAGAGGGAGGCAACCGTGACTGACAAGAAAAGTTAGGGATAAAATAAAACTAAAAGAAAAGATGTATAACACAGCAAAGAGTAGCCGGAAGCCAGAGGATTGGGAAACTTTCATAGGACAGCAGAAGGAAACAAAACGGGCAATACGGGCTGAAAAGATGAAGTACGAAGGGAAGCTGGCCAGGAATATAAAGAAGGACAGTAAAAGCTTCTTTAGATATGTTAAGGGAAAAATTATAGCAAAATCAAATGTGGGTCCCTTGAAGGCAGACACAGGTGAAATTATTATGGAGAACAAGAAAATAGCAGTAGAGTTGAACAGGTACTTCGGATCTGTCTTCACTAAGGAAGGCACAAACAATCTCCCAGAAGTACTGGAGGACAGAGGATCTAAGGGGGTCGAGGAACTGAGATAAATTTTCATTAGGTGAGAGATAGTATTGGGTAGGCTAATGGGACTGAAGGATGATAAATCCCCGGGGCCTGATGTACTGCCTCCCAGGGTCCTCAGGGAGGTGGCTCTAGAAATAGTGGACGAATTGGTGATCATTTTCCAATGTTCAATAGATTCAGGATCAGTTCCTGTGGATTGGAGGATAGCTAATGTTATCCCACTTTTCAAGAAAGGAGCGAGAGAGAAAACGGGGAATTACAGACCAGTTAGCCTGCCTTCGGTGGTGGGAAAGATGCTGGAGTCAATTATTAAAGAGGTAATAATGGGGCATTTGGATAGCAGTAAAAGGATTAGTCCAAGTTAACATGGATTTATGAAAGGAAAATCATGATTGACAAATTTTTTGAAATTTTTTTAGGGAGTGACAAGTAAAATGGATGAAGGGGAGCCAGTGGATGTAGCTTATCTAGACTTTCAGAAAGCCTTTGATAAGGTCCCGCACGGGAGACTGGTGACTAAAATGAGAGCACTTGGGGGTAGGGTGTTGACGTGAATAGAAAATTGGTTGGCAGACAGGAAGCAAAGAGGAGTGAATGGGTCCTTTTCAGAATGGCAGGCAGTGGCGAGTGGAGTGCCGCAAGGCTCGGTGTTGGGGCCGCAACTGTTTACCATATATATTAATGATTTGGACAAGGGAATTAAGAGCAACACTAGCAGGTTTGTGGATGACACAAAGCAGGGTGGCAGTGTGAACAGTGAAGAGGGTGTTAGGAGGTTGCAGGGTGACCTGGACAGGTTGAGTGAGTGGGAAGATGCGTAGCAGATGCAGTATAATATAGATAAATGTGAGGTTATCCACTTTGGTGGCAAAAACAAGGGGGCAGATTATTATCTCTATGGGGTTAGGTTAGGTAAAAGGGAGGTACAGCGAGACCTGGGTGTCCTTGTACACCGGTCACTGAAAGTTGGCGTGCAGGTACAGCAGGCAGTGAAGAAAGCTAATGGAAAATAACAAATAACAAGAGGATTTCAGTATAGGAGTAGAGATTCTTCTGCAGTTGTATAGGGCTCTGGTAAGACCACATCTGGAGTATTGCGTACAGTTTTGGTCTCCTAATTTGAGGAAGGACATCCTTGTGATTGAGGCAGTGCAGCGTAGGTTCACAAGATTGATCCCTGGGATGGCGGGACTGTCATATGAGGAAAGATTGAAAAGACTAGGCTTGTATTCACTGGAGTTTAGAAGGATGAGGGGGGATCTTATAGAAACATATAAAATTATAAAAGGACTGGGCAAGCTAGATGCAGGAAAAATGTTCCAAATGTTGGGCGAGTCCAGAGCCACGGGCCACAGTCTTAGAATAAAGGGGAGGCCATTTAAGACTGAGGTGAGAAAAAACTTTTTCACCCAGAGAGTTGTGAATTTATGGAATTCCCTGCCACAGAGGGCAGTGAAGGCCAAGTCACTGGATGGATTTAAGAGAGAGTTAGATAGAGCTCTAGGGGCTAGCGGAATCAAGGGATATGGGACGAGGCAGGCATGGGTTATTGATTGGGGACGATCAGCCGTGATCACAATGAATGCAGTGCTGGCTCGAAGGGCCGAATGGACTCCTCCTGCACAATGTTATATAGGTAAGATTACACAAGCAGTGTTGAATTAAGCTGTGGAGCAAAGAGTTGGGTGGCTGGAATCGATAGTCGGAAGCTGATTGATGCCTACTACGCTATAAGACTCTATGAAATAGCAGATACAAAAACTGCAGTTCTGAACAAAGACCTGAAACATCGTCTGGGCTTTCCCTCCAGAGATGCTGCCTGACCCGCCGAGCTACTCCACCACTTTGTATTTTACTATAAAGCAGTATTGTTAGAAAATCATGGGTGACATGGATATATCCTGTGTGATATTAGTGTGGATTGTAGAGGATGGGAAAAGGAGCTTTATATGTGCTAGTTGTCTTGAGTCAGATAGGAATGGAACTTTATGAGAATAACATCACAGAGCTAAGCAACAAAGGATTTGCTGTAAATGTTTTTAATTGATTCATTTTAAGAGCCATTCATCTTCCAGTGTGTGTCTTTTTTTATTGATTCCTAATTATTTAACCTACACTTTATGGCAGCATCTGTACATAGCTACAAAGACATTGGTGTTCAATTAACATAATCAAGTTGAACTTGGCTGCAATAATTATATAATGTACAGTATTTACCAAAGGTGCACAATCGAGGCAAATCAAAGCTCATGATGATTTTGTTATAATAGTGTTGCTTTCGTAATTTGTTTGCTAAACACTAGCACAATAGCATTCCGACAATTTCCTGGTCTGGGAACTATAACATAATATAAATGTGCGATATTCCATAAATATCTGTTTCCTCTCCTAGATTTCCAGTTTGAAAGAGGTCACATGAGGGTGAGAGATTTCTGTCACTTCCCCTTGAATTGCACAGGTGTAAAAGGATACCTGAGGAGTACCTTCAGCAAAAGACTGGTTCCATCAAGATTCAGTACAGAATTCCACAGAAGATTCTTCTTCCCTATGGCTATTAAACTGTAGAACTCCTCCCCCTTCTGTCATGGGGTAGACTGACTCCCCTCTCCCCCAATCTTTGCACATCCCCAATCCTTTTCATTCATCCCTTTAATTTAATGTTTCATCTATTTTGTGTTTTTATGACTGTTGACAGATCAATTTCCCTCCTGGGATAAATAAAGTTTTATCGTATCGTATATTGCCACTCAGAAGTAATAGCTCTCAGGTATAGTCACAGGGAGTGTTTTGGAAGGAGCCATCCATGAACAGCTTTGTTACCTGGCACATGCCTGACTTGACACATGACAGTTTGTCAAATATACAAGGTTAACCTGATATGAAACTCAGGCAGCTCCTCAGAAATATCCACATGCTGGTCTTGGACATACACTGAAGTGCAAGAAGGTATGGATAGAGTGGATGTGGATAGGATGTTTGCACGAGTAGGTGAGTCTCGGACCAGAGGCCATACCCTCAGAATAAAAGATCGTACCTTAAGAAAGGAGATGAGGAGGATTTTTTTAGTAAGAGGGTGGTGAATCTGTGCAATTCAATATACAATAGACAATAGGTGCAGGAGTAGGCCATTTGGCCCTTCGAGCCAGCACCGCCATTCAATGGGATCATGGCTGATCATCCCCAATCAGTACCCCGTTCCTGCCTTCTCCCCATATCCCCTGACTCCGCTATTTTTAAGAGCCCTATCTAGCTCTCTCTTGAAAGCATCCAGGATTCATTGACACAGATGACTGTGGAGTCTAAGTCAGTGGATATTTTTAAGGCGGTGATTGATTAGTACAGATATCTGGGGAGAAGGCAGGATAATGGGGTTGAGTGGAAAAGATAGAGCAGCCATGATGGAATGGTGGAGTAGACTTGATGGGCTGTTTGGCCTAATTCTTTAATTCTTTAAATCTTTAATTCTGCTCCTATAACTTATGAAGTTATGAAGCACCAAATAGCCAAACTTCCAGTATACTTGATACCACTGGCTAGCACGAAATAATGAAAACTGCTTAGTGGTTGCTTTGTATATATAGATTTCAAAATTGTAGCCAGTCTTTTGGTGCCACCAATGCAGGCAAGAATGTTTAATTGTTATTTGTACCGAACGGAACAATGACATTCTTACCTGTTACAGCATAATAGACTTGTAAATACAATACAATTATAGATAATATGTAATTTAAAAAAAAACAATCATTTAATAACCACAAAGCGTGCTAAAAAAAATCCCGAAGTCCTTAGTACAAACAAAGACAGTCCATAGAAGTTGATATCTGAGGTTAATGTGTTGTGTTCGACAGGCTGATGGTTTTTGAGAAGAAGTTCTTCTTGAACCTGAAGGTCATGGATTTCAGACTTCTATGCCTCCTTCCCGATGATAGCAGCAAAAGAAGAGAATGGCCAGGGTAGTATGGTCTTTTGAGACAACACCTCCTATGAATCCATGGGGATGTCAGCACCTGTGATGGACAGTGTCCACCACTCTCTGTAATCTCCTTTGTTCCTTATAAAGTCATAATTAATAAGGAACATAATTTATAAACTAAGTCAGAATAGGTTCAGTGAATTCCAGAGCTGAGGCCTTTCTGCAGTGTTCAATTTTACTGCGAACTGCACCAAGGAACTCTTGGTTTACGATACATTTCCACGATTGGTGCTATATGCAGTTAAATAACCATCTGGACTTTATTGCATGACAAACACATTATTTTTGACTATGACTGTTGTGTTGTGTGACAAAGGGAACTTAAAAAAAACAAAGGGGTTTCTTTGTCATTATGCAACAAAATGCTAGTTTGGATGCTTAAATGACAGAGGCCACACTGTGCTGTGGCTACATTTTCCTGGAGCCCGTACAAAGGAGGGTCAGTGCTGCTGTTAATGTCTACTGAAAGGAAGCCCACACTTTTGCATGCATTGTTCTTCTGGAAATGTTAAATAGCATCTGGGATACTGAGTGTCGCTTCATGGATTGTGAATATTCAAAGCAGACCTGCTGACTCTTTTCAACTCGTTTGCTGATGGCTCAGCAAGTTGGTTGAATGTGTATCTGAGCGAATGGGGGCTAAAAAGCTTGCATCAGTAAGTGGAAGGTAGACAAAAATGCTGGAGAAACTCAGCGGGTAAGGCAGCATCTATGGAGCGAAGGAGTGGATGACGTTTTGGGTCGAGACCTTTCTTCAGGCTGATGAGGGGATGGGGGGGCGAGAAGAAGAAGGGAAGAGGCGGAAAGTGGTCTGTGGGAGAGCTGGGAAGGTGAAGCAGGGACTACCTGAAATTGGAGAAGTCAATGTTTATACCGCTGGGGTGTAAACTACCCAAGTGAAATATGAGGTGCTGCTCCTCCAATTTATGGTGGGACTCATTCATGGAGAAGGCCCAGGACAGAAAGGTGGGATTCGGAATGGGAGGGGATGTTGAAGTGCTGAGCCACCGGGAGATCGGGTTGGTTATGGTGAACCGAGCGGGGTGTTGGGCAAAGTGATCGCCGAGCCTATGCTTGGTCTCACCGATGTAGAGCATGCTGACACCTAGAGCAGCGGATGCAATAGATGAGGTTGAGGAGGTGCAGGTGAACCTTTGCCGCACATGGAAAGACTGCTTGGGACCTTGGATGGAGTCAAGGGTGGAGGTAAAGCAATAAGTGAAGCATTTCCTGTGGTTGCAAGGGAAAGTACCAGGGGAAGGGGTGGTTTGGGTAAAAAGGGATGAATTGACTAGGGAGTTATGGACGGAGCGGTCTCTACGGAAAGCAGAAAGGTGAGGAGATGGGAAGATGCGGCCAGTGGTGGGATTCCATGGGAGTTGGCAAAAATGTCGGAGGATTATCTGTTTTAAGTGACGGCTGGTAGGGTGGAAGGTGAGGACAACGGGGACTGCCCTTGTTACAAGTGGGGGGATGGGGAGTGAGAGCGTAGCTACGGGATATAGAAGAGACCCTGGTGAAAGCCTCATCTATAGTCGAAGAGGGGAACCCCCGTTCCCTAAAGAATGAGGATATTTCTGATGCCCTGGTTTGGAACACCTCATGCTAGGTGCAGATGCGGCATAGATTGATGAATTGGGAGTAGGAAATAGTCCTAATAGTAAACCCACTGACTCCCATGGCTATCTGGACTACACTTCTTCCCACCCTGCTTCCTGTAAGGACTCTGTCCCCTACTCCTAATTCCTCCATTGCGATATCTCCATCAGTACTGAGTTAGCTGATGTCAAGAGGGAGCAGGAACAATATCCTGCAAATGATTGCTCTCCTGTGGTAAGGTTTGCACATGCAGAATAGGACCACTGTCGGCTGTTGTTCTCCCCATTGTAATATAGACACATTCCCCTTCCTTCCTCATTATGCCACTCTCCCTCTTCAAACACAACCTCACAATCGCATAGGTTTTTCACCTCTGTTGTCAGGCTTCTGGACTGTTATTCCTTAAGGTAGAGTCCTGTCATATTCACTTCTACCCCATTCTGGACATTGGACTTTAACTATGTAACTGCCTAACTGGTGCATTACAGCGTTGAGAACTATATTCTACACACTATGTCTTCCCCTTTGTGTTATCCATTGTCCCGGAAGTGGCGGCGCTGCGGCTCATCTGCAGTCTGTCTGTTTTTTTAATTTTATTTTTGTCTTTGTGTCTGTTTTTAGTGTTTATTTTTGGTTTATTAGGTTGTGTATGTGTGTGGGGGTGGGGGGGGGGGGGGGGGTGGGAGAAACAGAGTTTTAGTCTCTCCCTTCGGGGGGGATGCGACTTTTCTTGTTGTGTCCCCTGTCACCGTCTCCGTCTGTGCTGAGGCCCTAATTGCGGAGCTAGCGGCCTTCCAGCTTCCAGCAGCGGCGGTACGGCTTCGGAGCTTCAGCGGCGACGTGGCTTCGGAGCTGCGGTGCTCCAGTGGCGTTCCGGTAGCCTGGCTTTCAGGGCTGCGGTGCTCCAACGACAACCTGGCTTCGGAGATGCAGTGCTCCAGCGGCGACCTGGCTTTCGGGGCTGCGGTGCTCCAGTGGCGACCTGGCTTTCGGGGCTGCGGTGCTCCAGCGGCGACCTGGCTTTTGGGGCTGCGGTGCTCCAATGATAGCCTGGCTTTCGGGGCTGCAGTGCTCCAGCGACGTTCCAGCGGTGACCTGGCTTTAGAGCTGCGGTGCTCCAGTGTTCCAGCGGCGGGCCCTGTGGCAGTGTTCCGGCGACGGCGGTGGCGGCGGCCTGGTTTCGGAGGCTCGGCCGCGGGCCTGGTGAACGGCAACATCAGAGGCCTGGATCTCCTCAGCGTAGAGGGAGAACAAGGAGGGAAGAAGACAGAGACTTTTGCCTTCCACCACAGTGAGGAGGTGTTTGGTGAACTCACTGTGGTGGATGTTAAATCTGTGTTTATTGTGTGGTTTTGTTATTTTTTATATATGTATGACTGCAGGCATGAAATTTCATTCAGACCTTTCGGTCTGAATGACAATAAAGGTAATTCAATTCAATTAATTCAATTCACCTGTTGACTTCATTATTTTGATATATAGTGTTATCTGATCTGATTAGTAGCATACAAAACAAAGCTTTTCACTTTACTGTACATATGATAATAATAAATCCAAATGTAAACATGTTATTTTAGGTGTGAATCGGTAATCTATGGCACGTAACAATTGACTGGGCGATCGTTTCTCTGAACACCTTCGCTTAGTCCGTCTGAACCTACCTGATCTCGCGGTTTCTGATTCTCTTACCCATTCCCACACTGACCTCTCTGTCCTAGGTCTCCTCCAATGTCAGAGTGAGGCTAAACGCAAATTGGGCGAACAGCATCTCATATTTTGTTTGGGCAGCTTACAGCCCAGTGGTATGAATATTAATTTCTCTAACTTCAAGTAACTACGGCATTCCCTCTCTCCCCCCACCCAAGTCGCACAGCTCATTTTCACTCTGAAAACAGCTAACAATGGCTTGTTTCCTTTATCATCGTTACTTTTTTGCATATCTTTCATTCATTGTTTGTTATCTCTCTACATCATCATCTATATCTCGTGTTTCCCTTTCACTCTGATGAAGGGTCTCAAACCCAAACATCACCCATTCCTTCTCTCCAGATGTGCTGCCTGTCTCGCTGTGTTACTCCAGCTTTTTGTGGGTATCTTCCATTTAAACCAGCATCTGCAGTTCCTTCCGACAGATAACAATTGAAAGTCAGGTTCCCAGATAGCGTTAGAACCCTGATCTCTGCTTGTCTGTATCTCAGAAGGATGTTAGTTCCACTCCGAAATCAGAAAAGAATAAGGAGACTGACTTGTCATCACACATCACTCATGTTTCCTGCCCAACCACAAGGATAACAATTTTATTTCTATTGTTCCTATAGTTTGAAACACAGCAAGAGACATTGGCTCCTATCAAATATTAAATTAATCCTATAATCTTTTGACTGATTAACTATAGAGAAAATATTTCAATCCTATAATTCAATCATGCTTGACCTGATGCCATTGTGAACCATATTGTAAAATATTACGCTGCTGGTAAATCTCATCCTGGCTTCCCGTGAACTCTGATCTATTCCAGGATTTATTATTTTGTGCAATAAACATTAGTATTTTCTACTGGTTAACTGTTGAAATTTGCATTGATAATTCATGATGATTAAGCCATCATCTTGCAGTGAATATCATCACCTGTATTGCTTTGAAATCTTTAAATGGGATTTTTGTGCAACAAAATAATATTCAGCTGACATTAATAAATAACAACAATCCGCACAGAATCCCATCAAAGTTTTCTTTGTCTCATCATGGTTGATCCAAGTATTTAGTTGACAATACAGCTGCATGTGTGGACGTAGCGTCAAAGGACGAGAAGCCGAAGCAAAGAAGTGGAAGCCAAATAACCGAACGGAAACAAAGTCGAAATGCCAAATAACCGAAAGTGTACGAAGCCGAATCGTCAACTGACCGAAAGGGTGGGACGCCTAAAAGCAAACTCACCGAAAGGCTGCTCTGCCAAAACGGCCTCACTGAAAGGCTGCGTCGCCTACAAGCCAACTCACCGAATAGTGGCTCTGCCGAAAAGTCAAATAATGCACATGACGGGGGGGGGACTTGTTAGCGATTGGTCCAGACCCCCGTGTCCATCACATCACGGGCCGATGGAGACAGGAGGGTTGGGGTCATTTTCCCACACAAGCCATGGGTGACTGGGCACTATGAACCCGAGCACCAAGTTGCAAGCGGCCGAAGCAGCGCATCCCTCGGACAGCCACCACTCTCCCACGGCCACGACCGCCCTCCGCCTCGTCTCCCCATGCAGCCGCACTGTGACAGGCTGTGTGTCAGCAGCGCTGGGTGGAGCAGAGGTGAAAGATCAGCACCTACCAACAATGAAGGCACTAAGAAGCCAGCTGCCGCAAGCCCTTCCCACAGGACGGGGTCGGCATTAAAACTCAAAAAAGAGTTACTGATTTAAAAACAAAAATGTTACATGTATAAATGGTTCTTACCTTCAACGCCACGTCCAGGTACTGTACAGCACACTCCCTCCATGACACAATGGTCAACCTGAGGAGCACCTTCAGCAACAGACTGGTTCCACCAAGATGCAGCACAGAACGCCACAGGAGATCAATTTTTCCCTGTGGCTATCTAACTGTACAACTCCTTCCCCCCCCCCCTTCTGTAGTGGGGTAGATTGACTCCCCATCCCTCCCACCCCCTCCCCAATCTTTGCACATCCCAAATCCTAGACTTACCACTCGTCACTTTAATTTAATGTTTCATGTATCTTGTTGTGTTTTATGACTGTTGGCAGACCAATTTCCCTCCTGGGATAAATAAAGTTCTATCGTACCGTATCGTAACCAATTAGTTTACATTTTGTTCAATAAATTCTGACCAACTGCAAGCTTTATTGTTTCAATTTTTATGTGCACCATTTTATACATTCTGCTATCACAGATATTTGCAGCTAAAAAGATTTCTGAATTGTTGCAAAAGAAACCAAAGTATGAACATGCGTGTGCAAAGAAAGATGAAGCGGAGGTTCAGAATTCTGAAAACATACATTGGGACATATATTTGCTTGGCCAATAAATATTATTGTGCTGAATTTCCTATTTTATGTTAAGATATTGTCACATGCATACGGTTTATACATATTAGACATTTCTAATTTATTATATTATTTGTCAATTGTTTCTAACACATCCTGGTGATTTCACTCTCAATTGCCGTGTGTATTTTATAATGAGAAACAGACAGATCCCTGCTATAAAAACATTCACAGTTGGATTTTCAACAAGCCCTTTCTTGTTAGCTTTGGTAATTGTAGACATAAATGTTTGCAATGTGACAGTTTGACTCTCCACAGTGTCTTGCCGAAAAGATTGGAAATCCAGCTCATAGCTTAAGCCAGGCAGGGTTATTGATGCATTTGCTACAGAGTGAGAGCAAGCCCAAGCAACCAGTCAGTCCCTATCCTATGTCACATGCAATATGGGATGACGCTAGATGTGATTTATGAGGCTCTGCTCTGAAACTACCGGAGGAAATCGAATCTTTACCTATTTTCTGCACAGCTCAGGTGAGGAGACATTGGAAAAATGTATCTGAAGGGCACTGCCTTGACCTGGCCTAGGCTTTGGGAAGTTTATCAAAGGGCCTTTATCTGATCAGAGATCATTGGCAATGTATGGGGACCAGGATGTGTAATTGGGGTATTGAATGACAAATACAAGATTGAGGGGCTAGACATTATTCATCCCTCTGGATTCAAAACTGGCACAAAGCCAAGCCTACATCTGGACCATGAGGGGCCTCCTTAGATTCACTGCTTATCTTTACAACTGAGAGAGGTTAAGCTTTATTTTCATGTTAATTTATTTGATTTCAACCAAAAAATCTTTTCCGAACCACACAGTTAGCTCAGCTTTCAATGTTTTTACAGCCTTAAGGCTGAATGTTTAAAGCATTAACATTTAAACTGGTGTAAATTCACTCCTACGTACACAATCCTCGCAATGTCTGACATTTCCATCCCACACCAAATTATTTTCATTATTTTCCCTCCCTTGGATTCTTTTTTGTTTCCACCCCTTACCACAAATCAATTAATATCTACAAGAATGGACACTTGTTCTTTACTTAGGCTTCTAAACATGCTGCTTTCTGACTAGTATCCGTGTAGCAGTATTTTAATACTTTCCCAATACAACTCTTTCAAGAAACATGCTGCGTGCACGTGGATTAACAAGAACCTGATTGTGTAAACAAAGTCATTTATTTCAAAGCAGAAATAGACCAGCATGACATTTTAAGAATCGGACAACAAAATCTCCAAAAATAGACACAAAATGCTAGAGTATCTCAGTGGGTCAGGCAGGACCTCTAGAGAAAAGGAATAGGTAGTGACCCTCCTTCAGACTGAGAGCAGAGGGGCGATAGCTGGTAGAATGAAGTGAGGGGAAGGGTTGGGGCAAGAGCTGGGAAGTGATTGGAGGATCCAAGAAAAGAGGGGCTGAATGCAGATGAGAGGGAAAGGTGGAGATAGAAACAAAGGCTGGAAGTGATAAGTGGAGAAGACTGCAGTACAGAAGGGCTGCAGATGGTGGAACCTGAAAAGGAAGGAGGGCAGGGAGTGCAATGTGGAACCATTGAGAGCGATGGTGGGTAGGTGGGAATGGTGGGAAGAGTTGAGGAAATAGGAGACCCAGAGGTGGTAGAAGCGGGCAATGAGCAGTAGATGGAGGTGGAGGAAGGGAAAATAACTGAATGTTGGGGACAGGGCAGTGGCCAGAAAGGTGTGCGTAAGGGGACCCACATAGATCATAAGGAGAGAGAAGTTGGGGGGGGGGGGGGTATCTGAAGCTGGAGAATGTAATATTAATGCTGTTGGGGTGCAGGCCACACAAGTGGAATACGAGGTGCTGTGCTTGCAGTGTGCATGTGCTCTCACTGAGGCAATGGAGGAGACCCAGATAAGAAATGTCAGCATTAGAATGTGAAGGAAAATTGTAGTGGCTTACAATTGGGAGCTTCAGATGGCCGACAGAGCACAATTGCTTGGCAAAGTGGTCACCTAATTTACATCTGGTGTCACCACTGAAGAAGAGGCCACATCAAGAGTATTGCATGCAAGAGATGGGGTTGTGACAGGGATTTACAGCTGCAAACCTGTCTGTCTGATCTGCGAGCACTTGTGTGATCCCTGAATGGAGGTGCAGGATGAGGTATGGGGACATGTGTTGCACCTTCTGCGGTTATCCGAGAATATGCCTTGGTTATAGGAATGTGCTGCTGAGCATCCTGGACAATACAGCTCACCCCCTCTATGGCACATTGGTCAACCTGAGGAGTGCAGCCTCAGACTGGTTCCACCAAGATGCAGGACAGGACACCACACAAGATCCTTCTTCCCTGTGACAATCAAACTGTACAACCCCTCCCCCTTCTGTCTCAGGGTAGACTGATTCCCCTCCTCCCCGCCACCCCTCTCCTCCCTCTCCTCAATCTTTGCACATCCCCAATCCTTTCCACTCGTCACTTAAATTTCATGTTTCATGTATCTTGTGTTTTTATGTACTGTTCGCAGATCAATTTCTCTCCTGGGATAAATAAAGTTCTATCATATCGTATCGAGTGGGAGTGGTGGGTAGGAAGAGATACCTCTCGTTTCCCTTTCCCCTGACTCTCAGACTGAAGAAGGGTCTCGACCAGAAACGTCACCTATTCCTTTTCGCCAGAGATGCTGTCTGACCCACTGAGTTACTCCAGCCTTTTGTGCCTCTCTTCCATCTAATACTTGCCAGCTCTTCTCCCCCTCCCCACTTCCCCCCACTTATTTCTGCCATTTCCCCTCTACTCCAATCTTGAATAATTTGAACTGAAACATCGTCTGAATATTTCCCTCTACAGATGTGTCGGTCCTCCTGAGCCTCTACGGCAGTTTTTTAAATTCCAAAATATTCAACGAAGTTTATTACTACGTGACTGAATAAGACAGAAATGAGTAAACTCAAATCAAGCCATTAGGTATGCAAATGCATTTTAATGAAGGAACACAAAACAGGCACAGTAAATACCTTATTTTATGTTCATTAAAGAATTATTACTTCGGAAAAAATTATGGCTTCATTATTTGCTACGGAATATATTAACATTACTTGCTTCTGTTGAATATTATTCCAATTATAAGCTGAGGATTCATCATTTGGATTTGATCACCTTATGTAAACATAAAACAAAAAATTAACATTTCAAATTCATTGCAATTGTCCCTGCCTGTTTTCTAGTTAAAACAAAATTGTGCTCTGCTAAATTAATACAGAATGCACATCAGCAAATTGTGTTTAAAAGCATTCCTGAATAAACTGATCTTTTGATTTAATTGAAGGGCAAATGAAATATTCCTGGCCGACCTTTGACTATGGCTGAATATAAACGAAGGGATCATTCTTCATGAAACTTGTTCCAAATTGAGCCATGTAACAGTAAGCTCCTCAAAATCCTCTCAGAGGGTGCTACTTAATATGGATTGGATCAGTTACAAAAGTTGTTCCCATCTGAAGTGTGTTTGCTGATAAATACACCTGATTTTGATGTGAGTGATGCTTATTAGTTAAATGAGTAAAAGACAAAGCATGCTATTTTGCAATGCTGTACAGACCAGAATTTCCAAGGCTGAGATAGTTCTCCTCACTGGGGCAGCTGTTTGTTTACTGCAATTTGCTGCATGCATTTGGCTGAGGAAAGGATAAATTATAGCCAGACTCTCTTGATTACTCTCTTCAGATTTCTCCAGGAAATGTGCATGTGCATGGCTTGATTGTGTTCATGTATAGAATTATCTGATTTAATCAGATAGCATGCAAACAAAAGCTTTTCACTGTATCTTGGTACAATGACAAACCATTACCAATACCAATGCTGGGTATTGATTGAGATTATAATGCAGTTAAAGGTTGCATAGGAGCAGTTTTAAACAAACAAAATTCAATACCCACCCACAGAAGGCATCAGCAGGAGATTTAAAGTTGTTTTTAAGGATGGTATTAAAGGATGAAGAATAAAAGAGAGAGTGAATTCCAGAGCTTGGGACCGTTGCACCTGAAAGCAAGTCAGCAATAATGAAGCAATTCAAATTGAGATTTCTCAAGGGGCCAAAATGGGAAGAGTGCAAATATGTTTTGAGAGCTGAAAGAGACTAAAAGGATTAGGTGAAATGTGACCATGGAAGTATTATAAACAAGTGTGAGAAATTTAAAGTCAAGATTAATGTAACCAGAAGCCAATGTAGATCAGTGGGCAATGGGATTTGACTCCAAGAAATGTGTAACATAGCTTTGGATGACCTCTAGGTTATAAAAGGATAAAGGGAGGTTAGCAGGTGTGTATTGGGATTGGCCAGACTGGAGAATAACAAAGACTTGGAGGAGAATGTCAGCAAGAGATGGCATAAGTTGCAGAAAAAGACAGACTACGTTACAGAGATTTTTATTATTACAATAAATCTTTATTTATAAAAAATATATACACAAGAAATACAAAAAGAACAGTGCACATTCATAGCAATGATCAGTCCATATATTCATCATATTATCAGTTTTATACATTTGTGGTGTTAGCACAATTTGTACACTGAGCAATATTGCCGCTCACATAGCCTGCTGGGACAATACAAAGTTCAAGTGTTTGTGGGCACCTCAATGTCTAGCGGTGGAAGAACCTTAGACAACTGTCCTTGCCCACAAAGCCTTTGCACTGGCTGCTAAAAACATCAGTGCATCCCACTGTTCATATTCCCACAACCTGGAATGTGGCACTTGGTAGCAATTCCTTCTGGACATCTCATTGTATTGGAAGTCTGTATGTCTGTCTGAAGAAGGGTATTGACCCGAAACTTCACCCATTCCTTCTCTCCAGAGATGCTGCCCGTCCCGCTGAGTTACTCCAGCATTTTGTGTCTATCTTTGTTGTATTGGAAGACTGGTAAGCATTGAACACACCAAAGTGTATCTTTCACTGAATTGATGATCTCACAGCAGCAATTGTCTTGGTCTGTGTCCCTGGACATAGCCTGTAAAACAGAACCTCTGTAATATAATTGCTCAAGATGAACCTGGACAAGAACGCTTGCATTATTTTCCTCGCCTTCTTTGCAAATGCACAGTCTACAAAGAGTGGGATGATCATCTCGCCTCATCACAGCTGTCATGAAGGCAATGCACATTGGGAGTGAGACTCTGATCGTGCAGGGAAGATCTGAAAGGGAGGGTCCCTCTCATCACCAGCCAAGCGAGGTCTTGGTGCTTGTTGGTGAGTCTGCCCATGAGGCATTCTGCCAAATAGTTTCGGCAATCTGGTTGGGGAACCATCCCACAGGATCCCTCAGTTCTTTTTCCCGCAGTGCCTGCAGGACATTCCATGCTGACCACTGCCTGATTCAGATGTGGTTTTACTGAAAGAACTTTTCCATGTAGATCCACTATGTCCAGCTGAATGGAACATTGCACAGCAATGAGGCCAGGCCTATCATTCGCAACAACGGGTACTGGTGGAATCTCACCATGTAGTGAGACTTGGTGCTTATGTATTTTTGTCCCATTCACCATACGGTGAAGCCAAAACAAAAAAGATGGTCATTAGGACAAGGGTGATGTCAGGTACATATCAAACAATCCCCGACCCCCTCGCACTTCCTACAGTTACCTCTGGCCCCTGATGCCAACAGAAACAGATCACTCATGCTTAAGAAAGGACTGCAGATGCTGGAAAAATCAAAGATATACAAAAATGCTGGAGAAACTCAGCGGGTGAGGCAGCATCTATGGAGCGAAGGAATAGGGAATAGGGTCAAGACCCATGTTCAGACTGATGTGGGGGTGGTGGGGGCAAGAAGAAGAAAGGAAGAGGCGGAGACAGTAGGCTGTGGGAGAGCTGGGAAGGGGAGGGAGAAAGCAAGGACCACCGGAAATTGGAGAAATCAATGTTCATACCGCTGGGGTGTAAACTACCCAAGCAAAATATGAGGTGCTGCTCCACCAATTTGCAGTGGGACTCACTCTGGCCATGGAGGAGGCCCAGGACAGAAAGGTCGGATTCGGAATGGGAGGGGGAGTTGAAGCGTTGAGCCACCAGGAGATCAGGTTGGTTAATGCAAACTGTGAGGAGGTGTTGGGAGAATCAATCGCCAAGCCTGCGCTTCATCTCACCGATGTAGAGCAGTTGACACCTAGAGCAGCGGATGCAATAGATGAGGTTGGAGGAGGTGCAGGTGAGCCTCTGCCTCACCTGGAAAGACTGCTTGGATGGAGTCGAGGGGGGAGGTAAAGCGACAAGTGTAGCATTTCCTGCAGTTGCAATGGAAAGTACCAGGGGAGGGGGTGGGAAGGGACGAATGAACCAAGGAGTGACGGAGGGAGCGGTCTCTGTGGAAAGCCGAAAGGGGAGGAGATGGAAATATGTGGCCAGTGGTGGGATCCCGTTGGAGGTGGCGCAAAAGTTGGAGGATTATCTGTTGTATGTGAAGGCTGGTGGGGTGGAAGGTGAGGGCAAGGGGGACGAGCGGGGGGATCTGGAGTGAGAGCGGAGCTATGAGAAACAGAGGATACCCTGGTGAGAGCCTCATCTACAGTTGAAGAGGGGAACTCCCGTTCCCAAAGAATGAGGACATCTCCGATGCCCTGGTTTGGAACACCTCATTCCTGGGTGCAGATGCGGTGTAGACGGAGGAATTGGGAGTAGGGGATAATCCTTACAGGAAGCAGGGTGGGAAGAAGTGTAGTCCAGATAGCTATGAGAGTCAGTGGGTTTGTAGTAGATGTCAGTCAGTAGTCTGTTACCTGCGATGGATATAGTGAGGTCTCGAAACGGTAGCAAATGTCAGAAATGGTCCAGGTGAATTTGAGTGTTGAATGGAAGTTAGTGATGAAATGGATGAAGTCAATGAGTTCTGCAAGGGTGCAGGAGGTGGCACCAATACAGTCGTCAATCTAGCGGAGGTAGAGTTCAGGGATAGGGCCACGGTATGCCTCGAACAAGGATTGTTCGACGTACCCTACAAACAGGCAGGCATAGCTGATCAATTTATGGACTAACCTTGGATCAAGCAGAAGACATGTACATTGTTCATGTACTAGGGACAATTTAATTATTTTTTTACAGAAGTGGGTGCCCCACTGCCTGGTAACATTGCCCCTGATGTGCATGTCCATGTCCTTTCTGAATAGATTTGGCAAAGTATTCAATGAGGCACAAACAGGTCAGGGGGAGAGTGGGTGACCCTGACTTCCTCTGGAATTGATGGCAAAGTTATCTGTTTCCCACCCATTAATGGGACTGTGACATTAATGTCTGCAGTTCCAGATCCAGATCCCGGATTTTGTAAAGCATGACCATCATGTATGTGTGATATCTTGTTAAAGTCCTTTTCCTGGTCCAGATTGGCCAGACAAATGCCCACCTCTATCCCCCACATAGGTGATAGTATCTCTGATATCATCCAATACCAGTGCAATGTTGCCAGAGATTTTCCTGCCAGGTACAGCACAGGTTTGGTCCAAGGTGGATCACACATCCCACTACAAACTTGGACTCATCAGTGAAGAACGTGGACAATATGAATCTAGATTGAATAATAAAATGGGAGTCACATTTGTCTTCCCCCTTTTTTTGTACAATGGTGGTGAGCCATTCCTCGTGGATTCTGACATGCTACCAACCAGAAGCGTAGCATTGTAGACTTCCAGCAGGTCTGGGGTTATCCGGTCCCATAGAGCCATGCCAAACTTAGCCAGTAAGCCATTGTGTCTTGGAGTTTTATGCCACAAGGATATGGGTAGAGCCTGTCAGCTCCTTCAGGATAATGACTGGTCCAGACTCTCCCACTCACTGTTATCTAAGACCTCTGCATTAGTTCCAGGAGGTTATGCTGTCTGTGGCCTTTCTGTCATACAGACCAGTATCGAAGGATTTGCAGATCCTCCATATGCCTGCCATAGAGGATGTTACTGACCCATTGTTTGTCAAAAGGCTGTGAATCACAGTGCACTCTGTCAACCTTTTGGAAGAAGAAGCGTGAGCACATTTCATCCTACTCCACGGAGCAGACTCAGGATCCGAAGCTAATCTCGGAGAGTTCTGATGCCAAGAGCAAAGCTTGCCAGCTCTTCTCCTCTTGGAATTGTTCTCTTATATCCACCCCTCTTGAGTGTGGAAGAAGCTTGTCAGGCAATGACACAATTTTGTTTGACTCCATCTTGCTTTGTGAACTGCTACCTTATGGAGATAGGAGTAGCTTGTTGTGGTGATGACATCCGTCTCAATTGTAAGTGCATGCTTGCTGCCATTTATTGAAAATGGTGTCCCTCGAATCAATCTGGAAACTGCAATAGGAAAGGAACTATTGTTCTGCCTTCTGCAATGTGAAACAATAGTTGGAAACTAAAAGCTTGTTCCAGAGCTCTTCAGGTTCAACATGATTCAACTTAATATTGAATTTACATTGTTGCTTTGTCACGAGTGGTTCCTGCAAAGTGGCCATAGCTAAACATGCAACAGGAATTAGGTTTTGTCTAATCCTCTGATAACGGTCTTTCATGCAGCAAAAATAAGATGTGCCGGATGGAGAAGGCTATTTCTAATGGTTAACTGTGAGCCAAGTAATTAAAACACTCATTCCTGGCCTACGTAAGCTATTAAAATATTGCTATTGTGTAGGAAGGAACTACAGATGGTGGTTTAAACCAAAGATGGACACAAAATGCTGGAGTAACTCAGCGGGTCAGACAGCATTTCTGGAGAAAAGGAATAGGTGAGTTTCGGGTTGAGACCCTTCTTCAGACTGAGAATCAGGGGAAGGGGAAACGAGAGATGTTGATGGTGATATGGAGAATATAGAACAAATGAATGAAAGATATGCAAAAAAGTAACGATGAAAAGGAAAACAGGCCATTGTTTTTTTAGTTTTTAGTTTCAGAGATACAGCACGGAAACAGACCCTTCGGCCCACCGGATCTGCGCCGACCAGCAATCCCTGCACATTAACACTATCCTACACACAATTTTTACATTTTACCAAGCCAATTAACCAACAAACCTGTACGTCTTTTGAATGTGGGAGGAAACCGAAGATCCCAGAGAAAACCCACGCATATCACGTGGAGACCCTACAAACTCCGTACAGGCAAGTTAGCGGAGGGCTAGGCAATATTACTATTGTTAGTCAACTCAGATCTCCAACAACTATTGAGAAAAATGCTGGGACCCAAGTAGAAATAATTATACTGTGCAGGTTTGTTCGAAGTATATCTTGCTGCTGCGAGAAAAAAAAACTCTTTGCTGTAAATTCTACACTGTTGCGAGTGACAGTCAGAATCTCAAAACTGCATCAGGAAGCAGTTCTGTAAATACAAATACAGTAAGGCCAACAGTTAACGTGCATCTTAGTGAGAAGAAAGCAGTGATTTATTACAAAGTGAGACAGTAGGGCAATGGCTTGAGTCAGCAAACTGACTGTAAAGAAAGTTGTGCTCCTATGATTTACAACACACACAAGACAACCCACTTCCTGATGGTGACAAATCACATAAAAGTTCATAAGTTCCTCGGAGCAAAATAAGACCATCCGGTCCATCAAGTCTACTCCGCCATTCAATCATGGCTGAACTATCTTTCCATCTCAACCCCATTCTCCTGCCTTCACCCCATAACCCCTGACACCCTGATTTAATATGGAAGGCGGGTATTTGGCTGCCGATCCACATCAACTTTATGAACGTGCATCCCAATTAGTCCCATTCCTCACCACCATCTCCCCATAGATGAGCACTTTGTTTCTTGTGGGTACTTTGTCAGCTCCCCTTTGAATGCTACAAATCAAACCTGCCTCCAGTACTCCTCTCAAACTGCTCCAAGCTGCTCCTTGGGCATCACAGTGGCTCAGCAGTAGAGTTGCTGACTTACAGCGCTGGAGACCCGGGTTTGATCTTGGCTATGGGTGCTCTCTGTAAGGAGTTTGTATGTTCTTCCTTTGACCACATGGGTTTTCGCCGATACTCTAGTTTCCTCCCACACTCCAAAGATGTACAGGTTTGTAGGTTAATTCACTTTGGTTAAAAAAATTGTTAAATTCTACCTAGTGTGTGGGATAGTGTTCGTGTATGGGGTGATCGCTGCTCGCCATGGACTCGGTGGGCTGAAGAGCCTGTTTCCGTGCTGCATCTGTGAAGTAATGTCAAATTCTGTACTCGATGGGCATGAGATTAGGATCCCATTCAAATGAAGACATATCAATGTTGGCCTTTATAACAAGAGGAATCGAATATAGGGGTCCTTCTGCAGTTGTACAGAGCCCTATGAGACCACACCTGGAGTATCGTGTGCAGTTTTGGTCCCCTAATTTGAGGAAAGACATTCTTGCTATTGAGAGAGTGTAGCGTAGGTTTACAAGGTTAATTCCCGGGATGGCGAGACTTTCATATGCTGAGAGAATGGAGCAGCTGGGCTTGTACACTCTGGAGTTTAGAAGGATGAGAGGGAATCTCATTGAAACATATAAGATTGTTAAGGGTTTGGACTCGCTAGAGGCAGGAAATATGTTCCCGATGTTGGGGGAGTCCAGAACAAGGGGCCACAGTTTAAGAATAAGGAATAAGCCATTTAGAACACAGATGAGGAAACACTTTTTCTCTCAGAGAGTGGTGAGTCCATGGAATTCATCCATTCTGCCGATGTTCACCCTGGTGAGTACAAGAATTCATTCAACAAAAACATAATTTCTTAAAAGACAGAAGTTCCCATTTAATATACATTATCAGGAAATAGTTACAGGTTCATGATCTGTATTTTTTAATATATTTTTTCTCCAAATATTAGTCCCTTTGACATTGAAACTGGTGTGTCGTTACTAAGCTTGACAGCGCGTGGAAGATAAATGAGACTATTTTGGAAAAATTAAAATGCAGTTATAAAAGCGACTGAAACAGGACAGGTGATGTCAACTTAGCTCTGACTCATTCTGGTAAATATGGATTGTCTTTTGGGCAGCTCAACAAAACAGTCAGGGGAAAGAGTTCAAGCAGGGTATAAAACCCAATAGCTTCACGTTCTTAATTCTTGTCTCCTCCATCTTATGCCCCTGTCCCACTTTCACAACCTAATTGGCGACCTCTGCCAAGTTTGCCCCCGACTCATAATCACAGCATGGTCGCCACGAGGTTGTAGTAGGTCGTAGGTAGTTTGTGATGCTAGTCGTAGGTACTCGTGGCCTCAAGTAGGTTGCGGCGTTTTTTCCAGCCTGATAAAAAAAAAGGTTGGCATGGAAAAAATGGCCACTTTTACTCGTAGGTAAGTCGTAGGTTGGTCGTGATGGTAGTCGTAGGTAGTTGTAGGTAGTCATAGGTCGGTAACTGGCCCGAGAAAAAAAATGCAAACATGACATAATTTTATCATGTGATCATTTTCCACTTGTAGCTAGTCATAGTTGGTCTAAGGTGTGGAAGACTGAGCTCGAGGGGAGGTCGTAGGTTGTCATATACATAGTCGTGGGAGGTCGTAGACATAGTCATAGGAGGTCGTAGACATAGTCGTACGAGGTCGTAGACATAGTCGTAGGAAGTCGTAGACATAGTCATAGGAGGTCGGAGGAGGTCTTTTACTTCGGCGAGTCAACATGTCCTTGACATTTTTTTCAACTTGTCTAGGGTCTTCTAAACTCGTGGATTAGGTCGTCCAAGTGGGACATGCACTTTAGGCTGTCTCCTGGGATCCACGATGCCTTGCTGCCACTGCAGTTCTATGGGCTCTAAGGTGACTGATGAGGCTTATGTGGGAAATAGAGGAGGTGTATTGGTAGAATGGATGGTGGGTGGGTGGTTGGTGAGATGGTACATGCCTCCCACACTTTATGCTGGGCTTCAGTACACTTTGGATGTGGGTACTTGAGATTCTCAGTGTCTTGACAAATGCTTCTTCTTCAGTTTGAGTGATAATAGGCCACAGATTCTCAGGAGTTGGGGGGGTTTTGAGACTATCCGTGAATGCTTTTTTCTCTCCACCCAGTAATCTCATGACGTGCAACTGTAACAGGAGAGAACTACGTCTTGCAGGTGACTCAGAGCTTACATGTTGAGGGCAGAACACTGACAACAGGAAAGATTAGTCCAGCAACAGAAACCGTTTAAGAGTTTTTGTGCTATTCCACATATCCTTAGTGCCAAAGGTGTTTCCCTTCATCTGTGGGAACTACCTTCCTTTCATTTCAGCTCTTCCGCAAACATTCCAATTGACTAATTTTGAGGAACAGTGGAGTTGAATAATCTCTGAGGCACTGTGTGCAACAACATACCTTTTTCCTGATAGGTTTTTATACAATATATTTTCCAAGGGACTTCATTCCTGCTCAGTCATAGAGCCATACAGCATGGAAACAGGCCCTTCACTCAACTTGCCCATGCCAACCATGATACCCCACTATGTTGGACCTTTTGGCCCACATCCGTCTAAACCATTCCTATCCATCTACTAGCCCAAATGTCTTTCAAATACTATGGGCTAAAAGGCTGTCCGCAAGCACTTTCCCCTTTCTGCCTCTTTAGGCCATTTCTGGGATTCAGGTTATGGACTGCAGTTTGCACATGTTGGAAAATGTCTGCTGACAGCCCTCAATGCTGACAGATTGCTGCAAACTGTAATGAATCCTCATGGCAGCTTTTGTTGGCTCACTCTTCAGATGCAAAAATGAAAGCCCTGAAACCCATTCCAGCTAATCCCTCGTGCAAGCATTCTCTGAAAGAAAAGTACTTTGATAACACCAAAGTGACACTGAAAGATGGGCTCACTGCATCGTGCTTCAACCACCACCTTGTGATTGAGATGCTAAACACAGAAGATAAAGGGTTCACGGAAAGATGATAAAAATTAAGGACCGGTAAATTAAAAAGGCTATAAATACTGCAGGGACAAAGAATGATATCATCTCATTTGCATGCACTGTAATTTCAAACAGCTTGCTCCTGCAGCTCTTGTATTGTGCAGCAGAGAGGAAAAAAATCAATAGAATCAGTCAATGTGTAGCAACATTGATAAAAGATTAACGTCAAATGCTTTATCTGATGCAGCTCAACGCAAGAGCAAAAGGGATGGGTGAAGTTTCATCGAGAAATCGGCCAGAGAATAATTAAAATTGGAAGGCACTTACTTAACTATCTTGCGTATTTCTATAAAAATAGTTTTGAATGTTTTTTCCAGATTATCTATGGAGAGAAAATCAGTTAGCGAGCAGAGAAGGAGCATTGTGTTGTGACATTGACAGTTGGAGCTGGCACCACCAGTAGCAGCTAATGATGTGCTGAGCTTTAAGATAGAAGTGTATATTTGTCACCCAACCTTCATTGTGGTGAACATTTAAGATAGTCTTTTCTCATATCTGACATAGTGAATATAAGCAGAAGTAGCATTCCCCCTAAATGCAGTCACTTCAATAGGCAGATTTGTTTCATGCATAGGTGGCCCTGTGTCCTCAATCTGTCGCAAAATATGAACACACTTGCACACGCTCACTTTTTTTCCCAAGGTTGCAAGGGTGTGTGGCCTATTAAACTGCTAGGAACACAGGTGAACCATGAAACCACACAACAAATTCCCTCTCACACTGCTCTCTATTTCTGCTGTTCTTTCATGGAGCTCTGTCCTTCACTGGAGATGAAACACTCCCTTAAGTGATAACCAGTTACAGAAAAGTACTGGCAGAGCAACTCACTTGCATATTCTGCACCAGCCCCCTCCACCCAAGTCCCTCACTATATATTGCACAGTAGGAACCAGCGGTAAAATAAAACATTTTCTAAGAGAAAGGGATCTCGGGATCCAAGTACACAAGTCGTTGAAAGTGATAACATGTAAATGGGCGTGGTAAAAAGGTGTATGGTATGCCTGCCTTCATTGGTCGGGGTATTAATATTTACAGCAAGGAAGTCATGATGCAGCTTTATATGGCTTTAGTTAGGTTGCATTTGGAGTATTGTGTGCAGTTCTGGTCACCCCATTACATGAAGGATGGGGAGACTTTAGAAAGAATGCAGAGGAAGACTACCAGAATGATGTCTGGATTAGGGGGTATTAGCTACATCGAAGCTTGGACATATGCAAATTGTTTTCTCTGGAATGCCAGAGGTTGAGGGGAGATCTGATAAAAGTATGCAAAATCAGGAGAGGCATAGATAGGGTAGACAGTCAGAACCTTAATCCCAAGATGGAAATTTAAAATACCAGAGGAAATAACTTTAAAGTGAGCGGGGCAAAGTTTAAATGAGATGAATTGAGCTAGCATTTTACACAACGGGTGGGTAGTGCCTCGAACATTCTGCCAGATGTAGTAGTCGAGCCAGGTATGAAAGTGGCATTCAAGAGACTTTTAGATAAGCACACGGATATGCAGGGGGTGGAGGGATAAGAATTATGTGCGGACAGATATGCTTTAGTCTTGCCGTCATGTTAGGCGCAGATATTTTGGGCTGAACGGTCTGTTTCTGTGGTGTACTGTTCAATGCTCTGTATTCAGAGCATCATGTACAGAGAGTGAGAGCGTAGAGCGAAGAGAGGAATGTCTCTCTGCAGTTTATTGGGATCCTTTCTTCACTTTTCCAGTTCTAAAAAAGGCCTTTCTTCATGTCATCTTTGTTTCTCTCCCCATCAATGAGCCTGACTTGTTGAGTGCTCCCAACACTGTCTGCATTTGCTGCAGTTTTTCAGCAATTGCAGATTTTTGGTCCACTGACTGATCATCAATCAGTACTTGGTCATGTAACAGCCGCAAATATGCAAAAAAAAAAGTTTACGGGGAAACACAACAATGTCAATAACATGAAAAATTCCTACCTGATTCTGTCAAAGTCTCACGATAAAATCTGAATAATCAGAGATTTATATAATAAGATAAAACGAATGGGTTTCTGTTGTGTTTATCTATGGAGATTCTTCTAGGATACATTGATTTACTACCTCATTCATTTTGTGTTTTATCTCAAGTTGTAAGTTGAAGAAAAATTTGGTCAGGAAGTTGAAATCTTCTCAATGACATCCATGAATCATCGAAGACAGATATATGGCAGAAAGCCAAATAGTAATCCACCTCAGACCAATAAAATATGGTTACACAACATCAGATTTTGAGGTCAGAGATCCATTTTCCACTCATGTACAAAATTTGTAAAAGCTATCTAGTTGGTTCAGTATTCCGTTGGCTTCTAAGACAAATTATATGGTTGGAGCTATCCACAAAGGAAGTCATCTCCCACTGAATTCCAATGTATCATGTCATGCTACATGGTACATTCAGTTCTCAAAAGTGCACCTATACTCATTCATATTACATCACATTGTTTCTTTTTCACTGTTATAAACTCCATTCCAACTAAAATTATATAATCAGCCAATCATAGGTATAAAATAAATTATATAATTTGCTAATCATTGGCAAAAAATATACACTCCTATGAATTTAACCAATTATACGCTCACTCTTTCTCTAAGGCTCTTGGATTTCTTATCTATAAACATATATCTTTTCTCCTTCTTCTTCTTTCATGTGGCGTGCACAGCCTAAAGTTGTAGGACAACTTGTTCTATTTGATCTTCTGTTTGTGCACGTCGAGTTGATTACATTAGTCGAAATGGGGCGGACCACGTGAAGGTTGCAATCTTCCACCCCATCGTTTCCACCGCCAACATTAACTATACCAGACTCCATTAATATTATCTCACTATGACAACATCTGGCAAGATTGTTGCCCTATTTGTTGATCCTTGTGGTGGCGTAGACAAGTTCTATGGGATCTCTTGCAGGACATTTATCACTTCAATTAGTTAAGGGGGTGCCAATGCACTCTGAAGCGTAAGTGGCTCCTGGATCTCATCACCGTCCAATAATATGATCTTTTCAAGTACACAAAATTCCTGAGTAATTCAGTCGTCCGATGATGCATGCTCCCGCAATAGCCAAAGGACTATCTGTCTCCACCTGCAGCATATAACTCCCTCATTGCTCAATGAGCCCCTTCTAGATATGGGGGGTCTGAACATCTTACATACAGGGTCTTCCACTTAGTTTCCACCCACTTATTTAACTGGCGTGGATGAGATGATTAAATAGCCTGCCCCTCTGCACTGGAGGGAGAAGGTTTACTATGTGTGACCTAGAGTGAGCGGGACTCAGGCAGCTTAACAATGGGACCACTGACTGCTTTGATACGAGGCAAGGTAAAGGAGTTGGACTCTTACCTTATTGCACAATGTTTTTGAGATTTGGCAACAGTCTTCAAATGTGTCTAATACTAAGAGGCATTCAAAGAGTCCAGGCTACTTCCAGCACCAGACACCTGGGTTAGATCCTGATCTCGTGTGCTGTCTGTGTGGAGTTTGCACGGTCTTCCAGTGCTCTGGTTTCCTCTCACATCCAACACAGATCTAGAGTGAAGAGATGGTCAAGGAGGACTTGGTAGGCAGAACGGCCTGTTTCAATGATGTGTCACTAAAACTAAAAACTATTAAAAGCATTCATTAAAAAAATTAAAACATATATAAACTGTAAGAAACAGTTAAACATTTAAATAATGCATAATATGTATACAAATACAAAAAAAAAGAAACTTCTCATTTTTATCCATAAGATCACCATTCCTCAGCTGGGTGTGGCTAACATATACTCACAGAGGTAGATTCCCATATTGAACACAGTGATATCCTAGATTAATGGATGTAACTCAGTTTATAGCAGACTTACTGTAGGTCCATGTAGTTCTGAGATGTACTTAGCTAGAACCAATTGATCATTGGTTTTACCCCCTTGGAACCACTGGACTCTGTCTACTCAATTTGTCTTGTTGAATGTCAGTTAATCATGTACCTACTGTTTGCAGCTCAGCTTAAGTAATGACACCTTTGCCCTTCCAGTGGAAGGCATGTTGAGTTAGTCATTAAGATCAGTACTTACTTTCATGGGGTGAGTGAAGCTGTGATATAATTTTTTCCCATCACTGAAGCACTGCTGCTGGAAGGGGGATAGAGTGGGAGCATTGTCAGACAACATCTCCCTGTGTGTAGAGGAGATAAGAAAACAGTGGCCTCACTTTTCTAAATGTAGACATTGTGGAAACAAGAAAGGATATTGTTTTTTTTTTAAATTCTGATCTTCACAGTCATAGAAGTCAGTTTTTTGTTTTCGGTGCCTTCCTCAATGTGGATTTGCATCAATTAAGTCCATTCACTTTATTTAAACAATTCATTTCACAGCATTTTTTTGTGTGTAGTATTACACAAAGCACAGTAAATGATATAAAATGTGTTTTTCTTAATAAACTCATCAGATACTTTCCTTAATATGCTCTCTAATCATATCAGGTAATACTGTACAGTTGTCAATTGGCTTAGACAATAGACAATAGACAATTTGTGCAGGAGTAGGCCATTCGGCGCTTCGAGCCAGCACCGCCATTCAATGCGATCATGGCTGATCATCCCCAATCACTACCCCGTTCCTGCCTTCTCCCCATATCCCCTGACTCTGCTATCTTTAAGAGCCCTATCTAGCTCTCTCTTGAAAGTATGCAGAGAACCGGCCTCCACCGCCCACTGAGGCAGAGAATTCCACAGACTCACAACTCTCTGTGAGAAAAAGTGTTTCCTCGTCTCCGTTCTAAATGGCTTCCCCCTTATTCTTAAACTGTGGCCCCTAGTTCTGGACTCCCCCAACATCGGGAACATGTTTCCTGCCTCTAGCGTGTCCAAACCTTTAACAATCTTATATGTTTCAATAGGATATCCTCTCATCCTTCTAAACTCCAGAGTGTACAAACCCAGCCGCTCCATTATCTCAGCATATGACAGTCCTGCCATTCTGGGAATTAACCTTGTAAACCTACGCTGCACTCCCTCAATAGCAAGAATGTCCTTCCTCAAATTAGGGGACCTAAACTGCACACAATACTCCAGGTGTGGTCTCACTAGGGCTCTGTACAACTGTAGACGGACCTCTTTGCTCTGATACTCGACTCCTCTTGTTCTAAAGGCCAACATGCCATTCGATTTCTTCACTGCCTGCTGTACCTGCATGCTTACTTTCATAGATTGATGAACAAGGACCCCCATATCCCATTGCACTTCCCCTTTTCCCAACTTGACAACATTTAGATATTAATCTGCCTTCCTGTTTTTGATACCAAAGTGTATAACCTCACTTTTATCCACATTAAACTTCATCTGCCATGCATCTGCCCACTCCCCCAACCTGTCCAAGTCACCCTGCATTCTCATAACATTCTTTGACTTCTTGTCAGTAAAGAGGAAAACCAGGTTAGTCCAGAACATCGGTTGCATAATAGAGTCAAGTGTGTTCATGTCAACTGCAAAATTGATTGTTTTATGTCAAAACTAAACATTATACATGGCTTTCTTTACAATCACAGCCTTTGGGTCTTCCAGGCTTGCACTGTGGCTGTGGCTGCGGCATCGCAGAAAGCCTTGGTTTTGACGGAAAAATGGGTGGACAAAGGTCAGAGATGGGAAGAAGACCAAAGGCTGTGAGATTGGGAGAGAAAATGTGCAAAATGAGACCAGAGGAAGGTATATAAGTGGATGGGGGAAGAGGAAAAGAGGGTGGGATAGTGGGTGAATAGGTATGCATCCAGGTGGGGCACAGGGAAAAGAGTAAATGGGACTTGATTAGATACGGTTTCTTGGTTTAGCATAGATAACTTGGGCCGAAGATCCTGTTTCAGTGCTGTACGACTATGACTCTCATGACTCCAAATAAGTCAGCTTTTATTGTTCAATTGAGTCAAATTTCACTGACAAAATTATACTCTGGGTAGTTCTTTAAAGACTAGCATTATTAATGAATGTGGAGATTATTTAATGCGCATTTCTCCAAAGTTAACTTGTTTTTCCATTATTCACACATTGCATGACTCACTAAATACTTTGTCACAGGGAAAATCCACTGAAGCTCTAATTTGACTTTATTTTTACACCAACTGGTTAAATCACAATCCATTGACTTTCCATGAGCCTTCGCTATTCAAAGCTTTGGAACGGTTGAAGAGATAGTACATGAGTAAGGTTTCCTTTTGTTTATGTTTTGGGAAGGGTTAATTTTCCCAAATTATAATTTGGAATGGTTTAAAAGGGGCTGGCAAGTTCAAAATATTTGAATTATAGCACTAACATTTAAATATTTGAAGTTGTGCTTGAGGTTTAATTTAGTTTGGTGTTCTTTAATATGTAAACACACTCTACATATGAACTTAATTTTGCCAGAGCCAGCAAAGGACAAGGTGGTGCATCGGTAGTTGCTACCTTACAGCACTTGCAGTGCCGGAGATCCAGGTTTGATCCTGACTACGGGCACTGTCTGTATGGAGTTTGTATGTTCTCCCCATGACTGCGTGTGTTTTCTCCGAGATCTTCAGTTTCCTCCCACACTCCAAAGATGTACAAGTTTGTAGGTTAATAGGCTTGGTATAAGTGTCAATTGTCCCTAGTACGTGTAAGATAGTGTTAATGTGCGGGGATCATTGGTCAGTGCAGACTTGCTGGCCCAAAGGACTGTTTCCGCTCTATATGTCTAAACTAAACTAAACTTAAACTAAACTAAACAGGTAAAATAGCACCTCGGACATTCTCGCTTCTCTCATCTTCTGTTGGGCAGAATGTACACAACCTTGAAAGAACATCTTCTTTCCCATGATTATTAGATTTTACTTTGGAGTCACGTGAGTGATTCCGTGAAGAAAAACCCCATCAAGGCCGCATGCGCGTCAGTACGTCAGCCGCACTGGCGCAAGCACCAGACTGGCAGGACAGAGCTCCTGCCAGCGGTAAGTTAAACCTGGAGGTAAGTTCGTTTTTACTTACCAGGTTTTTTCAGGCAGGAGCTTCTCTTCACAGAGGTTTTCCTGCCAGTTTCGCAGCCCAACGAGTGTGCCGGTTATGGACTGTGGGGAAACCCATTCCGACCGTGGAAGCGGATAACCGGCAAATAAATCGGGTTGTGAGATAAGGAGCCGCTAACAAGGCAGTCAGCGGCTCCCAGCCTGCGGGGATGCCGTGAAATGGCAAGAAATTCAAGCCAGAGTCGCTGACAGTGTAGTCAGCAGCTCCCAGCCTGCGGGAATGCCGTGAAACGGCAAGATATTAAAGCCAGAGTCGCTGACAGTGCAGTCAGCGGCTCCCAGCCTGTGGGGATGCCGTTGGAATGGCAAGGAAGTAACGCTAGAGTCATTGATATTGGGGTCAGTGGCTCACAGACGTTTATTCCTTGCCTGGGGACTCATTCAGTCCTATTTGGACTCAGATGAGTCAGGCTACAAAGGGTTTCTCTTAATAATAAAATGTATGTATGTTATAGTGTTTTTCTTAAAGTTAAAAGCTAAAGGCAAAGTTATTGTTATATGTTTCTGACAATATAACCTTTAACACAATGTAATGTTTAACACAAGTTGCTGTGAATTGTTTTAACACTTCACAGGTAAAGCTGTACACTAAAAATGTTGATTTAGTGAGCTTACACTGTAATAGTTCGGGCCTATGGGACAGGCCATGCCTGCAGCGCCTGACAGGCCTGCTTCATGTATGAAAGTGCCGGCCTACGGGAGAGCCGTGCCAGCAGCGCCTGATACTGGGCTGTTTCATTTGTGACATTACTGGCCTACGAGAGAGCCGTGCTAGCAGCACCTGGTACAGGGCTGTTTCATGTCAAAAAGTGCCTTTACAAAAGGCGGCGCCAGCAACGCCTGGGACAGGGTTGCTCAAGTTCACATTTGTTACGCCCACGGAGTCGGGAGATGATTCTCCACCGGGGCTGGATAGCAAGGCCCATGGAGTCGGGAGGATGAATTCCTCACCGGGGCTGGATAGTGCGTTTGAAACGACTATCCCAAATACAGCAACTGTTGCATACAGTGCTACAGCAGGGCACACACCAACAGGAGGAGTGTCAGCGCCATCATGCACAAAAAAGGCGCCAGCAATATCTGGTAGAGAACTGTTTGATAGTACGTTCATAGATGAGGATTAGTTCGGACACCGACTCTGATGGTAGGGTGAGACAGTAATTCCACCTCCGCAGGCCGCACCAGCAGCTCCAGTTACAGAGCTGCTACAGGTCTCCCTTTTTCGAGGCAGAGACCAAGACGGGTCAGTATCCTGCTGACACTGAGTCTCAGGGTATGGCTGTGGGGCATACCCCAAGGGATGAAGGGTACTTGTCAGAGGTACCTGTTTACTGACAGCAATGTTGCCATCCCAGCAGAATATTCTATTTGGGTATAGGTCCAATGGGTATCAGTATTGGTAACCTGCGGCAGTGCCTGTTTAGGGCTGCCTACGAATCACCCTCTCTGAGGAAGGAAGAGCAAAAGGTCAACTGACGCCAGGTTCCAAAGAAGTCAATAGAACATACTAAAGCACATATGTGCCGGCAGTGAACAGCACCAACAGGGGGATGTGAGAGCCAGCAGCTGAATCTGTTATTCAGGTAGGCCTATTCAACAGGGGAAGAAAACCTGGCAGATGAATCAATTAGGCCTATGGCGGGCAAAAGTCATCATTTCAGAATGCACCCCAGGCGCTCATCGGCAGTAAGCGGTTCACTGGAGCTGGGGGCAGCATGATAGCTCAGAAATTCCATGCACTTTACCAATCCTACTCAACAAAATGGGTCTAGCACTTTCAAAATATGGGTAGTGCACCGTTCACAAGTTGTAATATTCACATTTGTTACACACAAAGGGTAAAATTATCTGGTTGAGGCACAGTCGTAGCATTCCAAGCAAGTTTGGATTGTGGCCAGGGTTATTTTTTAAAAGTTAAGGTTCGGAAATTGGGCAAAAGTTCTCATACAAACGACCCATGGAATAGGCAGGAGTGGCATGTTGTTATGAAGAATGGAGAGTGTCGGGCATATGAACTTTCCGAATATGAAAACTTATTTTTCCTGACTAACAACAGATTCATAAAGGTCAAAGATCCATGCTATGCAAATCCCATTACAGAGGTTAACAAAGACAATATAACTGTACTAATAACAGTACAGCTTTGCGATATGGGATAAACTGTTCATTGGTCATTGGGATTTACCTTTAATTATTATTAGCCTTGACTCCGGCATGAGATTGGAGTTAATAGCAATCTGTTATAAAACTGAGTTTTATTTTCATCAAGAGTAATTGGCAATATAGCAGCTGTGTTTCAGCTGATCAAATCAAGGAACTGATATTGTGTAAGTAGCAACTTCTCAAAGGACAATTAAACCATTGTTAACAACGTTATGCTATTGTCAGCTAAAGCTACCTCAGACACAATGATGTAAAAACAGTATTCAGCATTGCTGAACATGACAATAAACTCATTTGAACTTGAACTTGAAACTCGCTCCAGTAGTGTGGTCGGTTGAATTCAGTTATTATAAACTGATGCTAAGGACTTTAAGATGAGAAGTTCCGAATACCATCTCTACTTGGAGGTATTGGAGTTTGCATGAGTTACCAATTCCTCAATTGTTGGTATCAACTAAATATCTACACTAGATGCACCCCATGGATAAGGGGCTATTGAGCTAATATACATATTCTTCATGCTGCATGCAAAAGTCAAGTTGCTGCTCTATGATGGTGACATATGTTAGTCACTTAGCAATCAAGTAAGTATCCTGTAATAATTACCTAATCTCCTTTGCCACTGGTGTATCATCTAGTTCAGATCGATGACAACACAGAATACGTATTGGATCTCAAAGTATTATGAAAGTATGGTTCAATACTACATCGAATATCGACATGTTGGTGCATGTTTATTCACTGATTGCAAAAATATGTGGCACAACAGTGCGGAGAAATACATTCTCGCTGCAAAAGGAGGAATGTTCTTTTATGTTTTCTTCCATTTTTTGCCTCACTAGCCGGGTTTTAAAACAGTCAGCAAGACTTCACTTGGGTTTGTACTGTTGGACCGGCTAAGCAGCCATGTTGCCTGCTTCATCAGGCATTATGGCACAACGGTATACGGTTATTCCAAAAAACAAGAATTTACTGGTTCAAACTGTGGTTCAGGAGACCGGCCTTTGCACAATAAAACAATTATTGACTTACACATTTTGAATGGATTGACTTATGCCTCAGGTTGTCACATCAAGCCATGAATGTGCTCACTGCAGAGTGCAGGGATAGCATCCAAAAAAAGCAGTACATTCCTATTGAGGGGATCAGGAGTGATTTGTTTGAATGTTAATGTTACATTTAATATGGTACAGATTACTGACATTTTCCAGTTCATTCTTAAATGGTATTTGACAATAATTCAGTTATAGAGACACTACAGCTGCAACAAAAGGGAACTACGCTGTCGGGTTCAACCCGGATATTGAGTGGTTAAAAAGATCTTGGCATAAGTTCTCCCACTACAAGATTATGCAGTTGGTTATTGAACATGTGTGAACATTAATTCACCAAGGGGTTCCAGCTACATCCTTAGTTATGACACTAATATCAGCATAACGACGGCAAACATTGCAAACGCTGTGGCTAGATAGGATGGAATTGGCTGCAGGTGCCATTACATTTTACATTCTGGTCTACACAAGCAGAGCAGACCAGGGGTGGCATGATTTAAGATCATTTTTGGATACCCCACGGTCTCACGTCTATGTTATCAAGGCCACCAGAATCCTACGAAATATGGAATCAGCATTGTTTGTTAATCAACAAACAACTACACAAAGGAAGGTTGGTTCAGACTATTATAAGGTGGCTGCAGCAGGTTCTGGGTTATACAGGTATTAACACGGACAATTGTATATCTCATTCCACCAGGTCAGCATCAATTTTGGCAGCCAGGGCAATGGACATGCCCATCGACCATATCCTCGCCACCGCAGGATGGTCAACTAAATTGTTTTTAATTTTTTTTCGATAGGCCGGTTACTGAACCGGGGTTTTGCCCATTCTGTTTGCGTCCACTTTAGCCTCCCCTGAGTTACAGGGGTTGCTATTGATTTCTTTATTAATGTAAATCATTAATACATGTGAATCAATATCATGCTAATGCATTTTGATTATTCACTCATCCTGAGTCAATCGATGCAGTGAGACGCCGAGATTTCGACCTGCGGAATGAAATCACAAAGCTTTGAAGTCTTCACGGAATCACTCACGTGACTCCGAAGTAAAATAGTAAGATTAAACGAGAACTTATCAGTTTGAAGTTTGATCTTGATTTTATGAGGAGTTACGTTGGTGATTACGTGCCCGCTACGCCCAACCCTCTCTCATAAAGATCATCTGGTAGTTCTCGAGTCACGTATCCTACTATGTCACTTTGGTGATTGCTATTTGTGATTTCATACCGCTGCTTTGAAGATTGACGTGAATGCGGCCTAGACGGGGTTCACGTAATCACCAACGTAACTCCTCATAAAACCAAGATCAAACTGGTAAGTTCTCGTTTCATCTTACTATTCTTCAACATATCTTTTATATGGTAAGGCCGAGTTCCTGATCTTCCATGGCACTTTGCTGCAACCCTTGCACTTTATTTCATCTGCACTTTCTTCGCAGTTGTACCACAATATGCATTATTTTAACTTTCACTTTTGCATGACCCGATGTACTCATTTACTGTATGCTATGATTTATTTCGATATCACGCATCAAATATTTCACTGTATCTTGATGAACATAACCAGTGTTGCAGTGCTATTTTTTTAGGTATCAAACAGGGACGTCATTTCAGGTTTTGCTTGGGGGAGGGGGGGGAAACACAAGCTAGTCTCCCAAGAGGGCCAAACAAGATTACAGCCTACCACTACATCCCAGTGTATAACTAGTAAATTAAAACATATAATACTTAATTTAATAATATGACAAAATATTGCACTGTTGTACTCACTAATTATCATGAAATATAATTATAAAGCAAGTAAAGAAAAAGACGGTAATCATGTATTTTTACAGAGGTGCCGATCCAGCACCAACTCGCCCTGACTCTCCTGCACATCTGGGCCTTCGCACACTCACACTCACACACTCACACACATACTCACACACATACTCACACACGCACACTCACACACACACACTCACACACTCACACACATATAATCACACACACACTCACACACACACCGACACATAATCACACACATAATCACACCCACACCCACACCCCCACACACACACCCACACACACATAAACACACACACACATAATCTCACGCAGACATATAACCATATAACCATATAACAATCACAGCACGGAAACAGGCCATCTCGGCCCTTCAAGTCCGTGCCGAACAACGTTTTTCCCTTAGTCCCACCTGCCTGCACTCATACCATAACCCTCCATACCCCTCTCATCCATATGCCTATCCAATTTATTTTTAAATGATACCAACGAACCTGCCGCCACCACTTCCACTGGAAGCTCATTCCACACCGCTACCACTCTCTGAGTAAAGAAGTTCCCCCTCATGTTACCCCTAAACTTCTGTCCCTTAATCACACACACACACACACAGAAACACATAATCACACACACACACACAAAACCATAATCACACACCCACACACCCTCACACACACACACACACCCACTCACTCGCCCACCCACCCACACATACCTGCAATGGACCACACTAAATGACCATATAACCATATAACAATTACAGCACGGAAACAGGACTTCTCGGCCCTTCCGGACCGTGCCGACCATTTATTTTCCCCTAGTCCCATCTACCTGCACTCAGACCATACCCCTCCATTCCCTTCCCGTCCATATACCTATCCACTTTACTTTTAAATGTTAAAATCGATCCTGCCTCCACCACTTCTGCTGGAAGATCATTCCACACAGCCACCATTCACTCATGTTACCCCTAAACTTCTGTCCCTTAATTCTCATATCATGCCCTCTTCTTTGAATCTTCCCTACCCTCAATGGGAAAAGCTTATCCACGTCAACTCTGTCTATCCCTTTCATCAATTTAAAGACCTCAATCAAGTCCCCCCTTAACCTTCTGCGCTCCAAAGAATAAAGACCTAACTTGTTCAACCTTTCTCTGTAACTTAGTTGCTGGAACCCAGGCAACATTCTAGTAAATCTCATCTGTACTCTCTCTATTTTGTTGACATCCTTCCTATAATTAGGCAACCAAAATTGTACACCATACTCCAGAATTGGTCTCACCAATGCCTTGTACAATTTTAACATTACTTCCCTACTCCTATATTCAATGCTCTGATTTATAAAGACCAGCACACCAAAAGCTTTCTTTACCACCCTATCTTCATGCGATTCCACCTTCAGGGAACTATGCACAGTTATTCCTAGATCCCTCTGTTCCACAGCATTCCTCAATTCCCTACCATGTACCATGTACATCCTATTTTGATTTTTCCTGCCAAGATGTAGCACCTCACACTTATCAGCATTAAACTCCATCTGCCATCTTTTAGCCCACTCTTCCAAATGGCCCAAATCTCTCTGTAGACTTTGAAAATTCACTTCATTATCCACAGCACCCCCTATCTTAGTATCATCTGCATACTTACTTATCCAATTTACCGCCCCATCATCCAGATCATTGATGTACATGACAAACAACAGTGGACCCAACACAGATCCCTGAGGCACCCCACTGGTCACCGGCTTCCAACCTGACAAACAGCCATCCACCATTACTCTCTGGCATCTCCCATTCAGCCACTGTTGAATCCATCTTGCTACTCCGCCTTTAACACCCAAAGATTGAACCTTCTTAACCAACCTTCCATGGGGAACCTTGTCAAAGGCCTTATTGAAATCCATATAGACAACATCCACTGCTTTACGCTCATCAATTTCCCTAGTAACCTCTTCAAAAAATTCAAGAAGGTTTGTCAAACATGACCTTCCAGGCACAAATCCATGTTGACTGTTCTTGATCAGACCCTGTTTATCCAAATGCTTATATATATTATCTCTAAGTATCCTTTCCATTAATTTGTCCACCACTGACGTCAAACTAACAGGTCTATAATTGCTAGGTTTATTCTTTGAACCCTTTTTAAACAATGGAACAACATGCGCAGTACGCCAATCCTCCAGCACTATTCCCGTTTCTAATGATATTTGAAATATTTCTGTCATAGCCCCTGCTATTTCTACACTAACTCCCCTCAATGTCCTAGGGAATATCCTGTCAGCACCTGGAGACTTATCCACTTTTATATTTTTCAAAAGTGTCAGTACTGCCTCCTCTTTGAATCTTATAGTTTCCATAGCTACTCTACTTTTTTCCCTTACCTCACAGAGTTCAATATCCTTCTCCTTGGTGAATACCGAAGAAAAGAAATTGTTCAATATCTCCCCTATCTCTTTTGGCTCTGCAGATAGCTGTCCATTCTGGCTCTCTAATGGTCCAATTTTATCCCTCGTTATCCTTTTGCTATTAATATAGCTGTAGAAACCCTTTGGATTTACTTTCACCTGGATTTACTTGCCAAAGCAACCTCATATCTTCTTTTAGCTTTTCTTATTTCTTTCTTAAGATTCTTTTTACATTCTTTATACTCATCTAGCACCTCATTTACTCCATGCCTCCTATAATAATTGTAGATATCTCTCTTTTTTCGAACCAAGTGTCCAATTTCCCTTGAAAACCATGGCTCCTTCCGATTTTTACTATTTCCTTCCAACCGAACAGGGACATAAAGATTCTGTACTCTTAAAATTTGCCCTTCATACTTCATTCGACACCAGATCCACACCCTCAACAAACGCTTCCTCGCCTACCTGGACACAAGCTTGCCCGCCTCTAGTCCGGTCCCTCCACCGACACTCCTTGGCTCGACCATCCGCCCACAGGCCCGGAGCTCCACCGCTGGACTATGGCGCCAGCTGCCCGACCACCATGAGGCCGAGATGGCCACCACAAGCAGCAGCAACAACATCCACCGCGTCACTGACCCTCACCGCCTTCCCGGCCAAGCCCAGGCCCAGTCCACCGAAACTGCCACGGCTGCCAACTCTCACCGCCTCCATGGGGCCACTCTGTTGTCGCCGACTCTCACCACCACCCCGGGGCCATTGCCTCTGTCACCGACCTTCACTGTCTCCCCGGGACGTCCAATGCTGCTACCACCGACTGTATCTCTCCTCCAGCCCCTCACAGTCCTCCACCAGCGATTCCGCCGACCCTCACCTCTCCACTGGCCTGCAGCGGGCTGGAGGCGTCACCTCACCAGAAGTCCAGGCTCAGCACCAGGCCCACAACCTCCACGATGCAGACAGCACTTGGTCTGACTCTGCTGGGTCCTACTGCTCCCCCCCTCCTACTGGGAACCTCAGTGATGATGGGTCTTCACCTTACCCCTCTTTAAACCAGGTTACCCCGACCACACACACGCTAGTTAAAATTCCCCGCTGTTTAGTTTGGCTTTTTTTTTACAGAGGTGCCGGAGCGGCATTCTCTTGAGCTCCAGCAACACTGCACACCTGCACGTAACAGTAATAAACCGATACCAATAAATGATTTAAATGCCAGTATGATGGTCTAATTGTGGTGCTTTTCCTTTAAAAACATATCTAGTTAATCTCTTAGATTTATCTGTGAAAATACTATGAATAGTAACTGGAAAATTAATCATTATTTATGACATCTTTAAATGGCTGGTCCTTAGGTTAATAGGATACTTGACCATCATTTTTTTCTGTTTTAACTGGATAGTTACCTTTTAAAACTTTATTCATATTGAGCCAAGTTTGTTATATTCCACATGATATTTAACAGTATTTAATGGGGCATTAGCAGCCAAAGATATATTTTTCTAAATAAACAGTGGCTTACAAATGAATAAACATTTAAGGTGGAAACCATGGTACATAAATAAAGTATACAGGGCAGAAGGGCAGAAGAAATGAAGTGTCCTGTAAAAGTAGTTGCAGAAGGACTTTCACTTTGACTTAACATTATTGATAATTAGATCACAGGAGTTTCAGCGTTTAACCTTGTCCAGGGTAAAATCAGTAATTGTTCTAAGTTTTGACCCTGCCACTGAGTTGCATAATTCAGCTGTACACACCAACTACAGACAGCTTAGGTGGCAAACGGAAGAAACCAAACCATTTAAATGAATCTCTCTCTCTCTCTCTCTCTCTCTCACTCTCACTCTCTCTCTCTCTCTCTCTCTCTCTCTCTCTCTCTCTCTCTCTCTCTCTCTCTCTCTCTCTCTCTCTCTCTCTCTCTCTCTCTCTCTCTCTCTCTCTCTCTCTCTCTCTGTCACACACACTTGCTCTCTTTCTCTCTCACACATGCTCATTCTCTCACACGCAAGCACATTCTCTTTCTCTTTTCCTCTCTCTCTCTCACTCTCTTCCCCTCACTTTCTCACTCTCTTTTCCTGGGAAAGAAGATAACATTGCAAGCTCAAGCACTACAGAAGTTGTTAATTTGAAAAAAGCTGGAGATCATTTTAAACACTAATTTGAACCTTTCCAAGTATTTTCTGGGGCAAGAACGTGCTGGCAATAAAAGCAGGAATTTCTGTCCCTGGGCTTGGTGTCTTTGAGCTTAGTTTGACAATGAGAGTAAAGTTGTCCTGTTTATTATTTTTGCGGGCTTGCTTCAGAAATGATGACAGAGCCATATGACTGTCAAGAGATGATGATACAATGTTCACTTTGATTTGCATAGACTGCTACTCATGGGAAAAGACTTGGAGATTGACAAACCTTAAATAAACTAGTAATCAAAATCAACTGTGGTTCCATTTGCAAAGTTCAAGGTCTCTCTGTGCATGATGCAAAGTGTTGCCAAGCAACTTCTTTCAAAATTGCAGCTTGTATCTTGGAATGCAAGCTGTGTTCGAGGATTTATCTGCGTAGAAGATAAAAGACGATTTTCTATCATTCTAAGACTGCCAGGCACTATCAGTGGGACAGGACAATTCAAAGCATTCACCAAATTCCATACAAAATTTTGCAAAGAACAGGGGTAGCTAGTAATTTGGAAAGCAGCAGTGTGACAACATTTGATAACTGCGTTCTGCTCCTGTTCAGCAGAAAATCAGATGCTCATGGAGAAATCAGCTAATTGTTCTTTACATCTGTGGAATCCCAAAGGGAGCCAGAAGGAGGTGAAGCCAAAAAACCAGTGAGCAGGCTGGTAATTTACTGCAGCTACATAAGATGCAGGGTTCATTTATTTGTACACGGGAGGAGCTTACTTCTGCAAGATCAGCAATTATATTCCATATCCTTCCTATATTTTGGGGATCATATCTGCACACAGTACATCTTGAAGCCGTGGTCTGCGCAGCTTCTAGCTGCGGGCGTGGCGTGGACTTACCTGGGATCCCTCACCGGGGATAGCCAGAGAAGAACTCCGATCTCCGGCCTGCGGCCTGCAAACCGTGGACTCCGGTAGGAAAGCGCCGATTCAGGACCTCCAAGCCGCGGATTATGTTCGTCTGTCCCGACAATAGGGCCTGTACATCCGGCCGTCCATAGCGCCGACTACAGAGGGTTTATGGTCCCGACCATGGGTGAACAAGGAGGACTGACTGAACTGTGTGCCTTCCAACACAGTGAAGAATGCTGTGGTGGATGTTTGTGTTAAATCTTATTGTGTATTGTGTATTCTTTTTTATTTGTACAGCTGCTGGCAAATTCATTTCACTGCACCTTCGGGTGTATGTGACAAATAAAATTCACTATTGACTATGACCAAGGTTTTCTAAAGTTGGAGCATAATCTCACTGAAAATCTCTCTCAAACTTTCTCAAAGACTCATAGTCCAATAATTTGTGTACTTTTCTAACCATGTTATTGACCTGCGTTACTACCTTTAAGAATCTACGGAATTGTACTCCAAGTTCCCTCAGTTACAAATTGGTAGGGGGCGCTGTCCTGTATGGTATGGCTGCCCAGCCTGCAGCTGTATGTTTTTCACCCTTTTCTTTTTTTTTAGTGTGTTAAAGTGTTTTGTTTTTGGAGCCTATTCTTTTTTATGTGGGGGTGAGGGGGTGGGGGAAAGGGGGAAACTGCTTTTCCTGTTCCCTACCTGGTCGGAGAGGCAGCTTTTCGCCGGGCTGCATCTTCGACCCGTCCTCGCAGCCTACCAGCGGGCCTGGAGCAGCGTTTCCTGAGGGGACCGCCCAGAACCTCGGCTTCGGCAGCGGCGGAGCGCTGGAGCACCATCGCGGGACGGAGCGGGTGATGCCTTGCCTGGGTCGCCGCGTTGGAACTCCGGTGAGCTGAGACCGCCGAGACAAACATCGCGGAGCCGCGGGTCTGCGGAGCGGGCCGGCTGCGGGCGGCGGCGCTGAACTTTAACATCGGGGGCCAGTGGGGGAGCTCCATTCAGCGCGGACTTGTCGGCTTCGGTAGCCGCGGACTCCGGTAAGGAAGCGGCCGTTCCAGGTGTCCCAAGCCGCTGAGAGGATTCTCCTGACGTCGGAGCACCGTCACCCGGCGAGAACGGCCTGGAACATCGGGCCTCCGTGAAGGCAACTATGGAGGCCTCAATATGCCTGACTATGGGTGGACATGGGTTGGGGACTGGACATTGTGCCTTCCCTCATAATGGGAACCATTGTGGGGGGATGTTTTTATGTTTAAATCTCTTTATTAGTGTTGTGTCTGTATTCTTTATTTTATGTGCTGCATGGCAAGAAGCATTTCACTACACCAATTGGTGTATGTGACAAATAAACTAACCTTGAACTAACCTTGAACCTTGAACCTTGAGTTCCTCGGTGCTCCCATAGACCATATCACTCATACTCTATATCCGTTTCATTAATGCTCCCAAAATGCATTGCCTGACGTTTGTCTGGATTAAACTCCAAATGCCATTCCTCAGCCCATTTCACCAAAACATTGATACCTCTCTGCAGCCTAAGAATACCGTACACACCTTTAACAACCACACCAGTCTTTGTGTGATCTGTGAATTTACTTGCCTGCCTCGTCCATATTAGCCAGAAAAGCAGCCTACCAGAGGACTGGGAGAAATTCAAGAGTCCAGCAGAGGAGGACAAAGTGCTTAATTAGGAAAGGGAAAATAGATTATGAAAGAAAACTGGCACGGAACATAAAAACGGACTGCAAAAGGTTTTATAGATATGTGAAGAGGAAATGGTTAGTTAAAACAAATGTAGGTCCCTTGCAGTCAGAAACTGGTGAATTGATCATGGGGAACAAGGACATGGCACACTAATTGATTAACTACTTTGGTTCTGTCTTCACAAAGGAAGACATAAATAATCTGCCAGAAATAGCAGGGGACCGGGGATCAAATGAGATGGAGGAACTGAGAGAAATCCAGGTTAGCCGGGATGCGGTGTTAGGTAAATTGAATGGATTAAAGGCCGATAAATCCCCAGGGCCAGATAGGCTGCATCCCAGAGTACTTAAGAAAGTAGCCCCAGAAATAGTGGATGCATTATTGATAATTTTTCAAAACTCTTTAGATTCTGGAATTACAGACCAATTAGTCTAACATCGGTAGTGGGAAAAATGCTAGTCAGTTATTAAAGATGGGATAGCAGCACATTTGGAAAGCGGTGAAATCATTGGACAAAGTCAGCATGGATTTATGAAAGGTAAATCATGTCTGACGAATCTTATAGATTTTTTTGAGGATGTAACTAGTAGAGTGCATAAGGGAGAACCTGTGGATGTGTTATATCTGGACTTTCAGAAGGCTTTCGACAAGGTCCCACATAAGAGATTAGCATACAAACTTAAAGCACACAGTATTGTGGGTTCAGTATTGATGTGGATAGAGAACTTGCTGGCAAACAGGAAGCAAAGAATAGCAGTAAACGGGTCATTTTCAGAATGGCAGGCAGTGACTAGTGGGGTACCGCAAGGCTCAGTGCTGGGACCTCAGCTATTTACAATATATATTAATGATCTGGATGAGGGAATTGAATGCAACATCTCCATGTTTGCAGATGACACGAAGCTGGGGGGCAGTGTTAGCTGTGAGGAGGATGCTTGGAGGCTGCAAGGTGACTTGGACAGGTTGGGTGAGTGGGCAAATGCATGGCAGATGCAGTATAATGTGGATAAATGTAAGGTTATCCACTTTGGCGGCAAAAACAGGAGGGTAGATATTATCTGAATGGTGGCCAATTAGGAAAAGGGGAGATGCAACGAGACCTGGGTGTCATGGTACACCAGTCATTGAAAGTAGGCATGCAGGTGCAGCAGGCTGTGAAGAAAGTGAATGGTATGTTGGCATTCATAGCAAAAGGATTTGAGGACAAGAGCAGGGAGGTTCTACTGCAGTTGTACAGGGTCTTGGTGAGGCCACACCTGGAGTATTGCATACAGTTTTGGTCTCCTAATCTGAGGAAAGACATTCTTGCCATAGAGGGAATACAGAGAAGGTTCACCAGACTGATTCCTGGGATGGCAGGACTTCCATATGAAGAAAGACTGGATAGACTCGGCTTGTACTCGCTGGAATTTAGGAGATTGAGGGGGGATCTTATAGAGGCTTACAAAATTCTTAAGGCATTGGACAGGCTAGATGCAGGAAGATTGTGCCCGATGTTGGGGAACTCCAGAACAAGGCGTCACTGTTTAAGGATAAGGGGGAAGCCTTTTAGGACCTTGATGAGAAGATCTTTTTTCACACAAAGAGTGGTGAGTCTGTGGAATTCTCTGCCACAGAAGGTAGTTGAGGCCAGTTCATTGGCTATATTTAAGAGGGAGCTGGATGTGGCCCTTGTGGCTAAAGGGATCAGGGGGTATGGAGAGAAGGCAGGTACAGGATACTGAGTTGGATGATCAGCCATGATCATATTGAATGGCGGTGCAGGCTCGAAGGGCCGAATGGCCTACTCCTGCACCTATTTTCTATGATTCTATGATATGCCGGTCATTTACAAATATGGCAAACATAAATGATGTGGCGTTCTTATGTGTTGCTGCCCTTGTCCTTCAATCTGGTAGAGGTCATAGTTTTGGAAGATGCTGCCTAAAGAGTCTTGGTGCATTGCTGCAGTGCATTAGGGGCAGCACTGTGATGCGGTGGTAGAGTTGCTGCCTTACATCGCCAGACACCCGTGTTTGATCCTGACTACGGGTGCTGTCCGTAGGGGGTTTGTACGTTCTCACTGTGACCGCTCGTGTTGGTCTTCTCTGGATGCTCCGGTTTCCTCCCACACTCCAAAGACATATAGGTTTGTAGGTTAATTGGCTTCTGTAAATTGTAAATTGTTACTAACGTGTAGGACAGTGCTATGTACAATCGCTGGTCGGTTCGGACTTGGTGGGCCAAGGAGTCTGTTTCCACAAAATATCTCTAAAGTTTAAAGCTTCTTAAGTGTTATTGAAGCTGCATTCATCCAGGCAAATGGAGAGTATTCCATCACACTCCTGACATAAGCCTTGTAAATGGTGGGCAGACTTTGTGGAGTTAGGTGGTGAGTTATTTGCCACAGGACAAACAGACCCTGCTTTCTTCTCGTTTTCTTCTATCCCTCCCAATGCTCTGGCAGTATGCAGAAATAGGAGAGATCCTTGCAATCAAAACATGGCAATGATTATTGGCAATTTCAGTTTACTCAGTGCAGAGGTTTACGAAGATTATTTTTTCCAAAGAATGATATAGGCTGAGTGTAGGATACCGATTAAGTTGTGGCTTTGAGTATCAGACACACACCAATAACTCTCCACCAAAATATATATTTTTCCCAAATAAGCAAAAATGATTGAGTAAGTAAATCTAGGTCAGAAAACATTGTTTCTTAAAATAAAATGCACAGTGCAGAGCAGTTAACACGATAAATACACAAAGTTAGTCTGAGCTTCTAGTAGACCCCGTTTTCTCCCACTCATTAGTCTGACCTAAATAACCTTTATAAGATTAGCCACAATTCATTGTTAGATATGCGCAGCTTACTGTGCAGACTTATCATGTGATGTACTCCCTGATTATCATTTTAGGCATAAGTGGAGGATTTCCAGCTTTGTTTTGTTTTCTGTCTGTGCTTTGTAGGCTTTTTTTTAATCCTACATAATTTCAGAGCCAAATTAATTAACAATCCTACGGATGCATCAGGCATTAATAATTTGTACGTTGCCACTAATTACTGTTGTAAGTGCAAATGATAAACATGTTTGTCTCTTTAAATGCACAAAAGGAGGGTTTTTAATTGAACTTAAAGTGCTTTATTTATTTCATCTGTCTCGCTTTGTCACGTGTGATCCACAATTAAGGCAGTAAAGACAACCAAATGCTGTAGTTTATCTGTCTTTGTATGTTCTGTATTCATCTCTTTCACAGCTTCTCATTCGTCTCAGCACCTACACTTGATAACTTCTTCTGAGCGCTTCCCAGATGGGCACTATAAATGCTGCACTGCTTTGTGGCAAAATATGCTTTGGAGATGCAAATAAATATGACTTTGGCCTATGCATCACATTACAATAGAACCATCACAGAACCCTCTCTGATATCAAATCAGGGTTTCTAATAGTTTTTTTAAATATTAAATAAACATTCAAACCACCAACTAACATTTGTTTACAAATATCATTGCATGGTTGCATAAAACAGATGATTATACACAAATATAGGAAGAGATTTTTGAATTGTGTTTTGAATCTGTATTTCTGAGGAATATTTTGTACAAAGCCGGAGGTGGAATCAGAGCTCTAGCAACACATTTATAAAAGAGCATATTCCAAAAAGTCTTGTCTAGTGATGTGGCAACAAGCAAATCAATAAACAGTATTGGGTTTTGAATTGGCCAAGTAAATAAAATATACATGATATACCATCTTAACAATGATGACATACAAATTAGACTGATGAATAATCTGCAAAGACTCTGATTAGAGTTGTGGTGCAGCCAGAGACTCCATGAAGGTGTACATCAACCAAATCATTGTAGTCATGGCAAACTTAATGTGTTCTTATAGACCTTGGGGTTATTTTATCCAGATGGTTCTACACCTGGCAGGGTCATTGTTGGTGAAAAGACTGAATTCCAGATTTACTGCGTCCAACCTTTAAAGTCTCCAATGGTGGATCAGAAGGTAGAAAACATTTAAAATACTAAATGCTATGAAGGCACATAATAGTTTCAAGAAGATAGAGATTGCCAGTTGTCTTGAACTTTCCGTGATAAAGAAGACATATGGAATGCTTGCCTTCATCAGTCAAGGCATTGAGTATAAGAGTCAGGAACTCATTTTGCAGTTTTATAAAACTTTGGTTAGAACACATTTGGAGTATGGTATGCAGTTCTACTCTCCCTATTACCGGAATGAATGGGGAGGCTTTAGAGAGGGTGCAGATGAGATTTCAAAGAGGCTGTCTGGATTAGTGGGTTTTTGTTATAAGGAGAACTTGGATAAAAATATTATTGTAGATTAATTGTTCACATTATTCACATTATTCCCTTTATCATGTATCTGTACACTGTGAATAGCTCAACTATAATCATGTATTATCCTTCCGCTGACTGGTTAGTTTGCAACAAATGCTTTTCACTGTACCTCAGTACACATGTCAATAAACTGAACTAAACTAAACTAAATTAATTGGCTTCTGTTAATTGTCCCCAGTGCATAGGATGGAACTAGTGTAAGGGTGATCCTTGGTCGGTGTGGGCCAACGGGCATGTTTCTATGCTGCATCTCTAAGCTCTAATTTGCTTCCCCTGTATAAGTGAAGATATAGTGATATTGGAGCCAATCCAAAAGTAATTAATTTGGCTAATTTGCAAGATGAGAGGATTGTACTATCATAAGTGGCAAAATAAATTAGATCTACACCCTTTGAAGTTCAGATAAATTAAGAAAGATCTGATAGGAGCATGCAAGATGCTGACAGGACAGATGCTTTTATGAATGGAATAATCTCGAACAAAGGAATATAGTTACAGTATTTGGAGGTGGTCACGTAAACCGGGTTGGAAGAGGATGGTAAATTGCACAAATTCCTTCTTCGAAGAGGAATGGAGCTGGATCATTGAAGCTATTTTAAAAAGGGGGGGAAGATAACATTTAGTAAAATCAGGGCATTGAGTCCTATGGGCAATGGGCACCATGGAGTAACTGTGCCCTGGGGCAGATCATAATGAACAGCGGGGCAGGCTTGCACCTATTTTCTTATTCTGTTGGAATTGTGTCCATATATACTTATCCTCCCAGCTATAGAGTTCACATGACACATGAGTAATCTATGGTGTAAAGAAAATATTTCAAATGCAGGCCTTCACACAGATCTAATGCGCTGAGTAAAGGTTTCATAAATTCTAGGAGCAGAATTAGGCTATTCGGCCCATCAAGTCTGCTCCGCCAATCAATCATAGCCAATCTAACTTTCTCTCTCAACCCCATTCTCCTGCCTTCTCCCCATAGCCCATGACGCACTCGTACATGCATTATCAGTAATGAAATTATGCAGCATGTTAATTTGGTATCCTTTCTTCTCTGAGACCTTAATTTTAATCCATTCTCAATTGTCAGGATTAAAAAACCTTCTTCCAACATCCCACAAGAGTAAAACGTTCAACCCATCTAGAATCACTAGGAAGGAATTGCAGATGCTGGTTTAAACCGAAGATAGGCACAAAATGCTGAAGTAACTCAGCGGGACAGGCAAGATCTCTGGAGAGAAGGAATGGGTTACGTTTTGAAGTGAGACCCTTCTTCAGACTGATGTCAGCAGAGAGGGATTGTCTTCCAATCAAATATATTCAACTTGAGAGAGTCATTGCTACTATAATTTGGTCTTGCCATGTTATGTTCAAGGTGAAGAAAAGATAGACTTTGAGTTGGGATGTTTAATGGGAGCTTTCAAACTCGAATATTCTCATTTTTTAAGCTGCTTCAGTAGTTAACCTAATGTAGAAACATCGGTATGAAGAAGGGTCCTGACCTGAAACATCACCTACCCATTTTCTCCAGAGATGGCACCTGACCCTCTGAGTTACACCAGTACTTTGTGTCCAAACCTGAAGTAGGATTGTATGTGATATAGAGTGGTTAGCAAAGCTTACAAGACAAATCAGCAAATGTTAGAGCTGTTATGATATCTGGTGACTTTATACTTTGGCTCCACCAAAAATAAATAACATTGTTTATGTGACATTATTAAATGGGGTTGTGGACATGGCCTTGGATAAAGTACAGAATGGCTGAGGCTGAAATGACTGCCTCTGTCAACATTTGATCAGTAAAACTTGCCTTTTTTTGGTATGTTATTTGAGCACCACATTTACCAGGTGTGAAATAGCCTGGATCATCAATGCTGTTCCTCCATTGTTTGCCCGTTGAAAGGAACTGTTGTCAGTAAAAGCAAACATGTAGAATTAGGAGCTGATACCATGAGGCTGTGTTAGTGTCTTTGAACAGAAGGGTAAAAGGGCAGGAACAGCTCAGGCCTCTGTGTACAGACAATCTTTGCTTCAAGGCCTGAAAGTCATATTTAACTCTCTTCATGATTCACAAAAGAGCAGATGCAAGTAAACAGCAGAATACAAAGCAGTAATGGATCATTTGTACCAGGACTGAAACTGGGTCCCAGTCTTAAAAATGTGTTCACAGAAATTAGAGAGAGGAAACATTTTGCTGAAGGTTATTAATTTTTATTTTAAAATCATTCCTAGATGTTGTCATTTGCTATCGGTCTCTTTAGTTCAAATTTAACAGTTAGATTCCTATATACATTGCGCTTGCTTGTGTTTGAGACAGTCATGTTTTGGAGATTTACTTTATTTATTTGAGGACTTAGTTTCTAAATTCCTAGTAAGTGTTAATCAAGAACTGGTTTGCTTGACAACTTATGATTATCTGATTAATCAATTTATTGACATTTAAAGTTTGTTGAACTTCCATCTGTTTTACATTTGGCTACTTATATATCAGTTGCTGCACATGTATGGAGCACCGAAGAAACATATCTTGGTAAGATGCAGACCTAGGTTCTGTCATCTTCATGTCCAGACTAACAGACTCATTAAGAATTTCTTTGTGGGATTGGCGGCACTTATGACAATTAAACACTCTTGACTCTTGACGCTTGGACTGGCTCTGCTGAGGCAGACTCGTCCATGTTCCTTCCCCCATTCTCTCTGCATAAACACACTCAGATTACCTTGTAATCCTCCTGGGGAGGAGTGTGTAAGGTTCAGCAGAGTTTTTCTTCAGTCTTCAGTGAGATAAAATAAGGAAACACTACAGATATGTGCATTTAATCCATTCCTTGGTATCTAAGTTGTAATGCATCCTGTTTGCTGCATTGCTGTGACTGGAATAGTCTGAGCTCCGGATAGAGCCTTTGTTTCTCCTCAATGCGGTGAGAAAGCAGTGCTGAATGCTGGCATTGACAAGAACACAATGAAATCTAATGTTTACAGGGTATCATTTTTAGAGGGTGGATATTATTCCTACTGCACCTGGAGTTGCATTAGCAAATCCAGGGTGAAAAATAAGATTGACATTGGCTCCTGTGACGAAAGCTGGTGTCACATGGAACAAGTTGAACTCAGGTCACCTGCTTGTGTCACTGTAGAACATTCAGCATGATAGAATTTGTAAAGAAATACAGCTGGTTAAGAAATTACAGTGCTTCAGCTACCAGATTGTTGCTGAAGTTGGATATACAGTGGCTTGCAAAAGTATTCATACCCCTTGAACTTTTCCACATTTTGTCACGTTACAACCACAAACGGAAATGTATTTTATTGGGATTTTATGTGATAGACCAACACAAAGTGGTGCATAATTGTGAAGTGGAAGGAAAAGGATACACGGTTTTCAGTTTTTTTTACAAATAACTGAAAAGTGTGGCGTGCAAAAGTATTCAGCCCCCTTTACTCTGATACCCCTAAATAAAATCCAGTGCAACCAATTGCCTTCAGAACTCACCTAATTAGTAAATAGAGTCCACTTGTGTGCAATCTAATCTCAGTATAAATACAGCTGTTCTGTGAAGGCCTCAGAGTTTTGTTAGAGAATATTAGTGAACAAATAGCATCATGAAGCCAAAGGAACACACCAGACAGGTCAGGGATAAAGTTGTGGAGAAGTTTAAAGCAGGGTTAGGTAATAAAAAAATATCCCAAGCTTTGAACATCTCACGGAGCACTGTTCAATCCATCATCCGAAAATGGAAAGAGTATGGCACAACTGCAAACCTACCAAGACATGGCCGTCCACCTATACTGACAGGCCGAACAAGGAGAGCATTGATCAGAGAAACAGCCAAGAGGCCCATGGTAACTTTGGAGGAGCTGCAAAAATCCACAGTTCGGGTGGGAGAATCTGTCCACAGGACAACTATTAGTTGTGCACGCCACAAATCGGGCTTTTATGGAAGCGTGGCAAGAAGAAAGACATTGTTGAAACAAAGCCATAAGAAATCCCGTTTGCAGTTTGCCACAAACCATGTGGGGACACAGAAAACTTAAGGAAAGGTAACTTTGAGGGTATGAGACGTGAATTGGCCAAGATTGACTGGCAATCAATTCTAAAAGGGTTGACGGTGGATACGCAATGGAAGACATTTAAAGACTGTATGGATGAACTACAAAAATTGTTCATCCCAATTTGGCAAAAGAATAGATCAGGGAAGGTAGTGCATCCGTGGATAACAAGGGAAATCAGGGATAGTATCAAAGCAAAGGATAATGCGTACAAAGTAGCCAGAAAAAGCAGCATACCAGAGGACTGGGAGAAATTCAGAGACCAGCAGAGAAGAACAAAGGGCTTGATTAGGAAAGCAAAAATAGATTATGAAAGAAAACTGGCAGGGAACATAAAAACTGACTGCAAAAGTTTTTATAGATATGTGAAGAGAAAGAGATTAGTTAAAACAAATGTAGGTCCCTTGCAGTCAGAAACAGGTGAGTTGATCATGGGGAACAAGGACATGGTGGACCAATTGAATAACTACTTTGGTTCCGTCTTCACTAAGGAAGACATAAATAATCTGCCGGAAATAGCAGGGGACCGCAGGTCAAAGGAGTACTTGAGTGAAATCCAGGTTAGTCGGGAAGTGGTGTTGGGTAAATTGAATGGATTAAAGGCCGATAAATCCCCAGGGCCAGATAGGCTTAAGGAAGTAGCTCCGGAAATAGTGGATGCATTAGTGATAATCTTTCAAAACTCTTTAGATTCTGGAGTAGTTCCTGAGGATTGCCGGGTAGCAAACGTAACCCCTCTGTTTAAGAAGGGGGGGAGAGAGAAAACGGGGAATTACAGACCAGTTAGTCTAACATCGGTAGTGGGGAAACTGCTAGAGTCAGTTATTAAAGATGGGATAGCAGCACATTTGGAAAGTGGTGAAATCATTGGACAAAGTCAGCATGGATTTACGAAAGGTAAATCATGTCTGACGAATCTTGTGGAATTTTTCGAGGATGTAACTAGTAGCGTGGATGCGGGAGAACCAGTGGATGTGGTGTATCTGGACTTCCAGAAGGCTTTCGACAATGTCCCACATAAGCGATTAGTATATAAACTTAAAGCATTTGGCATTGGGGGTTCAGTATTGATGTGGATAGAGAACTGGCTGGCAAACAGGAAGCAAAGAGTAGGAGTAAACGGGTCATTTTCACAATGGCAGGCAGTGACTAGTGGGGTACCGCAAGGCTCAGTGCTGGGACCCCAGCTATTTACAATATACATAAATGATCTGGATGAGGGAATTGAAGGCAATATCTCCAAGTTTGCGGATGACACTAAGCTGGGGGGCAGTGTTAGCTGTGAGGAGGATGCTAGGAGAATGCAAGGTGACTTGGATAGGCTGGGTGAGCGGGCAAATGTTTGGCAGATGCAGTATAATGTGGATAAATGTGAGGTTATCCACTTTGGTGGCAAAAATAGGAAAACCGACTACTATCTAAATGGTGGCCGATTAGGAAAAGGGGAGATGCAGCGCGACCTGGGTGTCATGGTACACCAGTCATTGAAAGTAGGCATGCAGGTACAGCAGGCAGTGAAGAAAGCCAATGGTATGTTAGCTTTCATAGCAAAAGGATTTGAGTATAGGAGCAGGGAGGTTCTACTTCAGTTGTATAGGGTCTTGGTGAGGCCACACCTGGAGTATTGCGCACAGTTCTGGTCTCCAAATCTGAGGAAGGACATTATTGCCATAGAGGGAGTGCAGCGAAGGTTCACCAGACTGATTCCTGGGATGTCAGGACTGTCTTATGAACAAAGACTGCATAGACTACTTTTATACTCTCTAGAATTTAGGAGATTGAGAGGGGATCTTATAGAAACTTACAAGATTCTTAAGGGGTTGGACAGGCTAGATGCAGGAAGATTGTTCCCAATGTTGGGGAGGTCCAAGACAAGGGGTCACAGCTTAAGGATAAGGGGGAAATCCTTTAGGACCGAGATGAGAAGGATTTTTTTCACACAGAGAGTGGTGGGTCTCTGGAACTCACTGCCACAGAGGGTAGTTGAGGCCAGTTCATTGGCTCTATTTAAGTGGGAGTTAGATGTGGCCCTTGTGGCTAAGGGGATCAGAGGGTATGGAGAGAAGGCAGGTACGGGATACTGAGTTGGATGATCAGCCATGATCATATTGAATCACGGTGCAGGCTCGAAGGGCCGAATGGCCTACTCCTGCACCTAATTTCTATGTTTCTATGTTTCTAAACATGTGGAGGAAGGTGCTCTGATCTGATGAGACCAAAATTGAATTTTTTGGCCTAAATGCAAAACGCTATGTGTGACGGAAAACTAACGCTGCACATCACCCTGAACACACCATTCCCACTGTGAAACATGGCGGTGGCAGCATCATGCTGTGGGGATGCTTTTCTTCAGCAGGGACAGGGAAGCTGGTCAGAGTTGATGGGAAGATGGATGAAGCCAAATACAGGGCAATCTTGGAAGAAAACGTGTTAGAGTCTGCAAAAGATTTGAGACTGGGGCGGATGTTCACCTTCCAGCAGGACAACAACCCTAAACATACAGCCAGAGCTACAATGGAATGGTTTAGATCAAAGCATATTCATGTGTTAGAATGGCCCAGTCAAAGTCCAGACCTAAATCCAATTGAGAATCTCTGGCAAGACTTGAAAATTGCTGTTCACAGACGCTCTCCATCCATTCTGACTGAACTTGAGCTATTTTACAAAGAAGAATGGGTAAAAATTTCAGTCTCTAGATGTGCAAATCTGGTAGAGACATACCCCAAAAGACTTGCAGGTGTTATTGCAGCGAAAGGTGGTTCTACAAAGTATTGACTCAGGGGGGCTGAATACTTTTGCACGCCATACTTTTCAGTTTTTTATTTATAATAAAATTTGGAAACCTTGTATCATTTTTCTTCCACTTCACAATTATGCACTACTTTGTGTTGGTCTATCAAATAAAATCCCAATAAAAAATATTTACATTTGTGGTTGTAACGTGACAAAATGTGGAAAAGTTCAAGGGATATGAATACTTTTGCAAACCACTGTATACTGCACCTCATATGCCTCTTTGGAATAAAAATCAGAACTTTATACCATAGAAGATGATCTGATTACTATGGGTGTCAGGGGTTATGGGGAAAAAGCACGAGAATGGGGTCAGGATGGAAAGATAGATCAGCCATGATTCAATGATGGAGTAGTTGATGGGCTAAATGGTCTAATTCTGCTCCAATCACATGAACTTATGAACTGATTGATTTATTGAAAGATACAGAATGAGACCAGGTCCTTCAGCCACCGACCATGCCAACCATTTCACACACTAGTTCTATGTTATCCCACTTTCGCTTCCACACTCTACACACCAAGATGGAACCAACACACCTGCACGTCTTTGGGATGTTGCAGGAATCCAGAGCCCCTGGGGGAAACCCACAGGAAGAACGTGCAAACTCCACACAGACAGCACCCGAGGTCAGGATTGAACCTAGATTTACGGTACTGTGCATCAGCAACCCTACCAGCCGCACCATGTGCTTTTTGAGTCAGAGATAAACTAAAATGTTAAAGCAATTTTGACCATTCTATGGATAGATACGATTGTGAACTTCGATGAATCCTGGCATCTCTAGAAGATGCCTTCTTTTCCACTCCAATGAAAATACATTTTAATTTATTGATAAACTGGAGTAAAGTTTTCATTTTGAAAGAGCTTCCATTTTGACATCTCGGAGTGCCAGTTTTTGTAAACATTTTACACTATGTAATCCATCAAACTTAATTAACCAAAATGACACGAGGAAAAACTGTGCAGCAAATGGTTGGACTGGAATGCACTTCCAACGGTAGTAGTGGAGGCTGATTCAATTGCAATGTTTAGAAGGGAAACGGATGAGTATGTGAAAGATAAAATGTGGGGTATTCGGGGTTAGGACAGAGGATTGAGACCAGCTGGATTGCTATTGCAAAGTGTCTGTATGGAGTTGATGAGATGAATGGTCTTGCATTCTGTAACTATTCCATGATTTTTGCATTGGTATAGGTAAGATACTATTGTAAAGTCATTAAAAATAAGCTATAACTCATAACTTTAAATGTTTAAGCCTGCACTTTAATATGTTGCTTTTTGTCCTTTTGTGCCACGGATTTCAATCTGATTTGAATATTAAATTACATATATGTGTGTGTGTGTGTGTGTGTGTGTGTGTGTGTGTGTGTGTGTGTATTTCTATTTTTTTTATAATTAGTGCAATGTTTTGTTTAGTATTTGGGATTTTCAAGTACATATTGCAATTCCTTCTTTATTATCAATTTTTTTTTTCATTTCATTTATGGAATGCTACACCACACAATCAGGTTTAAAATTAAGGACTGAATATACTGTATGCATTAAGGGAATGTCAGTATTAATGGGGTGCCTGAATAAAACATAGATGTACTCGTTGAATAAATCTTATTACCGTTGAAGAACAAATCAAACTTGAAAAATAGTTGGTTGCATAGGAAGGGTGGATTTGAAGGACGCTTCAAGTGTAACCTGTTGCTCATTCACGATAGACTTTTAAATCAGAAAATGGCAATTCTGGTCCTGTAAGTAAGGGGGTAAATTACATCTGGTTAATTGGCTATTTTTCTCCCTTTCTCCTGGGTTGTTGCTCTGTTGCTGCATATCTGTAGAGATTGGGTGGGGGAGGGAGTCACTGTAAGACATCAGCGTGGGACTGATTGTCTCTGGTGCCTGTTCAGCAACACACCATTGTGCATTTTTTTGGATTTGGATTCCTCTTGGGATGCAGTTGACACACTGCATTCATGGAAATTCACTTGTTTCAAAAGCCTTGCAGGAATAGATCATATCAGTCAGCAGAGAAAGTAAAGCTGACAAACCATTCCTCTATTTATCAGGGTTTTTTAAATATATATAAGCAGGTATAACATTATTAAGCCATGGTCTGCTTACTTGCAGATCATGTGTACATTTACTTTCTTGTGTTTAATAATTAACAGCATTTTATCTGGAGTTCCATAGCTAGCAGCTTATTTAAAAAATTGGACCTCGGTGTAAAGTGACACTGAATTGAAGCCAAGAATATTATACTCCATTGGGCCACTATACTCTGTATTTGCTTCGGTTCAATTAAGCCGCCACATTGAACTAACAAATCTTGATGCAGGCAAACAAATGTGGTTCCCGTCAACACAAGATTCTTTCGAAGAGTCGGTTAACACTAACGTGGATGGTGTATTCGGTCTCCAATACGCTGTGTCTAAGGATTGTTCGTTGTGAGTTATCACCCTCCATTCTCCACGTTGCAAATCATTGAGATCAGTTAGGACGTGCTTTCCATTCAAGTCCCAATTGGAGTATAATGGTTATGGAAAAGGCCTTCATTGGTATGCTGCCATGGTCTTCATCAGAATGCTGCAGGCAGCTGTGGATACCTTCTAAAGGCAGCTTCCTTTATTTTGTTGGACAAAATTTGCTTCTGTAAGTAATGAGGACCAGGTTCCACCCTTGGACTGAATCCTTTGTTAACTTTAAGCAGAAAGGAAAAAGATTTTGGCTGCATTCAGTTTGTTGAGTACTGAGAGTATGAGTGACTTTGAAGATAATGCCACATTAAATCGGAATATATTTTTATTAATTATGAGGCAAGTCTTCATAATCTGGAACAGGATCAAGAATCAAAAGATGGCAGGCAAAAATGTGAAGGGAATTATGGTGTAAGGGTGAATTCAGCTGAATCACTTGGATTCATCAGAGACAGACCCTGTACACCTGTACTTATTTGGACTTCTCTGGACTGGAATGGATGTGGCAGCCTGATCCATGCCCATCCATGGGTGGATTGGAGGCCCACCCATGCCCTTGAATCAGGAAGTGGGGTTTGAATGGCTATCAAGAAGGGAAGAGCATGGTGCAGAGATCTTAGCACCAAAATTCTCCTTGGCAGGTTTTGACAGAAGGCAAATCTTGGGGCAGGGCATTGTTCTCTGATAAAGCTGCTATGATTTTGATGGAATTTCAATGTTCTGATATTCAGAGAAAGTTGAAAGCACTAACATTGAATTACATAATCTGAAAAAATATAAACATTTTGAAAACATGAAAGTAAATTTAGTACCATACAGAGTATTGAGACATAATTGATACCGTCAATCCAAAGTAAAATATGATTTCAAAAATTACCTTTCAATTCACGTGCAGGCCTAGAATTTCCATTGATTTCATTGGGGATCTCAGAATCACCTGTTGGGATGTAAGTTGGGTATTAGAGGTAAATCCCAGAAAGACCTCCAAAACAGTCCATAAATCCTGGACTCACAGCATGTCCAGAACGAACTTTGATTCAAATGGCTGAATGCCAAAAGTTGCCTTTAGAACTACAAGTATACAAGGTTTTCCAAAAGTGGTTAGTAACAGCATATCTGTGGTGTTAAAAGCTAAAAGGATTGTGGGAAGAAATGAAAAGTAAGTAAGAAGTTTTAATTGTCAGCCAATAGTCTGAATTTTGTGGGGGGAATTTGATTTGCAGGTTATGATGCATGGGTCACGTTTATCAGCAAGCAACCATAATCTAGTTTATTGAATGAGTTCAAGGAGGAAATTAGATGTGGTGATGCCTTAAAATAGCCGGTTGTTATGTAAAATTAACTATGGTTCTGATTTAGTGGGATTCAATTTGCAACTGTTGTTTTTGTTGTTCCCATTGCATGTATGGGCAGATGCTGCCACACTTTACCACAATAATCAGTTTGATGAAAGAACTGAGTTAACAAAAGCATGATGTGAGGAACGATGTTTGCGTCCAATAAGCCAATAACACAAATAGATCTCAGTCATAAAGGGGGTCCATAAAGTGACTTTGCTTGGTGTCATGGAACTTCCTAGCAGTAGAAGAAAGTGAATCTGCTTCAAGCAGTGGGGAAGGACTAGATAATCTTTAACATCCATTCGATAGAATCAATTCTTTGGAACAGAGCAAAACCAAAAGTGCTGGAGGAACTCAGTGGGTCAGGCAGGATCTGTGGAGGGAATGGATAGATGATATTTGGGTTGGAACCCTTCTTCAGGCTCTATAAAAATGAGGACGTTAGAAGAGGTGCATGTGAAATTCTGTCTCACCTGGAAGGCCTGATGGGACCCCTGGATGGAAGAAGGTATAAGGACAGGCTACACTTGGAGAAGTGTCCCACCCCAAAATGCTGCCTGACCATTGTGTTCCTCTAGCACTTAGTGTTTTGCTCTACTTTCCAGCATCTGCAGTTCATTGTGTCTCCATTCTTTGGAACAGAAGAGACTGAGGAAAAACTTATAGGAAGTGTATGTGGCCTAGCGTAAATAGGAAGGACCTATTTCTCCCATTGGGGTGAAACCTATTGGTGCTTAATGAATGTGGTTCTGTGAGCTTCAGGACCGGGAGATATTTTAGTGTCACAGTGGCGCAGCGGTAGTCACGATGGTGCAGTCACGGTAGAGGTAGTCAAGGTGGTGCACTGGTAGAGTTGCTGCCTTACAGCGAATGCAGCGCCGGAGACCTGGGTTCGATCCTGATTACGGGTGCTGTCTGTACGGAGTTTGTACGTTCTCCCCATGACCTGCATGGGTTTTCTCCGAGATCTTCGGTTTCCTCCCACATTTCAATGATGTACAGGTTTGTGGGTGTAGGGTAGTGTTAATGTGCGAGGAACGCTGGTCGGCGCAGACCCAGTGGGCTGAAGGGCCTGTTTCTGTGCTATATCTCTAAACTAAACTAAAACACTAAAGTGTTAACAAATAATTTCACAATTTATGAAAAATAAATACCTCCCAAGGTAAAATTCAAACTAGAATTTGATGAATGATGTTAGATTTAGTGAAGTTTAACCAGCTTTTATCTCAGTAGAAGGAATTTGTTAATGCAAAAACAGTCGTAACCAATAGATTACTGAGTTATTTAACAGACAATAATTTCAACAAGGTTAAATGATGCCAACATTTTCAGGGTGTGGAACCCCTCAGATTGCTTATAGTTGTCTTTTGCGCATGTTGCAAGATTATAGTCCCAGAGTCATGTCCATCCATTATCTATTATCTTACGATTATGAGGAAACCTCATGTTGTGGTTCAGGGAACATTGTTTCACAACAATGGGATTTGTGATAGTAAAGGATGATGGCTACAGAGTTTAAGTGTGACAGCAGGAAGTGTAGCTGTCACATGCATTTCCAAGTTTTATTGATGAATGGCCCAGGTGTTATATACCATGAGCCAGATAATATGAATTCCTCTTTAACAGTCCCTACACTCCCCTTCTCTATCTCTGTCCTTCATTTTCTCTCTCGTTATCGCTCTTTCATTTTCTCTCTCCCCATTTAATTTCCTCCCTTTCTCTCTATTTCTTTTTCATTCTCTCTCTTTTATTTTTCCTCTCTCTCTTTCATTTTCTATCACTTTCATTCTATCTCCTTCTCTTTCAATCCTCTCACTATCTCTCTTTCATTTTCTTTCTCTCTCTATTTTGTTTCTTCTCTTTCTCTTTCTCTTTCATTCTATCTTTCGTTTTTCCTCTCTCTCTCTCTCCTTTTAGACAATAGACAATAGACAAGACAATAGGTGCAGGAGTAGGCCATTCGGCCCTTCGAGCCAGCACCACCATTCAATGTGATCAAGGCTGATCACCGCCAATCACTACCCCGTTCCTGCCTTTTCCCCATGACCCCTGATTCCGCTATCTTTAAGAGCCCTATCCTGCTCGCTCTTGAAAGCAAATGGCTTACCCCTTATAATGAAACTGTGGCCCCTGGTTCTGGACTCCCCCGGCATCGGGAACATATTTCCTGCCTCAGCGTGTCCAAACCCTTAACAATCTTATATGTTTCAATAAGATTCCCTCTCATCCTTCTAAACTCCAGAGTATACGAGCCCAGCTGCTTCATTCTCTCAGCATATGACAGTCCCGCCATTCCGGGAATTAACCTTGTAAACCTACGCTGCACCCCCTAAATAGCAAGAATGTCCTTCCTTAAATTAGGGGACCAAAACTGCACACAATGCTCCAGGTGTGGTCTCACTAGGGCACTGTACAACTGCAGAAGGACCTCTTTGCTCCTGCACTCGACTCCTAAAGGCCAACATGCCATTCGCTTTCTTCACTGCCTGCTGTACCTGCATGCTTACTTTCATATACTAACAAGGACCCCCAGATCCCGCTGTACTTCCTCTTTTCCCAACTTGATGCCATTTAGATATTAATCTGCCTTCCTGTTTTTGCTACCAAAGTGGTTAACCTCACAGTTCTCCACATTAAATGTCAACTGCCATGCATCCGCACACTCCCTCAACCTGTCCAAGTCACCCTGCATTCTCATAGCATCCACCTCACAGTTCACACTGTCACCCAGCTTTGTGCCATCTGCAAATTTGCTAATGTTACTTGGAATCCCTTCATCCAAATCATTGATGTATATTGTAAATAGCTTCGGTCCCAGCACCGAGCCTTGCAGCACCCCACTAGTCACTGCCTGCCATTCTGAAAGGGACCCATTAATTCCCACTCTCGGTTTCTGTCTGCCAACCAATTTTCTATCCATGTCAGCACTCCACCCCAAATACCATGTGCCATAATTTTGCGGCTAATCTCCTATGTGGGACCTTATCAAATGCTTTCTGAAAGTCCAGGTACACTACATCCACTGGCTCTCCCATTTTCCTTGTTACATCTTCAAAAAATTCCAGAAGCTTAGTCAAGCATGATTTCCCCTTCGTAAATCCATGCTGACTTGGACCGATCCTGTTACTGCTATCCAAATGTGCGGCTATTTCATCTTTTATAATTGACTCCAGCATCTTCTTCACCACCGATGTCAGGCTAACCGGTCTATAATTCCCTGTTTTCTCTCTCCCACCTTTCTTAAAAAGTGGGATAACATTAGGTACCCTCCAATCCACAGGAACTGATCCTGAGTCTATAGAACATTGGAAAATTATCACCAATGCATCCACGATTTCTAGAGCCACTTCCTTATGTACCCTGGGATGCAGACCATCAGGCCCTGGGGATTTATCAGCCTTCAGTTCCATCAGTCTACCCAAAACCATTTCCTGCCTAATGCGGATTTCCTTCAGTTCCTCCATCACCCCAGATCCTCTGGCCATTACTATATCAGGAAGATTGTTTGTAAATTTCTCTCTTTCATTCGCCATTTCATTTTCTCCCTCTATCTCTTTGATTTCTCCCTCCCTCTTTCATTTTATCCCTCTCTTCCATTAAATTCTAGTTCCTATCATCACGATAAAATATTGTAATTACTGGTTGAAGTTTTTCACAGCATGAGCCGAACTACTTTTTGAGAATAGATGATTAAATTGCATTCATTTAAATGTGTTATTATTTTGGGAAATTTTCGAAGGAAGCATTTTTGTTAGAGAAGCACATGGTATAGAAACAGATATATTTTATTTTCCTGTGTGTGATGTGGGTTTGAATCATGTTTACACAAAAAGATTACTGAAGTAGCAAGAAAGCACACCAGCGAAGCTGGAATGGGATGACATAGGTTTGCACCCATTATTCCCTATTTGTCACTTTCTAGTCCAGGTCAATTATGCAAACAATGTTGTGAAGAACAGAGATGGTGTAATGTGTTTGTTAGTTTGCCTGCCAGCAAAGCAAGATGGGAATTGGACAAGAACCACTTGAATGACAGAGTCAGTCTGCAATGAAGTTTGGCACAGTTACTGTCATATAAACATCCATCTGCTCTATTTATTAATGGTTAAATGTACTAAATGGCAAGGAAAATGCAAGTGAATGTTCAGGCGCAGTGTGCTACAAGTTCGCTAATAGGCATAGACAGCAGTGCATCTGGGGCACAGGTTTGGCAGCCATTAAAAATTGTTAGATCCATTTAAATCAGAGCACAACGTCGACAAAGGTGAACATTGCATCAAGTTTGGATGATCTAAGAGCAACAAGCAGAAATTATGTCAAATATATTGCTTGTGCACCAAGCAGATGGTTGATGGGAAGTGCAGCTGCAGCTGGTCCTATGATGCATTTCAATACATTGTCATCAATGCTCCCAAACAAAGGTTGGAAGGGGAAACATACTCAGTACCTGGTTTACAAAGTAATGCTCCCTTCACTGCCTCTAAAAAATAAATTGAATGCTCTCAGTTGTCCAAGCTCACCATCCGAGGGCATAAATTGTATTGCATGCAAGGGAATTGGGAACAAAGGTAAGGGATCAACAGAATTTCATCATAAATCATTTTCATAATCATCTGCATTTCCATAGATCTTTTGAAATAAAAACAATCGCAAATAGAGAGCTGACACAGCCTTTGCAAAATGAGAGATGACAAGAATGTTGTTTGAAGACATGGCCAACAATTGTAAAGCAGATGGGAAATCCAATGCTGCAGTAGTGGTGGTCAGTGTTCATGGCCAGGACCATGAGGGGTTGCTGGGAAAAAAGGACCCTTGCAAAACACACATCAGGTAATAGGTAACTTTATGGTCTGTGATTGGATCTAGAATTTGGTAAGACAGCCAAGTATTTTGCTTTGTTCATTTGTTGCATTAGGGTTGTTGTTACAACAGAGGTGATGACCCAAGGCAGCCAAGGTGCTCAGGTGCTTTTGTTTGTAACTTGTCCCCCGTGTGTAGGATAGCGCTAGTGTCCAGGGATCGCTGGTCGGCGCGGACTCAGTGGACTGAAGTGCCTGTTTCCATGCTGTATCTCTAAAGTAAAACAAAAATAAAGGTAAAAACAAATGTGCATGGATGAATTACATTATCATCTTCTGCTTGAATTCATGCTTGGTCCACAGCTTGCTGAGCTACAGTCGGTTTGAATGGGCAAAAAACAAACTACTGGAGCAACTCAGCGCATCAGGTAGCATCTGCAGAGGGAATTGACAGAGGGCATTTTGGGTCAAGCATGTGCTTCAGACTGAATTTGCCTGAGATTCCATACAGAATTGCAGCAAGAGTGAGGCCATTTTCTGTGGCAATTGGTTTGACTGATCCTTTACCCTCTTCACTAACAAATCCAGTCACCTCTAAATGATTTACACTTGGCTTGGCAAAGCCAAAGTGCATCCCAGGAACTTTGTGAAATATATAGCCAAGGTACAGCAGCAATTGGAACTGTGTGAACAACAAAGAGTCCATCAGGTGCAAAGTTATTTTGTTGTGAAGGAGTAACCCATACCCACTGTACAGTCACTTAGGCTGTTTTCGACTTTGTTCAAAGAATGATGATAGGTTGTGTCAGCAGAGATGCAACGTACAAGCCTCCAGAGGAAGACGAGTGAAATATGGCCCTCATCCTGATGCCTCTGTTTATCAATGGTTGCATCAGTTATATATCATCCCATGGTATGCAAACACACAGAGTCACCATGTACTAAGGTTCTGTCTGTCCACAGTGCTTCATAGGATGCAATGGGCCACAATACTGCAAAGCAGTATGGATTATGTTGGATTAGTTGGATTATGACACACGACCTGTCCCTTATAAATATGACACACCACCTGTCCCTCAGAACGATTCCTTTGACCACAAGTCAAGACAGGAAAGGCTTAAGGGCCTGTCACACTAGCGCGCGATTAGACGCGACAAGCGCGACCTACCGTGGTCGCTTTAGTCGTCCGGCCTCGCGTGACCCTGTCCCACTGTGATCGCCGGAGTCTCGTGGAGTTCCGCGGACTCGTGTGGAGCTGGTGTCGACATCGCGCGTAGTGTCCAAAAACCGACACTGCTTAAAAATTACGCGCGGCAAAATCCTGTCGCGCAGAACGTGATGACGTTTTGACGTTGTGCGTCTTCAGCGTGGCGTTGCGTGATGACGTCACTGCCCGACGTCGTGCAACACGCATGCTCATGCGCATCGTCACGTGATGAAAAATAACGTCCTTCCTTCGGACGTCGCGCGTGTAATCGCGCGCTAGTGGGACAGGCCCTTCACTCGCACCGGGATCGCCTGACCCCCACGCGACCCCCGCGTCCGAATTTGTCGCGCTTGTCGCGTCTAATCGCGCGCTAGTGTGACAGGCCCTTTACTCATCACCAGCCAAAGAAAGGCTTTAGTATCGTAGGAAGGAACTGCAGATGCTGGTTGAAACTGAAGATGGACGCAAAATGCTGGAGAGCTTTAGTGGTTGGTACTGGTGTTGAGGCAGAATATTGCAGTTCCATGTGTCTGCAACACTAGGTTGAAAAGGCTGTCCAACAGTATCTGCAACTGTATAGCTTAGCAGCAATGTCTGGGTTGAAAAGAAATTAGTTTTGCGCAAACAAGGGATGAAAGATGGAAAGTTTCTATATGGGTTCAGCTACATGCTGAGACAAAAGAGTTATAATCTTCAAAACTTGAATTGGTATTCTTTCCCTAAACGTAAAGCTGTTGCTACTTTTTAAGCTCTTGCTTGGAAGGGAAAAACATGTCACTGACAGAGAGATAACAGCACAAACCCCAGGCTTTGTCTTGAGCTAGGACATTTTCTGGACAGTTTGTTCATTCACAAACTGGGTGGAGTATTCACAGGTTCAATCATTGAAGGTATATGTCAAACATGAAGTAAAGATTGATGCTCTATATTCATGGGGCTGTAAGTACAGAACATGAGCTTAGTTAATAAGTAGATTATTATCATCTCTCTAAGAATAATTAGGACATTGCTTTGCTGTGTCTGAAGCATACAGGTTAATGATCTACAGAATTTGCATCAATAAATTAGTATTGTATGCTTCTAAAGCTATAAAGGAGAAATATCTCCACCACGTCATTTTTCCAAAAAAAACAATATCAACGTCATATTTAACGTCATATCTTTTTGTTCGGTTTCATGAATATTTATTATTTTTCAATTATTTTTGTTGAAACTGTGGGTCAAAGTCCAGTGATATAGCATCACATGTATACTGAATGGGAAGTTTTTAGTTTTTTTAAATGTTACTTTCAATAACACAGAAATAGTCCATTTGTTGCACCCTGTTCATGCTGAAGAACAATCCCTATCAGCTCCATTTTAATCGGCTCATTTTTCTCTAACTTATTCTTTCTCATGTGCCCATCAACTCTTCTTTGATGATTTTGCCACTTACTTCGACTAAGAGCTGATGTACAGTAGCCAATTAAGTACCCAGCATGCCATGAAGATGTCAAGTCAAGTCAACCTTATTTGTCACATACACATACAAGATGTACAGTGAAATGAAAGTAGCAATGCTTGCGGGATTGTGCTAAACAGCAGAACAGAACAGAACCAGCATTTACTTCTTTTTTTCAAAGACACAACAATATTTACGCCCTGGTGAGATCAGAGTTTACAGTCCTGATGGCCTGTGGAAAGAAACTGTGGGCAGAAACTGAAGCACGCAGCCACAGGGAAATCCTGCTATCTCCATGCAGATAGCACCCTAGGCTGGAATGCTGAAGTAGGAATCAACAGACTATAAAGACCAATTTCCCTACAGCAGTAAGATTGCAAAGTGGTGTTACTGAATCCACTGCCAAATTTGCTGCTGTTGCCTCTATTCTCTAAATGTCTCTGTCCAGTGGCACAGCAGTGGAGTTATTGCCCTACAGAGCCAGAGACTCGGGTTTGAAGCTGATTACAGGTGCTGTCTATAGGTTTTCTCTGAATACTTGGGTTTACCTTATGAGTTCAGAAATCCACTCCTTGGTCAATTATTTCCCCAGAATTCCCCAGAGTTCGCGTGTGTGGGAGGGTGGTTAGTATCTGTGACGCCGCATGCCACCCCCTAAACCCACCCCCCCCCCCCCCCCCCCCCGCGTGAAATGCACATTGGGGGAACAGACCAATGGGTCTGCACTTGGTCTAGTATATAACTAAAATTCTCATCCTGTTTGTTTCTATGCATGTGTACGTGTCTGTCAATGTGCCTATGTGATCCTAGAACTATGCCAAAATGGTACACTATAGCACTACAATGTTTGCACCACCCCATTTACAATTGTCCCGTGGTGTGGTGTCTCAAGTTTCGTTCAGATTGATGTTATATTTTACAAGTTATTCATATTTTTAACTGTACAAAACCCCAATTTGAGAAAGATTTCTTCCATCTGCACTGGCACTTACAGCTATGATGTCACTATGGGATTATAGCCCTGCTCGCTACAATGTTGCTATCCCAGGACACTGATTCCTGCCAGCCCTAGCTTGCATTTTTTTAATGTTTTAAATGAGGGAGGGAGAAAAAGGGGAAATGAGCAGCCACTGCACAGTTGGGGGCTACGGGTGAGTGGTGGAATATTGCGTTGGTGGAACGGGTTGCATTGGGGGGAATGGGTCTCCCATGTGACAGGGACCCAATGGGTCCCACTTGGTCTAGTATATATATATACATATATATATCTAAATTAGACTGGGCTTTTATCATCCTTTTTCTCAGCATGGGAGTTAAAAGTCCATCAGAACAACGTTTGTTTATTTCTGAATCCAGCAGTCCTTCACTTTATCTGAGAGATGTTTAATTAGAAAGTTGTTTTTTCCATTTTTCTAGAGACTAGAGATAATCCTCTTTGATTTTATCCATCAGTCTCTGGCTGAATTTCTGAAAACATGTTATAAATTCAATCTGCTCTGGGTAAGACAATACCTCCAATATCTGATACTTTTACTCATTTCTGAAGGAACGTTGGCCCGTCGAAAGGACCAACTTCGTACTTTTCTTTTCTTCATGCGCCAAAGACTAACAGCTTCACTAGAATAATGCTTTGGACAGTAAAACTTAGATTCCTTAAGAGTCAGTAATAAGTCTGTTTATATAGACATGGTTTGAATGGATGAATGCCTACTTTTTGAGAACTCTGGGAATAAGCCTCCTTTGTAAATGTTCCTTTTTTTATTTTCTTTGGTGTGTTTTATGAATTCAGTGTCACATGAATATTGGATTATCTAACTAAAAGCAATCCCTTTTAACCCATTGTGTTCTTGCTTCAAATGCTTCACTTCTTCACAGATACATGGTTGCGTGTCCAATGTCGTGGATCAAGTTGATCATCAGTTGAGGCCTGCTGCCATTTAAAGACTTAGCTGGAGAAATAAAGCTTTGTAAAGCACAAGGCCATTTTTATGTGACATTAAATAATCTTCAAGAGTTTTCAAAATAAAGAAAGAAAATCAAAGCTTGCTCTCCAGCAATTATGTAGTCTGAATATTCCTCCACATATGCTCCCTGAGTTGTTGAGTTCTTCCAGCACTTTTTTTTTGCTAAAGATTTCAGCACCTGCAGTCTCTTGTTGTGATTGTCCTCTGACACTTCCGTTAAATATGCAAATTAACTGCAGCCGTGCTCAATACTCTGCTTTTAAACTAGATTTCTGATGACTTTGAATCCAAATATTGGAAGCAATATGCAGACTACAGAATGCAAGAAACAAATGTGAATCTTTACCACAATTGAGACTATCCACCGATGGACCGGCAATAAATATTAAGTCATGTCAACATCATAAATTCCTCATTTTTGGCCCGTTGTAGCCCTATATGTTTTATAATAAGCTTGAAATAAGATGATATATGTGATCCTCTAAATGACTCAGAAAACACTAAACATTAATAATAATTAAACATTAATGATGAAACACCATTGTGAACCAACAGAATACCAGATCAAAGGGAGGCTACAGATTTTTGGTTGTTGGGTAGAGCAGCTACTCGTGGATAAAAACTGTTTTTATGTCTGGCTGTGGCAGCTTTGACAGTCCGGAGTCGCCAGACTCTCGTGGCAAGAAATATGCGTGTGTGAGATTTCTCCATTTATTTGATTCTTTTTACAAAAGGCAGTATTCATTCAGATATTGCTTCTCAAACACCATCCATATTTCAGCAGCATCACCTAAGTCACTCCAGTTCCCATTTGTGCATAAGTAGCACATGTTGGGCTGCCTCACTAGTCAGTGGGAATTAGAGCTGAGTCGTCTGGGTGCCTGATCATTAAAGCATTATCAAGGGATAACAATTAAGGGATGGTTTGCTCATTTCCCCTCCCTTGCGTGCAGCACCTGCTTATAATCTCATGGCCTGACCTAGAAGCTCCCCTTTTGTACAACCATAACATTAAACAGATCTCTGACTATCTTATCTCAACAACAATGAATAATGAATGTTCCTAGGTCCAAAACACCTCACAATGTTTAGATTTTTTTAAAGTAAAAAAAGTAAAGAAAGTAAAGTATCCTTTATTGTCATTCAGACATTTTGGTGTGAACGAAAGCAACATGAAGAAGAGATGTTAGACAAAAATGCTGGAAAAACTCAGCGGGTGAGGCAGCATCTATAGAGCGAAGGAAATAGGCAACGTTTCGGGTCGAGACCCTTCTTCAGGCGTGATGTGGGTTGCATGATTTTAAGGGGTGCATGATACCTCCCGGGAGCATGAGCTGGGAGAGCCAGGGCAGTGTATGACTTTAACCCTGAAGTTGGTGATACTGCAGAAGAGCATGCACCAAAGCACATGAGCTATGCTCCAGGTGTGCCGGATGTGGCAAGCAAAATTTGCCATACCGGCTGGAACTAGTGAACAGATGGATGAAAACCTGGCTAGCAATGTTAACTATATGGCCTCTCACCAGCTCCAAGACTCCATAATGGAGGAAACTTTGCAGAGATATCAGACACCTGTTAACTGTGCATCGCTCAAACTGCCCACAGTGTACCAGGCTATCTGTGGGCAAATGGGCGCATCATGAGGGCGCATGAGTTGAGGTTGCAGAAAGTCCTGAAACTGGTTGGAGCAGGAATAACAATGTTTGGGCAAATGGTACGAGGGCACCACTATCAAAAAACACAGCAGGATATGGGCCCTGCTGTGTAATGCCCATTTATGAAAATTAATTGTTCACGAAATAGCCATCAAGCCTACGCTCAACCCACGGTTCACAGCCTTGTGCAGATCCTCTAATATCCAGAAAAAGACCTGGATAGTGAGGCAAAAACAATCAGCCTCATCAAAACTCATCCCGGGAGCAGGATGCCGCCTCGAAAACCATACCCTTTCAGACGGGCTAGATGGTGCAGGTCAAGGACCAAGCCGGGCTACACGCATCGCTCCTCAGCCTTTTGGCTAAGATCAAGTGTAGTATCTGTTCTTATCAGTTTAATATCTGATACGTCCCTTATCTAGTGACCAAAACATTGGCACGCTCCAATGCACACCCCAATCAAGGCCAGGAGACCGAGAAATCCAGCAACCATGGAGGTTAAAGTACTAGGCTAGTCCAGGATATATCCTCTAGAGATCAGTCACCGGTCGGGGGTAGGTTGCAATTGTTCTATGATGAATGGTGCTGCATAACATAAGATCTATTCATACTGGACTATATCCGGGGGTCTTGAATCGAGTTTATCTCGGAAGTGCATCCGCCCGTACAAAATACACCTAGTCGGGTATTAGGTTTTCAAGAGCAGAAACTCTACAGGTGAATGATGAAATTGGAATATTATTCCAAAAAAGGGTAATTGAAAGGATGGAGTATCAGCCTCAATAATTTGTGTCAAATATATTCCCCAGGCAAAAGAAGGATGGTGGGTGCTGAGTCATTCTGGACCTAACCCGACTTAACTCTTATGTCCAGTATAAACATTTTAAAATGGAAACTTTCAGTACTGCTAAGCAACTGGTATCAAAGGGGTGTTATATGGCAACCATAGATCTGAAAGATACATATATTAATATGCATTAATATATTAATCAATTCACCACCAATATCGTAGATACTTGAAATTTAGTTGGATGAGACAGCTGTGGCAATTTAAAGCTTTGCCCAATGGGTTAACCTCAGCCCTAGGTTATTTACAAAATTGTTGAAACCAGTATTAGGCGTACTCCATGCTGAGAATCACATTGAAATGGCATACTTGGATGATGTTTCTGATCATAGGCAAAACTCAGGAACCAGCTGAGGAATCGGTTTCAGTTACCAAACACCTGTTTGAGAGGTTAGGTTCCTCATCCATCCAATTAAATCCAAATTAGTACCATCTAGAATGATTGACTATTTGGGGTTCATCATTGATTCAACTAACATGTCAGTGACTTTGCCTATGGCCAAAATTGTAGAAATTATGGAGGTCTGTAGCAATCTGGTAGATGAACAATAACGCTCAACATGAAGGTCATTTCTATAGACCAATGCAGTTGCCAGCCGAAGCTATCGCTGAGTTGCAATGGTGGATAACTAATGTCTCACGATGTACTAGAGACATTCTGACTCAACAACCTTCAGTTTTACAAACTGATGTGAGTGCTTCGGGATGGGGAGCCACTGATACCGGGTCTAGCTGTGGCAGCAGATGGAGCGTGTAAGAGGCATTAATCCTGCAGAGCATGGGATAAACTATGTAGAATTGCTGGGTGCACTCTATGGCCTAAAAGCATTCTGCTCAACAATGCATGATTTACATGTTCAGCTTCAGATTAACAATACCACAGCTGTTGCATATATCAATCACATGGGTGGAATTAGGTCATTATCATGTGACAATCTGGCTAACCTCATCTGGCACTGGTGCTTTACAAGAAACATCAGGTTCTCAGATTTCTACCTACCAGGTAGACATAACGTGAAAGTGGCAGACACCGGTTCACGTAAATTCAATGACAACACAGAATGGATGCTAAATCCAAAAGTTTTCAAAATGATTGTCAGCCAGTATGGATTGCCAGACATAGATCTGTTGCATCCAGGCTAAATCATTAGTTACCAAAATACATCTCATGGGAACCGGATCCAGGGGCAGTAGCGGTGGATGCATTCTCGCTACATTGGGGACGTACGTTCTTTTACGCTTTTTCCCCATTCTTCCTCATCAGTCAATGTCTCACCAAAATAGAGCATGACTCCGCTTCAGGCATTTTGGTATTTCCTAACTGGCCCACACAGCCATGGTTCCCATTGGTCCTGAGACTGATGACACAGCCATTCATGACTATCCCCAAATGCAGCAACTTGTTGGTTAACCCTGCGACAGGAGAGAGTCACCACTTTACATGATCATATTAATCTGTTGATTTGTATATTCTGACCAGATCGTTCCAGGGGTTCAGACTATCGAGTAGGACAGTGGATGTGATTACGGTGGCCTGGAGAGATAGTACTAAAAAACAATCTGTATCTCATATTAAGAAGTGGGAGATGTTCTGTTTACAGTCAAATATATCTTATCATACTGCAGGCATACCGGATGTATTGGAGTTCCTTGCTACATTGCATTTTGACGAGTAGTTGAGCTATAGTGCCATTAATAGTGCTCGAAGTGCTTTGTCCTCCTATTTAGGGCAAGGGTCGGGACAACACTCTGTCGGATCTCATCCATTGGTGGTCCGATTCGTGAGAGGTATTTTAACAAAAACCCTCCCAGATCTAGATATACAGAAATCTGGGATGTGAGCATAGTTCTCACACTGCTTCAGCAATGGGCTCCAATTACATCTCTGTCTTTATCCAGAAGTTAATGCTCAAAGTGGTCATGCTCATGGTGCTAGTGTCAGCGCAACGGGTCCAGATATTGCAAAAGCTATGACTGGACAGCATGCATTCTTCTGTAGATAATATTACGTTTTATGCATATGATCTAATCAAACAAAGCAGGCCAGGGACGCTGGAACCAAAATAAGCTTTAAAGCATACCCCATTGGCCTGAGACTATGTGTAGTTACGCACCTGAGTCAATATATCAAGGTCACCAAGAGTCTCAGAGGCTCTGAAGCAGCAATGCTCATCAGCTACAAAAAAACTCATAGAAAGGTGTCAGTACAAACTATTTCTAGATGGCTGAAACAGGTTTTGGATTGTGCTGGAGTAGACACTGATGTATCTAAATCTCACTCCACCTGGGCGGTGTCAAGCAGGACGTGCCTTTAGACCAAATCCTCGCTGCAGAAATGGTCCAATGAAGGAACCTTTTCACGATTTTATGATAAACCTGTCCTCACAATGGAAGGATTTGGGTATGCTGTTTTGGGTTCTGTTTGAGTTCTCCTTTGTAATTTCCCCTGGGAGAGAGGGGTGACTACTGTTCTTTTATTGTTTAAAACGTTCATTGTATAATTTAAACAATGTTCAATACATTATTTATCCTGTGTCAACCGAAGCAGTTGTCGTATGCAACTAGATCTATGGCATGAAATCACAGAGCTTTAAATTCTTTCACGTGACTCCAAAGTAAAATAGTAAGATTAAATGAGAACTTACCAGTTTGAAGTTTGATCTTTATTTTATGAGGAGTTACGGTGAGCGATTACGTACCCTCCGCTCCTGGCACTCATAATCACAAAGATCATCTGGTAGTTCTAGTCTTCTGAGTCTTACTATATCACTTTGACTGTTGTTACTGTGAATTCACGCCGCTGCTTTGAAGATTGACGCGCAGACGCACAGGCGGGGCTTCTTCACGTAATCGCTCATAAAATGAAGATCAAACTTCATACTTGTAAGTTCTCATTTAATCTTACTATTCTGGTGTCTTGTGTGGCAGCAGCAGGTTTTAATGATCAATTGGACCTTTCTGTATCCATGTTATCATCATGTGGGTGCTTTATCAGTACTGTCTACAAAAATATAATAGACCATCTGTGCTCGATCAAAGAGGGTTACAAGTAACCGACCTGCTGTTAATGATTTGGCCAACAGTAGTCTAATCTTGTGAAATAGTTATTCTCAATAGTCAGCTTACATTAACCCTTTCATTTTAAATTACTATCAGTAACACCTTCAGTTTTCTTATACCTTTTACAATGAAAATATATGAGGAAATACTATGATTTTACTGATTGTTGAAAAGGCTGGAATGGCCACCTGGCATACTCTACACTCTATGTTGTATCATAAAATGGATTGAAATTGTTTTGCTCCTCATGAACTTCAGGATATAAAATAAAGCAATGATGTTACTTTACAAAACAAAGTGTCACAAGTTTAGAGAAACCATTCAAAACATAAAGATTTTAATGTATTCCTTGTGCTGGTAGATCAAAAGAAATGTTGGAGTAAATGTGCAAGATACATTTGGACACAAAATGCTCGAGTAACTCAGCAGGAGAGGCAGCATCTCTGGAGAGAAGGAGTGGATGACATTTCGGGTCGACACCCTCCTTCTGATGAAGGGTCTGGACCCGAAACGTCACCCATTCCTTCTCTCCAGAGCTGCTGCCTCTCCTGCTGAGTTACTCCAGTGTTTTGTGTTTATCTATGGTGTAAGGCAGTATTTGAAGTTTCTTCCTACACAAGATGCTTTTGGAATCTGACACCAAGTCTGCTGCTAGATTTTTAGGTGACAATGGACAAATTTACACACACACACACATATATATATATATATATATTGATGAATATTTAGGGTTACTTGTCCGATATCTACATATGAGGGTTGATTTCAAATTTCATTAATAGTGCTGTGATAAATCTTGGAGAGTTTTGATGTACCAAAAACACTGCATTATTGCAAGATATTAGTTTAATATTTTAGCCATGTCTCATCGCAAATTTTACTGTGTCGGAAAGTACCTCATGAACTGGTTCAAGGCCCAGGAAGTAAACAAGTAGGACATATTGGCCACATTGGGAGATTGAACGTAAGGAGAAGGTAAACAGTTGACAAGAAGATCCATAGCTGCATTGATGCGCAAATAGATATTGGGAACCATGTCCATAGCTCACTGAAAGTGGCATTACAAGTAGATAGAGTGGTTAAGAAGGCATTTGGTAGGCTTGCCTTCATTGCTCGAGGAATTGAGTATAAGAGTCAGGAAGTCATGATGCATCTCCATAAGTCTGAAGAAGGGTCCTGACCTATTCATGTTCTTCAGAGAAGTTTTTTTGTGTCTACTTTCCAGAGATAGTGCCTGACTCGCTGAGTTACTCCAGCATATTGCATCTTTTTGTGCCAACCAGCATCTGCAGTTCCCTGTGTTACCCTCTAAGACTTTGGTTAGACCGCATTTGGAGTAGTGCAAGTACTACTTGGAGTTCTTATCATCACATAACAAGAAGGATGCGGAGTCTTTGGATAGAGTGCAGAAGAGGTTCACCAGAATCTTACCTGGATTATGGAGTATAAGCTACAAAGAGAGGTTGGACAAACTTGTTTTCTCTGGAACACCTGAGGTTAAATGCAAAACTGATAGAAGTATATAAAATTATGAGAGGCATAGATAGGGAAGACAGTCAGAATCTTTTTTCCAGAGTAGAAATGTCACAGACTAGATTGCATTGCTTTAAGATGAGAGGGGCAAAGTTTAAAGAAGATGTACGGGACAAGTTTTTTTGGGAATGCCTGGAATGCACTGCTAGCATTGGTGGTGGAGGCAAATAGGATAGTGGTGTATAAGAGATGTTTTGGTAGGCACATGGATATGCAGGGAATGGAGGTACAGTATATGGATCATGAGCTGGCAAATGAAATTAGTTTATCTTCGTATCAAGTTCAGCACAGACATTGGGGGCTGAAGGGCCAGTTCCTGCACCAAACTGTTCTATGTTTTATGCATTTGTCTTGATATTTTGCCATTTAACCTTCCATATTTTATACATGGGAAAATAATATTACCTTTCCTGCCACCTGGGGCTACTATTCATTGTTATTTTTTTCCATATCATATTCCTTCTAACTCTCTTGCTCAAGCTCATTTTGCCTTTTTCGTTCTTCTACTGACACTCCCAGTCTATAATCGTGCATACATTTGTCACACTAACTACAGTCAGTAATAGGCCAAAGCGTGTGATTGTAGTGTGGTTTCACAGACAGTTTCTTCACCCTAAATGCAAGCATAGGAATCTATAGTAGAAAAATTAAAGGATTGAAAAGCTCTAACATTTTTATATTTTACAGATATGATGTGACCTATTTTAACAGTCTACTACTGAGACTGAAATAGCTTTGCTTCATCATCATTCTAAGAATTTTAAATTATAATATATTTATATAAGCACTATGCCTTCTTCTTAATTAGCATTTTAGTGCTATGTTCAGGGACATATAAAAGCACAAACTTTCTGGCTTCAAGAGTATGGGTCAGAGTTGGAAAAGCAAACTTGATAAATCTGTATTTAACTTTTGGAAGACAATTAAAAGGTACAGAAAGTTCTTTCAGGCAGAGGACTGGCCACCTTGCCAACCGTGCGGCAGTGAACAGCTGTGTTTTAGCAATGTAGGACCTTACAACATAAATGTCATATTAACCATATTAAGGTCACATAAAAACGCTGTTCTAGGTTATGCAGTTGTACAAAGTTATCCAATGTTTATGTGAACTCCAAATCTTCGAAAATAAACTGTGCTGGGTAATGAGCTCAGGTTTCTTCTTGAGCATTACAAAGTAAAATAATAGGATTGTTATGGTTAATGCTATCACTCTTTTAGTTCACTCCCTCACAGACGATTTTAGTATGTAGCTGCCAATGGTTTTGTTTATTGTCATCCTACTTTGCTGTCCTTCAGTTAAAAAGTTCTATCACTATTGTGACAATTTAAGCAACTCCCCAAAAGGAAATTTTGTAACACATTAGCTGTGATGAATTTAAAGCATGTATTATTTGTGTTTTTAGTACAGTCGTTACTGAATCAATACTGTTTCCTCGTCATCTCTGTCTAAATTATGACTGGTTAGCTGGTATATATGTATGCCTTTTGTTATTACATGAATAATCCCAAACTGGCCTCCAATACCTACAAGACCTTCTCTCTTCAATTAATAATTCACATTTGTGGATGAAATGCCTGCATATCAAAAAGCTAATATGTGAAACTCTGCAAAATGCTTGGGAGTAATTGGTGGTGTGAACAATGTTCAGATTAGATATGTATCTGTAATGGGGCATACTCCTCTTCCCATGTCCACGGTGCTGTGGGTTTACTCATTTTAATTATTCCCACTCCCTGGTCAAGATAAAGTGTCAATGATGGACATTGACTTCTGGACAATTATATGCTGTCATCTGGTAAAACCAAAACCATTTTGGTATAAATCAAAATAATTTTAATTAAACTTTCTAATCAAAGGTCAACGCCTTGAAACTTTATCTCTTTGCTTCCCTCTCCAGATGTTACTTGACCAGCTTCACTATTTTGTTTTTGATTTCTAGAGTTTGCAGTATTTTTATTTTGCTTCAGCATAAATCAAATTTATTTCATGTAAGAAGCTTATGAGATTGTGGGAGGCAGAGCAATCGCCTAATCAGGATCCAAACCCTGTCTCAAAATGTTAACACAGAAATATGATAACTCCTTTTTGCCATGCAAGCCTCTTTCCTTATCGCCCTCCCGAGACGGAGCATTTTGATATCTTCTGTTAACCTTTTATTCGAAAAGTCACATTTTATGCAACTCTTGCAAATACCTCTGTACTTTTTCTAGTGCCCCCAGAAATATTTTGCTAACACTGGCTAATTATCTTGGCAGCACAAATGTTTTGGTTCCATTGACAATTTCTTTCAGGAAGTGGTGATATTCTGCACCAATATAGACAGGTAGGACTACAGTTACAAGACTAGGAAGACAAAAGCCAGGGCTAATAATCCAAAGGTATTAAGTTCAAACCCCATCAGAACAGATACAGAATTAAATTATCCTCTCTGAAAGTGGAGACACCAGTAGATAGCACGAAGAAGGCATCTTGAATGCTTGCCTTCATCATTTAGGGTATTGAGTATAAGAGTCAAGAAGTCATGTTGCAGTTTTGTGGGACTTTGTTTGGGCTGCATGTGGAGTAATGTGTGTGCAGTTCTTTTCATCCCATTCAGGAAGGGCATGAAGGCTTTGGAGAGTTTTATATGTTTTATTTTCATATTGTCATGACTAGTGGGGTTCCTCAGGGATCTGTGTTGGGTCCTTTGTTGTTTGTCATGTACATCAATGATCTGGATGAAGGGGTGATAAATTGGATTAGTAAGTATGCAGATGATACCAAGATAGGGGGTGTTGTGGATAATGAAGAGGATTTCCAAAGTCTACAGAGTGATTTAGGCCAGTTGGAAAAATGGGCTGAAAGATGGCAGATGGAGTTTAATGCTGATAAATGTGAGGTGCTACACCTTGGCAGGACAAATCAAAATTGGACGTACATGGTAAATGGTAGGGAATTGAAGAATACAGTTGAACAGAGGGATCTGGGAATAACCGTGCATAGTTCCTTGAAGGTGGAATCTCATATAGATAGGGTGGTAAAGAAAGCTTTTGGTATGCTAGCCTTTATAAATCAGAGCATTGAGTATAGAAGCTGGGATGTAATGTTAAAATTGTACAAGGCATTGGTGAGACCAAATCTGGAGTATGGTGTACAATTTTGGTCGCCCAATTATAGGAAGGATGTCAACAAAATAGAGAGGGTACAGAGGAGATTTACTAGAATGTTGCCTGGGTTTCAACAGCTAAGTTACAGAGATAGGTTGAATAAATTAGGTCTTTATTCTCTGGAGCACAGAATGTTAAGGGGGGACTTGATAGAGGTCTTTAAAATGATGAGAGGGATAGACAGAGTTGATGTGGACAAGCTTTTCCCTTTGAGAATAGGGAAGATTCAAACAAGAGGACATGACTTTAGAATTAAGGGACAGAAGTTTAGGGGTAACAGGAGGGAGAACTTCTTTACTCAGAGAGTGGTAGCGGTGTGGAATGAGCTTCCAGTGGAAGTGGTGGCGGCAGGTTCATTGGTATCATTTAAAAATAAATTGGATAGGCATATGGATGAGAAGGGTATGGAGGGTTATGGTATGAGTGCAGGCAGGTGGGACTAAGGGAAAAAAGTTTTTCGGCACGGACTTGAAGGGCTGAGATGGCCTGTTTCCGTGCTGTAATTGTTATATGGTTATATGGTCCCAGATAGTACAATTAAATTCTTACTTGCTGCAGCACAACAGAATATGTAAACATAATACAAAACTAATAAAGTGTTACTATAGGCTATAGACCATATAGAATATTAGACCACAAAGAATATTAGATATGAGGAGAGTTTGGACAAATTTGGATTGTTTTCCCTGAAGCATTGGAGGTTGAAGGGATACCTGATAGAACTATATAAAATTATGACAGACATCAAATCCTGAGGCATAGCTTTAAGTTTAAAAGGAGGAAAGTTTAAAAGGAGATTTATTGAAATTTAAGAGGTGTTTAGATAGGCACATGAATGTGCAGGAAAAGAGGGTCAATCGATAAAAAGGGATTTGTTTAAATTCAGCAGTATGTTCAACATAGACACCGTGGGCTAAAGGACCTGTTCCTGTACTGTGCTGTTCTATGTTCTTAAACCAATTCCTTAGAATTAGAATACAATACTGTACTTTGTTTTAATGAAGGGGACAAAATTAGCAGATAGACATGAGAAACCTATCTGTTTCACTAATGCTGCTCAGGCATAGATAGCATAAATGCAGTCTTTTACCCAGAGTGGGGGATTCAACAACCAGAGGGCAAAAGGGTAAGGTGATTGGGGGGTGGGCAAGATTTAATAAGAAACTGAGGGGCGACATTTTTACACATAGTGTGGTAGGTATATGGAATGAGTTTCTGCAAGAGGTAGTTGAGCCAGATACTATCAAACGGTTTACGAAACATTTAAACAGGCACATAAATAGGATAGGTTTAGAGAGATAAGGCCAAATGTGGCAGATGGGACTAGTGTAGATGGGACCCGTTGATCAGCATGGGTAAGTTATGCCGAAGGGGACTGTTACCACGCTGTATGGCTCTATGATTCTAAGAAAGGAAATCTGCCCTCTTCACCCAGTCTGCCCCATTTGTGAAACCAGAGTTACAGCAATGTAGTTTACTCCTTGCTGGCCTCTGAACTGACCAAACAAGCCTTTGAACTAAGTTAAATCACTATATTCTAGCTGAAGAAAAGAATAAATCCAGACTGATCATCCATCACAGTATTAGTATGAAATGTGGACAAGGCAACAAGGCAAGCTTGCTCCCAGCCCAGTGATCTTACAAAGTTTTCTTTAGATTCTTTATCAAAGGATATTCTTTCAACATAAATTCAGACGTAAGGATATTTGCTGAGAATTGTATGATGTCCATGATAATTTGCAATTCCTTATTAAATGAAGTGATCCAAGACTGCATTCAGCCAAACCATGGCAACATTCAGGCAAGAAGTGATAAGTGGCAAACAACAGTAGTACCAAGCAATGAATAGCTAAACAAAAGAGAATCTGTCACGTATCCTCAACGTGTAATCTTTGATCACTTCTATAGTCCCCCACCAACCACATCCTATGGATTACCATTGATCAGAGATTCAACTGAAGCAGCCACATAAATAGGGTGGCACAGTGCACAGCGGTAGAATTGTTGCCTTACAGCGCCAGAGACCAGGGTTCAATCCTGACTACGGGTGCAGTCTGTTCGGAATTTGTATGTTCCACCTGTGACCACATTGGTTTTCTCCGGGTGCTCAGGTTTCCACCCACTCTCCAAAGACTACAAAGACAACATTGTAAATTGTCCCCAGCATGTAGGACAGTGCTAATTGGTCTGGTCGGTGTGGACTCGGTAGTCCAAAGGGCCTGTTTCCATGCTGTATCTTTAAAGTTAAAAATCTAACGTACCATAAAAGCAGATCAGAAACTGGATATCTTGTGGCAGGTGATTGACCTCCTGACACCCTAACATCAAGAAAGATCACCAAGAAACTCAACATTATCCAGCACAAAACAATCATCTTGATTGATACCCCAAGAAAAACTATAAACATTAATTTTCTCCATTGTTAGCACATAGTGCACTGTAGTTACTCACCTGGGCCTCTCTGACAGTGAAGCCCAAATACGTGACCTTCATTGACAAGGGGTTCATGGGCAACAGGTGCATGGGAACACATACCTTGTACGTTCCCCTGCATGTCACACACCCCCCTGATTTAGAAACATAGAAACAGAAAATAGGTGCAGGAGTGGGCCCTTCAAGCATTCAATGATCATTCACTTGATCATTCAATATGATCATCCAAAATCAGTATCCCGTCCCTGCTTTCTCCCCATATCCCTTGATTACGTTAGCCCTAAGAACTATATCTAACACTCTCTTGAAAAGGGAATTTGGAAACAGGACTTGGAAACATACTGTGTCTCTTTACTATTCCCGGACCTATATCCTGGAACACAATCCCTAACAGTATCGAGGGAGTACTTCCAGTAGTAGGAATGAAACGATTGGGGAAATCGGACTCACGACTGCTTTTTCAGGGCATATATGGATGAACAATCAATGCAAGCCTTGCCAGTGATGCCCATGTGCCAAAATATGAATGAATAAATAAAAATTATGCCAATATTGAGCATAATAATTTTTTTTCTGAGGGATTGCTCACATACAAAAGTAATACTTTAATATTGAATTATTGTTCAATGAAAATTGGATGGAACTAAAGTGTGTGAACCCCAAAACTCTATTAAAAATGAGGGGTTTTATGTCGACATTGGCTAGAACCTTAGATTTTGGCAGAATGACTAAACAAATAAATCAGCAGATTATAATCATAATTTGAGAATTGTTGACCTAATATATCTATGTGAATGTAAACTTGTATAATTGTCAGTGCCAGGAAAAATTAAAGTTTATCCTCAGAAACAGTATCTTAGGCTGCCTTTGAGATCCAACTCCAGCATGCCTCGCTGTCAAATTTGATCCTGTTATTTTGTGCAATTTAAACTTTTACCAGTGTCAACAATGTGCTATATGTTTGTTTCTCCCATTGTGTTTGTGAAAAAGATAACGACAGAGAAAGTACATGGCAGGTCAAATATATGAAAGGACTGAAAAGTATTCAGAAAATTGAGCTTTCTTTCACATTTAGTTTGGGGGCTCGCATTAATGCGTCAAATGTTCCAGGACATAAGCAAAGGCAGTTTTGTTTCTAATGAAATAGCATACAAGTAAGTATTTGTACAGTGTAACTTTAGCTATGTCCCAGGGGAGGGTGATGGGATTGATCAAATGAAACTATTATTCACATAAACAAGAGGTCACTGAATGACCACTTTCACCTTGTGTCCAACATAATTGGAAAATCTTCTGACTGTTTTTATTTTTCAGCAAATTATACCAAGGCCTCAAAGTCGATAAGAATGAATAAATCAAATGTATAACATATTAAATTATCCTTTTGACAAATATTTTGACTTTAAATGATCATGTCAGCATGAATAATTAACTTTGGCTGGAAATACATTTGGAGCTTATCCTTCATGAAGAAATTGCAAGGCATTTCTGTTTTTAAAGCTAACCATTCATTTTGAATTGCTTGTCATTTTCAGGCCACTGTTATTACATGTAAAATCAGCAACTCACTGTGAGATATAGATCAACAACTTCATTATAAAGGAATAATGGTTAGCACAACTCAAATGATCCTTTCAAGTGTAACTCTTTTGAGGAAGGATATTCTTAAGTAAATTATCTTGAACCACCATTTAAATTCAAATCAATAAGAAAACTGCCATAATTGGAAGAGACCTGGGTGAAATGAATTCTTAATGACTATAGGGTTGAAATTGGTCTCAGACCAATGATGAGAAATTGACATGTGATTACATTATATGAAAAATGCTATTTTGGAGGTATAAACTTCACTGTCAATCCAAATTTAATAGTATAAACCAATTATGCAAATGAAAGCAACAAACTGCCCAAATCAGAGAGTAATATGCTACTTGGCCTTTTCCATCTTACAGGTGAATAATGTGAATGCTGTCATGACTAATTGCAGAAAAAAATTAAATCGAATTTTGCTTCCAAATGTATGGATGGCTCAGAAAGGTAGATGTGAACAAAGTGTTTAAGCACATTTGCTTAACCCGTGATGCTAGGATAGACAAAAGGACTGTGCTGGTAAAGAAAAGAATGCTTCTCAATAGCACTGCACTGCTGAATCATTTGTCCATTTGTCAGTGACTGCAGTATTGCCCTGGGCACTGTCTGAAATCGAATGCCGTGCAGGAAAGGTTAAGCCAGGCAAAAGGAAGGCAAATCATGCTGTTCAGTGGGGCACTTTATTATTACTGGAAGCTAACATCAGCTTGTTCTTTGGAACAATAGCAGCATCTTTTGAAAAATATAAGGTTACAAGATTACTTGCATTAATTTGTGAGTCATTCTCTTCAGTATCTGCAAGCTTCTCAGAGAAACCATTTCAGAAAATAAGCTAGCTGAACTTTTATTCTTCGTTATGATTCTTATTTCACGGAGATCTTCGGAAACTTGGGTTAGTGAGATTTTGTTCATTCTGAATCCTGATCAGGGGTACTCTCTGGCGTTGTGGGTACCTTAGACAAGCCAACATGGGATACAGCTGATCTATCAATCTATTTTCAGGCATTGATGAAATGCTCTGCGTGTTATATCTTGAGTCCCAACTTTTATCATTCACACATACAGACCCGTTGATACCATAGCAGCTACAATGGAGCAAACATGTTGACCAATATGTTATACCTTACTTGTGATGTTGAACAAGCTTTGCATTTTCAAGTGCACCCAGGGTGAATTTAAAATCGCACAGGAAGCAGTGGAATTGATTTGGAAATTATCTGTTTATTGACTTTGGAAGTGACTTGGATTTGCCAACATATCGTTGTTGAGAATACATGGTTTGTTAAATCTTGAGCAATAGCTCTGTAGGCAGACATACTGTAGTACTCAAGGTGCAAACATGTTGGTGTATGGGAGTAACATCCCCCAATTTATCCCCCTAAATAGCTTTCATTTCAGTTTACCTTTGTGTTTTTCTAATAGATAAAATGAGCGACAGTGTACTATGTTTATATATCCGTTGTGCTGCTGTGAGTAAGAATGTCACTGTTCCATTTTGAGGACATATAACAATAAAACACTTTTGACTCTCTTGACTAGATTGTCACAAAAGCCCTGTTTACATCAAGTTTTGCTTGGTAGCACCTTTGTACGCAGTGATCTATGTTGGTTTCCCATTCACCAACACATCTAATTCAAAATAAACTTCCTTGACATTTTACGTCCATCCGTGGCATTACACTTCTCAATCGGTGTAGCAAACCTACCCCATCCCATTTCCTAGCTTCTTTGGTGACCTTCATAGTCAAATAGCTTCTTTTTGCCCAATGTTTGGGCAGATACCAGAGCAGGATTACAGAGCTTGGAAACATATACAGGATATTGTAGAGAGGAACCATGCACTAAAGGATATAGGAGGATGCCACTGTACAGAGGGGAATATTAGAGGATGCAAATATGCAGAGGATATTGGAAAGATGAGCAATGCCATGCACTCAATGAAATTGGTGAATACAATTGTATACAATAGGATATTGAAGGATATAACTGTCCATAGGAGAAGAGTGGAGGATACAAATATATGCAGGAGGATATTGGAAAGAGAAACCATGGCATGCATTCAATGAAATTGGTGAATACAATTGTACACAAAAGGATATTGGAGGATACAACTGTACACAGGAGGATATTGAAAAAGGAACCGTTTGCACGAGGATATTAGATGATATGATTGTACACAGGAGGATATTGAAAAAGGAACCGTTTGCAGGAGGATATTAGATGATATGATTGTACACAGAAGAATATGGGAGGTTGGAACTTTATGCTGAAGGCTATTTTGACCATTTTCAACACAAGGAGTTATATTTTACATTTCTAAATAAAAACTAGCCACAAGAGCAAATGAGGGATGTTCTTTCTCAGTCTTGATTTAACAAAAGCTGGAGACAAAAGCTGTACCTTCATGTGAGCCTCTCGACAGGTTGTAAATATTCTGTCATTTTTGGGTATGAAAGTTTCCATCCAGGGTTTAGGAGTGAGCTGTTAAAGAAGGGCCTAAAGATATCATTCCTACCTTTAGTGAATTGTTTTGAAAGTCTTTCAAGCTCCCAGCAGATTCAAAAGCGGTATGAAATGTTTCTGAATCACTGGGTATTTATGGTCTGAGCCAGTAAGTGAAATGGTAAAAAGCACTGTAGCTTTACAAGACCAAGGACCAAGAATTAATCTCATCAGTAACTACACTTTAAGCCGTTGTTGTTGCTCTAGACGTCCATTTTACTGCTGACATCTGGTTTCATTGAGCTCAGTGGAACCGAACTTGGAGAAAAAAGTGCAACTCGATATTGTGGTGCCTGTTTATTGCAAGCAACCAGAGACAAATTCAATGTCCTCCTTTGCCATTTTCATTCAGGTGTAAAAATATGCAGACGGACTTTAAATGGATCTGCTGGAAGCAGTAGAATTTGTAATCTCACCATCCCCACACTTGGCTAAGTTCCCCAACACACTAAAAGCTTCAGCCTGCACTTTATCAGACTAACAGAAAGATTGAATTCTTGGGAAGATTTTGATTAGAAAAGGTCTGATGGTATCTGCCTCCAAATGATTTAAGTGCTTAGAGAAACATGACAGCTCCTCACTGTCATTCTTCTTGACTGCCATCAGATAATTCATTGCACACAGCATTTGTTGAAAATGCTTCACTTTACTGAATATTTTAATTGCAATTACCTCCTGGTTCCCTGCAAGAGCAATTGCGTAACTAGAGAAGTGTAGAACTGACACTCAAAGAATCTGCTCTTTTGGGTATCCAAGGGCTACTAATGTGAAGGCAGTAGAAATGTTAAAAGCCTTAAAATGTTAAAGGCTGTAATTAACTCTTAGTTACACTAGCATAATAAAAAGCTATAGGTTACGTAGAGGCTAAAGCCAGGCATCTGTGTAAAATCTGCAGGGATCCATCACTTAGCATCTCTCAAACTTTACTTGGCCCATCTTGGAGATTCATGACTGTACAAGATTTGCAGGCAAGCCGCAAAAGTAGATGGGTTGGTGGAACCAGGATAATCATCGGCTTTGTGACAATGAAAGGAGTGTAGAGTTTGTGTTCAGGGACTCAGGATGTGGGAATTGTGGACAGATTTTTAAGGGAGACAATTGGTTGGAAGCGGGTACAATTTGAGAATCAACATTGCAAAATTAATGTTGGCTGGGATACACTGAGAAAGCCGTGTTGGAATAGTGCCATGAGACCTTTTCCATCGATCTGAAGTTTCTTATGCCAAACAAATAAAGGCAACTCCGTCAGTCACCTTTCATCGCGAAATCAAGTCTCCAGATTAAGGCAAAACTCGGGATCAACATGGTATAGATAAGCTGGAAAATGACTGTCTTCAACCAATCTGCGGATAAATGAACTTCAAGGTACGATCCTCCCTCCGTCAGTCCTAAATTTAAGTCATATGAGCATAATACAATGGTTGTTTGCTTCAGTGTTAAAATCAATACTTATTAATGGTTGTTTTTGTAGAAATACCATAATCATAATAATCATAATTGTAATTTATTAGCCAAGTATGTTTTGCAATATACGAGGAATTTGGTTTGCCATACAGTCAAGCAGTAGGATTGTGTGGTAAACAGCTGATTTATTATTGCAAATATGTTCAATCATCTTCCTTCTAACCATTGAATAAAATAATTTAGTATTTATTGGCTCAATAGAAGAGTAAATGTTTCTGTTGTGAAAACATTGAAAATAGCAGCAGAAATCAGCATTTCAGCCCTTCAGGCTGGGTCCATTATTTACTCTGACCATGGCTGATTATTCACGAGCACCCTGTTTCATCTTTCTTCCTATATAGAGTATTAGAGTCGTACAGCACGGAACTCATTCAGCCCAACTCATTCATGCTGACCAAAATGCCCCATCTAAGCTAGAACCATTTGCCTGACTTTTGGGCCATACCCCCCTAATCCTTTTCTATCCATGTACCTGCCCATGTATCTTTTAAATACTCTTACATTTACATGCCTCAACTACCTCCCCTAGCAGCTTGTTCCATGTACTCTCAAACCACTGAATGAAAAAGTCACCCTTCAGGTCCCTATTAAATCTTGCTCCACATTCCAAGGTCCTCTGATTTTTGATTCCCCGACCCAGGGTAAAAGACTCTGTACATTCACCCTATCTATTCCACATATCTTGATCCCTTTAGTATTGAGAAACTTAAGGGCCTGTCCCACCAGCGTGCGACTGCATGCGGCGAGCGCGACCTAATGTGGTTGCTTGAGCCGTACGGCCTTGCGTAGCCGGTACCACTTTGATCGCCGGAGCCGTATAGAGTTGTGCGGGGTTGGTCGCGCTCACCACATGCAGTCACGTGCTGGTGGGACAGGCCCTTAAGCTATCTCCTTGATAGACACAAAAAGCTGGAGTAACTCAGCAAGTCAGACAGCATCTATGGAGAAAAGGAATAGGTGACATTTTGGGTTGAGATCCTTCTTGAGATCTAATAGGTGACGTTTTGGGTCAAGACTTAATAGGTGACGTTTCAGGTCGAGACTTGTCTCCTTTTCCATTATATTCAATGACGTAACATGTTCTGTATTGTTTGGGAGAGAATTCCACATTTTCACCAGCCTCTGCATCAGAATGAAAAAAAAATTCTCGTCTTCTCGATGATGTTGAAAAACTAAACTATTAAACCAGTGCAGGGTTTCCTCCGTATAATTTTTCTCCTCCCTAATATGGTGGTGAAACTGACTTGGACTGGAGAGGGAATTGGATTAGGGAACTGCTAATTCCAGTCAAGCTTCCATTTCTAGATGCTACTGAACTGGAGAGGCAAACTACATGACAACATTGAAGAAGTTAATATAGGTATTTTCTAAATGTTCTAAATGTTTTGGAATCTGCAAACCAAGCAATCAATCACAGTTGTTAGATGTAAATCTTAAACCATATTTTGAGAAGGTTCATTCAACAAAAAAGGTTGCTGTTTGCCTGTACTGTGATCGGCCTGCCATTCTTTACCCTTCCAGTTGTGATGGCCACCAAAAGATTTAACCTACTCCAGGTTGGAAAATTGGCTGATGATACTTGGTGCTTATATGGCAGCCAAAAAAAACCTCAATGTATTCCACAGAGCCAAATGTCCGGGGCATTAACTTGTGTTCGCAGTATGGCAATCCTTTTGAAATGCAGTTGGAGTCTGAAGGGACTCTAAGGCAAAGAATCATGATTTATACCCAATGTTCCAAACAGTAATAAGACAGAATGTCAGTTCATCACGTGTTGTCTGCAGGATGCCAACTAACTCTCTTTTGCAAACCCATAATTACTTGGATCTCTGTCTTTTGTGTTTCAAAACATGTTTGGCACAAGTACTGATTCTTCCTCGGCTTATTAGCGTTTTTCAATAAAACTGTTAAGTCACATCACGTTAATAGTTCCCTACTCTGCATTAATGCTGATTTTCTGTGCATGGGTTATCTTAATTGGCGAAGAGACATGGGGGAGGGTGAAGTGGAGCATAAAATGTTTGCAACTGTTCAGAGAAAAACGGAATCCTGCTTTGTATCACAATGTCAGCCGTTCCCATTACTATTGACTATACACACCGCATAAAATGTTTTATTAAACGAAAAGGGCAAAGCCAATTTCCAAGCAATGCATCATTATTAAAATCTCTCTCACAAGACTTTGGCAGGAGTACAGAACTATAATATGATTTAAGTTTAATCAAAGTGTTTAAATATAAGGCACAGCAAACCTGAATGCAATTTAACTTTCCCACCACCCCTACACCACAAAAAAAAAGTACATCTACCACTTGACACAGGCATGAATGTACAATTATTCACCTCAACTATATTTTTGGTCATTTCTGTTGAATTGTTTAGTTGTGCTAGCTAGAAGATTTATCTAACATCCACGCCAGCTCACCGAACTGCATCTTTTGTGCCCTAAATTGACTTGAGAATATTTAGTTCCGAAAAGTCATAAAATTGAGAATCACTTTGTTGTGCAGTCAATGTATAAAATGCATGATATTCAAGTTTGATTCTTGTCTCACCTTCTTGTGTGTATGTTATAAGGTTTTAATCTATCAACCATGTACTCTACAGCCAATTCATAACTTCACCAGCAAGATGCACCAGTAAGTAATCAGATTCCCAATAACAGATATATTATATAATAAATGATGACTATTGCTTCCCAAATTAAGTGGGAAGTATTTTGATATTTCAACTCCATGCACCCACCCCTCCCCTTGTTTCAAAATGTATATATGACTTTCAAGATGCCTGGAGTAAAGCAAAATTATACTTCAAAAATATTAAATAGATATCCAATATTTCTACTAAACTTTAAAAAAAACTGCAATGCTGTAAATCTAAAAAAAAAATGCAGGAAACACTCAGCAGCTTAGACAACATATAAGAAAGAGTCAAAGAGAACTAGTTCTTCTTCTTGTGTATGGCATGCACAGCCTAAAGCTGTAAGACAACTTGTTCTGTTTGATCTTCTGTTTGTGCACGCCAGGTGGATTGCATTCTTCGAAACAGGGTGAACCACGTGAAGGTTGCAATCCCCCATCCCAGAGAAATAGTTAGCATTTCAGGTCCAGGCTCTTTGGTGTTGAAACAAGTTCTGACTAATAACTGAACCAAACCCGAAGCATTAACTGCTTATTTTTCCACAAACATTAATTTGATCTGATGGTAGCCTACAACTCTCTTGTGCTTTAAATGTTCAAACTTTCATTTCTTCATTGATGTGATAGCCATTATCTATCAAAACAAATGCAAATCATAAATTGTCCCCTTGGTTGGAAAAGTTCCAACATAAGAGGCACTGAGCTACACACCTTGGTGGTTATGGACATATTAACAAAACCATCAGTTGTGTGGAAGCTGCACAAATCTGTTACTAGTGACACGATAACTAAGTGTTTGGATAAATAGGAGCAGATCCAGGAAATCAAGAAAGCTACGTTGAATGCTTGGAGAATGTTATTAATGTGGAATATATTTAGGTATAGTAGTTTAATTAGCTACAAGAAGCCATTCCAAAAGATGTCACGTAGAGTCCTTCAAAATATCATCACATAGATTTGGAGGCAATCCATTGACATTAATTGGAAATCTGATAGGAGACAGGAGCAAGGGAATGTGAATAATGGATAGATAGATTAGCAGGAAGTGGTAAGGAGTGCTTAAGGATCTATAAACAACACAGTTTTTCCCATAATTTCTTTAATGACTCAGATAGAATGGGAAATCACATATCTAAAATTGATGATAGTACTAATGCAATAGTGACGTAGTAGAGTATTACAAGATTAGCTCAGTGGACAATACTGTGTCAGACAAAGAGACAAGGATTGTAATCATGATTAGATAAGGTAAGGTATCATCTAATTGTCGAGTTTAAGATAATTGAAACGTTTTTATGGGTAGATGAAGCAAAGCACTACTCTGGTGGGAGACTATAGGACAATAGGAAGAACCTTAAAATGATGTAACAGCAATTCAGGAAGAATTTCTTGATAGTATAGTGTAGAATCGTATTGCAGAAATCTACGGCAATATCCACCCCGTCTCTATCCAGACTACGGCTTTGCCAGATTTTGCTGAATAGAATTATAGAACAATGGCAACCAAGTAATTCTAGATCTAAGATTAAGATCAACCATGACACAATTAATCAACAGAACTAGCGAGCGATTGGATAGTCTACGGTTGTTTCTGAGTCCCCATGTTCTTTATGTCAATTTTTGATTGTTGAAGAATTATTGGTTATTATCTTTCACAAAGAACTACTGTATGGGCTGTTTAACATTATTAACACAATACCATGTTTAGAATTATTAACATGATCTACCAGCATCAGTCAGCATCATGCTGCCTGACATAAGACTTGTTTGTGCAAAGATTTAAATCTTGTGCATTAATGTTCAGTTTTCAAGCTCCAAGCCAGCTAATATGCAGAACTGACCAAGATCTCTGGAATAAATAAAGGGCCTGTCCCACCAGCATGCAACTCTATGCGATGAACGCGATCAAACCGGCAGCGGGGGTCGCATGGAGGTCGGGTGATCCCCTGTACAGGGCCGTTCCCACCAGCATGCGCCTGCATGCGGCAAGCGCAACTAAACCGGCAGCGAGGGCCGCGCGGAGGTTGGGTGAGTGGCGCAACGTGGCGCAAAGCAAGGCGAACTTGAAGCAAATCCAAGGTAAGTTCGCCAGGACTTAGAGGGGCACACAGAGAGGGGCACCGAGACACACACACATACAGGGCCACGGAGCCACACACATAGAGGGTCACGGAGGCACTTACAAATAGGTTCATGGAGGCACGATGTCCGGGTGGTGTGTAGAAACATAGAAACATAGAAAATAGGTGCAGGAGTAGGCCATTCGGCCCTTCGAGCCTGCACCGTCATTCAATGTGATCATGGCTGATCATCCAACTCAGTATCCCGAACCTGCCTTCTCTCCATACCCCCTGATCCCTTTAGCCACAAGTGCCACATCTAACGCCCTCTTAAATATAGCCAATGAACTGGCCTCAACTACCTTCTGTGGCAGAGAATTCCAGAGACTCACCACTCTCTGTGTAAAGAATGTTTTCCTCATTTCGGTCCTAAAGGAATTCCCCCTTATCCTTAGACTGTGACCCCTTGTTCTGGACTCCCCCAACATCGGGAACAATCTTCCAGCATCTAGCTTGTCCAACCCCTTAAGAATTTTGTAAGTTTCTATAAGATCCCCCCTCAATCTTCTAAATTCCAGCGAGTACAAGCCGAGTCTATCCAATCTTTCCTCATATGAAAGTCCTGACATCCCAGGAATCAGTCTGGTGAATCTTCTCTGTACCCCCTCTATGGCAAGGATGTCTTTCCTCAGATTTGGAGACCAAAACTGTACGCAATACTCCAGGTGTGGCCTCACCAAAACCCTGTACAACTGCAGTAGAACCTCTCTGCTCCTATACTCAAATCCTTTCGCTATGAATGCTAACATACCATTTGCTTTCTTCACTGCCTGCTGCACCTGCATGCCTACTTTCAATGACTGGTGTACCATGACACCCAGGTCTCGTTGCATCTCCCCCTTTCCTAATCTGCCACCATTCAGATAATAGTCTACCCTCATGTTTTTGCCACCAAAGTGGATAACCTCACATTTATCCTCGTAAATGTCGAGGCGACTGCGAGCCGACAAGCCGTTGCCGCGCGGGATTTTTGGACATAGCCGGTTTTTCGGAGCCCCACGCGGTGTCGGGACGAACTCGGGACGAACTCCGCACAATTCCGCGTGGCTCCGGCAATCGAAGTGGGACCGGCCCCGCGACGCCGGACGGCTCAAGCGACCACGTTAGGTCGCGCTAATCGCATAGAGTTGCATGCTGGTGGGACAGGCCCTTAACAAAGGTGCACACAATGTCTCCTCTTAATGTATCAGGGAGAAACAAAAGAAGGCGTTTCTTCTGCAGCTGAAACCTTCATACACGTTACTATTCTGTTGGTCATATGCGAATGGTAAACTATAAAGGAGAGCAGGAGTGTCAGGCAGCACAGTTGCGCAGCGCTAGAGTTGCATTCTTTTAGCGTCAAAGACCTGGGTTCCTTCCTGACTTTGGGTGTTTTCTTTACAGAATTTGTACATTCCCTATGTGACCACATCAGTTTTCTCCGGGTGCTCTGGCTCCACCGCCCCCCCCCCATATAATAAAAGATGTGCAGGTTTGTAGGGTAAATGGCTTCTGTAAATTGTCCCCAACATGTAGCATAGAACTACTGTAATGGTGATCACTATTCAGCATGGACTCATGGGCCGAAGGACCTGTTCCCATGCTGTATCTCTAAACTAAACTAAACTAGGGTTTGTGCAATATCCACCCATGGACAATCTTGGGGAGAATCTCTCTTCTTGGTCACAGTTTAATAGTTCAACTGTCACTCAGACGAGTCACATATTTAGTGGTAGTTAGCTTTTGCTTTCCACTTCCAGCAGGTGTATGATATGATACGTTAGAACTTTATTTATTCCAGGGAAATTGATCTGTCAACATCCATAAAACACATGAAATATGAAATTAAAGTGACGAATCGAAAGGATTGAGGATGTGCAAAAATTGGGGAGGGATTAGGGAGAGCTTGTTAATCCTGTTGTCATCCGCGAGGTTCGCCTTGCTGCCGCAGCACAAGACAGCGAAGAAGATGGCACTGGCTACCACCAGTTGGTAGAACATCTGCAACATCCTATTACAGATGTTGAAGGAGTGGAGCCTTCTCAAAAAGTACAGCCGGCTCCGTCCTTTCTTGCATAGGGCCTCAGCATTCCTGGAGTTTACTGTCCAAGTAATCTATCCTGGAATTTACTGTCCAGGTAATCCAAGTTATTTGTACTGATGGTAAACTGCATATCTACACCATTGATGGAGGCAGGGGACAGGGGTGTTCTTCTCCTCCTAAAGTCCACCACTAACTCCTCAGTACTGTCGGTGTTCAGCTGCAGGTGATTCAGCCCACACCACTCAACAAAGTCGTTGACTACATCTCTGCATTTAACTTCCCTCCCCTCACTAATGCAGCCCACAATTGCAGTCATCCAAGAACTTCTGCAGGTGGCAGCAGTCCATGAAAAGGAATGGAGAGCGTGGGCCTACTCCCACAGAGTCAAGTACCACTAGCCAGTGAGCCATCACTCCTGGAAGTTTTATCCATCTCAAGGGAACAGGCGGAAGCTGTAAACTTGTGTGCAGTGGAGGCAGTGGCTGATACAGACTCTCCCAAATACTGTTGTTGAAAAGATATTTGAGATAGAGGAGAGCAGGTACAGGGAGGATGTGTTGGCTGTAGCCTTTCTGTTGTACAAGTCAGCACAGAAGGATCTGCAGATCCTCAATATGTCCATTTATGGGGATGGTGCTGAAATGCTCTCTTCCTTAAAGCTGTAGATCGCAGATCTTTTGGAAGAAGAAATACTAGTCTGCAAATCAGACTTGGATCAGAAGGTTTTCTTGGAGGATTCTGAGGCAAAGGCTTGACCACTCGTTAACTTTCAGAACTGCTCACTCCACCCACCTGCTCAAATACAGAAGAAGAGGATGTCTAGAGAGTGTCTGGAGTTGACATAGTTCCCTTTGTCTTTCTGAAGACCTTTGAAGATGAAGAATCTTTGGATGTTCTCCACAATTGCTTACCACAAGTGTATCAGGGGGTCAAAGAGGAGCACGTCAAAGGAACACATCCCCCTGCTTGCCTTTGGTCTTCCTATAAGTGACACTCAGCCCAAGGGAAGCAGTGGTGGGAGAAGAATACTGGCGTGATATTGGCAGATCTGATCATGAGTGCCTTGGACAGGAGGAGGAAGTCTTTCCAAGATCAGGCTGCACCATTTTGCCTTAACCAAGTGAACTACTGTTGTGTTCCATCTGTAGGCTGAAGGCATTGCACACTTGTCAATATTTTACCATTTCCATCATGAATTTGGAAGTATTGTGCAGGCTGCTGGGGGCACTGTCAGACCACCTGGCCATGCTGATGGTGTAGTTGAAGTTATCGGCCAGAAAATCCAGTCGTGTGTCACCGGCCCCTGTTGGAGCTGATGGAGGGCAGCCATCAGCTCACTCTGCAGGACGAGACATACACATTAATTAAACAAGAGGGCAGTATTTCTATATATTACAACTGTCACATCTCTCACCAACCTCCTTGTTGACCAATTGTATTTGTTAACTGGTTTAAAAGCGGAGTAAAATCCAAAACAGTGAGCTGCTCTGTGCAAATTCCTCACACATTCACTTTCCAGTGGCAGAGAGGATAGTCTCTCAGTTTCTCAAATGCAAGCTTTCACCATTGAAATCGTCAAGAATTAGATAATTATTTGATTTCCAAATTCGTGCTACGTTTATGTTCTATAAATAATAAAGCCAACATTCCTTTCTCATCCTTTTCTCTCCTTCATTTATGCACCTTCTAAGATTTAATAAGAACAAAATAGAAACAACACTTTGTGCCGCCAGAAACATTATTTTCACAAAGCATTTTTGCACACAGATGAAGACACATTCTCTTTATTGAGGTGAAGAAAAAGCAGTCAGCATACATTTTGTCCCAATTTCTTTTAATTTGTCTTTTTTTTTAATTTGCTTCGATGAACAGCTCCTATGTGAAATGTTGTGGGAAGTGACTAACATCAATATAGTCAAATATCCTTGGAAATTAAGAGTATTAAACAAGCTCTAGGACCACAATTGTGCAACTCTAAACCTCTGGCCAATAGCATTTGAGTCCATTTGAAGGTCTTAGGGAAGTCCTAGGCCTTCAAATTGAAATGTCAATAAAGACAGTGGTTTATGCAGTGAATAATATAATTGTGACTTAAGCTAAAATCTGGGTACTAAAGTTCTGCATCCACAGGAAGGTATTTGTGAGTGTCCAGTGATTAATTTGCTGAATATAAGTTGTGGACTGAAAATACAATCACAATTCATTGCAATTAAAAGAGGTAGTTGCCAATTAAACCCACCCCCCCAAAAAAAAAGAATAAATAATGCCCTCTCCCCTCCCAAATGCACAATATTTTCATTTTCAGCCTCTTGAAGAACAATTCACCCCTACAAGATATTATAACCACAAAAGTGAAAAGCAATAAAAGGGGTTAATATTGAGAGTGATGGCACTATGGTAAAGTGTTCAATTAGCGATGAGTTGGTCAATACATTCATAGTTGCTTCTGATTTGGATTCATTGGAAATTGAGGAGACTCACACAAATGAACAATTGCATTGCTGAACAAGTAGAAAAGGTAACTGGTCAATACCACAGTTTGTCTGACGGGCAATGGGACAGTAGCTTCATTTCCACAGAGAGTTCAAAGAGCAGAAAGAGTTCCAGGTATAGATTGAAAATATCCAAATTCATCCGTCCGGTGATATGATTGATGCTTCATTAAGCGATTCAGCGTCCAACTTTTTTGGCAGTTTGTATTTGTGTAACTCAGGGAAATAAAATCCATGAAGTAAGATGTGGTTTATTTCCTTAACGCATTAAAAAGTAAAGGAGTTACAGCACCCAGGAATTGAAATTATGCAGTCGATATATGCCCTTTTATGAACAACCATGTACTTATGAAACTGGGCATGTGAATAAAATTCTGAGAAATGGGAATTATTTGCCTTGGTACATTATCCTTTTCTTCATGTGATGTATTAGTCATATGCTTGACTGACCTTGAATGAAGGGCTTTGTGGAGCCAAAACTCTAAGCTGACCCATCTAATGAAGCCTCAAAGCTGGCTTCTTTCCTTTTTTTCTGGCAAGCTATCAATTTTAGGCTCAAAGTTTGTTTTTCAATGGTGAGAATATTTTTCCATTGATGGCATTCTCTTAGCATCAACTATTATCGATTGTCCCAGTTATATAACACCACAGGTTGAACTCTGTGCAAATGTATCTCCTTCTCCTTCCAATTACCCACCATGCCTGCGTTTACTTCACCGGTATCCTGATTTTTATTTTTGTAGTCAACAGGGAGCAGAGTCAACAGTTTTCTCTGCAATATTTTTCAATCTGGGTTCCAAAAGTTAAACATTAATGGAGATAATGGCACTCCAGAGTTTGAGTGGGGGAGAAAACCAACAACTTTACCATTCATTCTCGATGATTATTCATTGTTAACCTCTTCTCAAATATTTTGACAAGAACTACAGCTGTGGCCAAGTAAGTGTCAGCCAGAAGTTCAAAGTTATTTTTAGTGTAAGAGCCAAAGTGTAAGAGGACAACTGGTTATAAGTGTAGCGAAAAAACAAACTGCTGGAGGAACTCAGTGGGTCAAGCAGACTCTGTGAGAGGGAAAATAATTGTTGATGTTTTGGATGGAGACCCTGCATCAGGGCCTGATCACATTTCGACACCTGCAACCTCTTGTGCCTCTTGGTATATTTTTGCAAATGTGAACCATAGTGTTACCTCTATATCTTGCATCTCTTTAGTGCAAACTCTGCTGAGATCATCTTCCACTCATTAACAGTATAAACCACCACTGAAGAAGGGCAAAGAATGCAAGATTCTTCTATTTCCCTTTGCTTTGAATTGACATAAATATAGTGCAAAATATATATAGTTATAACAAGACCCAAATCTGTGTGTGAATGGAGCAACTCTACTAATAGAATTTCCAGATGTTTATGATACAGTCCGGAATCACTCTTGGGCAACCTATTTAACTGTGCTCCATCATAGAGCTGCAGGATATTTGGCCAGATGTCAAGATGGCTCAAGGGGACAATGGGATGAGAACATCTCATTCCCGACGTATCTCAATCCTCAGTAAGTACAGAAGATGGTCATAAGGTCATAAGTTATAGGAGCAGAATTAGGCCATTCGGACCATCAAGTCTACTCCCCCATTCAATCATGGCTGATCGATCTCTCCCTCCTAACCCCATTCCCCTGCCTTCTCCCCATAACCCTTGACACCTGTACTAATCAAGAATCTATTTATCTCAGCCTTATAAATATCCATTCACTTGGCCTCCACAGCCTTCTGTGGCAATGAATTCCACAGATTCACCACCTTCTGACAAAAGAAATTCCTCCTCATCTCCTTCCTAAAGGAACGTCCTTTAATTCTGAGCCTATGACCTCTAGTCCTAAACTCTCCCACAAGTGGAAACATCCTCTCCACATCCACTCTATCCAAGCCTTGCACTATTCGGTAAGTTTCAATGAGGACCCCTCTCGGTCAAAAATTAGTTTGTGTTGTAGAGTAAACAAAGTGATGCTATTTTATTATCCATACTATGTAGAGATAAACATTTATCCCCCAAATTTCTATGTTCCCTGTTTTACTTGTTTTCAGTATTTTTGGTCCCTCACATTTTTTCTTACATTTTTAGATTTGCTGCCTATTAATCACAAAAGTGAAAAGCAATAAAAGGGGTTAATATTGAGAGTGATGACAATATGGTAAAGTGTTCAATTAGCGATGAGTTCGTCATTACATTCATAGTTGCTTCTGATTTGGATTCATTGGAAATTGAGGTGATTCACACAAATGAACAATTGAACAAGTAGAAAAGGCAACTGGTCAATACCACAGTTTGTCTGACAGGCAATGGGGCATTAGAGCAGAAAGAGTTCCAGAAATAGATTGAAAATATCTAAATTCATACATCTGGTGATATGATTGATGCTTCATTAAGCCCATTTGTTTGCCGGTTTTTAATTTGTAAGTAAGATGTGGTTTATTTCCTTAAAGCATTAAAAGTAAAGGAGTTTCAGGACCCAGGAATTGAAATGATGCAGTCTATTTATATATATATATATCCTTATATTCAGTTATACAACTGGGCATATGAATAAAATTCTGAGAAATTGTTAGATCTGCTGCCTATTAACCCTCTCCCAGTTTAAGCTACTAGCATTTGCTCGAGGATACGTGATTATGTATGTGATATCAGGAGATCATTATGTAATGAATTCGAGAGCCAAGCATAGTGCCTTCCAGGTAGGAGCAGCATTTCTTCCTGTGCTAACCAGAAAAAAAATTAATGGTTTCCAAGAAATTCAAATGCTATAGTAGTTAATTACAAATGGATTGAACTTGAGGATGAAATTATTTATTCAAATTGTATGGGAGTCACTTCAACCTTGATCCACAGGATGTGATATCTTCTTAATAAAAATGCAATTAATTCAGGTTGAATCTAATGAAACTAGAATATGAAATTGAGAATTACAGCGTAATTTCCCCCAATACAATATTAGGAGCCCATCATCAGCTAAATATGTTTTAAGGGGATTTTTTTTCCTTCATCAGAAACATCAAATATAGTTTGGAAATACTAAGAGATGAGTACAACTAGTTTCAAATAGTTCTAATTAGTATCCTTACAAAAGAAAATGGTAAACTCTGTTATGAGTTGTTATTCCATTGTCATCTGGAAGCAAAATATTACATGACATCATTTAAGCAGCAATGGAGAAAAGATTGCGTATAACAGTCATTAAATCATTGGCAGCAAAGGAGGCAAATGAGGATTTAGTGTCTGCTATGGTATAACAGACCAGTTGACACAGGGTATTTTGTTTAGAGATTCAGCAAAGAAACAAGCCCTTCATCCCACCAAGTCCACGAACTTGGCTTTAATCAAATTCATTAGAAATTTAGATTCCATCGTGTAACTGGGCATTTTCAATTTTTATATATTCATCCTTGATATTGTTTAGTTCAGTTTATTGTCACGTATACCAAGGTTCAGTGAACAGCTTTTGTTGCGTGCTAACCAGTCAGCAGAAAGCCAAAACGTGATTACAATCGAGCCATTTACAGTGTATAGATACTGTACATGATGAGGGAATAACATTTAGTGCAAGGCATAGCCAGCAAAGTCCAATCAAGGATAGTCCCGTGGGTCAAATGTGTGTGGTCTTCGGGTTCCGGGAGTCAAAGTAAGGATAGATCTGAGAGGAGTTTAAGAAGATCATAGTTAAAGTAAGAAATGTTACTGTAGGAATAGAGATTTAAGAGTGTGGTGCGATCGTAATATGTGTTTATAGATCTGATAGAGCATGTAAGCAGTCGCCTGGGTTGGGCGCCATCTTGGAAGCCATGCGTCAAGTCCAGCAACATGTCCAGGATTTAATAATAATAACTAATTACCTCTCGGGAAGATGTTGGGGTACTGCAATGAATATGTAATTAAGAAAGAAACAAAACCGCTGGAAACAGAATTCCATTTTCTTCTCAATTATGGACTCGAAATGGATGCCTAACAACCTCTGCAATGAAGGATTTAACTCATCATTATATATGTAGAACATATATTTAGAGTTCTTTTCTGCTCAAATAGCATATTTCAGTAGTTATGACAAACACTATTAGAGAGTCAGAGTCATCAAGCACAGAAGCAGGTCCTTTGGCCCAACTCATCATTTGCCAGCCGAGCTGCCCCATATAAACTAGTCCCGTTTACCAGCATCTCACCCTATTCTGTCAATCAACATTGAATATTAATGATGCAAATGACTTTCAAATACATCCTTCAAAATCCTAAAAATATCTGTATTATATATATTTTTTCTTCCCCTTGTTCTCATAACGCAGATGATGTGATTATGTGATTGTCTCCCCTCTTAATCAAGCCCACACTTCCCCACTTTCCCCAAATTCATGCCTCTCTGCAAAAAAAAATGTCTTATTACCCGCTCTACCAGCTGCAGGTTTGTAGTAGTATCAACACTTATTTTTAGTAATTGCATTTTTGGACATTTAAAAATAAATCTCCTTTCCATCATTCAAATGGAACATTTCACATTTGTAGCAAGGGCAGGAATGATGTGTAACATCACCATAAATAATGACATTATTTTCATTTCGCGTTCCTCAATAATTGAGTTAAGAGAGCTCCAGGTCATTTTCATGCTGCATATTTTATGTAGATCAATGACATTGGATATTTTATGGTATGATTTTAGACCAATGTCTAAGTTGCCTTTCACATAAATATTCAACGAGAGTGAGGAAAGCCACGTAGACTAAAATGTTTACAATTACTGCAAGTGATAGTGCAAGAAACATTGGAAAGTAAAAAGTTACATTTGGGTCATTCTAATTGCAAGATAATTATTGTACTTCTGCGATGACAGCAGATGGAACACATTGAAACATTTTCTTTGAAGTATGGTTATATAAAAGATAATTATTGGGATGGGTGTAATATTAGCAAGGCCCACATTTGTATCAATTTCTAGTTGCCATTGAGAAAGTGGCAATGAGTTTATTGGAACCATTGTAGTCAAAAAGATGAAGATGCTGTTGTGGAAGAGAGTTTCAGGACTCTGATCCAGCAGTGATGAAGAAATGGGATACACATGCAAGTGGCAAGGATCCTACCAAATATACTTTGACAAGTTTCCCGATGGTTTGCGCTTTAGCTATGGCACAGTGCTAGGCAATTTGAGTGGGCAAAGTGTTGAGCAGACTCATTGCTTTGTTAAAGATATTACGTACTTTTGATAGCTCGTAGACAAGCATTCATTTTACTGTTTGGCGCACAGAAGAAAGTGTGCTGTCCATTGCCTTTCAAATAGGGAGAGAGAATTCCAACATGTTAAATTTGCACACTAATAAGGACCCTGGTTAAAAGTGGCAAATTTCTTGTCTGAAGGTTAACAGTGAACCAAATTCTTATTCACTATAATCTCGTAGATTTTATGTTTCAGATTTATTTAACCGATTAAATTTACAATCTTCTATTTGTACAACTTGAAATCCCTCATCCAGGCATTTTGTCTCCTAGTCCAGTAATGTGAAGACTACATATAATTCCCAGATGCATGAGTATGAAGAGAGAAATGATTACCATTCATCTCAAGATTTTCTCAAGCACTTTACTCCCAATTATATGCTTTTTGAAGTGTCACTATTGGTTTTCTATGAAAATTGGTATCAATATTAAACAAGTGATATCCTAAAGATAGCAAATATAAAATGATAAAATAACCTGTTCCTGTGGTAGAATAGACTAATTGATTGATTGATTTTGACATGGATATTGACCATGAAATATGAGAACATCCCTGTTTGCTTTTAAATGCACTGTCGATTTTTTTAAAAATATCCATCCACAGGGTAATTTAAAGATAACATGTAAAGTGCATAGATATACAACACAAGACAATACAGGGCTGTAGTTTCTGAGACGAACATGATGCCAGGTTAAACTAATTCCTTTTATCTGCATGTGATCCATATCCCACCATACCCTGCATATCTGTATGCTAATCTAATAGCTTCTTAATGCCACAATCGTATTCGCTACTGTAGATTGATGTTGCATGTTAACCAATCACACACCAGCCAGCATCTCTAACTCCACCCCACTGTAATACTTATACTAATACTATTTCTCAGCACTGACAATTAGAGCAGCCAAGATGTGTTGACAACTAACCATCCTTCATGCTATTAAGTTTTAGTACTGATTAAAGATATGTTTGAATCATGTACTGAGTCTGGAAGTCATTTACATGGTGTCAGAAGTGGGATGCAAACCCACGCCTCCAATTGGAGACCGTTAAGTTTTAGTACTGATTAAAGATGGCTGGACAAGTAGTCATCAAACCTCACCACATTTGTCACCCCATTCGGCAGATACAAGTTTCTGAGAATGCCATTCGGAATCAACTCTGCCAGTGAAGTCTTCCAAAGAACTATGGAGCTATTATTCAAGGACCTACCTTGTGCCATCACTGTCAACGATATCCTAGTGTATGGCAAATGTGCAACGGAGCACGACCACAATCTCAGGCTCATCTTGGATCGCGCGCGCAAGATCAACCTCAAGCTTAATCCTGACAAGTGCAAGTTCCGGGTTCCAGTGGTTTCCTATGTCGGCCACATCTTCACTCCTAAGGGTCTCAAACCCGATCCAAAGAAGGCTACTGCAATCACAGAAATGCTTGTCCCCACAGACGTGAAAGGCCTGCAGCGTTTTCTGGGCATGGTAAACTACCTCGGCAAGTTCATAACGAACCTCGGCGAACTAAGCTCCACACTGCGGGAGCTGACAAAAAAGGACACAGCATGGTCATGGTCCCAGCAACATCAGATTGCTTTCGATGTCTTAAAGTTCAAACTGACCAGTGCACCGACCCGAATTCTTTTTTACCTGAAACGTCCGGTGACGATCACCTGCGATACTTCGAAATTCGGGCTCGGCACAGCCTGCTTGCAACCGAGGGCACCCTACTACCTGTCTCGTATGCCTCTCGCACCGTAACCGACATGGAGCAGCACTACGCGCAAATCGAAAAGGAACTGTTGGCCGTCGTTTTTGCTTGCTCCAAATTCCACAACTTCATCTTTGGCAAAACCTTTACGGTCGAGACGAACCACCAACCACTGGTGACAATCCTGAATAAGCCCATCCACGCCGCGCCAGCTCGTTTGCAGCGTATGGTGATGCAGCTGCAGCAGTACGATTTCTCTATTACCTACACGAAGGGTAAGGACATGCACGTCAGTGACACTCCCTCCCGTGCACCTGAGGCATCTTGCGAACAACATCCCTATGAACAGGAAAATTTCACCGTTCTCAGTGTCGACTTCGTCTCCAGCAAGCAACTGCGCACCTTGGCCGCGCACGCTGCCACAGACGATACGCTTCAAATCCTCTCCTCCATCATCAAAACAGGCTGGCCAGACAGACAATCCAACACACCCACAGAGGTTCAGCCTTTCTTCCTTATTCGTGATGAACTGGTAGTTCAGGATGGGGTTGTCGTCAAGGGTCACAAGGTGGTGATACCCTCATCGCTACAAGACGTATAGTTCAAAGAGGCACACAGTGGTCACCCAGGAGCCGACGTCACACTGGCACGCGCCCGTAGCCTGTTCTATGGACCGGGAATGGCCAGCTACATCCAGGACCGTGTAGCCTCCTGCCCCGCTTGCAACAGCCTTGCGCCTCATCAGCAGCGGCAGCCCCTTCTGCAACAACCTCCACCAGCTCTGCCCTGGACATCGCTGGTGGTGGACATTTTCGAATGGCGCGGGAAGCACTACCTCGTTCTAGTCGACTCCTTTTCTAATTGGTTTGAACTAGACCAACTGACCTCCCTCACATCGGAGATGGTCATCCAGACGCTGAAAAGACACTTTTCTACCTTTGGCGCTCCCGTCAGCCTGAGAACCGACAGCGGTCGGCAGTTCACCAGCCACATGTTCAAGCTTTTCGCAGACCTAGATGGAACTTCTAGCACGTCACGAGCAGTCCCAGGTATCCACAGAGTAATGGTCTTGCTGAACACGCTGTCAGAAGCGCCAAACACTTGCTGGAGCGAGCACAGATTTCAAAGTCAGACGTTTATCTCGATCTCCTGAATCTCAGAAATGTTGCCAGGGACGGAACCCTGGGATCGCCAGCACAGTGACTGATGTCGGGATTGATGAGGCCTCCGGTACCCATCGCACCACAGCAACTGGTGTGAAAGCCTGGTCCGGTGCTGAAGCCTGCCACCATCCAGAAACGTCTGCAAGAGAAGCACGATATCCAGAAACGGTCATACGACAGTTCCAGCAGACTACTCAAGCCTCTACTTCCGGGTTAGGTCGTCCGTCTCCGAACTTCAACTGGACATTCCGTCTGGACACTGTGGTTAACCCGACTGACGAGTCACGATCTTACCTGGTAGACTGTGAGGGAGCGGTGTACCGGAAAGGTCGACAACACCTGCTTGCTGTGAGGGAGACTCGACCACCGCCTGCTGGTCCCTATGCTCGACCGCCACAGTTCCAGCCGCCTTTTGCAATGTCTCCCACCCATCCCCGCATGCCTTGCACCCCTCCACGTCCCGCGGTCTCCATTAACCACGGGGCCTCTCCCATCGCATGTTTCCCCTTTCGGTCACCACAGGCCTCCATCACGTCATTCTCGCCTCCAGGCTCTCCGTCTCATCTTTCAACTGAGGGAGGGGAGGGTTTGGTCTGCACGCGCTCGGGCCGTGTTAGTAGACCACCAGACAGATATGGCGAGTATGTTTAACCCCATAACACTTAACCTTTGGGGGGAAGGATGTAGATTGATGTTGCATGTTAACCAATCACACACCAGCCAGCATCTCTAAATCTACCCCACTGTAATACTTATACTGATACTATTTCTCAGCACCGACGGTTAGAGCAACCAGGATGTGTTGACAACTAACCATCCTTCATGCTGTTAAGTTTTAGTACTGATTAAAGATGTGTTTGAATCATGTACTGAGTCTGGAAGTCATTTACAGCTTCCATCACTGCCCATGGCAGCACATTCCAGCAATCCACCAATCTCTGTTCATGAAATTGCCCCATAAATCTCCTTTCAACTTTTCCCCTCTAACCTTAAAGCTATGCCCTCTAGTCTTTGACATTTCCACCTTGGGATAGCGATTCTGACTATCTACCTGATTGATGTCTCTCCTAATTTTAAATATTTTTTAGTCTCCTGTCAATCTCCAGAGAAAACACTCAAATTTGTCCAAATTCTCCTGATAGCTAATGCCTTCAAATCTGGCAAATCGCTTCTGATCAATACTTAATGTTCTAAGTTGCAGGTGCAATAGGCAAGATAGAGATGGGTGGTAAAAGGAGGGGGAGTTGCTTTATTGATTAAGTAGAACAATACAGCAATAGTCCAAGATTGCATTATTGAAGGATCGTCCAGCGAGGCTACATGGGTGGAGCTGAGAAATTAAAAAAATATAATCACCTTGTTTAGATTGTACTGTAGGCCCCAGAATAGTCAACAGAAACTTGAGGAACAAATATGCTGGAACATTGTAGACAGTCGGAAGACTAATAAGATTGTCATATCATAAGATTTAAACTTTCCTTGTATCTGGGACTGCTATTGTAGAATGGGCTTATATGGGGTGGAATTTGCAAGTTCAGTATTTTTAGGAATGTTTCCTCAGGTCCTTCTAAACAGAGGGAAAAGCCTGACTGACTCCTAAGCTACTCAAGTATCAGTTGGCGACCACGATGGGATCAGCGAATACAGTTCTATTAGCTTAAAAATAGGTGTTGTTTTCTGTGTTTCAGACCATTTTGGTTATCCTGAACTCCAAGATAAGATGTTTGATGGTGTCCCCATACTCCTAGGATCAGAGGTGCCTTCAGTCCATTTCAACTTGTGACTGAGCTTACGTGATTCTTTTGTACAGAGAGCAGCTTAACAGTGCAACAGAATTAGATGTAGAATTACACTTCATCTGCCAAACACAAATGACTTTAAATTCAAGAGAATAAGTAAATAGCAGCAATTAAACAACATATGCTTTTACAAAGTTTCCGTTCTACTAGCAGGTGGTATGAGATAAATGACTCACAATTATTGTGTTAAGCTATAATGTGAGGAGTGTTATTTATTTATCAGTTATTTTCCTTTTCTCACCATTCGTGGAAATGATCTGATCTCCCTCTGTTCTTAAAAGACTAATTCATTTCAAAACATCACAGAAGCACAAGTGAAGTCAGCAGTTATTTAAATTCAACAAAAAATAAGCATTAAACCCTTTTTGAATAACTCACCCTAAAGCTTGAATATAAATTATATACTAGGAAACACTGACATTGCAAGTAAAAGTATTAATGTGTGCTAGAACACTTGTCAGTGAGCTGGGGGGGGGGGGGGGGGTTCCACACACATGATACTTGTACTATCCTTTTTATGAAACACTTTAATTTTATAATGTACTTTTAGATGCATTCATGTATTACTTTTTAACGACCAAATTAAGTTGACTTTGTGACTTGATCTTATCAATAAAGCAATTTATGACAATGAGCTACTGGTCATGTATGGTGTAGGAAATGCAGCATCTGATTTGAACAGAGCCAGCTACTGCAAACAGTAATTAACAGAAAGGGCTTAGAGTGTAGGACAGTACAGCATAGGAACAGGCACTGCAACCAACCCACAATGTTTGTGCCGAGCATGATGCCAAGCTTAACAAATCTCCTCTGCCTGCGTGTGATCTCCATCCCTCCATTCCCTGCTTGCGTGTGATCTCCATTCCCTGCATATACATGTGCCCATCTAAAAGTCTTTGAAATGCCCCTATGTGGAGGGAATGGACAGATGGCATTTCGGGTCAGGACCCTTCTTCAGACCGTGTCCCCAGTTCACTATCTCGAGGGTATTTGCAATGCTGCACTTTGGGATCACGCAAGTACCGTTAGGACATAAAGTGCAAATAAATTGATGTGTTTCTCCATCACAGCTTTCTAAAGATTTTGCAACAGATTAGTCATTCAGTCAGTAAATATCATTATTTCTTTTCTTAAAAGAGACAAGAGTTCAGAGTTTTACTTAGGTTATAGCTGTTCTACACAATAAACAATTCATGAATTTGGGTGACTTCCAGTGAGCTTGAGAGAATAATTGGGAATAATATGAAAGAATTATGAATACAAATTAACTTTAATATGGGATGATAATAAAGCCCATTGACACACATTGATGGTAAAAAAAACAGGTTTCAATTTCATTAAATGGGGCTTTTTAATACTTGATTTATTCTATTCTGTTTTTATGTAAACATGTACATTTATGTTGCATAATATTTCAAGATCGTCTCCCGAAATGCAAGACCAAGGGAGGGGGAAATATACATAAGGTCATAAAGGATAGGAGTAGAATTAGGCCATCAATTCTACTCCGCTAATCAATCATGACTGATCTATCTCTCCCTCCTGCCCCATTCTCCTGCCTTCTCCCCATAACCTCTGGCACCTGTACTAATCAAGAATCTATCTCTGCTTTAAAAATATCAACTGACTTGGCCTCCACAGCCTTCTGTAGCGAAGAATTCCCCAGATTCACCACCCTCTGACTAAAGAAATTTCTCCTCATCTCCTTCCTAAAAGAACGTCCTTTAATTCTGATGCTACGACCTTTAGTTGTAGACTCTCCCGCTAATAAAAATTGGCTCTCCACATCCAAATAAAAGAAGGATATTAGAACAAGATGAACAAATATTTGGTTCAAGTGTTCTGCATTAGTTAGAGAATTCATGAAAAAGGGTGGCTATCAAAGTTGGGGAGGAAATTCTTGACAGGGTAAAGCAATCTGAGGAGACAACCTCCCTCAATGATGAGTTTGTGGAGGTGCAAGGAACTGCAGATGCTAGATACTTCAGTAAAACACAGTGCTGGAGTAAACCGGTGGAACAGGCAGCATCTCTGCAGGGAATGGATAGGCGATGTTTCAGGTCGAGACCATTCCTCAAACTGATTGTATTGAGGTGAGAAAGCTGGAAAAGAGTTGAGGTGGGATAAAGCCTGGCAAGTGTCTACTGCTCACAGTCTGTCTTTGAACTGCAAGAAAATGTAAACACATTAATGGCTGGCAATAAAATATAGGTTGCAATTAAAGCTTCTGTTATTGCTCCAAACACCTGAGTGATTTGTAAAATAAAACAAACACCCTTTTGAGTAAAGGCATTTGGAGTGCCTTTTTGTCCATTCTCTGCAGCTTTTTCCTGTGTTCTAGAATTAGAATGCATGTCCTAATTACCAAATGACAATTGATGACTTTCTGCTTGCTCTAGAATTAAAATAATTATTATTCTGAAACGTGTACAATTTTGTCATACCCGACTCAGGTTTATGGTAAACAAGACAAAAAACAACATTATAGCCTCTGATTTAGAGACACAGCATGGAAACAGCCCTTGGGCTCATTGAATCCACCATTAATCACCCGTTCACACTAGTTCTATGTTATTCCACTTTCTTATCCACTACCTACGCAAGGGGCAGCACAGTGGCACAGCTGTTTACTGCCTTACAGTGCCCAGAGATCCGGGTTCGATCCTGATTATGGGCGTTGTGTGTATGGAGTTTGTACGTTCTCCGTGTAACTGCAAAAGTTTTGTCCGGATGTTCTGTTTTCCTTCGACATTCCAAAGACATGCAGGTTTGGAGGTTACTTGGCTTCTGTAAATTGTCCCTAGTGTGAAGGATAGAACTAGTGCATGCGTGATCGCTGGTCGGCGTGGACTCGGTGGGCTGCAAGGTTGTATCTCTAAACTAAACTAAATTTTACAGAGGCTAAATAACCTGCAAACCCACACATCTTTGAGATGGAATACTGTTCCTACAACCCAGGAAACTGAAGTCTAGGGAACGAGAAGAAAGTAAGAGGAGGAAAAAAGTACATATGTATGACAAAAGCAACATTGACTTTTACATATTCACTCAGGTGTAAAATGTCTGCTTACGATTATTTCTCAGTATATCTGCAGTAACTCCACTGCAATCATTAAAAGTATTATGTCTACACTGTTTGTCAAGGACATGAACCTCCAATATTCTACTCGCAACTTCAGAGGTTTCATTGAGGTTTCACATGTACAAAGCTTTGACACATGCGATCCTTTGAACATTTTAGCTGCAACATGAAGCAAGATCATGGATTATTCCTACTTTCCCCTGTTTGAACTTAGCAATAGATGCCAGCATGATTTGATTCAAGGCAAGTCAAGAATCAAGAATGGTCTACATATGCTGGTCTTGGGGATGTATTGAAGTACCAGATACTGTAAAGTATCAATCCGTGAGGCAATTGGGGCGGCACAGTGGTGCGGCAGTAGAGATGCGGCCTTACAGTGCCAGAGACCCAGATTCAACCCTGACTACGGGTGCTGTCTGTACGGAGTTTGTATGTTCTCGCCATGACCTGTGTGGGTTTTCTCTGGGATCTTCAGTTTCCTCCCACACTCCAAAGATGCACAGGTTTGTAGGTTAATTGGCTTGGTATAATTGTAAATTGTATCCGGTGTATGTAGGATAGCATTAATGTGCGGGGATCACTGGTCAGCATGGACTCAGTGGGCTGGAGGGCCTGTTTCTGTGCAGTATCTCTAAACTAAACTAAAAATAAGCAGCTAGCCAAACTTTCAGCATACATCATAATACTGGATAGCATGAAATTATGCTCCCTGATTCACCATCTGAGTATATTAATGGAGTGCAATTGTGATGTTCATTAGTTTAAACTTAGAAAATAGGTGCAGGAGTAGGCTATTCGGCCCTTCGAGCCTGCAGCACCATTCAATATGGTCAAGATTGATCATCCAACTCAGTATCCTGTATCTACCTTCTCTCCATTACCCCTGATCCCTTTAGCCACAAGGGCCACATCTAACTCCCTCTTAAATATAGCCAATGAACTGGCCTCAACTACATTCTGTGGCAGAGAATTCCACAGACTCGCCACTCTTTGTGTGAAAAAAGATCTTCTCATCTCGGTCCTAAAAGACTTCCCCCTTATCCTTGAACTGTGACCCCTTGTTCTGGACTTCCCCAACATCGGTAACAATCTTCCTTCATCTAGCCTGTCCAATACCTTACGAATTTTATAAGTCTCTATAAGATCCCGCCTCAATCTTCTAAATTCCAGCGAGTACAAGTCCAGTCTATCCAGTCTTTCTTCATATGGAAGTACTGCCATCCCAGGAATCAGTCTGGTGAACTTTCTCTGTACTCCCTCTATGACAAGAATGTCGTTCCTCAGATTAGGAGACCAAAACTGTATGCAATACTCCAGGTGTGGCCTCACCAAGACCCTGTACAACTGCAGTAGAACCTCCCTGCTCTTGTACTCAAATTGTTTTGCTATGAATGCCAACATACCATTCGCTTTCTTCACTGCCTGCTGCACCTGCATGCCTACTTTCTATGACTGGTGTACCATGACACCCAGGTCTCGTTGCATCTCCCTTTTTCCTAATCGGCCACCATTCAGATAATAGACTACTTTCCTGTTTTTGCCACCAAAGTGGATAACCTCACATTTATCCACATTATACTGCATCTGCCATGCATTTGCCCACTCACCCAACCTATTCAAGTCACCTTGCAGCTTCCTAGCATTCTCCTCACAGCTAACACTGCCCCCCAGCTTTGTGTCATCCGCAAACATGGAGATGTTGCATTCAATTTCCTCATCCAGATCGTTAATATATATTGTAAATAGCTGGTGTCCCAGCACTGAACCTTGCAGTACCCCACTAGTCACTGCCTGCCATTCTGAAAAGGACCCGTTTACTCCTACGCTTTGCTTCCTGTCTGCCAGCCAGTTCTCTATCCACATCAATACTGAATCCCCAATACCATGTGCTTTACGTGTGTATACTAATCTCTTATGTGGAACCTTGTCAAAAGCTTTCTGAAAGTCCAGATATAACACATCCACTGGTTCTCCCTTATCCACTCTACTAGTTACATCCTCAAAAAATTCTATAAGATTCGTCAGACATGATTTACCTTTCATAAATCCATGCTGACTTTGTCCAATGATTTCACCACTTTTCAAATGTGCTGCTATCCCATCTTTAATAACTGACTCTAGCATTTTCCCCACTACCGATGTTAGACTAACTGGTCTGTAATTCCTCGCTTTCTCTCTCCTTCCCTTTTTAAAAGTGGGGTTACATTAGCTACCATCCAATCCTCAGGAACCACTCCAGAATCTAAAGAGTTTTGAAAGATAATCACTAATACATCCACTATTTCTGGGACTACTTCCTTAAGTACTCTGGGATGCAGTCTATCTGGCCCTGGGGATTTATCAGCCTTCAATCTATTCAATTTACCTAACACCACTTCCCGGCTAACCTGGATTTCACTCAGTTCCTCCATCTCATTTGACCCCGGTCTCATGCTATTTCCGGCAGATTATTTACGTCTTCCTTAGTGAAGACAAAACCAAAGTAGTTATTCAATTGGTCTGCCATGTCCTTGTTCCCCATGATCAATTCACCAGTTTCTGACTGCAAGGGACCTACATTTGTTTTAACTAACCTTTTTCTCTTCACATATCTATAAAAGCTTTTGCAGTCAGTTTTTATGTTCCCTGCCAGTTTTCTTTCATAATCTATTTTCCCTTCACTAATTAAGCCCTTTGTCTTCCTCTGCTGGACTCTGAATTTATCCCAGTCCTCTGGTAGGCTGCTTTTTCTGGCTAATTTGTATGCTTCATTACAATCATACAATCTATGTACAGGATGTCTAATATTTCTATATTGTGACTTCTAAATAAACTTACTGGTATGTATTTATTTAGTTTAGGTATTACATTTGAAATAATGTCCTACTTTCTGAGAGGAGAAAGGAAATATCATGGCACATGTTGTGCAGTACAGGAAATGAAATAGTTAATATCAGAATCAGAGGAAATACTGTTCAGCTGTTAAAACGACTAAAAGTATAAGCCTTTATCAACTAATAGGTAACAATTTGATCTTGCACAGTGTATTAATACAGAAATCTCATTTGCCTAAAATGTATTTATAACATCCACTGAATTCAGACTGCCAGGTGTTAAGAGATATCAGGGCATTACCCTCGGATTAAGTTAAATAGACAGAGACCTAATAATTCAATCTGAATCTGCCTTATATTGGAAAGAACAATGCCCGCAGATTTATCCAAAACCGACTGTGGCCGATGATGTCACCACAAGGTACTTTTAAAGGAATAATCTTAAAGGGATTAAGTGGATGCAGCTTGTTGCCTTGCCAAATTGCCTTCCCTGTTGTACTTCATTACTCTTTAATTCGGAGATGCCAAATAGGATTTTGGATCAGAGACAGTGAAGCAGAAAACATGTATAGGTCATCAGTATTTTGAGTTCCTATTTCCAATGAAGCAGTTTAAATACACTTTATTTCAAAGCTTTATGAAAGCTCCTGTTAATTTTGGCAACATCAGCTGCTGTGTTTCATCAGCACGGAAAACACTCAACAAGGGATGCAAAACTTTGGTTAATTTCCATTACAATAATACCCTGAGCCTGTTACAGTTCTTCACTTCATGCATGTGCTACTTGGTTCCCTGTTAGGAATGATTTTAGAGTTCTCCTTTCAGTTAGTGCCAGTATTTTAGAGATGCTGGTAATAAATTGTGCAGTTCTAATGTAACGACTGTTCTCAAAGGCACTTACCTTTCATGTGATTGTGTCATCCTTGGACTCCCCATGCAGCCCTTTCAACAACAGTATTAGCCCTGTAGTTTTCACACATAGGAGGCAATCTAAAGAAGGCAAACTCTTCTGAGTGCCTTATAACATGTTTATAAATCAGCCACAAGGACACAAAAAAAAGCTACCATGGGGACTGCATGCTATCTATTTGAGAGCTCAGAGACGAGGTTCCTCCTCTTGTGCATGTGTATTCTAGGGCCAGTAAAGGGTGCTTATGATTAATTACATGCACCACACAATTTATAAACATGTTTACCGCGATTTAGGAATGCAATTAAGCATTAAAAGGAGTCTTTAGGATCTGGGCAAGTATTTATCTCCTGATAAGCCGCAACTAATCAGTTCTCTCTAAGAAAATCAATTTGTTTGAATAATATCGTTTGTCGGCATTCAGCTGTTCAGTGAGGCTGATTTTGCAATGTGATGTAGACCATGGAAAAAGTCTAACATTATGGATTTCTAATGTACAGACATAGAGCTCTTTTGATACTATTTCAACTACCTTTTTATCAAGCACGACTGAAATCTGGTAGAAGTATTAGCCAAATTAGCAGTTTGGATGCCTAGCATAACCTGCCAAAAATAGCTCAATTTGACAGTCCTACTTTGTAAAGCTTTAATGCTAACTACTGTGTAGAAACAAAGAGCTGCAGATGCTGGTTAATATACACAAAAGGACACAAATGTGCTGGACTAACTCAGCGGGTCAGGCAGCATCTCTGGACAACATTGATAGGGGACGTTTCGTGTCGAGATCCTTCTTCAGAGTCTGTCGCTTTGTGTCCTAATTACTGTTTGCAAGGAATACTGAGCACACCAGTCAGCATGTGTGAAGATAAAAACTAATTGAATGTCTCAGGTTAAAGATCTTTCTTCGGTCTCCTGAAAGGTTGTTGACCTGAAGTGCTAACTCTGTTTTTGTCTCCAAAATAGGCGTCTGAGCTCCCATCCATGTCCAATACTTTAAGGCTTTTTTTCAGACTTCAAGCACTGTTTAGCTTTGTTATTGTTGTTTGGGCTTGGCTCAGTGACAACCCTTAGGGATGAAGACTAGAGGGTCAAGTTTCATTCTAGAAACTAGAGTGCAATACCTAGATTGCCAGTTTAGAGCAACTCCGAGAGACTGTGTTGCCTACGGTGTTGTCTTTAATTCAGATGAGGATTTTAATCTGAGGTCCACACTACCCTCTCAAGTGGATGTAAAAGATCACATGGCAGAACAGGTTTGTTCAGTTCCATGATCAATGATCACCCTCATTATATCCGAAAAATAGAATTTGTTTATTTCACACTTGTTTGTGGGCAACGTTTTTGCAAGACCTCTGAATATCCAAAATGCAAAGAAAATTAAAAGTGTTATAACCATATAACCATATAACAATTACAGCACGGAAACAGGCCTTCTCGGCCCTTCCAGTCTGTGCCGACCATTTATTTTCCCCTAGTCCCATCTACCTGCACTCAGACCATACCCCTCCATTCCCTTCCCGTCCATATACCTATCCACTTTACTTTTAAATGTTAAAATCGATCCTGCCTCCACCACTTCTGCAGGAAGATCATTCCACATAGCCACCACTCTCTGAGTAAAGAAGTTCCCCCTCATGTTACCCCTAAACTTCTGTCCCTTAATTCTCATGTCATGCCCTCTTGTTTGAATCTTTCCTACCCTCAATATTATTATGTTATATTAATGTTATATATGTTATATAAATGAAATTCCGTCCCTTGAGATTTTGCTTTCTAAATGAAGACCAGTCCCAAAGCTGCCAGTTTCTCAATAATTGCAACTATCTCTGACATTCAGACATATTTATGAATTATTTATTTCATTTTTAATTGTTCAATGTTTTAAATTGCAACTTTAAAAAATAAGAACTAAAGTCACTCTGACACGCTTAAAAATATAAAAGAAAATAAAAGTAATTAAGTAAAATGCAACTTAACCATATCTCTTTGCTCAGCTGAAGAAACCCCATTCAAATGAATTAAATCATGGATTGGGTATTAGTCTAAGGAACAGAGAGCATATCCCCAGTGTAAATACTGAGGATTCTCAACAAGTTCTGCTCTCCCACTGAACTCCACGAGGAGTCTGGCACTGGAGCACAGCCTGGGGATGGCCTTTGAATTTTTTTAATTCCCTTGGGTGTTCCAAAACTTTCAGCCATTTACGTTGAAAAATGCTGGCAGTTTCCTACTTTTCACAGTGTGCAGAAATATTAAAATCAAAATCAATCCATGTGGGCTGCAAGATTATCCACTTCATTGTCAGCTGTCCAAGATACATGGGGTGGGGTGGGTGAGGCTAGCAGAGAGAAGGAACTATGCTATCAAATATTTATTATTATTGGAATTGAAATGAATTGATTGACACAGCATGGATTCCCGGTCTCTTTTATTGATGGCTTGGGCAACTTGTGCTGAAGCAGATTTTGAAATGACATCAAATAAAGGGGTTCTGCCTGAGCACTGTTAATTATTTCTTGCTGGGCCTCCTGTTAGAAACATAGAAAATAGCTGCAGGCCATTCAGCCCATCGAGCCTGTACCGCCATTCAATATGACCATGGCTGATCATCCAATATCAGTACCCCATTCCTGATTTCTCCCCATATCCCTTGATTCCCTTAGCCCTATGAGCTATATCCAACTCTCTCTTGAAAACATCCAGTGAATTGGCCTCTACTGCCTTCTGTGACAGAGAATTCCACAGATTCACAACACTCTGGGTGGAAAGGTTTTTCCTCATCACAGCCCTAAATGTCCTACCCCTTATTCTTACACTGTGGCCCCTGGTTCGGGATTCCTTCAACATCGGGAACATTTTTCCTGCATCGAGCTTGTTGAATCCCTTAAGAATTTTGTATGTTTCTGTGAGATACCTCTCATCCTTCTAAATTCCAGTGAGTATAAGCCCGGTTGATCCATTCTTTCATCATATGTCAGTCCCACCATCCCAGGAGTTAACCTGGTGAACCTACACTGAACTTCCTCAATAGCAAGTTATATGCTTACCTTTCATAATGGCAATCATAAGGTCATAAGGTCATATGTGATAGGAGCAGAATTGGGCCATTCGGCCCATCAAGTCTACTCTGTCATTCAATCATGGCTGATCTGTCTCTCCCTCCTAACCCCATGCTCCTGTATTCTCCCCATAACCCTTGATGGCCTCCCAAGCTTTCACCTTCTTTCCTGGTCACGAATCTCATTTTCATCCCCACAGTAATCTCCATCCCCAATTACAAGCCTGACATTTTGTACTCCTCGGACCTGATCAGGAATGTAGTCACCATCAGCACCCCATCTGCCATCCTGACCTTTAACCCGTACCCAATCAGGGTCTTAAATTCACCCCATCAGCCAACCATGAATCACCCTAACTCTATCAATAACCTGATCTTCCTCCCTTGCTCCCATCCCTCTGAATGAGGCCAGAAACTAGAACCTTTCCTTGGTTTTCCTTTCAATGAAAAACAGTATGTGCTCAAAGGCAAGGCTACTCCACCTAAGGCTTACTGTACCAAAACATCCACAGCAGAAGGCCACAGAGTAGAATGTTTATGACCAAGATAATTACCCTACCTTTCCAGGGCCCATAACATTCCTAGTTTTTATCGCTGTTCCGAACTTCTCATAGTACCCACAGTTGACAAGAAATCAAAGGAATCATTTGACTTAGAATTTCAGTTTCAAATCATTTCAGAATTTGAGATGACTTTCCTAAACAAATGGCCCCTCTTGTCCTTCAGTGCAATTCTAACTGGGCCTTTTAGTCAGACCCCCAGGTATTGCTACGATCTCCAGTTTCTCATTATTCTTCTTGTAAGCGCATCAAACTGTTCAATACAACTTCATGTCCCAATCCCTTCTAGTTGTTTTTGAAATAAACATAGTGTATGCTGTACCACTTGGGAAACTTCAGACCTCCACGACCAGTAAGGACAATGGCAGCAAGAGGACACAACCTCTCAGGTTTCCCTCCAAGATTTAAAACTTGTGATGACAAACTCACGCCATTCCTTCATCATCACAGAACTAAATCTTGGAACTCCCAACCTAACAACGTGGAATACTTTTGCCAAAAGGACTGCAACTCATCACCAGCTTCACAGGGACAATTAGTTGTTGATGAATGCTGGACATCAGTAATGCACACACCCTGTTAAACTATTTAAAAACCAGTGAAGTAACACAAAATTATGACATTATGAACTATTTTCAACATATGGATTTACTCGTCTTACTTATTTTTTTGTTTCGTATCTCAGAGAGATACTGCCCTCAAAATGGTTTCTTCAATGTTGGAATATCAGCTTCTGTTTTTTACGCAGCGTATTAACACAAAATTAGATAAGCCAGTACTGTTTACTAAGGGATTTGTATGTCTGGAAAGTCATCACTGAGTACATCCAAGTACAGGGAACAAACAACATGAGGCACCAGTCTATTAAGCAACACTATAATCTAATCAGAACAGTCTGAACATAGACAGCATTTGTCCAATATCAGAAGTGGACATTGCCGTGCCTCATCAGAGCCATTGACCTAAATAACGTATGCATGTGTTATGGAGTTTCCTCTTTACGTAAAGTGCCGCAGCTTCACGGATTGATTTCTCAAGGCAAGAATGTTTATTGAAGGGTTTTGTGGTTAGAAGGATTGGCTATATTTTCCTTAACTTGACATCAACAGATCGAGACTTGACATGAGTCCATGGTAGGAATGTTTACATAATTTAAAGAAAGTTTAATCTATAGGATATGGGCAGCTACTTTTGTTTGTGATATCTGTATAGGAAACCATTCAAACAAATGCAACTGATGGGGCTGTCTGATTAACTCTTTCGTGAATTGTTTCATAGATGGTGCATTATTTGAGGCAATTTCGGTAACTTGGTGCTTCCTGTTGTAAATAGGTTAATCTCTCTATCAGTGTTTTCTGCAGTGCATTATAGTTTGAGAATGTCCAGACTGAATGTTAATAATGAATGTTTGAGTGGGTGGTTGACTTGTGGGAATACTAAATCCAAAGACAATAAACTGGTCACCCTAGCCATGCTGTCCAGACAGCATTGCTTGGATGAACAGTTTCCAGACAGCATTGCCTGCAAGGTCTTGTCCTAGTTCACAGCAACCAAGGGCTAACTCATGAGTGCTACATTTAATGTAAAAGATTTCCAAAAAGGTTAAAGTTGTATCAATTGCATATGGTAAGGAAAAATGTGAGATTAAATCACTTCTTTCTATCATGCCTCTTTCATTCAGCACAGTATGCTAACAATAATAAAATTCAGATCAAACACTAAATGTTTACTGAAAAGCAAATTAAAACCACACCCAAGCCGCTAAACTAGTGTGCAAATATACAGACTAAAACGGGCTGCAATATGTCATGTAGCAAAGATGCTACATCATGATTCATGAAAAACGTAACCCATCCATCTTGATTATAGATGGGTTTCCCATGACTTTCACTCTGAAGAAGGGTCTCTGCCCGAAACATCACCCATTCCTTCTCTCTAGAGAGGCTGCCTGCCCCGCTGAGTTACTCCAGCATTTTTTGTCCATCTTTAGTTTAAACCGACATCTGCAGTTCCTTCCTACACATTACATTTTTCATGATGGGTTTCCTCTGTTTTTGAGGATACAGAATATTAAATTATTTTGTGACATCTTCTGCAATACTAATAATAATTAAATCCATATAACTTTATGATGAAAACAATTATCCTGGCCTGATGATTGGAGATGTTTCGACAACTAAAACGCTAATATGTATTCCACTGACAATTATCCAGTAAGCTCAGTATCGTGAATTGCACCTTGTATGATAGTGTGTGGCCATGTGGATTTCAACTGTGTAAATTTGAAAGATTAATCTATCTCTTGTAAATTGTCTGAGATTTGCACTGTTTAAAAAAGGTGCTATCTAAAGTCTATGAATGAAGAAAAGGTTGAGCTGGTTGGGTTGATACTTAAAACAAATTTCAGATAAGTTTATTGTCTTATACACTAGGATGTAATGACATTCCTTGTTCACATGTAACTCAAGGTAAACAGTAATAATAAATACAATAAAAAATACAATGACAAATGCAAAACTGAAGAATTGGAATTGTTTAGAAAAATGAGAGATGATCTTATTAAAGCGTATGAGATTCTGAGGAGGAATGGCACGATGGATGTTGAGAGGATATATCCTCTAGCTGAGGTATTTAGAACCAGGAGGTTTCAGAATAAGTGATCACCCACTTAAAGCAGAGATGAGGAGGATTTGTTTCTCACAGAGGAAGATGAATCTTTGAAATCCGTTACATCAAATGGGATCTTTGGGGGAAGAGGGGGGAAGTGGCGTTGAGACCAAGAGTGGATCAGCCATGATGTGACTGACTGGTGGAACATGCTCAATGGGTGCTGCTCCTGCTCTTGTTTCTAATGTTCTTTTGAGATTATTGTAATGGAAGCCATCTTCAGTACTGAAGTATTAGTTGCCCACTATTTGGTGTCAGAGAGAGTGTAATTTGGTGTAATTTTGACCCTACCCCACCCAGACAAATGTTTTAATATCATTGGATTAATTTTAGGTTATTTGGATTTGAGGGAATTGTGTATAACAAAATGTTTACTTTCTTTTATGGAATTTCAAAAAAACATTAGATTAATAGGAATGAATACTTATTGATTAAACAGGTCATAGTTTGGTTTGCTCTTAGAACATATTGTTCTAAGTTCCTGGGTCCTGAGCTACTATCTACCTCATTGGAGACCTTGGGACTGCCTTTAATCAGACTTTACTGGACTTTACCTTGCACTAAACATTTCCCCCCCAACCCTGTACCTATGCACAGTGGGCAGATCGAATGTCATCATGTAGAGTCTTTCCGCTGACTGGTTTGCAGGCAACAAAAACATTCACTGTACCTCAGTACACCTGACAATAGACAGAACTAAACTAAACTAAACAGTTGTCCTGTTTTCTTAACAGAAGTATACATGTATCAATGTATTTAAATTAAACTAATCAATAGAAGAGAAGTTGATTTTGATTTATAAAATGGAAAATATATAAATAATTACTGTACAAAGTGCAGGCAAGGGCCATGTGTTCGGGGGAAAAGTGGAAGCAACACTCAATGTTCCAACATTTATGCCCACAATCACAAGCTCTCATAATAAATATGAAACCAAAACACAGATAGTACAGTTGCGTTGAATCATATGGACAATCTGGAATGTCAGATTAAGTGTGAATACTCAGTTGTTTTGTAATTTTAATTTGTTGGAGCATTTCTGCATGGTGTCTGGTCTTAAATTATTAAATAAATTACCTCATTCTTCTTTGATACAAAACAACATTAGCATTGGTTTGAGAATGATCATGCAAATCAAAAGCTCACAGTTCACTTATGTGACCCACTTTCCATTGATTATGCTGCTGTAGTCTCTGACTCCCCACCTACCACTCCTATGGTGTAAAACGCACAAGCAGAACAGTGGCTGGAAGTTGCAAGCTGCTGATACTGTGTTGCTTCTGTTGCTTACAGTTATAAAACATGCAATCACCAGGATATATTCGTTGCTGGAGGCCCCTCTCCCTGCTGCCTTAACCTCCGACTAATATCATTTTCTGCACTGTGAGTGAACAGGATACATTGTTGCTCACATTCAGAGTAATTTTAATGATCATGTGTAAATTGTCTATCGTCAAATCCTTGTTTTTGTACTAATCTACTTCTCTTAGGAAAGATTTTATTTTTTGTTACAGTCCCTTTGCTCATGGCTGAACACCTATTCCATGATGGCCAAATTATTCTGGTGCCTTTTCTGTCCTTGCTGCAGTTTAAACCATCTTACTGGGCAAAGGGGAGTCTAGGGCTGAATTCAAATAAGTAGAAACTGATCCATAAGCAATTCAACAGCATCAGTTGGATCCTGTATAATTAAAGTTCAAACTTCATCTTATCTTTATCTCCAAATCTTTGCTACTTTTCCAATCTATTGGCACAGGTGATGATATATTAAATTTCATACTTAGGGTGTTTTAAAACATCACAATGTTTTCTTCCTATTCTATACTGAGTGGAATTAAGTTGTTAATCGAGATTTGGACTCAGCAAATCCAATTGCTCTTTAATTGGTGGTAACTAGCAAAGATCATAGATATTTGGTAACTTGCTAGGATTCTTGCTATTGGTAATTTATTAGGAAAGGATACATGTAGTGTAGTGTTAGAAACATACTTTAAAACACAATACAAAACAAAAGCTGTAATTGTGGCATCTTCGTTTTGCTGTTTAGCATTTGTAAATGTGATTTCTATTTGAAGAAATGCTAATGATATGATAAATGTGTCTTAATATTTGACCTATTGTGGATGCCATAAAAAATTGCATGTCTTTGTCTATTTTTTGGTTAGGATTTATCACAGTGCCTCTGAGGGTAAGGAAATGATGAGAACATTAATAATAATGCAGTCCTTACTTTACACTTGCTTAAGATGATTTTTTCAGAGTCGCTATGTCAATTCTGCCACAATTGCAAATGATCATCGTACAAAATACCGTTCAATTGTAGTTAACCATCAGCATGGAGATAGGATTTTTGGACTGCATAATACAGTAGATTTATAGAATAGCGGTCATCTTTGTCCGGTTTCTTATTATTAAATAAACTGCCAAATGATTTCTGTGTCAGCATACACTTGCCAAATAATTACATGCAAAAAATGTTGGCACGTAATAATGTACTTTTGCATTGTCATGGTGCTGAGAAACGAGAAGAAAATAATTTCAGAATAAGTAAGGATTTTTGCTTTTTCAGAGTCCCTGGGAAATAAAAATGTGTATTTAGGATTTTCTTCTTGTGTCAGTCACTGTAACTAAAAATCTTTCCAATGACAGGCACATTGCAAAGCTCATCGTCAGCTCAACCTCATAGAGTTATGTCCAAGTTGCCAGTCCCATTTGGTCCATATCGTTCTAAAACTTTCCTATCTACATACCTGCTTAAATGATCCGGCCTCACCAAGATCTTCTGTCAGACCTGTGGGTGCCTGGAATGCGCTGCCAGGGGTGGTGGTGGAGGGAGATATGATAGTGGCATTAAGAGGCTTTTGGGGAGGCACATGGATATGCAGGTAATGGAGATATATGGATCATAGAGTCATGCAGCGTGGAAACAAAAAGGCTGGAGAAACTCAACGGGTGAGGCAGCATCTATGGAAATAGGCAATGTTTCAGGTCGAAACCCTTCTTCAGACTGGGTTCCATAAATGCTGCCTGACCCACTGAGTTTCTCCAGCCTTGTTGTCTACCTTCGATTTTCCAGCATCTGCAGTTCCTTCTTAAACACTAAGTCCACCTGGCTGTGTTTGGCCCATATACCTTGTACTATCTTGTCCTATTCATGTATCTGTCTAATTGTTTCTTAAATGTTGCAATAGTACCTGCCTCAACTACCTCCTCTATCACGTGCAGGCAGAAGAGAGTTTAACTTGACATAATTTTGGTACGGACCCTGTGGGCCAAAGGGCTTGTTCCTGTGCTGTACTGTTGTATGTTTTGTATGGAGACTTGCTCTGAAAAGTGGAAAGATCAAATAATGTGGCATGGTCTGCCTCTCACTGTAGTCACTGTAGTCACAGGTCTTGGGCATTATAGCATAGACTCATTTTACTGTCTTATTGTATTATTGCACTTAATTTGCTCTTGATTCACAGTATTGATACAAAGGGACCTTCTAGGTACAAAGGGAGCGTCTAGGTGGTCCATATATCCCCTCCCATGGCTGGTAATTTACTTAGCTGCCTTAATGTCCAGGTTGACTCCAATTATATGCCTGACACATGGTTGCATGGGTGCCATTGGTTACCCATGTTGTCATGAGGAAGCTCCTGCTTAGATGGTGCCTAACATCCATTGTTTGATTCTAACAGGTTAGAAAATCTGGATTGAATGTGTTCCTCTCGTGCTGTTTGATGCCACAGTTTATAAAATTAGAAGGAACGATTCACAATTCCCAACTGATAAAAAGAATGACATGGAAGAATTCATACTTTTATTAATTAGAAATATATGAAATGTGTGGTATATGCTATATTATACACCATTTTGAGAGGTGTGATATGCTACCGCAGTGTGACTACAGGACCTTTGCACATAGTTGTTAAAGTAGAAAATAAAATTCAGGATATGTGCCAGCATCCTGCCCTTTTTGCAATGCTAACTTGCATCTGACAGTTTGTTTTCGTGAGTGGAATAACGGTGGCTCAGTGGGAGGTTTAACTATTAACTTCCCTGCTGAATAAAAATAATCTCCATAAACAGCAGTCTCAGGATATCACTTTAAGGGAGTGTCATTTCCAGTAAAAGCACATTTGAGGGTTCCAATAAAAGAATCAGTTTGTCTTAGATGATTATTTTTATACGATCAGCATCTAATATTGTATGAAAGACACATCAAAGTCATCCATTCTTTTTGTAAACACAAGGAATTGCAGAAGCTGGAATCTTGAGCAAAACACAGAATGCTGAAGGAAGATCTGTGGATGGGATGGATAAGTGATGTTTTGGGTCTGGATTCTTCTTCACTGATTATAACGGGGGGTGGGGGGGGGGGGGGGGGGGGACAAAGCTTGGTAAGTGATGGATGGAAACAGGTGAGGAAAGTTTGCAGGAAGTTAGGTGGAGTAAGTGAAAAATGTTAGACATGTAAAGGAGACAAAAGGTTGTCGGATGAGGAGAGAAGAGGTATGACATGTAAAACTAGAGGAAGGAATATAGACAAGGGCGCCAGGTCAGTGGGAGAAATGGGTGCACAATGGGAAGGTACAGGAAGGAGAAATGGGAAATGGGTTGTTAATTACAATTGGGGAATTCAATGTCAAGCAAAATTTGAGGCGCTGTTCCTCCAGTTTGTGTGCGGCCTCACTCTGACAATGGACAGAAATGTCGGTATGGAACAGGACAGAAATATTGGAATAGGGAGTTAAAATGGTTAGCAAACGGAGATGCAACAGAGCTTGGTAGACCGAGCACAATTGTTTGGAAAAACTTTCACCTAGACTATGCTTGGTCACGCCAATGCAAAGGAGGCCACATTGGGAACACTGGAAGAGTGGGCATTTTGTAGGATCATTGAAATTACTATGGGGTTATTCACCGTTATTGAAGAGCCAATTAAAGCACTGCTCTTGTATTAATTCAGATTGTTTTATATCACCACAGTGAAGAATCAGGAGAATAAATGTAGATTTAGGCATCAAGTTAGATCATAAATACATTGATCAGTTCTGAGGGATTGTCCTGAAGTAATTTTTCACATGAACAATAGATAGCCTACCTGGCACAAAGTTTTATCATTTTCAAGAGTCATGGTTTAAAAAAAAACCCCAAGGATTAGGCCTCCAGAACCATAAGTGTTGAATAGGGTTTGTGCACTTGATTCTATAGACCATTCAGCACAACAATGATCAGAGTTCAGATGATTTAATTAAAGGGGGCATAGGCACATTTTTTCAGTACATTGCATTGTGACATATGTATTGCAGCTATATCAATTCAACAGCAATGACTAACAAACTCAACAACAGAAATAGACAAATGTTTCTATCAAATTCCAGAATCATTTACTTAGTTAGTTTGGTTTGGATATGGAAATTTAAGGGCCTATTATGGAATCTAAGCTACACTTCACAGTTTCATGATATTTTGTGAACTCCTAAGGTGGCTTGAATGTTGGAATTGATGGTGCTATTGTTTGAATTTTCCAAATTCCTGCACATGCAAGGCTATCTGCCATCTTCCACAGATGTTAAAGATATTTCAATAGTTTTAAGCATTCCTTAGGTGCTTGAAAGAAACCAAATATATCTGCTAGAGAGAGAAATGAGGAATTTGTCAGATACGATCAAATTTTATTAAATATGTATTTTATTTTTCTTGAACTAGAACCTCCTCCAATTCTCATTTTAACTAAGAATTTCAGTCAGCAACTTTGAAGCTATTCCCCACTAGTATTGCCAGAAAATATGATAAGTAGATTGGAGCATGACCTAAATCTACATTTACATTGCGTCGCTGATGGACTAACCATTTAGTAACATGGCTTAAAAGTCAGCATGTAGAATGACAATTCATTTCTGGGCGAACAAGATTTGAGACGTATTGTCCATGTACAATATCCCTCGGCCATCAGCACTAACAAATTGATGGTTCATTTTTTACTTATTCTTCAGTTAAAATTACCTGTATTTGCTTACATTAAAACCTACACTAACTTCAAAAAGTGTTTAATTTGTTTTGAAATGATTTGGGGTGACTTACACACTTGAATGATCTCAGGACAGAAGGTTATGGGCCAAGTGCTGGAAGGTGGAATTTATATGGATGAGTGCCCACTGGTTGGCATAGACTTGGTAGGCCGAATGGCCTTTTTCTATGCTGTATGACTATGAATTTCAGTAATTCTAAGGCTATGGAAGATATTTTATAAATGATATTTTGCTTTATCTTTGTACATTAAAATTAGAAGCATTACTTTTCACCATTACTGAAACTAATCTTACTTGTGGCTTTGGAACTGTGTTCTTCTTTTAGTGTGACTTTCACTGGATAGAACCCTAGATATCATAGAAAGAGTTAAACATAAGGAATCAGTTAAATTCTGCATGATGTTCATGTAGCAGTTTATTCTGATGAGTTGATTCAGTTAAAGAGCATGGTTTTCCTCTGGAGATTCAGTGGGTAAGGTTGCAGTGACAGGCAGGTGACATAGAATCAGAATGATATCTACTATTCAAGGCAAGACATATCCTTTCCACCATCTGGTTCAACGAAAGCTCTCACATTCTTCTCTGAACGTGAACAGACTTTAATGTTAACGCATTCTTTTGCTGGACCTCCTCATCTCTCACATGGGTCAGAAGACAGAATGATTCCAGAGGTAACAGCCCACCCCCTCCCATATCCCCCCACCCTTCTTCGTATCGAGCCCACATCACAAGATTAGAAATTTCTTGGCATCTGCATACAATGGCATCTTAAGCTTCTTGTGCTTCTTGTGCGTAGTGGTGGAAAGATAGGTTGAAGCAGGGCTGCAACGTGAACGCTCTTCCCTTGACCCCTCCCTCATCCTCATGTTTCAAGAGTGACTAACAATTGTTGAGCCATGAGAAAACAATCTTTATCAACATCGTGGGCACTTAGGGGTCAAGGACCATTTTCCATAATCTTATATATATTATCTTGGCTTCAAAAGTCCAGCAATTTACGCTATTTTTTCCAAATTATTTTGTTGTGAATATGGCTTTGGAATTTTGCTGCATAACAATTACATGTATTGACTTTCAATTCAAACTTGGACGGTACAGCAGTGATGCGGGTAGCGCTGCTGCCTCACACTGCCAGAGCTCTCGGTACAATCCGGACCTCTGGTGCTGTCTGTGCGTAGCTTACACATTTTCCCTGTGGCCATGTGGGTTTCCTACGGGTCATCCGGTTTCCTTCCATATTCCAAAGGCATGTGGATTTGAACACCAATTGGGCTGTAAATTGCCCTCTGTGTGTAAGGTATGGATGCGAAAGTGGGATAACATAGAATTAGTGTTACCGGGTGATCAATGGTCGGTGTGGACTTGGTGGGCCTAAGAGCTATTTGATTGATTCATTGAAAGGTACATAAATCAGACAAACACTGTACCTTTAGCTATATCAACTTAGTTCATTAGGAAAGTTTAAATAAATGCAAAGAAGAAACCTTGGTAAGGATTATACTCACCCCTTACTCAAAATCAATGAATGTGACTGACAGTTAATCCACTTTCATTTTTGCTGATTCATAAAGATTGTCACGCATTAGAATGTCTACAATTATGGACATTTACAGTAGCTTCACTGAAAGACATTTGGCTTGCAGCACATGCAAATCTAATGAGGTTTAAGTATAATTTCTCTCATCTTTTAGTCTCCTAATCCAAGGGCCTGTTCAGCATCCTTAAATCAGCAAATCTCCCTTTGGTTTCAATAGGATATAACATTGTCAGACAGGTGCAATCCAATTAGAATTGAGCCTCAGGCTTGTCATAAAGTTTGGTGTGCTGCAATATTTACAGATCTCTTGAAGGACAAGTGGGACCATTTTGGAAAGTTGTTGTGGAACAAACTATTTTTGTTTTTAAAAGAAGGCAGTTTGAAAAGCAGTCGTTATAACATGCTGTGCAATGCATCCTGATATTGCAAATTCTACTTCCAATTCTGAAATTCCTGAAATTATGTGCAAGGGATTTATGTTTAAATTAAACTAAATATAGTCCAACTTTATAAATTGGCCGAAGATAGTCACAAAATGCTGGAGTAACTCTGTGGGAATTGGCTCATCAGTAAGCGTAAAAGATAGCTGAACACAGGTGTTCACAGTCATAAGGTTCTTTTATTTTAAACTTTTGTTTTCATCTTATTTCCTTCAGTGGCTTAATTTAGCATATTGCCCTGCAAATACTTCATTATTGTGGCTGGCTTTCAAGTCACACTGAAGAGGTGAGCTTGAGTGGAGATTTGAAGCGTTTTACACAATTGGCACAAGGAAGATAGGTTTTGAAAGAATGAAAAATAACTAAACCTATGGTGCCTCATCTTAGTCCATAACTCAAACAGTGCATGGACTTGTCAGAGGAAACTCTCTTTACTGTTTCAAAAACATAATTTGTACAGCATTGTGCAATCTATGATCTGTGAACAGTCTGGTTTATGCAGCTCTCTTTCTGTTACCACAGTGTGTGGACAGTTTAGTAAACTTCTCCAAGCCACCCCAGGAAACATCTACCACAGTAGATAAGCAGCATTTAGCATAATGTTTAAATAAACTGGACAGTACATGCAGCTTACATATTATGAATCTGTTGTCAACATTATATTGTCTTTGCTTCAAACCCATGATTTCCAGGAGGAGAGACAACTTATATTGAAATGGTGTTGACCACAGTGACATTATTATGCCTATGACCATTCATTATCTGTGTGTGGAGGAGGTGAATGGGATACTGTAAAATAGAGCTGGTGTGAGCAGCAGGGCTGCCAACTTTGGGTGAGAGTTGGGAGTGAGAAATTGTGAGAGACCAAGCCTGAGAGAGTGTAGCAGCTGAGGGGGGGGGGGGGGCAGGGGGGGTGGGAGGGGGATGTCTACCCTCCCATTGGTACGGACCTTTTGCATTTTTCAGTTGGAAATTGTGCAATCTGGTGCATACTGTACCAAGTCTTTTAACTCACACTTGAATGCAATATTTATGCTTTAAATTGGATTAACTATGAATAAGGTTAGCCTAAATTACATTCCTAATTACATTCCACAGTAGAGCTAGACTCTGATCAACAGGTGCAGCACATGAATGATCTTAGTATATTCATGTATGGAAATCAGATTATAAATAAACACTTGGCCCATGTTGACCAACCTGAGTCTCACTGCACACCTGGTACTACTCCTGACCCTGATTCCAGTTGCATATCTTCTCTCATTCCTGACCCTGTGTCCAGCCTTAGACCTGGCCCACGATTCTACCCTGAACAAAGATGCTTACATGCTTAGGTTCCCAGTGCTGAACACTCCCATTGTTCCAGCTTTGACTGCACACCTAGTACTATTCCAGACCTTGACTCTGGATGCACACTTGGCCTTGCTCCTAGCCCTTTTGCACTGACAATATATCTGGCCCACACATAAAGCCCCATATCTGACCCCTTGGACTTAACCTATTATGTTCAAGTCCACAGGTGCTTATCTAAATCGGTAATCTTTTATCTTTTATCATTTATCTAACATTCTAGTTACTTTGTCAAAGAAGTCATCAATTGGTTAAACACAATTTCTCATCCATAAAATTATACTCACTGAGCTGTATAAGTATTCTGTTGCCATTTCCTTCATTTTCCTAACAAACTGTCCTGAAGTCATTATCACCCCCAATTATTCCAGTATTTTGCTGTCTTCCTCTCAGCTGGGACTTTTCCGAAATGCAAATTCCAATTACTATATATTTAAGCAATATTATTCTATTAAATGTGATCTTGAGAGTACATCATATTTTCTGTGGTATTCATAACACAACATTGAGAAAAAGTTATTTGTTTTGATTGCACCTACCAACATGCATACATTAATATATTGCAGTTAATATGTACTGAGGGCAAATTTTTGTTCCAATTCTCCCCATTCCCAATTACCTTTACATTGAAGTGATTGAAATCCAAGTGAAGTTTAAATGGCATCAGAAAAATAAAACCTCTGGAATAGATGATATTCATTACGTAGTTGGTTGGAGTCAATATCAGCACAATTACTACATTAAACTTTGAATCTTCAAATGTCCTGGTTCAAGCTAAATCTAAAGACAAATAATAACCTCCTCACACAGTCCCCTGCAAGTATCTCTGTCATTCCTTTAAAATATGCCCCTCCTTTGAACAAGCTCTTAAACATCGCATCTGAATCGGTTTCCATCTGATTACACTCCTTGAGGAAGTTCATCTGCGTGTTCAATTAATAAAACAATGAGATTGGGGACATTTCTATTCAACCTGTCAAAGGAATTTGGGGGGGGGGGGGGAGGTTAGAAATAGTCAGTGAGGTAAACAAACATAATAGTTGAGTGGCAAATAACAACAGTGCTACCTTCACAATATTTAACTAAAGGAAATAATGGGTTATCGGGGTTGTATGTTTTGACATACATGCCTGACACCTTCATGTCATTTTAATATTACACTTATCCTATCCCCCTGGATATTCTGGATGGATAAATTAAGGTTTTGTCAACTAATTACAAATCAATAACATTAGCCAACTCCGAAACACGAAGCACTGAGCATTGGGATTCAGATACCACGGACAACTGGTCTCAGGTCCCCGCTCACATCTGGCAGTGTTCTCTATCTGAACCAGGGGCCACAGAGCGTTTTTGAAAGTGGGAGGCTGAATGATCACAGATACACCGGTACCCGGCAAGGGAGTGGAGCAACTGTGGGGGCAGGGCACGGTAGAAACATTTTCAAATTTGATGTGTAAAATCATGTTTTAGTGCATTGTAGAAGTATGATTTCAATGTTTTTTGTTTAAAGTATTTTTAATAGGTAACTTTTTAAGGGGTAACTTTTTCCACACAAAGGGTGGTGGGTGTATGGAATAAACTGCCAGAGGAGGTAGTTGAGGCAGTGACTATCCCAACATTTAAGAAACATAGAAACATAGAAACATAGAAACATAGAAAAATAGGTGCAGGAGTAGGCCATTCGGCCCTTCGAGCCTGCACCGCCATTCAATATGATCATGGCTGATCATCCAACTCAGTATCCCGTACCTGCCTTCTCTCCATACCCCCTGATCCCTTTAGCCACAAGTGCCACAAGTGTCTAGCCAAACAGCTAGACTGATACATGTATAGGACAGGTTTGGAGGGATATGGACCAAAAGCAGGTAGTGTAGCTGGGACATATTGGTGGGTGTGGGCAAGTTGCGCCAAAGGGCCTGTTTTCACACTGTATGACTTTATGACTACATTATACCTCCACCATACATGAATCTTCAAAATCAAGTGGTCGAGTTTTATTGCTATATACTCAAGCAAAGAAACATAGAAAATAAGTACAGGAATAGGCGATTTGGCCCTTTGAGCCAGCATTGCCATTCAATATGATCATGGCTGTTCATCGAAAATCAGTACCACTTTCCTGTTTTTTCCCCATATTCCTTGATTTTGCCAGCCCCAAGAACTAAATGTAACTCTATTGAAATCATCCAGTGAATTGACCTCCACTGTCTTCTGTGGCAGATAATTCCACAGATTCACAACTTTCTGGGTGAAGAAAGTTTGTCCTCATCTCAGTCTTAAATGGCCTACCCCTTATTCTTAAACATGTGACCCCTGGTTCTGAACTGCCCCAACATCGGGAACATTTTTCCTGCAGTTACAGTAAGTGAAAATCTAGCAGGCAAGCAGGAAGCTTTCTCCAACCATCCCCATTTGAAGGCCACCATCTTCCACCACTTCTACCCAGTGTGTATGTGCTTCCAGCAGCCACTTGTTGTCTACCACGATTCACCGAGTCACAGCCTGGTCCATGCCAGTTACCAGGGCGAATTCAGCACAGAGACTCTCATGGCCGCGGCGCAACACTTACAACGTCTCTGACGGTTCGGGACTCTTGCACTGAGGCTGCTCCATGGCCAGAGCTGCAGCGAGCGACTTGCTAGCCTGGCAAACACTCGCCAGCCCCAGCTCCCCGTCCGCATCTGCCCCCGCCGCTGCTTCTGCTTCCATCCCTCCCTCAGCCCCGGCTCTCCAACACCCGCGGCCCATGCTGTTCATATGTGTTTTTACATTTTCATTGATTAGAGCGTGAGAACTTTGTGATCCGTGTGAGAGTGTGAGAATTTGGCCAAATGCGTGATTCTCATGCTCAATGCGTGCGAGTTAGCAGCCCTGGAACAGTTCGGCATGGACTCAGTGGGCAAAAGAGCCTGTTTCCATGCTGTATATTTCAATTAATCAATCAATCAATTTAAACACGTTTAAGAGAATAAAAGACTAATACTTGTGTTTTTCTGGGCATTGCAATGCCCAATATAATTGCATGCTTCGCCCAGGAGTAATGTCTGTGACAGTGAAGAATATACACAACTTCACGTTGATCCTGATACCACATGCTACTTCCATTTTTGCAGCAATATACGTGATATTCCACTTGGGTAGCTTACAACCCATCAGTATGTACATTGAATTCTCCAAATGTACGTAACTACAAAACCCTCCCCCTCTCCCTTCTTTCTCCAAATCTTCCCCCTCCCCCATTTTCCCCTTCCCCTCTTCCCTAAGCCCAACAAGGACTCACACCTATTTCTCCTTTCTCCCATCCCCTTCCAGCTACATTCCTACCTCTACCTTCACTATTTGAACCTCTTCAATCCGTTTACCTCACGACATCTGTCTTTTCATCTCTGGCCTTTATCCAACCATCTGCCTAACAACCCCTCCTTTCCCCCCGCCTCACCCGTATCAACTTATTACCTGCCAGGCTTTGCTCTGCCCCTTCTCTCTTCCAGATATTTTTCCCTCCACATCACAAATCAGTCTGATGACGTCTCCCGACCCGAAACATTGCCTATCCATATTTTACAGAGATAGTGTGTGATCCCCTGAGTTACTCCTGCACTTTGTCTGTTTTTTTGTAAACCAGCACCTGTAGTTTGTTGTATCTACAAGGGATGGGCTTGGCTGTATTGGTTTGATTAGTATCCAACCTCCCATTAAAGGGGACCTATATCCTCCAATTTTGAAGCAATAATAAGGAACAATGTTATTTTTGTGCAACTGGTTGTGATCTAGTTGACCAACTTTCAGCTTAAATCAGAAATTGGTCCTCAAATAGTAAGCTTTTTTCCTTTCTAAAAGAAAGTCGATCTTTCTAAAATTGCAACTGCACTTGACATTGGCTTAAATGTTTCATGAGTCCTCCTTCCTCTCACTGCCTCACCCATTTAAACTTACTTCCACTACTGGTAAACAAATATCATAATAAACGTAAAAACATGCTGGGAAATTGTATTTGTGTCAAATGCGCTAAATGTGCAACATTATAAGGTATGCTGCTGGCACTCTGTTTCTCAGTTTTGGTTCTATTGATTTCAACAGGAAGACATAACTGCATCACATGTTCATCACAATGCCCTGCGCTTTAGAAAACTCTTACAGCTCTGTTCGGAGATTAATCCCTGAAGGCACCAGAGAGTCCGAGGCTTTGGTGATGAAAATTAATGGCTGGATAGATTTCGTGCTCACAGCTATTTCTTCTTTCCCAGATTATGATCGTACAGATTACGATCCAGCAGGAAGCTTTGCCTGTTCCTGCACCTTGCCAATATTCCCCACAGGATGTAAGTGTACAAATTAGTAACAACTGAGATTTGCTCCCCCTTCAACTATGCTTGGGGTATGACCCCAGCACAGCGATGTACAGTCACTGTTTGTCAGGACCATACAATTCAGGTTTACATGTTTGACTTTGAATTGCTGCTGTTTTATATTTCTGAGTTCCAATTATTTTATTAAATTCCAGTACCTTCATCACAGTGAGGTAACCTGATTATAGTTACACATTACATCATCTTCCATATTGCCATGACAACAAGACCTTCTGAGACAAATTATAGGATGGTGCACAATGCTTTCCTCTAGTCCCCTTGAAATGAGAACACATATTTTATCTTAACCGCGCTTGATAGCTGTAGCTTATACAATGTTAGCTTATACAATGTATAAGCTGTAGTTCATTGTATAAGCTGTAGCTTATACAATGAACTGCAATGTAATTTTTTCACCAATTTGGTTTTGGTAAATCGGACTCAAAGTACATGAGGTTACAAGGCCCAGTGTTTCAGATTGAGAGGGGTGTGATTGTTGTCATATAAAATCCTGCAGAATTTTAACATTCTAGGTCCTCGGCGAGTGGTGTTGATGAAACCCTTATTCCTACACTCCACAATCATATATTCAGAATATTCTATTTGGGTGATCAGAACAGTGTGGGGAATACTGCAGACAGGCTTCCGTTGTTTTCATTTTGTATTTTAACCAGTTCTTTACCACCAGTTTTTGAATGAAGATATTTTCACAACTCTTTCAGGAAGCTGACCAAGTGTTTTAAGACCAAAAAAGTATTTATGAAAAGTCACCTGTAAAGAGCACTTTATCAATTGCAGACTTCCACAGACTGCAATGTGCCAATGACTACAAAATCTGTTTGGAAGAGGATATCTCCCCTCCTCTCCTTCACATTAGTGCCATTGGATCTTTTTAATGCATCCGAGTACACCAGAGAAAACACAGCTACACATTTCAGATATATTGTACATGAGCATTGTCTAGAACTTTGCATTCATTTCTCTGAATTTACTTTCAATGTAGCTTAATGGTGGCATATTTGTTAATAAGTCAGAAACATTTAAAAGGCAGGGATTTAATGCTAAGGGTTTATAAGGTACTGTCCAGACCATATTTGGAGTAATGTGAGTAGTTTTGAGCCTCATATCTGAGGAAGGATGTTCTGGCGTTGGAGAGGGTCCGGGGGAGGCTAACAAGAATGATCCCGGGAATCATTGGGTTAATGTACGATAAGCGTTTGATGGCACTGGGCTTGTACTTGCTGGAGTTTAGAAGGATGAGGTGGGACCTCATTGAAACTTACCAAATAGTGAAAAGCCAGGATAAAGTGGACGTGAAGAGGATGTTTCCACTAGTGGGAGACCAGCCACCATAGCTCCACAATAAAAGGACTTTTGGAATACCTTTGGAAAGGAGATGAGGAAGAGTTTTTTTATTCAAAGAATGGTAAATCTGTGGAATTTATTGCCACAGACGACTGTGGCCAGGGTGAAAGGGGTCAGAGATGATCTTACCCGGTCACTACCTGGCCCTTGCAGTGTACAGTTCGTCGATGGGGGGAAGGTTGCAGCCAACAACCTTCTCGGCTGATTGAACGATATGCTACAGCCTACGGATATCATGCTTGGTGGCTGAGCCAAACCAGACAAATGATGGAGAAGGTGAGAACAGGCTATATGATGGCCGTATAGAATTGGCTGTGGCAGATTGTACTTTCTCAGCTGCTGCAGGAAGTACATCCTCTGTTGGGCCTTTTTGGCTGTGAAATCGATGGTGGCATCCCATGTAAGGTCCCTGGGGATCATGGTTCCAAGGAACTTTCTGTGTTGTATGACTGTATGATTCCATGATCTATATGGGATTCAAGTCTCATTTGAATACTTAATTGCATGAGCAAACCTTCTACTTTTTTGCATTGACTGAAGAAGATGTCATCTTTTAAATACGGTGCAAAGTCTTACTGAATGATTCTGCAATGCTATTCAAAGAATAGCAGGAGAGGTTTATCATGACTCTGTCCGATAGGTGTCTCTGAACCAATATTATTAAATCAGATTGTACGGCTGCTTATCATATTGCTCTCTGTGGAACTTGCTATGCCTTGACTGCCAGTGTCATTTCCTTGAAATACAAAACTGATTCCACTTTGAAAGTATTTCACTGGTTATAGGTCACCTTCAGATATCCAGTGATTGTGAAGGTCAATATAAATCAAAATTTGCATCTCAGAATTGGAGTCTCATGGGCAAGAAAGAAGTTTGGGTTGAAGTGCAACCTTGTCACTTGTGAGCACCTTAAAAGGAAAATTGTTTTCTGGCAAAGTCCAAAAATTGAAAATCTCCAATTATTATTTTATGTGCGGTTGATGAGTAAATTCGACAAGTTACTTTGACAATTACACAAAGCCAAATTGAAGCAATTTTAGATTGATACCTATAGCTTTAATCATGAATTTATGGAAGTTGTAGAAGAGTAAAACCTTATTAATACATCACCTCAGATATCTGCAATATTTCTAGAAGTATTACGTTGTAACTGTCTTTTAAAATTGTATCTTTTTAGTACGTTTCAAAAAGTTTTTTATTGCTATTTATAAAGTCATAGCATGGAAACGGGCCCATCAACCCAGCGCCCACTGAACAACATGTCCCATCTACACGAGTCCTGCCTGCCTGCATTTGGCTCATATCCCTCCAAACCTGTCCTATCCATGCACCTGTCTAATTGTCTCATAAACATTCGAATAGTCCCTGCCTCTTCTGGTGGCTCATTCCATACATCTACCACCCTTTGAGTGGAAAAGTTCCCTTTCAGATTTAAAAATTCAACTATTTCTTGTAACTTTCAGCCTGACAGAGCCTTTGTGCAGTATCATTAAGGGAAGATTAAAGGATTCAGTTACTTCAGCAACTATAGTAATTCTCATCTACACATCCATCTCTTATTTCCATTTGTGGATCTTCAGAGTCAATGCTTTGTTTATAAAATCCAAACCTACAGGGAGCAATCTTCCCCTCTTCATTTCAGCTGGGAGCAATACATACAATGCAACTTGTGGGTTCCAAGAGATGAGCATGTGAAATTCCTCTAAAGCCTCACGTAACTAAGCAAGTAACCATGGATCAGAAATGTTGGCATTAATCAAGATACACCATAATTCCATAACTCCTCAATAATCCCTCACAATTTGCAGTCTTGCAAGTAGGCTGTCAGAGAAATCCTTGGGTTCCACACCTTTTATAAAGATACAAAATCAGCACCTAAGCACCTAATATCGCAGGATGATTGTTTCGCATTGTGTGTGCTTTGTGCAGTGTAGCTAGCGTGTGAAGCAGGATTTTTATGCTTTGCAAATTAAATAGGGGCTTAATGGTTTCTGCCAGATACTTATGTAAAAATTGCTTGTGTCCCTTTGCTGCATGAGCTGCCCAAACTCAATGTCTTCTCCTTCATGTATTGCCAAGCAGAATCATATTTGACATTGTAATTTTATTGCGAGGGTTATAATAGATATCATGGTAGAAAATCGTATCACTTTAGTGGAGGATGAGGCAGATAATTTATACACCACATGAGTATCAGGAGTGGACGTACAAATTTTCCAAACTTTACAGATATAGCAAAATAAAGGTGAAAAGTAATTTGTCAAAAGTTATTACAATTAAGAGAGTTGAGTTGTTGCTCCATTCAGCATATGTAGAATTTAAAATACAACACACAAAGCACTGAAGGTAGATCTTTATGGGCCAATATGCACCTGATGCCCTCATAGAAAATCTATGTAGACCACCCTCCCCACACACCAGCATACATTTCTCCATAATTCTCATTACAGTAACCTCACAGGGGAAAAGCAGAAGTTTGTGCACGGAGCTATTCAAGAACAAAATGGAAGTAAAAGATTAGCATTGATTCCTACTGAGCCATTTTTGGATAACAAATTATTTGGCTGTATTAAATCAACATGTATTTGGCTATAAACCCAAGCCTTAACCTCGCTGCAGATACGTGAAGAAGTTAGAGGCCAAGGCCAAAGACAGAAGCTTCCTGATGCAAGCTGTTAATGGTTGACGCACCAGTTGGGCATGTGACTAAAGACTACCCTCTGGCTAAGCTCACTTGGCTGCCATCCCTGAAAGATCACTTTCAATTTGGGTCATTCTGACCTCGTACTAAATGTGATCATGCTTGGTTTGCAACATAAAGTGCTTCAATGTTAATCTACCCAGTACACAGATTGTTCTGTTGAAACCATCTTCCAAAGAAACAAAATCACCATATTAGATCACTAATGACTAGAACAGTGGGACTTCCAAGTTGGTAAGCTTGTCATGAATCGTGCATGTTTCTGCATCAAGAATTGTTAAGAATTGTTTAAAGAAAAATTAAATAATATAAACACTTAAAAATAATGTTAACCTTTGGGGGAATTAGTGATTCCTTGTACCACATTTACACTGAAACTGTGGTAATCTGACCTTGGAAATCAAATAGATGTCAGATAACTGACATTTGTTGACCTTTTTTTAACTACAGGACCACAACATGGAAATTTCAAAAGTTGAATGTTCTTTGTATTAAGTGAAGGCTTGATTTATTTTCTTGAGAATTAGTGAACAATAAGGAAAGTTGAGTTCAGGAGATAGTGAAATCTGTTTGCAGCATTCAAATGAGAAACTGGTTGCTCAAAGTGCTTCTGAATTGATCCTGATGTCTACAAATTGGAGTGTAGATATTTTTACTCTTCAAAAGGTTAAGGGGGGACTTGATGGAGGTCTTTAAAATGATGAGAGGGATAGACAGAGTTGATGTGGACAAGCTTTTCCCTTTGAGAATAGGGAAGATTCAAACAAGAGGACATGACTTTAGAATTAAGGGACATAGGTTTAGGGGTAACATGAGGGGGAACTTCTTTACTCAGAGAGTGGTAGCTGTGTGGAATGAGCTTCCAGTGGAAGTGGTGGCGGCAGGTTCGTTGGTATCATTTAAAAATAAATTGGACAGGCATATGGATGAGAAGGGTACGGAGGGTTATGGTATGAGTGCAGGCAGGTGGGACTAAGGGAAAAAAGTTGTTCGGCACGGACTTGAAGGGCCGAGATGGCCTGTTTCCGTGCTGTAATTGTTATATGGTTATATGGTTATATGGTTAAAATGGGTGCTGCATATGGCACCAACACTCCATTCGAGTTCAACAAAAAACCTTTAAGACGAGCACTATTGTAATGTTCCACCTACAGCATTTCATAGAAACAGAAACATAGTAAATAGGTGCAGGGATAGGCCATTCGACCCTTCGAACCAGCACCGCCAGTCAATATGATCATGGCTGATCATCTAAAATCAGTACCCTGTTCCTGTTTTTTCCCCATATCCCTTGATTCCTTTAGCACTAAGTGCTAAATTCAACTTTTGCTTGAAAACATCCAGTGAATTGGCCTCCACTGCCTTCAATTGTCTTTATGTGAAAGTCCTGGGAAATGATGTTCAGAATTATGCCATTTGAAATTATGCCACATTGAAAAGTTCCTTATTAAAGTACTCTCCTGCTGCAATCACCCATCCCTGCCCCCTCCTACCATCCCCCTTCCACATTCAAATCAATGGCAATTATTATTTTTCAGGATTTATATACTTTTCCCTCTGCAGTCTCTTAACTAAAATAATGGTGCATTGTGAAGAGTGGCAAAAATTAATTCATCGCTATGCATAAATAACATTGATACTTGAACTGCTCTTGAATAATGTGGATTGGCATGCCCATGACTAAAACAATTTTACACAATTCAATATTCTTCGACTCACCTTATGCCAAGAATGAACTACTTAACTGATGCAAAGAAGGTGTCAGCAATCGGCTACATATTTTTGAACTGACCACTCTGCTTGCTGCAGTGAATTCAAAGTGCATTTCCAGGAAATTTTATAATAAGTTTGTAGAAGGAAGATTTGGGCATGCAACAGCATAATTAATGTCCTACTTTGTGCCGTTCCAGGAACTTCAGGGTATTTATGGTGGTTCCTATCAATATTATTTCCAGTCATTAACTTTGTCCATATTGTAACTCATTGTGCCATATTATAACTCTCTGTGCCCATAACTATAATAGAAGCTCTAAATTGGTGACTTTTTAATTACATCATCCACCAGTGGTGGCACAGTATTTGCATTTCTAAGCTACTCAGCTTAGGACACAGAGAAACATATACCCTCCAGTCAAATGTTATCACTCACCAAAAACATAATCAGTAAATGTTTCGGTATTATATAGTACAGTACGACTTTATGATGGACAGTATGACTTTAAAACAGGTTCAGATGCTCCATCCTTACTTTCAATAACCATCACCTTCCTCTAAGCAAATAAAGCACTGGTAGGAAAAAAACTCTGATCATAATTATTCTAAAAAGCTTAGACTTCAAGTAATTTATGAATTTAAGGATGCCAAGGCAGCGTTGTACTTTTTTTTGTAAACTGTTGAGAAATTAAGGATGAACAATAGCTACCTCCACCGATCATGTGACCCTGAATCAGAAAGTGGTTGCTGTGGTTTCCACCACAGCATTAAACATTTTGAGGGAATTGATTGGTTGGTAGATCTATTCCTGCAATGTTGACCTTCAGTCAACTTTCGCAGCCCTTGAACACCACCATTGATCCTGCACTCACTGTGCTGTGCTTTGGTTGGGATGTCTACATTTCTCCCCAAATATGATTGATGCCAAGATCAATACGCATCAAGCTTAGAGGCTATGAATGTTATGTCCTGGTAATATAATGCTCCAGACAATTGATTAACAGGATTTTGGATCTTGTAGTATGAATTAGGAGTTAATGAATGCAGTTGACTTACTGCTTTCTTAAATTTCTTATAGTTGAGCTAAACTGATTCTACCTGAACTTGTTGCATTCTTGTAAAACAAGGTACCTCATATATGATCATGAATAGATGGTATTTCATGGTTGTTAAGAACCATAACACAGGAATGGTAAAATATTATTCTTCCGAGCCCATTGTAAGTATTACGTTTTAAAAACATTGTGTCATTTAAAAAAAAATCTTTTTCATCTCTGCTGAATCAGAACTGTTCCAATTCCTATGTGTGCTATCACTTATATCATTTACATACTGGACCACCAATCTTTAAGTGAGAGGATACTTAAGGGCCTGTCCCACTGACACGACCTTTCAGCGACTGTCTTCGACCTTCAAGCTCGAGGGCACTCGCCTGAAAAACCTTGTGCTGGATCGAGCGTCAGTGATGAAACCGTGAGCTGGATCGACCGACCACACACACACACACACAAACACATTGCAAAGGTGGGAGCCAGGGAAAGCGGAGGAGCTCTGTCTGAAGTTCACACCCGCGATGAACAGGAAGGTAAAAGACGCCAGCATAGTGTACGGTAAGTCCTTTAGTGAGCGCAGGGGGGTAGAGGGAGAGAAGGCGAGAGAGTGGGAGAGAAGGGGGGGCAGAAGGTGAAGACACTTTTAAGAAGCCAGACAACTTATAATGAAGTTTAGCGGGCAATTTAACCTTGGTCCTGAAAACTCCAATGAGCCAATTAAAATGCCCGGTCAGCGAAGGAGATTGCTTACGGCTGCCCTCGACTGCCTATAACTACATAGTGACCTCACCCCATGGCACTACAAGTTCAAAAGAACCATGCTGACCAATTTTTACTCGCAGAAAATTTTTCAACATGCTGAAATTTTTTCCTCAACCAAACTGAGGCCGCGAGTATGCGGGAACTTCCCTCGAGCATGAAAGAGAGTTCCCGTGACCTAATAGGGCCTCCTAGGACCATGTGTCGACCATGCTGCAAGTTTGAGTCGAGGGCAAACTCTTCTAAACTCGCAGATTAGGTCGCCGCAGTGGGACAGCCCCTTTAAATGCTTCTCATATTTTATCTAAAACTATCTATTTATGGACTTCCTTTAGTATTGTAAGAACTTAGGGTCTGAGCTCTCCAACAGTTTAGGCATCGGTTAACGTATCACAAAGTCCTATATCCCTATTAGCACTCAGTTTGTGCTGACATGGTTAATCTCAGTCAGGGATTATAAGTAATATGATGGAATGATATAATAGTATTCACATGTCATAGAATCATAGAAAATAGGTGCAGGAGTAGGCCATTCGGCCCTTCGAGCCTGCACCGCCATTCAATATGATCATGGTTAATCATCCAACTCAGTATCCTGTACCTGCCTTCTCTCCATACCCCCTGATCCCTATAGCCATAAGAGCCACATCTAGCTCCCTCTTAAATAAAGCCAATGAACTGGCCTCAAATACCTTCTGTGGCAGTGAATTCCACAGACTCACCACTCTCTGTGTGAAAAAAGATCTTCTCATCTCGGTCCTAAAAGACTTCACCCTTATCCTTAAACTGTGACCCCTTGTTCTGGAGTTCCCCAACATCGGGAACAATCTTCCTGCATCTAGCCTGTCCAAACCCTTAAGAATTTTGTAAGCCTCTATAAGATCCCCTCTCAATCTCCTAAATTCTAGAGAGTATAAACTGAGTCTATGCAGTCTTTGTTCATAAGACAGTCCTGCCATCCCAGGAATCAGTCTGGTGAACCTTCTCTGTATTCCCTCTATGGCAAGAATGTCTTTCCTCAAATACTGTACGCAATACTCCAGGTGTGGCCTCACCAAGACCCTGTACAACTACAGTAGAACCTCCCTGCTCTTGTACTCAAATCTTTTTGCTATGAATGCCAACATACCATTCGCTTTCTTCACAGCCTGCTGCACCTGCATGCCTACTTTCAATGACTGGTGTACCATGACACCCAGGTCTCGTTGCATCTCCCCTGTTCCTAATCGGCCACCAATCAGGTAAAATCTACCCTCCTGTTTTTGCCGCCAAAGTGGATAACCTCACATTTATCCGCATTATACTGCATCTGCCATGCATTTGCCCACTCACCCAACCTATCCAAGTCATCTTGCAGCCTCCAAGCATCCTCCTCACAGCTAACACTGCCCCCCAGCTTTGTGTCATCTGCAAACTTGGAGATGTTCCATTTAATTCCCTCATCCAGATCATTAATATATATTGGAAATAGCTGGGGTCCCAGCACTGAGCCTTGCGGTAACCCACTAGTCACTGCCTGCCATTCTGAAAATGACCCGTTTATTCCTACTCTTTGCTTCCTGTCTGCCAGCCAGTTCTCTATCCACATCAATACTGAACCCCCAATACCGTGTGCATTAAGTTTGTATGCTAATATCTTATGTGGGACTTTGTTGAAAGCCTTCTGAAAGTCCAGATATAACACATCCACAGGTTCTCCCTTATCCACTCTACTAATTACGTCTTCAAAAAATTCTATCAGATTCGTCAGACATGATTTACCTTTCATAAATCCATGCTGACTTTGTCCAATTATTTCACCGCTTTCCAAATGTGCTGCTATCCCATCTTTAATAACTGACTCTAGCATTTTCCCCACTACCGATGTTAGACTAATTGGTCTGTAATTCCCCGTTTTCTTTCTCCCTCCCTTTTTAAAATGTGGGGTTACATTAGCTGCCCTCCAATCCTCAGGAACTACTCCAGAATCATTTGACCCCCGGTCCCCTGCTATTTCCAGCAAATTATTTATGTCTTCATTTGTGAAGACAGAACCAAAGTAGTTATTCAATTGGTGTGCCATGTCCTTGTTCCCCATGATCAATATGCCAGTTTCTGACGGCAAGGGACCTACATTTGTTTTAACTAACCTTTTTCTCTTCACATATCTATAAAAACTTTTGTAGTCCGTTTTTATGTTCCGTGCCAGTTTTCTTTCATAATCTATTTTCCCTTTCCTAATTAAGCACTTTGTCCTCCTCTGCTGGACTCTGAATTTCTCCCAGTCCTCTGGTACGCTGCTTTTTCTGGCTAATTTGTATACTTCATCTTTAGTTTTGATACTATCCCTGATTTCACTTGTTATCCACGGATGCACTACCTTCCCTGATTTATTCTTTTGCCAAACTGGGATGAACAATTGTTGTAGTTCATCCATGCAGTCTTTAAATGCCTTCCATTGCATATCCACCCTTTAAAATGGATAAACCCTTATATCATATTCATTAATAACATATCAACCCTTTAAAAATCACTTGCCAGTCAATTCTTGGCCAATTCACATCTCATACCTTCAATGTTACCTTTCTTTAAGTTCAGAACCCTTGTTTCTGAATTAATAATGTCACTCTCGATGCTAATGAAGAACTCAACCATATTATGGTCACTCTTGCCCAAGGGGCCACACACAACATGACTGCTAACTAACCCTTCCTCATTACTCAGTACCCAGTCTAGAATAGCCTGCTCCCTCGTTGGTTCCTCTACATGTTGGTTTAGAAAACTATCCCGCATACATTCCAAGTAATCCTCTTCCTCAGCACCCCTGCCAATTTGATTCACCCAATCTATATGTAGATTGAAGTCACCCATTATAACTGTTTTACCCTTGTGCACGCATTTCTAATTTCTTGTTTGATGGCATCCCCAACTCCACTACTACTGTTAGGTGGCCTGTACACAACTTCCACTAGTGTTTTCTGCCCTTTAGTATTTTGCAGCTCTACCCATATCGATTCCACATCCTCCAAGCTAATGTCCTTCCTTTCTATTGAGATAATCTCCTCTCTGACCAGCAACACTGCTCCACCTCCTTTTCCTTTCTGTCTATCCCTCCTGAATATTGAATATCCCTGGATGTTCAGCTGCCAGCCTTGGTCATCCTGGAGCCATGTATCCGTGATCCCAACTATATCATATTCATTAATAACTATCTGCACATTCAACTCATCCACCTTATTACCAATGCGCCTTGCATTGAGACACAGAGCCTTCAGGCTTGTTTTTACAACACTCTTACCCCTTATACAATTATGTTGAAAAGTGGCCCTTTTTGATATTTGCCCTGGATTTTTCTGCCTGCCACATTTACTGCCACTTTCATGTATGCTCAACATGAAGAATAGTCACACAGCTAAGTTACCAAAACATTACAGGCACATTTAAATTTGCTGGTCGGGTGTATAGATCAGAGCCTGAGTAGTGAATTTGACAAAAATGAGAAAAATATTGATTGTCCATTAAAATAAATCTTGTGATAATACATTAGTTTACTTACAATCTTTGTGTACCTCAATTATCTATAATAAACCAGAACAGACATTCTGTAAATCCATATTGATAGCTCAGTATTCAGTAGGTAAAGACATACCCACCCCATCTAATGTGTTTGTCACCTCTCCATTGCAATACAGAATCTTAATGAATTAAATCAAGGAAGTAATTTACGTTGTGACATGTTGGAGTTTTCAAGCTAGAAAATTCTAAATTGAAACACATGCGGTATCCAGCAAAGAGGCAAACCACAGATATGCAATCATTTTGCTTTGATATATCAACTTGCTGTATAATGTGGTATTTATAATGTAGCGAGACGTGCCAAAAAGTTCCGCATAATTATTATCACATTCGACATTAACCCACAAAGGCAATTAAAAGGAAGACCAACAATGGAGACACAAGGGACTGCAGATACAGACATCTGTTTTAAAGAACAAACTGCTGCAGGAACTCAGCAGGCCAGGTAGCTTCTGTGGATGGAAATGGACAGACAACATTTTTGGTCGGGCCCCTTCTTCAAACAGAATAGGTCCTTGACCCATCTGTCCATTTCTTTGGCAAAACTATAGGTTTTAAGGGGATTTAAAATAGGGAAGAAAGATAAAGAAGTAGTGAGATTTCAGAGGATTGTTCCAGAACTCAGGACTGATACAACCGAGCAAGTAATTCCCAGTGTGCAATATTTAAATTTGACACGTCCAGGAGGCCAAAAGCAGAGAAGGGTAAACATCAAATGATTATGGGGCTGGAAGAGAACACATTGTTAATGAAGGAGTTGTATTTTTCTTTTGTCGCGGTGCATACCAGCATGGTGTACTGGCACCATTGAGGAACTAAAAACTAGTTTGTTGTACAGCAAACAATAACATTGCATAGACACAAAATGCTGGAGTAACTCAGCAGGACAGGCAGCATCTCTGGAGAGAAGGAATGGGTGATGTTTTGGGTCGAGACCCTTTGAACCCTTACATGTGTACAGGAATCTTTTGTTTTCAAAAGTGGGGATGAGTGAGGATTTTTAAACTAAGGGTGAGGATTTTAGAACAATGGCAGGTTCTCAAGACTGCAAGAGAAGTATTTTTAATCCATATAACATCAAGTAGTCTGTGGAGAACCTTGGGGATAATTGTAGCATGTTGGTAGGCACTGGGCTGAGGGAGAACATTTTAAAGTTACAGCATTGCATTGGTTTGGGAGCCTGTGATGGGTTAAGGTAAGTGAAATTCAATGTGTTAAGTTGTATCCAGACAAACCCCAAAAAGGCATGTTGCCAATTCCAATATGTCAATGTCACAGTTAGAATGATATTGATAGGTTTTTTCCCCATTTAATTGTAAATCTGCAGAATTTCTGGATTACTGGAATTTGGCAGAGACATTGCGCAAAGTGGGGAAGTGGATGAGATTGAGAGCTTTGCCAGATTTCTAAATTCTAATAGCACCATTGATATCAATGGTAAATCAAATCTGGCGCAGGATTCAGGATTGAGGAGGCCATGCATGCGCACAACTCAAGGACTTGCTGTCAGTTGAACATGCTGCCAGTTCTGGTCATAACATTAGCAAGTTCTAGCCCACTGCCAACTATGCATGGATTTTGTAGACATTGCACAGTGCCTCTGTGTTATCCAAGTCACTGTGTTATCACTCACCTTACCCATCTTCCCTAATGTCATAATTATACCACTTTAAAATTATACCACCTCTTGATTTACATTTCACTCCTGAATGGACAATAGACAATAGGTGCAGTAGTAGGCCATTCAGCCCTTTGAGCCAGCACCACCATTCAATGTGATCATGGCTGATCATCCCCAATCTGCTATTTTTAAGAGCCCGATCTACCTCTCTCTTGAAAGCATCCAGAGAACCCGCCTCCACCCCCTCTGAGGCAGAGAATTCCACAGACTCACCACTCTCTGTGAGAAAAAGTGTTACCTCGTCTCCGTTCTAAATGGCTTACTCATTATTCTCAAACTGTGGCCCCTGGTTCTGGACTCCCCCAACATCGGGAACATATTTCCTGCCTCTAGCATTTCCAAACCCTTAACAATCTTATAAGTTTCAATGAGATTACCTCTCATCCTTCTAAACTCCAGAGTGTACAAGTCCAGCTGCTCCATTCTCTCAGCATATGACAGTCCCGCCATCTGGAGAATTAACCTTGTAAACCTACGCTGCACTACCTCAATAGCAAGAATGTCCTTCCTCAAGTTAGGGGACCAAAACTGCACACAATACTCCAGGTGTGGTCTCACTAGGGCTCCGTACTACTGCAGAAGGACCTCTTTGCTCCTATATTTGATTCCTCTTGTTATAAAGGCCAACATGCCGTTCGCTTTCTTCACTGCCTGCTGCACCTGCATGCTTACTTTCATGGACTGATGTACAAGGACCCCCAGATTCCGTTGTACTTCCCCTTTTCCCAACTTGATGCCATTTAGATAGTAATCTGCCTTCCTGTTTTTGCTACCAAAGTGGATAACCTCACATTTATCCACATTAAACTTAATCTGCCATGCATCTGCCCACTCCCCCAACGTCCAAGTCACCCTCATTCTCATTGCATCCTCCTCACAGTTCACACTGCCACCCAGCTTTGTGTCATCTGCAAATTTGCTAATGTTACTTTAATCCCTTCATCCAAATCATTGATGTATATTGTAAAAAGCTGGGGTCCCAGCACCGAGCCTTGCGGTACCCCACTAGTTACTGCCTGCCATTCTGAAAGGGACCCGTTAATCCCTACTCTTCGTTTCCTGTCTGCCAACCACTTTTCTATCCATGTCAACACTCTACCCCCAATACCATATGCCCTAATTTTGCCCACTGATCTCCTATGTGGGACCTTATCAAATGCGTTCTGAAAGTCCAGGTACACTACATCCACTGGCTCTCCCTTGTCCAATTTCCTAGTTACATCTTCAAAAAATTCCAGAAGATTAGTCAAGCATGGTTTCCCCTTCATATATCCATGCTGACTCAGACCAATCCTGTTACTGCTATCCAAATGTTCGGCTATCTCATCTTTTATAATTGACTCCAGCATCTTCCCCACCACCGATGTCAGGCTAACTGGTCTATAATTCCCTGTTTTCTCTCTTCCACCTTTCTTAAAAAGTGGGAAAACATTAGCTACCCTCCAATCCACAGGAACTGATCCTGATTCTATAGATCATTGAAAAATTAGCACCAATGCAGCCACGATTTCTAGAGCCACTTCCTTAAGTACCCTAGGATGCAGACCATCAGGCCCTGGGAATTTATCAGCCTTCAGTCCCATCAGTCTATCCAACACCATTTCCTACTATGTATTCTTTCATATGTTTATGCTTCCACAATGATGGGATCACTCTTCATCATGAGACATCTTCAACTGAAGCTCTTCAGGAGAATAGAAGCACTTGCAAGCTTGTGGCCTCTCAAAGACTATGATTACAGGCAAAGGATTATAGAGAAACATTTTCAAGATTATAACTGTGCAATACTTTATATCACAGTATATAACAAAAGAAAAAACATAAATCAAGAGTTTAATTCTGCTTTCTTTCGAAATACCTTGCTGCTAAAAGTCTCTTTTTCAGCATTCATTGTAGAATATATTATTTCTATCATTGTCTATTCTTGTACATAAATGAAAGGAGAAATTATACTTTGTGTCTTTTTTTAGATATAGTAAATGCCACTATACAGGGTTACCCTATTATAGAAGTCATGCAAAGAAATATGGCAGGCAGCCACGTGACAATAAAATACTCTCTGGAGCCCTTATCAGGCCTTCAAGTTTCCAGAACACTCAGTCCCACAGTTTATATTTTTTCAGAGTATTCAGTGGTTTAAAGGGACTTTCCCTGTTAATTCTCCTATTTAAATGCCCAATTACTGTATTACCTATATCGAGAATTACCTGGAAACATTGCATGATAGAAATATGAGATTATTTTTAAGGCCTGAAAATTGATGGATTTTGGCTACTTGGGAGAGTCAATTGTTAAAAATCTGAAAGCATGGCCATGTGAAAATTCTGAACACCACACTTACCAATGTGGGCAGAGTAAAAAAATGGGATTCATTTAGAATTGGTGGATGATGGTCAGCACAGATTCTGTGCGCCGAAGGGCCTGTTTCCATGCTGTATGGCATAACAATTCTATTGCTACATGTAGACTTTAGACTTTAGTGATACAGCGTGGAATCAGGGCCTTCGGCCCACCCTGTACACTAGCACTACCCTATACACTAAGGAAAAATTACAGAAGCCAATTAACCTACAAATATGTATGTGTTTGGAGGGTGGGAGGAAACCAAAGCACCTGGAGAAAACCCACGTGGTCACAGGGAGAACATACACATTCTGTAACGACAGACCCATAGTCAGGATTGAACCCGCTATACCGCTGCCCCACAGTAGACTTTGTGCAGTAACTGCAGTCCTGTCCCATTAGGACAGCACAGTGGTATGGCAGTAGAGTGCATAGGGAATCTGTTTATAAAATAAATGCACATGATGTGAAGTCAAAGATCTGAAATCAATTCCTAGTCTATTGTGAGAAGTGAGCTCCCACTGTACTGGCTTCTCTCACTAGTTTAATTCCCAGTAGTTACTGCTGGAGTTCTCCTCTCTGAGTTGCTGATTACAAACTCTCTTTACAGTATATTGTGCAGCATCATTCTCCATGCTTCAGCCCTTGCAGGTACATGGGCCTGTCCTCAATATACATGCCTGATTAACATTGCCTCCTCTTCCTTCCGGATGTAGGACTGCAAGAGTAACTTTCTTTAGAGTAGATTCTTTTTCGGCTCCCTGATCTTGATCCATCAAATCCCAGGAAGATTATCCAATGCTCTCCCCTTCATCCCATTTGTGTGTGTTGTATCATCCTTATATCATCCTTGTATCATCCTACTGATGCCTGGATGGAGTGGATGTGAAGAGGATGTTTCCATTGGTGAGAGAGTCTAGGACCCGAGGCCATAGCCTCAGAATAAAAGGATATACCTTTAGAAAGGAGATGAGAAGGAATTTCTTTAGTCAGAGGATGGTCATTACCACAGACGGCTGTGGAGGCCAAGTTAATGGATATTTTTAAGGTGGCAGTTGACAGATCCTTGATTAGTACGGGTGTCTGGGGTTATGGGGAGAAGGCAGGAGAATGGGGTTGAGAGGGAAAGATAGATCTGCCATGATTGAATGGTGACTTGATGGGCCAAATGGCACAGTTTTGCTCCTAGCACTTATGAACATGATAATTTTTTGTTTCAAACCTGCTCTGAGATAAAAGATCTGTTGCACTTACTGTAGAAATGCAGGTTATGACACACAGATCAGTCACTCGCCCCCTGCCCTCAATGGTAATAAAGAATTCAAGCCGTTCAAAGGGCATGCAATGCCCCTCATGGGGCCAGGAGGTGCATTTTTCATTTGTTATTCACTCACAGACAAAAAAACCCTGAAATATACTTAATTTTTCTGGACCTATTCTTTCCTCCCAATTAACCTGGAACAAAATGGCATAACCATGCTGACCTTTGGATAAAATTGTAACAGGCCCCACTAACCACCAAATTTAAGTGTGGGGTAACTTGAAAGAACGGGTTAGAACTGTGACTCCCCCCCCCCCCCCCCCCCCTCCTCTTCGGACTGTGCAGTGGTGCTGAGACAGAGAGGGCAGCATAGTTACACAGCAGTAGAATTGCTTCCCCACATTGCCATGGACCTGGCTTTGATCCTGCCTGTGGATGCTGCATGTACAGTCTGTCTATCCCTGTGACCACGTGGGTTGTCTCTGGGTGCTCCAGGTTCCTGCCACTTCCTCAAGTTTCCTGCCACAGGTTTGTAGGTTAATTGGCTTCTGTAAATTGTCCCAGGTGTGAAAGATAAAACTAGTGTACGGGTGATCACTGGTTGGCGCAGGCTAGGTGGGCCGACCAACGATCCAGTTTCCACACCCTTTCTCTAAACTAAACTAAAACTAAACCAAACTGCAACCTCTGGGAAGACAACAGGATGATAGTGGGCTGGTCAAAATTTACTTTGATGCCCATACAAATTCCATTGATTGCAACCAGCCTGCTGATATATCATAGTGCCCTCATTTTCTATCACACAGTATCTGACATCCTAGATTGCATGCTTAATCTCAACATAGTTTAATTCCATAACCTTCCAGGCCAGAGTTGAGAATATCACTGAGCCATGCTTATGTCTAAATAAAGAATGGAGGTTTTCTCTGCCTCAGAGGGCAGTGGAGGCCAGTTCTCTGGATACTTTCAAGAGAGAGCTAGGGCTCTTAAAGAGAGCGGAGTCTGGGGATATGGGGAGAAGGCAGGAACGGGGTACTGATTGGGGATGATCAGCCATGATCACATTGAATGGTGGTGCTGGCTCTAAGGGCCGAATGGCCTACTCCTGCACCTATTGTCTATTGTCTAATATCTTATGACATTATAAAGCTGAGTTTACTCTACTCTCAGACAGTCATAATAATATTAAAAATTGAAAAATACACATTAAAAAGTTTCTCACAGTGAACAAATGTTTGCTTTGTTTTTTTTTTGATTGCTGAAACTATAGTCAATATATCAGGAAGGCATCAATATACTTGAACATTTACAAAGATAGATGATGCATCCTATTTGTCCCGAACATGTTATTTCTAGAAAACGATTTTGTGTCTGTCATAACAAGTAATTATCCTCTTAGCAACTTTGTTCATCTAGGACTGCAGTCATCCTTGTGGTTTACAAGAACCCTGTGTTTGGCAAGAGAGGCTCTATTGCTTCAATGAATTGAAATGACTTGATCTCCTGTGAAATGTACTTGAAGTATCATCAAGGAAAGATAATAGCATACTCCAAAATTCCAAACCCAATCTCAGCAAGTTTTTTACCTGAGTATTTTCCAAATAGAGTCATGTTTACAATGATAAATATTGGACGGTAAGAGTTTGGCTCATAGTTTTATCTTGGGGAATAACTAATGATCAGTTTCCAAACATCTGTGATTAATATGGTAACAATGCAAATCTTTACTCATTCCGCAATAGCCAACATTCTTTTACAATATACCTGAAAATTAATTTTGTTACTTCTTCTTAGTACTTGGCTATAAGATTAATTTAAGGTTTGCTTATTGTGTTTGACGCTGACTAAGTATTATAAAAATGTTTAGTTTATGTGTCATTGCTGAAGTTTTCTACAATTACAATTGGAGTCACCTCCCAATTACCCTGGTAAACAAATGTTATTGGAAGGAAAGTCATAAAGAGACACAGCACTGACAAAGGCCCTTCAGTACTGACTTTGACACTAATCCTACTGTAATCAAGTTTATTCTCGCCACAGTCCGTCCTTTCCTTCCCCAGATTCTATCACTCATTTACACACCTGGGATACTTTTCAATAGCTAAATTCCCTATCAACTCACACATTCTTGTGATGCAGGAGGAAACCTGACCAGAAAATCCAACATAGCTGCAGGGAGATTCTGCAAACTCCACAGAGACAGCATTTGGGATCAGGATTGAGCACCCGTGATTGGAGCTGTAAGATAGAAAGCTCTGCTAGCTCCACCCCAATCCAATGTTACATTTTGTCATTTGAACACCAGAAAAAAAACTTGAGTCACACACACTACCACAGATATAGAAGCCTGAGAAATTAGAAGGATAATTTCTTCATTCGTGGAAAAATTTTGGAACACATGGTCACAGAAATGTACAGTATAAAATATATCATGCTTATCATGTGAACTGTTTAACCATATAATTGTAAAGGAAGAGCTTCAGAGTGGCTCTTCCAAAATATTGCAGAACTACATTCCTTTCAACTCTCCAAAAGACCAATAAAGCTCATTAAAGAAAAAAAAAGGATCATGATAACAGAGATGCAGGTGTGGGCCTAGTTGTTGGACCTTAGTTACAAAGCAACAGAAGGTCTGGGCTATTTCAAATGTCAGGTCTTATCTGGGTATCTTTGTCACCAAAAATGGATAAGAAATTGTAGCTGGCCAGTGAGTTGCTGCAAATAGTCAGGAAGCATGGGCCACCAGCTGGAATATAAAGCTTCTGCCTCTTAAATCTCAGAGATGGGATTTCCAAAATACCAAACATCCGGGGGAAGGGAACAACCAAGTCTGATCCGTGGAACTAGAGGGTGAACTCCTGTCTGAAAAAGAAGCTTCAAATATAAATAAGAATTGCTTAGCTGACTGAACCCTTCACCAGCTTCATCTGGTGGGAAACCCCTACTGAGGCCACAAGATCAAATAGCTGCTCCAGCCTCAACATAATCGGAGCCCACATTGGAGATTTACAAGAATTTGGTTCCTCATGTAATAAACACTTCTAAAACATCAATCAAGTGTGTTGAATTATATTTCCTAAATATATTTGCTGCATAGAGTTCCGGTCATAATCTCTCCCATTATATTTAGTACAGTAAGAGTTCTCTAATTTAGTTTGATGCAACAATACCCTTTCCATTCATGTGCACAGCCTGCAATTACAATTCATTCCCCAATTATTTTTACAGTATGCACTTTTTAATTGAAAGGCCAAGAAGTTTCTAATTAAGTTATTTTTTTAATGTTCAGCAAAAAGTAAGGTGTCAGTCTCCAAACTAAACTTAAGACAGCAATTAACCTTCAAAGTCTATTCATTTATAGCTTTTAGTTCAGCAGATGCCATTGTATGATCAGACAGAAAATGCCAAATAACTTAGCAAATAGACGTCTGTTTAGAGAGCAGAAACGGGCCCTTCGGCCCACCAGGTCCACGCCGACCAGCGATCCCCGTACATTAACATTATCCTACACACTAGGGTCAATTTTTACATTTACCAAGCCAATTAACCAACACACCTATACGTCTTTGGAGTGTGGTAGGAAACTGAAGATCTCGGAGAAAACCCACGCAGGTCACGGGGAGAACGTACAAACTCCGTACACACAGCACCCATAGTCGGGATCAAACCCGGGTCTCCAGTGCTGTAAGGCAGCAACTCTACCAATGCACACCATGCTGCCCCAAAATATTCTAATTGATTAGTTTATTGAAGAGCATGGTTCCATGGATAACCATTATGGGTTTATCACAATTATCTTGGTAGGAGATATTGAGCCAGATAATCTATATTGAGTTGAAGTAAAGTTGACGCTGATCATATTTTTGCCAGAACACACACTTATTGTGCGACTAAAGCAAAGGCTCTTGTGAATTGATAAATACATGAAGAATCCTTGAAAAATATAGCAATTTCACTCATGTCCAAAAGTGTTAACATTCCTTATAAGTCCAATAAGTGCATCGTGAAGAGCAATGTTGATATTTTTTCTTCTGTAAAAATGAAACAATATTCGATATATCGTGCAGTGCGGGTAAATAAATATGTTATTCCTTCTGCTTAAAGCAGCACAGTGTTTGGAAAAGGTTTTACGTCTTATTTGAATAGGTATGGCAATGGGTGTTGTAACTGGTATTTGGTTTATTGTCACGTGTATGAAGATACATGCAAAAGGTTTGTTTGCATACAATCCAGTCATGTCATACCACGTGAGAAATATGGTTGTCATGAGGATGAGTCTGGAGCAATCATGGCATGATGATGCTCTATTGAGTATATCCTTCAGGAAGGTATGAACGACAATACAAAAAGATGAATTACTTAATGTAACCTGCTAGCTATGAACTCAATGAAAAGTAAATCCAGGCCAGCTGGTCACTTCATTTTTTTTGGTGAGGTGAGTTAGGTTTAAAGAAACCCCTATACCTGATGTAATATGACCATTACATGAGCCATTTTTAAGATTTTTCATCCCCACTAAGTTTCTTATTTCTTTCTGTTGCTAGTGACTGAGCAATGCCCAAGTGATTATTATTATGCAGATATGGAGGGTGGTCATTGACTATCCCATCAAGTAATCGACCACTTGATCTATATGGTTGTACCTCATTGGGTCCAGTAGAACGAACACTTGATGTTAGAATCATTCTAATTGATGCATCATTTGGACTACAGTTGCCCATTTGAATATTTATGCAAGTGAGGTAGACTGGTAGGAAATATTCACAACATTGTTTCAGGTTTTCATACAATAGTTATTTAACTGTAATATTTCTTCTGTATGAGCAGCATTTCCTCACCTTCCAAAATCATTTTTTGGACGATTGGATGTCACTCCTATTAGTACTTCAACAGCTTTTAATTCAATTTGTTATACCTCTGTGATATAAAAAAATATCCAGTGAACCTGGAAAGTCAAGTGTTTATTGCCACGTGAACTGGATATGAACCGGATCAATGAAATTCCTACTTGCTTCAGGTTCATAGCAAGTAGAATAAATATAAGGAACCACAGATATATAAGGTATTAAAGGAAATGTGCAGAGCAAGTTGTTTACAAATAGCATGGTGGGTGCCTTGATTGCATGCCAGCGGTGGTGGTGGAAACATGTCCAGTTGTGGTGTTTAGGAGCTTTTAGATAAACACTTAGATATGCAGGGACAGGAGGAATATGGATCGCATTCAGGCAGAGCAGTTTTGCTTGGCATCCTGTTCAGTGTGGACATAGTGGGCTGAAGGGCCTGTTGCAGTGCTGCACTGTATGTTCTATGTTATTTGTTATATCAGCAGATGTATTTATCAGTGACTGTGCACAATATCGAGCCATGCAAAATATTATGTTCTACAGAAATATCAACAAAGCTTGGATATTGCAGCTCTGTTCTCTGCTTGTTGTTGAGAAAAGGGAAACGGTTAATAAGCTTAAAGAGGCAACTAAATTCAACCTTGAAATATTCGGGTCTGAAGAAGGGTATCAACCCAAAAAGTCACCTATTTTTTCTATCCAGAGATGCTGTCTGTTCCACTGAGTTACTCTAGCATGTTGTGTCTATGTTCAGTTTAAACCAGCATCTGCAGTTCCTTCTTGAAATATTTACTGTCAAATTTAATTATCTACTTGTAATGGATTATTTATGCAAGGAAACAGTTAATTTTATTCTAAATTCATGGAGAGGGAATCTGACTCGACAGGAATCTTGGCAGAATTCATATTCCAGAAGGAAAAATGGGCTTTGGGCCTGGATTATATGTTAACACCAGTGTTGATAAATGTGATATCAGCATTTATACTTGCAGACCAGTGGCACTGACAGTGTACTTTATTATCATTATCAGGGTTTAATTATTACATCAGTTCCACAAAGCAGACATCAAATAGCTGTTCAATCAAACCTTCATGAATCTAGGCCTATTGCCAAGGATACCAAAGCATTAGTTTGGTATTTGCAATGCCTGACATATATTATCCTATGTTTTTAAAAATAGTTCTCCCCTTTCTTCTCTCTGCCCTATGCCTTATTTTGTTGAAAGTTATACAATTTCAACAACTTTCATTTTCTTCTCTTCTGCTTCCAAATGGTGCCAGGAAATACCATATAATTTTGAGTGCTTCCGGTACCTACGTGATAATTTGTCACGCGTTATCTTAGGCAGTGATTTCTGTGAGGTTGTTTGGCCATGCAAAAATATTAATACTGAGTCTATCAGAACATGACCATTGTTTCACGTTTACATTAAGTATCCTTTATGATATAGTCATTGGATAATAATCGAGAGCAGGGTTGGATTTTTTCCCCCGTGTTTCTAGCCAAGGAGAATACCTTATCCAAGGAGATTAAGATAAACCTAACAAATTAATAAATATTAAAGGAATTATTATTTTCATAAATTGATAAATCACCAGGACCAGATGAAACACTTCCCAGGACATTAAAGTAGCAAGGTCAATAAAATAAACAAACTAACTAACAACTAATAGAGGCTTTAGTTATAATTTTTTCAATTGTCAATGGTGGCAGTGAGGTGTTAGAGGGTTAGAATACCACTAATGTTGTCCTTGTATAAAAAGCAAGGAAGGGATAAACCAAATAATTATAGATAAATTATTGGAAGATTAATCAGGGGCACACAACATGAATTTCCTTAGGGAATTTATGTCTGATTAACTTAATTGGGTTATTTGGGATAATTAGGAAGGGCATGCATATGATGCGGCCTCTGTGGATTTTAGCAAAGGTTTTGACAAGGTCCCACATGCAGGGCTGGTCAAAAAGATAAAAGCCCATGGGATTCAAAGGAGAATGCAAACTAGGTCCAAGGTTGGCTAAATGGCAGAAAGAACAGTATCTTAGTTGTTGGGTGTTTTTGTGACTGGAAGCCTGTTACTAGCATGGTTCCATAGGTCTTAGTATTCAGTCATTTCATTTTTGATCTATATATTAACAGTTTAGAATTAAAACTGGGGGTATGTTACGGTAAAGATGTTTTCAGGTTACGTAAAAAATGGTCATGTGCTTAACAGCAAAGAAAAAAAGATTTAGCCTGCAAAAGGATATAAATGGTCTACTCAAAAAAAACTGCGGGTATGGAATTTAATCCGGAGTAGTGTGAGGTAATGTCTTTAGGGAAGTCTAAAAGGTAAGGGAATATAAAATAAATGAGAGGACGTTGAATGGTATGGAGGAACTGAGGGATCTTGGAGTGTTTATCCACAGATTCTTAATGTGTAGCAGGACAGATATGTAGCATGTCCATATGGAACATTATCCTGAGTAGCTGAGGCACACTATATTGGAGCTGAGAGGTTATCTTAGAACTGTGTACAGCTTTAGGCCACAGCTTGAATATTGTTTTCAGTTCTGGCCATCACAGTATAGGAAAGATGTGTTTGCACTGGAGAGGATACTCATGAAAATATTTTCAGCACTAGGATAATATAGTCGTGTGGGAATATTGCATGAGCTAGAATTTATTTATTTGGAATAAAGGACACTGGGAGGAGGCTTAATTAGGGTCCATAATTATAGTTAAAACTGGTTAATTCAATACTGCCTGCAAATTGAACTTTGGGCATCCTAAGTCAACATGATTCAATTACAGACCAGCATTTTTATTAAATAAGCTATCTCAAGACTTAAGGCCTTCTAAAAAAATAATAATTTGTTTAGAACTTTATATTATTTTAAAGCTCATTATTTTGGTGGTATGTGATTACAAATAAACTTACTACAGTGAGACATGCCAACCATAATTTTTGCATCATTTGCCATTCCAGAAATTCATCTGTCACGTCTTAATTTGAAGTACACTTGAACCTCTGACAATTTCTATGTCAGACATACCTCAGTTTAAAACAATCCCTGCACAATATTACCTTTGGAATATTTAGAGGAAAGTTTGTCCACTTTGTCCCTGGAATGGACACTACTTAGGACTAAAATGAGGAAAAACTTTTTCACCCTGAAAGTTGTGAATCTGTAAAAGTATCTGCCGCAGAAAGAAGTGGAGGTCAATTCATTTGATGTTTTCAAGAGAAAGATGTACAGCTCTTAGGGCTAATGGAATCAAGGGATATGGCGGGAATAAGCAGGAACGGGGTACTGATTTTGGATGACCAGCCATGATCATATTGAATGGCGGTGCTGGCTCGAAGGGCTGAATGGCCTACTCCTGCACCTATTTTCTATGACAATTAACACCTTGTTGCAGTCAGGCACTCACTCCATTCTTATCTTTTATAATTTGCTCCCAACATTGTACCCTCACCACTGTTCACACCCTCCCCCTGCCTTTTCCAACTATTAACCTCACAACCAAATTTCTGATTGGCCAGTCCTCAGCTCGGTGACCTTTCCACAACTCTGCCAGCCCCTTGATACCTGATCCAACCCTGATAGCATGCTGATCATCAATGGCACCTCAACCACAATTCACCATTTCGCCGACCACTACTGCCACATACCATTTAGGCCTTAGACCACCAGCTCTCCCAACCCTTGAAAATCGATCTTAGTCCCAGGGGAACATCTTATTCCTGAAAACGTGTTCAGGGGCCACCAAACCCAAGCTCTTGGATGTGGCCGCAGTTTACACCAAAGTATTGTTAGTCTGTTGCTGCCACAACCCTTTAGGGCATACAAAAAAATCTAGGATATTGTATTTCATTAGCATGTAAGACAGATCTTCTCTTTTACTGAGGCTTGCATCAAAGCAAGGAGCATTGTAGTAGGAAATTTGGCTGATTTTCTGTGGCTTTGTAAAGTATAATTTGTGCGTGTTCTAATATTATAATGCAAACAAGCTTTGTGCAAAGTCATATGCAACAAAGTAACATGCAACAAATACTTAAGAACTGTATCACTTTAATCCCCTCAGCCATCTCATGCTATAATAAACATTCTTTAGTGTTATGTGTCAGCTTGGGCCTTGCCAATGAATCAGAACATTGTGGTTTGATTCTAACTCCAGGGCTTCATGTGATCTAAGTTGCCAATTTTGTACAATATTTATGGCATTGCTGTATTGCCAGAGGTGTTCGTTTGCTGGTGCCACTTTAATCTGACATCCTTCTTAGTCGTTCAGATGAACAGAGCTGATGAAATTTCTCACTTGATCCTAGCATAGAACTGATGGGTCGAATGACATCTGTGCTGCAACAGTAGTGTGATTCTACGTCCCACGGCACTGTCAAAAGAGGATGGAATTGCCCCAGTACCCGATACAACATATAGCCCTCACTGGTGCTCCCGTTACTGGTCATTGAACTCATTGCTGTTCATAAGACTTTGCTGTCCAAAAAATGGTTGACATATTTATTTCACACATAATTCAGTAGCTAAAAGCCTACTGGAATGTACCATGGATCTGAAAGACACACTGTAAATTAAAACTTAAAAAGCCATAGCATATCTTCTCTTTTTAAGTAAAGTTACCAACCACAATGACGAGATTTGGCATTAACGGAAGGATTAATTCCCGTAAAAAATTAGAAATAATATAGCTTGCATCAATTTTGAAATAAATATCTGCGCCTACTTACAGGGTAAAACTTATTATCCATTGCTTTCGTGGGTAATGATGTCACACAACTCCTTCTTTGCCACGCCATGTAACTGGATATGGATGAGATGGATTTGGGTGCATTACTTTTTTTTAGTAAAGGAATCACTTTTATAAAACAGGCCATATTTATGAAATAATTTCCAAAGAATAGTGTGTGGATGCTTAAAAAAGGCAGAGATCAACCAGATATTTTGTGAACCGATATTATAACACATACACTGTATGAGACCAGCAGTTAACATAATGAAAGTGGCCTCTGATGATGATGTCACATTGTATTTGTGTATTGAAAATATGAGCTATCTACATTTCCAATAAAATGCCAGGCCTGTCGGAATTGTGCAATAGACGTTGACAGGGAGTAATGAAATATACTGTAATTGGTAACATTGATTTAGTAATGGACTTCCGGTGGCGCCATGTTCTAGGGGAGAACAGCGCCAGATCAGCTCCGTAAAAATCGGTTAAAAAAACGGGGTTAAAGGAGGGTGCTAACGCTACTTACCGCAGGAGATCGATTTAAAACGGCTCCGGTGTGATTGAAGGCTGCGTGACGTCATCAGGCGCGCGACTTCGGTAAGAAATTTAAAATGCAACCCTCCTCCCCTCCCCCGAAGAAACGGGCCTTAGAAGAGAGGCTGGCCCCACTAAAGCCTCGGGCTCGAGTTTGACTTCCTCCCAAGAAGAAATCTCACAGAGGAAAGTGGAAATGGAAGAATTTAAAAATTCTTTGATGGGGGAGATGAAGAAACTGGTGAAAGAAATAAAAGACCTGAAGAAGGAATATAAAGATGAATTTAAAGACATGAAGAAAGAATATAAGGATGAAATAAAAACTCTTAAAGCGGAGATTCTGGTGTCTCACGAGAGAACTAAAATGGAATTAACAAAAGAAGTTACCGAGATGGTAAAGAATATAATGAACGAATGGAAAAGAAAGGTGGATGCTGAATTTCAAAACCGAATCTCTGAGGTAAACGACAAGGTTGCTGGGCTGGAACAAATGCTGAATTATAAGATAGATCCTATTGTCATCACACTCGACCAACAAAATGATGCAATTAAAGATTTGGCTGATTTTGCTGTAAAAAGTGCCAAGGAAACTGAGAAGTTACTTGCGAGAATAAACGCCTCTCAGAGCTACTTCACAAAATAAATGAGAAATGTATTGATTTGGAAGGTCGACAAAGACGTAAGAATCTGCGAATAGTAGGATTGCCTGAGGGTCGGGAAGGAAATCAGGACCCGCGAAAATTTGCTGCAAAACTCCTAAAGGACATTCTGGATCTGGACCAAGAACCACTGGTGGGCCGTGCCCACAGGGCTTTAAGACGGGCCCCTGGGAGTGGTGCACCACCAAGACAAATGATTGTAAAGGTGGCTTACGATCACGAGTTTGAAGAAATGATGAAGATAATAATAAGAAAGAGGAATCTGAAATATGAAGGAGTTAAAATCAGTATCTTCAGAGATTACCCGGCTGAAGTGGCTAAGAGAAGATCTTTATTCTCAGAAACAAGAGGTATTCTTCGGAATATAAAGGATGTAAAGGATCTCAGATATGGTCTGATGTACCCAGCAACATTGAGAGTGATCTACGACAACAAGGAATTCCGTTTTGTTAAGCATACCAAAGCACTGGAATTCGCCCGAGGCATACAGAAGAAGGCAGAAGAGGAAGCAGAAGAAGAAGTAAGCGCTGAAGAAGAAGAAGAATGAACTTTTATTACCGACCTGCGGTTATGAATTATTCATTAAGAAAGAGGGGCAATAATGGACATGTTGTTATAGCTTGATATTAATTAGTAAATTTTTAATTGTCCCCCTAATATAGTATTACCTACTATAATATTAATTATATTAGAAATTAATAACTAGTAATTAGTAATATGAATAATAGAAATATTTACTAAGTACTTAAAGTTAGTACCCCACCCCAATATACATAGTATTATAGACAGGAGCTGGAACACTTAACATCTCTTTTCTTTAAAAAAAAACGGAAGTCAGTAGATTAATAGCCACGCTAGTGTGGCTCTCACTAATGCACACTACACACTATACCAGTGTAGTTTCTTTTTTTTCTGGGCACCCTGTTAACACCCCTTTCTCTTTTTTTAATTACACTTTGTACTTTTTCTTATACATTAAATATTTGATTTTGCGTTATATATTATATGAATGTAGTTATGAACGATATTGTATAATCGCTCTAAGAAGATATGTATATGGATTACTGAAGATAGAAATTCTCATCGGATTGGCGTTTGGGTATACTGCTGGGCTGGAGGGGTCGAGAAGGCTACTCCAAAAAAAAACACCCTAATAGTAAAATGCAAGATATGAATGTGAAGACCGGGGGGGGGGGGGGGGGGGGGGGTGGAATTACCTTCTGTAGTTGGAATGTTAAGGGAATTAATGAACCAATTAAAAGGGGAAAGGTACTAGCACAGTTGAATAGATTGAAATCAGACGTGATCTTCCTCCAAGAGACTCATCTCAAAAGAGATGCTCAATATAGATTAACAGCAAAATGGATTTCCAAGGTATATCACTCTTCATTTATACACAAATCAAGAGGAGTTGCAATAATTATCCGTAAAGGTATACCTTTTAAACAAAAATTCTATAATAGAGGACAAAGAGGGTAGATATGTAATAATTACAGGGGAATTATATTCACAGAAAGTAATTTTGGTGAATATATATGCCCTAATTTTGATAACCCACTATTTTTTAAGAAAATATTTAATAATATTCCTATCTCCACTCAATATAATTTAGTTATTGGGGGTGATTTTAATTGTACCTTAGATAGCTACCTAGACAGGTCTTCTACAAAAAGGAAAGCTACCTCTAATTCAAGTAAACTTATAAATTGTTTTATTAATACATCGAATGTTAAGGATATTTGGAGATTAGATAATCCATCCGGACGAGAATACTCGTTTTTTTCGCTCGTACACGGAACTTATTCTAGGATAGATTATTTTTTAATAGATTCAAAATTATTACCTTTTACGTATGACGCAAAATATCACAATATTATTATTTCAGATCATGCGCCTCTTACATTTAAGATAAAACTAAAAGATATACTTAATAAAACGACTACTTGGAGATTTAATCCCCAGATATTAAAGGATAAGGACTGTTGTAAACATGTGACGGAACAGATTAAACTATTTTTTGAAACTAATGACAAATCGGAAACTTCACCATCGTTACTCTGGGACACATTTAAAGCATTTATGCGTGGTGCAATAATATCTGCACAGGCTTATCTTAATAAAGAAAATAGAAAGATGGAACAAAAGTTAGAACACGAGATAAAACAACTAGATAGTGAAAATATAAAACGCCCTTCTAAAGAGCTAAGTAACAAAATTGCAATAGCAAAATATAGACTAAATAAAATATATTCTAACCAAGTCATTAAACTATTTCAACAAACCAAACAAGTGCATTTTGAGTTTGGAGACAAACCACAAAAACTATTAGCAAGACAACTTAGAAAATTAGAAGATGAAAAATTGATACATAGAATTAGATCGGTGGAAGGAAATATATTGACGATACCAAAAGATATTAATGACAGATTTCTACAATATTATCAAAATCTTTATTCATCTAAATTAACAGGACAAACAGTGGATATGGAAACATTTCTACAAAAGTGTCAAATTAATAGTTTAGATCAGGAAGGTAGACATTTGTTAAACGCCGAAATAACAGTAAAAGATATTGAAGAATCAATTAGTTCGTTAAAGAATGGAAAAGCAGCGGGCCCCAATGGCCTAAGTGCAGAATTTTATAAAAAATTTCTAGATCTGATTTCCCCAAGATTATATACAGTATATAGATAAGCATATGAACAAGGTAAATTACCAGAATCTTTAAACGAATCTACAATTACACTTATTCCTAAGGCAGATAAGGATTTGGAAGATCCAGGATCATATAGAGCGATTGCACTTCTAAATACAGACCAAAAAATACTAACGAAAGTTTTATCTCGGAGATTAAGTTTGGTGATTTCTAAATTAATACATCAAGATCAAACAGGTTTTATCCCAAAACGCTACTCATCTCATAATCTCAGACGCTTGTTTAATATTATATATTCAAAAAGAGTACGGGACAGGGAATTAGCAGTTGTATCGCTAGATGCAGAAAAGGCATTCGATCAGGTGGAATGGTTATATTTATTTAATATAATGGAAAAGTTTCAATTGGGGGATAGATTCTGTAAATGGATAAGAATTTTATATTTGAATCCAACGGCAAGAATCTTAACTAATCAAATATTATCAGCTAAATTTAAGCTCTTTAGGGGTTGTAGACAGGGTTGTCCGTTATCGCCTTTACTATTTGCTTTGATGATAGAGCCTTTGGCGGAAAGAATCAGATCAGAACCTGAAATCTATGGCTATAATACTGACACAACAACTAACAAAATATCTTTATATGCAGATGATGTTTTGATTTATATTACAAAACTGGAAATTAGTATACCTAAGTTATTTAATGTTATAACTATCTTTGGCACATTTTCAGGATTTAGGATTAACTGGAATAAAAGTGAAATTATGCCTATAACAGGAATTAACTTAAATATATTACAACAATATCCATTAAAAATCGTTAAAGACAAATTTAAATATTTAGGAATTAATGTAACTAAATCTTATAATTCATTAATTAAATCTAATTACCCTCTATTATTAGATAAACTTAAAAAATATATTTTGTACTGGAAAACACTTCCCATATCCATGATTGGTAGAATAAATGCTATAAAGATGGTGTTTTTACCACAATTATTATATTTGTTCCAGGCTATTCCTTTTTTTCTCCCAAAGACCTTTTTTAAAAAAATAGATAATATTATTTATAGTTTTATTTGGGATTATAAAAATCATAGAATAAGTAAAAAACATTTATGTAAATCTAAGATAAATGGAGGATTAGCACTTCCAAATTTTTTATATTATTTTTGGGCAGTCCAGATTAAGAATATGAATTTTTGGTGGGTAAATATGGATTATGAACCAATGTGGTTAAAGATGGAAAAGGAAGATTGTTTACCCTATAATGTAGGCTCGGTTCTCTTTGCCCCAAAGGAAGTACAAAAAAAATTTATAGGGACAACCCTATAATTTATAATAATAGACGTATTTGGAAACAAATAGTTAAGACTTTACAGATAGATAATCTTTCACTTAGACTACCAATAATGAATAACCCATTATTTAAGCCCTCTATATTGGATGGAGGGTTTAGACATTGGGATGATTTAGGAATTAAAAGGATAGAGCACCTTTATAGAAAAGGAAAATTTCTTTTATTCCAAGAGTTACAAGATATCTACGGATTGTCTCCGCATCACTTGTTTAGGTACTTACAAATTAGAGATTATATAAAATCAAACACATTAGATTATAAAAATAAAGTACCAGGATTATTAGATGATTTGTTTAATTTACACCCAAATACAGAAAAATTAATAGCCTATATATATAACATAATCTTGGATAAGGAGAATCCAACAACTGAAACATATCGGCAAGCATGGGAAAAGGAAATCGGTTTATCCATAACAAAAGAAAATTGGGAAGAAAGTTTACAGCAAATACATTGGTGTTCGTTAAATGCCAGACATACATTGATACAATTCAAAGTATTATACAGATTACACTATTCAAAAACTAAATTAAATAGTATCTTTCACAATCTCTCTTCAATTTGTGATAAATGTAAGAACTTAGAAGCAAATTTAATACACAGTTTTGCTACATGTTCCAAACTGAATTACTACTGGACAGAAATTTTTAAGGTTATTTCTGAGGTTCTAAAAATTAGATTGGATCCAGACCCAAAGTTAATAATACTTGGGATTTTGGATTCAAATTCGGTACTTACAGGAAATCAAAGAAATTTCTTTGATTACTGTTTGATAATAGGGAAAAAAATCATATTGAAATTTTGGAAGGGAACATTATCCCCCACAATCAAAATGTGGGCAGCAGAGATGTTGGAGACGTTACAATTAGAAAGAATCAGATTTGTCCTATTGGACAAATATAATACTTTCGAACAAATATGGTCTCCATATATACAGTATCTAGAGAAGTAGCTGTTCTTGACGTCACAGCCTGACGGGTACCCAGCGGGATTTGATGAGAATAATTGATTCTTATACTAGGATTAATAGGCATGTCTTCATTGATATTATTATTTGTAATAGTTTTAGATACAATATATTTTGTTGATTTTCATTGACATATATATATATATATAATATTTTTTCACTTTTTGTTAATCTATAATCTTTTTTCCTTGCTCTATTTTCTTCTTCTTTTCTATATAATCAAATTATTATTTAATCACTTTCTTATTGATTTAAAACTATTCTATTCTTTTCTTTATTTCCAAAAAAATAGAAGATGATAACTGTCAATGGGTTATTTAAAAAATAATATGTAATTAAGCTGAGGTTTGTAAAGCTGTTTACATTATTGTAAATAGATTACTTCTAATAAAATAAAGTAATCAAAAAAAAAAAAAAAAAAAAAGTAATGTAAGTGATGTCATTTATACAGAATGATGGAATTAACTAACAAGAATAATTTTTGATCATTCATAAATTTATGTGTCATTATATATTATATAGCCAAGGGTTAGTCACCTTTTAAGCAGTCTGCCCTAATTCTCTTTGAAGTCAACAGAAAGTAATATTGGACAGGATATATACGGAGCGGCCAGCTCGGAGAAGTATCTCTCCTCATTAAACATTTTGAACTTCCCCTCAACACCTTGAACATTTTGAGCTTCCCCTCTACCCTTTATCCTTCCAATTCATTTGGAACATCTAAAATAAAAACGGAAAATGCAGGAAATACGCAGCAGGTCCGGCTGCAACAGTGAGAAGAGAAACTGTTGCTTCAGGTCTGAGGCCGTTTGTCAGAACTGAAAAGGGAGATAAAATAAGTTTGTCAAGCTGCAGGGAGTGTGGGGGAGAGGTACATCTCTGATAAGGTGAAACCCGGGTGACCATGAGAGATAGATAAGCTGTAACTAGGTTATCGAGTCAGTCAGTGAATGGGAGCACATATAGAAGGGGTGAACAATAGACAATTGACAATAGGTGCAGGAGTAGGCCATTCGGCCCTTTGAGCCAGCACCGCCATTCAGTGTGATCATGGCTGATCATCCACATCCACAACCCTGTTCCTGCCTTCTCCCCATATCCCCTGACTTTGCTATCTTTAAGAGCCCTATCTAGCTCTCTCTTGAAAGTATCCAGAGAAGCGGCCTCCACCGCCCTCTGAATCAGAGAATTCCACAGACTTACAACTTTCTGTGTGAAAAAGTGTTTCCTCATCTCCATTTTAAATGGCTTACCCCTTATTCTTAAACTGTGGCCCCTGGTTTTGGACTCCCCCCAACATCGGGAACATGTTTCCTGCCTCTAGCATGTCCAAACCCTCAATAATCTTATGTTTCAATAAGATTCCCTCTCATCCCTCTAAATTCCAGAGTATATAAGCCCAGCCGCTCCATTCTCTCAGCATATGACAGTCCCGCCATCCCGGGAATTAACCTTGTGACAGCAAAATAATGTAGGAGTTGTGAAATGCAGAGTTGGAGGACAAACCCATTGGGTCACATATCCTCCACTCCCCGAGAGAAAGAAAATGGACTAAAATAAAATGTTAATACTACAAATGAATGACTGATACAGATGGCGAAATCAAGTTACGTAAAGTGTACAATTCAATATTGAGTCCAGATGTAAACTCAGGTGCTGCTCCTCAAGATCGTATTGAGCTTGCTGTGACAGTAAAGGAGGCCAGAAGCTGAGAGATCAAAGTGGAAGATTCATGGGGAATTAAAGTGGCCAGCAGTGACTGAATGCAAGTGTGCAGCAAAATGATTACCCAATCTGTGTTGGTTTCTTCAATGTAGAGGAAAATACACTGTGAACACTGAATGCAGGACACTAGACTAGAAGAAGTGTATGTGGTGAGACTGTTTGGGTCTTCAAATGGTGGGAAGGGAGAGGTGACAGAACAAGTGTTGCAGTGCCTGTGGTTATAACAGGAAGAACTGTTAGACGGGATGGTTGGTGGGAATGGCAAAGCAGACGTGGATGTTCTGAAGGGAATGGTCCCTGAAAAATGCTGAAAGGGCAGGAAAGGACATTAGAATTTCATTGAAGATGATGAAAATTGCAGAGAATGATTTGTTGAATGAGGAGCTGGTGGGGTGGAAGGTGAGGACCAGGGGAACTCTACCCTTCTTCTGCCCCCGAGCAGAGGAGGTAAGAACAGATGCATGGGAAATGGATGATATGTAGTCACGGGCTTTGTTAACCATGGTAGATGGGGTGCAGGCGTTCAGAAAGAAAGAAGACATTTCAGAGGCACCTCTACAGAAATCTCATCATTGGAGCAAATACAATGGAGGCAGAAAAACTAGTTGAATGGGCTAAAATCCCTATTGGTGGCAGGGTGGGGCAAAGAGTGGTCAAAATATAGCAGTGGAAGTCAGATGTACCCTGATCTACTGAGTAATCCAGATTTCCAGCATCTGCAGTTTTTTTTAAATATTTCCTTTCTTTGGAACATGCAGTGTTCACTTTATTCATGTCTGAAAAAAGCTATCTGGGTGTTTTTTTACAATGTCTATGTGGCTTTCTTAGCTTCACCATTTTAACTGGAAGCAGTTCAGACATAGGATGAATTCCATACAGGCAGCTGGAACATATTTAACAAGTTATAGGGCAGAGAGACAATCACTGTGAAAGAGGGACCTATTTTTATTAATTTCTGTAGGATCACATCATGATCACATTGAATGGCGGTGCTGGCTCAAAGGGCCGAATGGCCTATTCCTGCACCTATTGTCCATTGATCTCTAGTGGGTAGGATAAACTGGAGCACTCTGTGGCTCTAGTATCATTCCCCAGTGCCAAGCTTATTCCCTATTTCCAGTTACAATATCTGTTGGAAATGTCAACTTTCAGCATCACCCTCACCTCACAACCTGCATCCTTTTCAGCTCTAATTTATGCCACTAAGTCTCTGATAAAACTCGTTCATACCACAGCACACACATTCCCTCTGGCTCCGCTAATGTAGTTATTCATTTGAGGCTGGGACTATGCTGATCAACTCAGTAGGCCAGTTAGCATCTGCAGAGGGAAATGTACAGACGATGTATTGGGTCGGGCCCCTTCTTTAGGTCTGGCTCAAATAAATTACTTGACCTTAAGGGCCTGTACCACTTGGCCATTATTTCAGCGACTGCCGGCATCATATCAGTGTCGCCAAAAGATTTTGAACATTTCAAAATCCAGCGGCAACAAAAAAATGTTGCAACACTTGAAAAAACACCGTGCGTCATACATCATACGTCATTACGCGTCACCGCCACATCACGTCGCGTCACGTCACATCATGCCTTGATTGTTTTGGTGAGCTGATGCGTCAGTCAATGATGCCGGCAGTCGCCAAAAAAATCGGCAAGTGGGACAGGCCGTCTAGCCTCACATTTCAGTCTGAATGGATTAAAGATTCCTTGATCCGCTGCATCCAGGCCTTAAAACACATCACTGCGATTGAAACACTTTCCTATTCAGCTGAGTAAGAGACTTCACTATAAACAATTGGACAATTAAACATATAAGCCATGCAGTGCTGCAGTTATCTATTGCCACTGTTACTCATAACTTTATAAACATTACATTACAAATTGAACTTTTGAAAATCTTAAATGGAATCTTATTTTTTTTAATTGTGAAGATGAATTATTAATGTAATTAATTCCATAGTTAAAGCAGAGCAAGGTTTATTTTTGCATTTAAAATGTCTCGATTCTAATTGATTTCCTGAGCACAATAGAGGGAATAATGGATTCCTTTGTCAATAACAATGGACAATAACTACTCTCACATCATTAGGATGGCACTCAGAATGACATTTAAATGATTTATAACCATCACACAAGCTTATGTTTTGATTATTCCCACCATTACTATTACTGCCAGTCTTACAACTACAGCGACCACAATTAACACCTATATTACAACTTTCAGAAGGAAATTACTGCTAAGTTTCACAGAGGCATATGGTAAGCAAGCAATGTCAAATAAAGAAAGGTTGGGAAAATTATTCAAGAGGGGCCTGAAGAAATATGCTAATCAACTAATGACCAATTGGGACATTTGTTGAAAACAGAATAGTTTTAAAAGGGTCATAGAGTCATAGATTAATACAGTGTGAAAAAAGGCCCTTCAGCCCAACTTGCCCACACTGGCAACAATGTCCCAGCTTCCCTAGTCTCGCTTGCCTGCACTTGGTCCATAACCCTCCAAACCTGCCGTATCCATGTACCTGTGCAACTGTTTCTTAAACAATGGGATAGTCCCAGCCTCAACTACCTCGTCTGGCAGCTTGTTCCATACACCCACCTGTGCGAAAAAGTTACCTCTCGGATTCCTATTAAATCTTTTCCCCCTCACCTTGTCCATATGTCCTCTGGTCCTCGATTTCCCCTACTCTGAGAAAAAGACTCTGTGAATCTACCTGATCTATTCCTCTCATAATTTAGTATACCTCTATAAGATCTCCCCTCATCCTCCTACGCTCCATGGAATAGAGACCCAGCCTACTCAACCTCTCCCTATAGCTCACACCCTCTTGTCCTGGCAACATTCTCGTAAATCTTTTCTGTACCCTTTCAAGCTTGACAATATATTTCCTATAACATGGTGCCAAGAACTGAACACGATATTCTAAATGCGGTCTTACCAACGTCATATACAATTGCAACATGACCTCCCAACGTCTATACTCAATACTCTGACTAATGAAGGCCAAAGTGCCAAAAACCTTTTTGACCACCTTATCTAGCTGCGACTCAACCTCCATGGAACCATGCACTTGTACTCCTAGATCCCTCTGCTCTACAACACTACCCAGAGGCCTACCATTTATTGTGTATGTCCTGCCCTTGTTCGACATCCCAAAATGCAACACCTCACACTTTTCTGAATTAAATTCCATCAACCATTCCTCCGTCCACCAGGCCAATCGATCCCGATCCTGATACAATCATTCATATTTGAAATGTGCTAAAATTGGACCTCAATTTCCTAATGACCTCTACTCAAATCAGTGCAATTCCCAACTGTCTTTTTGGATGAAGAAACTCTGATTGTATACAAATCAGTGAAGATAACAAGCAGGAACAGCAACCAATTATGAATGTTGGCCTTTGTTGCAAATGGAATAAGATTGAAGATCAAAAGATCAAGTGTGTAGGAAGGATTTGCAGATGCTGGTTTAAACCCAAGAGACACACAATGCTGCAGTAACTCAACAGGACAGGCAGCATCTCTGAAGAGAAGGAATGGGTGATGTTTCAGGTTGTGACCCTTCTTTAGGTTGTCATGGAAAAGGGAAATGAGAGATATAGATGATGATGTAGAGATATAGAACGAATGAATGAAAGATATGCAAAAAAGTAACAATGATAAAGGAAACAGGCCAAATAGCAAACAGCTTACAATGGCCTGTTTCCTTTATCATTATAACTTTTTGGTATATCTTTCATTCATTTGTTCTACACACACACACGCGCGTGCACACACATGCGCACACACATGCACATACACATGCGCACACACACACATAAATTACTTAGCAGCACCATAGAATTTCAGAGCAAGGAGCAGCTGCTGGAGCAAAATGAAAACAAATTGGTGACAAAACAGCATTGAGGGATGGTTAACGTTTCAGTTCAAGACTCTGCATCAGTACGGAGAATGCAGACAGGAGTCAGCCAGTATAAAGTTGTGAGCAGAATCTGACTGGTAATATGAGAAACTAGGTGAGAAGAGGGATGTTGAGCAGATGGTGCCAGCTAGGATGAGTGCATAGGGGTAGAATCAGAGGCTGGGAAGTGATATGCCAAAACAAATGTCTGCAGATTCTGTTGTCTAAATAAAGAAGGTGAGTTATGGCCAAGTGAAGACTCTACATTTTTAATAACTTTGGACTCGAATCATATAAAATGGTGCCAGAAATCTGAGAATTATTATGTACTGCCTCAGGGTAGTACGCTCTTTCTACTTAAGTATGATTGTGCCAATGTATAGTAAGATTTTACTGAACTGTATGCAAAAAATACATTTCACCGAATCAAGGTACATGTGATAATAATGCACCATTGAACCATTAATGCTGAATATTCAGGGACAAACATTTTCACTGCTCACAAGCCCTAGCATCTTGCCTCAAAATGGTGGTCAGGCATGACTGTAACAATGCGACCATGGAGGCACAGATGGAACAAGCATTTTCACAGACAAACACAGGAAAACAAAACACTGTTAGTTTAAGTGCGCTCTGCACAATGTGAAAAGTGATTCAGCAGTTTCGAGTCAGTTCTGAAGATGCCTCGTCAGCTGACTCAGTGTCAGCAGAGTGTCCCTTTAAATAGTGAAGAAAGCACCAAACTTGTTTAAAGTAGCCTAGTTATGTGGATCTTGGGCTTAAAGTGTGTAGCTTGCTGAAATTGACAACAGAAGTAGGTAGAGTTGTAAAGAGGTGCTTGCCTTCATCAGTTGGGGCATTGAGTATAAGAATCAGGAAATCTTGTTGAATCTTTCTAAAATGTTTGTTAGCCCACATTTGGAGCATTGTGTGCAGTTCTGGTCTCCTCATCACTGGAAAATAGTGGACGGTTTGGAGAGGGTGCAGAAGAGGTTTACTAAAATACTGCCTGGATTAAAGGGTATTAGCCATAAGGAGAGTTGGATTGTTGAGCGGAGACTAGATAGAAGTATATAAAATTACATGAGGCATTGATACGATAGATGGACAGAACTTTCTTCCCAGGGTGGAAATGTCAAAGGCCAGAGGGCACAGCTTTGAGGTCAGTGGGGAAATTTTAAAAGAGATGTGAGAGGGGGCGTTTTTTACACAGAGTGTGATGGCTGTCTGGAATGTGCTGCCAGGGGTGTTGTGGAAGAAGGTATGATAGTGGCATTTGACAGGCACCAGACTACGTGCAGACCCGTTTGGTCTGCTCACCCAACACAATATTCCACCACTCACCCATAGCCCCAACTGCGCAGGCGCGGCTGACGGGTTCCCGTTGTGATGCCCCTAATCCCCCCCCTACCTCAAGCCTCCCAACTCTGCCCCTTGCCCTTCCCCCTAGTGGGGGAGGCAGCGAGCATGCTGTAACCGGAGGGGGGTGGGGGCGTGCATGCTGGAGCCGGAGGGGGTATGGGGTGGCAGGGGGAGGGGGGGAAGGGAGGAAGTGGGGAAGAGCGAGGAAGGGGGGGGAGCTGCTGTAGCCTGAGGGCGGATAGGGGGGAGGCAGTGAGCATGCTGTAACCAGAGGGGGGGAGGAGGGGGGAGGGGGGGAGGCAGCGGGCCAGCTGGAGCCGGAGGTGGGGCTGGGATGGGGGAGGCACGAGCCTGCTGTAGCCAGAGGGGGGAATGGGGGGAGGCAGCTAGCATGCTGGAGCCGCGAGACCTCCTCCGGTCCCCGCACCAGCTCCAACCCCAGCCTATGGCCCGGGGGAGCTAAAAATTAAAATAGTAACAAACTTACCTCGGTTTAACGTCGTAACGGGGGAAGAAATGGCGGTTTGAAACTCTAGATAGGCCCCAAATGCTTGGGGTGTCTTTTGTGACGCCTGTTAAGTAAAGATGGCAAATGGGGGTGGGGCAAATGGGGCGGGCATGTGGGTGGGGGCGGGGCAAGTGGGGGCACTGTTTTATCTTTTGTTAAAAACTTTTAAATGTCAATAACATAAAATATATCATCAATCTGAACGTAACTCATTTCATTTACATCACAGGACAATGGTGAGTAAGGTGGGCCAAAATGGTAGTGCTATCCTCTACTGTTTTTGCGCAAATTAAGGTACAAACAAACAAACAAACAGACAAACAAGATGAGAGTTTTAGTAATATAAATTTAAATAGGCACATGGAAATGCAGGGAATGAAGGGGTATGAATCATGTGCAAGCGGAGGAGATTTGTTTAACTTAGAACATTCATTGCCTGCCAAAGGGCATGGTCCTGTTCTGTATGGTTTTATACTCTCTGTACTATTGCCCTTGTCCTACTGAGATTGGTCCACAATGGGCTTTGAGTTCCAGTTTACACTGTTATAGACAAAGTTGGCCAATACGTTAGTAATCATATCACTGGGTGGCTGCCTGTCACCAAAAAAAAGATTGGGAGTGCTGACGAGGAAGTGCCCAGCCTAATTTCATAATTGATGAAAACCTTTGCAATAAAACCAGTTACATGATATGGGTGGGGGCAATGTGATCCAATTTTCAGGCATTTATCCTTCTAAGACTTGCTAACCAGTTAAAAGGTCTCTTATTACATGGTATAGTTTGTCTTTCTGTACATATATACAACCTATTGAAATAATATATGGGTTTCTTAAATGATCTATGTATAGTCCTTATGAAAGGCAGCTTTGAAAAGACTGTTTAGTCACAGCTAGATGCATCTTGCCTGCAGCGTTAAAATGAGTCTACAAATCCTTCTATCTGCAGCTTTTCTTGGTTCTGCAGGAATGGGGGATGGGTTTTTCTACATTATTCAATGCCATTCTGTGCAGCGTCTACCACTCTCAACAATCAACGAATGTCGTGAAATGCTCCCCACCTACTGGCACAAGGGACTTCTTAACACCTTGTCCTGTGTATTTGATTCTGAATGGCATTCTGTGCAGGGGCAGGTTATAAACCAGATGATACAGGGGTTTTATTATATGCTCAACCCTTACCCTCCCCCTATTAATGCACACTCACCAGCCACCATCATCACTCCTTCTGCCTTCATGGTATTTTGTGTCAGTAATAAAATGGAAGTATCTAATGAGCCTGACTTGTGGCTGTTCAATTTCAAACTTTACAACAAGAAAAGAAAAGAGAGGGAGGAGAAGGAAAAAAGAGATGACACATGAACAATCTTAGCTTCTCACAGTGCCATAACAGGGCTCCGAATTTTGGTGAGTTTCTTCCCACAATCCTGGCAATCACAATGGAATGTGTAGGAATCCTACAATTTAATTGTAAAGTATAAAAATCGCAATATTAATGGAAGAAATAAGGATAAATGTTGAGATAATACCTATTGTTATGACCATAATTTAACATTTCTCTTGCTAATACTTTTAAATAAATGCATGCAATTATCTCTTACTGTATTCTCTGTAGTTACTGTTTGTACACACTTTTTCTTGCATTTTGTCGATATGCATTTTTTTTTCTTCTCAGATTCTTGGTTAATTTGTAGAACTATTCCAGAGCATTCTATTAAAGGAGCAAAAAAGAATAGAACTGATGAAGGAGTGAAATAATGAATTAAAATATATATTTAAAAAGTAACGTACAATCAAATAACTGAACGCATGGAATTGAAACTAAGTGATAAAGAATTTGTAATCTTTAAATAAACATGCCATTCAAATGTTTCATGAAATAAAAGGAGTTGGCTCATACTCATTGTAAAAGAGTTTGCCAATCCTTTGTGGTCTGGTGTTGCGACAAATTTGAAAAGGTGATGCCTTTTTTGTCCTTTCAATCTTCTTCTTCTTTATGGCAGCACTTCTGCTTACTGTGACCCAGTCAACCAAGAAAGGCTCCTCAGAGCAAAGCTGACAAAGGCTGAGAAAGAGATACAACCCCCATTTACCCAGTCTGAACTTTGGCACAAGGTGGTTTTTGTTTAATCAATCGTGACACCTTCTCAAAATCACTTACCAAGCACCTGCTGAATGGGAAAAAAACCTCATTGGAATTTTTGACAAAATGCCAGCAATATATTGTAGTATCTGACATTTTTGTTCACAATGCACAAGCAACAATCCAGTATTTTTTGGATAAATTAGATCAATTTGTTGGTCCTCAGAATTCTTTTTAGTTTCCATAGGCCATTATGATGCTGAACATTGACAATGCACACTATCCAGTAGAGTTAAGATTTGTAACCAGTTAATAAGAGATATTCTGGGGAATTCAGAAACATTGCCGAATAATAATCTACCAGTCTGAGAGGTAAACAATACTGTCAGTTTCTAAGCACAGAGTAAGTTCTCTTTACATCCTCACAAGTGACTGCCCAATGCTGAAGGTATATTTTCAGGTTAATTATACACTCTAATTAACAATGCACCAAGTTCAACAGGACTGGACAGAAATAAACAGTCTGCACAGCGGTTAGAGCCAATTGATTCATAAAACAACTTTTATTATTGAGCAATATAAAAAAAACCTCGCACACATTCTTAATTAGCTTCAAATTTTAATCATAACAAAATGATTTGGATGCGAGAAACAAGGAACTGCAGATGCTCGTTTACAAAAAAAGAAGACATAAAGTGTTGGAGTAACTCAGCTGGTTAGGCAATATCCCTGGAAAACATGTATTAGATGACATTTCGGGTTGGGACCCCCTCTGACTGACTAAATGAGTTGGAAGGGGGGGGAAGGGTGGTTGGAAGAAATCTAAAAGATAGCTAGAAGAGATTTGGAAGCTGTTGCTAGTCATCATCTACATTAGAATAGATTACAGGATTTTGTTGCCCCATTCTCCATGCCAACTCCGAAATATGGTCCAGGTATATTAAGTTTAACTGTCCTAATTTGAGTTATAAAATGTGCAATATGTTGCAACAGTTTATGTGCCATTATTAGCTTAGTTAATATCTAGAGTTGTTGACTGATAATGAAAACTGGCTTGATTAAGGACTGCTTCAATAAAAACCCTGCCCTACTGGATATATAATCCCATTGATTTGCTGGAAGGTAGGTTAATTAGCTGCTATAAATTATCTGAGTGTTTGTTGGTGGCAAGAGAGTCATGGTGAAGTTGATAATATCTGAGAGAGAATTGGAGGAATGAAGCAGGTGGGATTAATCTGAGTTCCGCCATAAAGAGCTGAATGGCCTCTTGCTAACATGTAAGAAAATATATGCCTAAATATAACAGGGGTTGGAATTGGCGATGGTATGGCATATTCCCACAACACCATCCAGTCTCGTTGTTGAAAATAAGAATCTGTTAAATCTCAGATTTCAGGCTCAGGAATGGAAGATGATCTTGGGTGAACTCTGGGAAAGCAGGTTGTCTTGCATGGAATTCTTAACAGAGCAAGGTCAATTAACCTACCAACCCACGCATCAATGGAATCACACACTTGTGCATACACACACGCGTACACATGTACATACACACATGGCAGTAAAGATCAGAGTAGAAACATGGAACTGTGGATGCTGGTTTACAAAAAAAAACCAAAAGTGCTTGAATAGCTCAATGAGTTCGGCAGCAACTCTGGAAAAAATAGATAAGTGATGTTTTGGGTTGGAACCCTTCTTCAGACAGGAAAAACTGAAAGGTCACAACCCAAAAGGTCACCTATCCATGATCTCCAGAGATGCTGCCTGATCCAATTAGTTACTCCAGCACTTTCGGGTTTTTTTTTGCAGAAAATATCAATGGTACAAATTTAATATCCACACTGTGATTCTGTATGCAGTGGGACTAGATTAATTAGCAAGATTATTAGAATGTAGAAACTTTGGTTGTTTATTTTTCCATCTTCATTACAAATGTAACACCTTTCCTGCCCTTGCTGCATCTAGTTCTCAGCATGGATTAATCCTAGAACCTTCAGTTTTGCATGGGTAATTACTTGTTTAAGCATATATTTGCTAATTCTACTTTCGAATTCCTTTGGCAGGATTTTAGAATGACGCTGAACTTAGTACCTACAGTATCTTGAACATCAGCATTCTCAGTTCATGCTGATTTATTTATGTCATTTTCCCGGTCTTTTTCCAACGTAAGAGAAATAAGAAAACTAAAGGGCCTTGGTTTAAATTGAGAGGGGAAAAATCTTTACACAGGTGAATATGAAACGAGGTACCAGAGAGAGTGGTTGATGCAGGTATAATAACAACATTGTTGTGTTCTTATTGTACAATAGAGACATTTGAACAAGTACACGGATAGGAAAGGTTTAGAGGATACTAGACCAGGTGCGGACCCATTGGGCTTGTCCCCCAAGGCAATATTCCACCACTGACCATAGCCCCCAACTGGGCAGGTGCAGCTAAGGGGCTCCCATTGTGACGCCAGAAAATCCCCGTTGTGACAAGAGTCACGGCAACCCTCCATTAACTGCACCTCACCATCCCTTCCTACCCCTATCTTCCTCCATTCCCCCTCTTCCCAGCACTCCCTCCCCCTCCTCTTCACCTTCCCTCTTCTTTGCCCCCTCCTCCTCCCCTCCCCCACTCTCCCTCGCCTCTCCTTCCCTCTCCTTTTCCCTACCCTCAGTCACTCCCTCCCCCCTCCATAACCCCTCTCCCTTCCCTATCCCCTCTTCTCCCTCTGTCTCCCTGCTCCCCGCTCCTCCCCTTCCCCTATCCCACTCCCCCACTCCCCCTCCTCCCCTCCCCCACTGCCCTCCTCTCCCTCTATCCCCCACTCCCTACCTGCCCTCCCCCTCCTCTCACTCTATCCCCACTCCTCCCCCACTCTCCCTCCTCACTTCCCCCACTTTCCCCTCCCTCTCCCCTCTCTACCCCTTCCTCTCCCTCTCCCCTCTCTACCCCTTCCTCTCCCTCTATCCCCCTGCTACCCCACTCCTCACCTCCCCCAATCCCACCCCTCCACAATGAAAATTGCAAAGTTTTATTTTAAATGAAACCTTCCCCCTATCCCACCCTCCCGCAATGAAAATCACAATGTTTTTTGAAAATGAAACCTCCCCCTATCCCACCCCTCCCCACAATGAAATGTTTTAAATTTAAAATTACCTGAACACAATGTTAACTGTTAATGAAAACAGAATAATTTGACTAAAACAGAGGTTTTTTTGAAAATCTTGATTTTTTTAAATGTAAATGACATTTGGGATCCCATTGTGACATAATTGTGAAGTCGACAAATGCGGCTGACAGGCAGGGCAAGTGGAAAAGTGGTTTGAAAAGTGTTTTTGTAAAGTTTAAAATGACAATAAATTGTAAATTAATACATCAATCCGAACATAACTTGTTTATTTTACATCCCAGGACAATGGTGAGTAAATTGGGCCAAAATTTGTAGCGCTATTGTGTACCATTTTGGCAGGGTTTAGAATATCACGCACACACACGCATGCGTGCAAACAAACAAGATGAGAGTTTTAGTAATACACAAGACCAAGTGGGACCCGTTGGATCCCTGTCACATGGGAGGCCTGGTCCCCCAATGCAACCCGTTCCCCAACGCAATGTTGCACCACTAACCCGTAGCCCCCACGTGAGGCAAGGTCCCCCAACTCAACCTGTTGCCGACCGTAAGATTCTAACAATCTAACAAATGCCTCCCCCAGCACAGGACTTAAGAAGAAATGCAATTGCACTTCCCCAATTGCAATACCAATTCACTCTCCCCCTCCTGTCATGCCAGGAGCTGGAGTAAGTGTTGTATGATGGCAACATTGTTGCAAATGTCAGGTGGAGGACTGTGATATCCCATTCAGGTGAAAAGTTGGTGTCAGCACAGAGTGTTCCTGTGTTGCAACTTTGTATCATAGTTTGATGAAAGCTGGCAGGAAGGATTTTAACAGTAAGAATCTTGTTAAAGTTGGCTTTTTTAAAGCTTTAAATATCAATAATGTGAAATATAACATCAAATGTGAATAAACTTTATACGAACGACCATTGGGAAAAGCCCTGTAACATTCTGCAAAAATGTTTGCACTATTGTGAACCGTTTTGGCATAGGTCCTGAGATGACAGACAGACAAACAAGTCGAGATTTTTAATAGTATATGGATACTAGATCAAGTGGGACCCATTGGGCCCAGTTGGGCCCCGTTACCCCAACGCAATATTCCACCACTCACCTGTTCCCCCAACGCCACCCGTTCCCCATATGCAATATTCCACCATTCACCCATAGCCCCCAACTGCACAGGCACGGCTCATTTCCCCACAACCCCCAGCAATCCCTCCCCCTCCTCTTCACCATCCCTCTTCTTTACCCACTCCTCCTGCCCTTCCCAACTCCCTCCCTCTCCTTTCCCCTACCCTCAGTCACTCCCTCCCTCCCTCCATATTCACTCTTCCCTCCCTACCCTCCTCCTCTATTTCTCTGCTCCACAACTCCTCACATCTCCCCATCTCACTCCCTCACCAAATACAATGTTTAAATAACATTTCACCTTGTCCCATCCCCCACTCCCCCCCCCCTCACCCTACAACAATGTAACACATTTCTCAAAGCACTGGGAGTCCTGTCATTTGTTAACATTGTAACAGGCAGGGCAAGTTTTAAAGTGAAAAGTTAGATTTTTTGAAGTGAAAAGTGAATTTTTTAAAGTTTAAATGTGAATAACTTGTAAAATATAACATCAATCTGAATGGACCGGAGATTTTTCTTTTATGTAAATGGGATCTCATTGTAATTACATTGTGTGGTGGAACACTGCTGATGGGCAGTTTATGTAAATTAAATCCCATTGTGACATCATATGCTGCAAACTGCCAGTGGAACACTGCTGACAGGCAGTTTATGTAAAGGAGATCCCATTGTAACATTATACACTGCTAATTGCCAGTGCAAGGTCAAGTGATTTTTGTCCAACTGGATTTTTAAATTTTTAAATGTGATAACGTAAAATATACCATCAATCTGAATGAAACTTGATACACCACACCCCAGGACAATGGTGAGTAAGGTGGGTAAACTTGTAGCACTGTCATGTACCATTTTGGCGTAATTTCAGGATCATCCGGACAGACAGACAGACAGACAGACAGACAGACAGACAGACAGACAGACAGACAGACAGACAGACAGACAGACAGACAGACAGACAGACAGACAGACAGACAGACAGACAGACCGACCTAATGTGGACAAATGATACCAGCTTTGATGGGGTTTCTAGATGGGTTTCTTTGTCGGCATGGACAAGTTGGGCTGTAGGCCATGTTTCCATGCTGCATTACTTTATGGGTCCATGACTGTAGAATTAAGTAAGTAAGGCCATGTAGCCTAAGATATCGCTTAGGTTAATAATAATGCAGAATTTGCCTAGCAGCAGAAAGAAATAGGTTGACATTCACACAGCCTGTGAAATTCTAGGGGTGAGAATTATTGTGAGGGAAAGATGTGATGAAAAGTGGTATATAAGTGGAACAAAGGGGAAATATTGTGACCTGTCAGAATTATTCTAATATTGCAGCTGGCTCTGTTAAGAATAGAATGAAGCCGTATATTATAATTTTCTTTCTTTGCTTCACGAAATTTAATTCATTCTTTACACTGGAGGTAGGACAGTGCTTGCAGCTGATAATAGCTTGGAATAAGAATGACTTGCTTAAAATGATTGGCAGACTGTTGCAGCAGGCAAGAGCAGGTCACATTGCAGTTGAGCATGACATCACCATTTTGGTTGAAGCTGCTGCTGCTAAGCTAAGTATGCAGTAGCTAGAACTAGGGATTTCCATAACTCACAGAGGTAATTCAGGCTAATGTGATGAATACATTATTGATCCCAATTATTAACCCAAAATAGTACATCATTTTTGCATCCTGATAATCACATAAAACTACTTTTCATAATTGTCTTGCAGAATACTTTAGTATTATTAAAAATTAACTTTAACAAATAATACAAAAATGTAAACTTATTGCCAGAAAATACCTATGATTTTTGTATTATCATTTTCTGTTCCAAAACTAAGTCCCAATTAGCTATATCAATGCTTAAAATTGTTTTACATTATATTTGTGCCAATTTACTTCCTCATTAGTCCTGTGCTTGCAGACCTGTTACGCTGCTACAAGTAAGAATTCCCATATCATTCCACTCTTGGTACATCTGACAATTAAACACGCTTGACATATGAATAATTCGAAGTAGGACACTGTTGCTCAATTGACCTTCACCAGAGGTTTGTATTACTGAAAAATATGAGGTCCAGGACAAGATGCATAGTTACATGTTGATTCTTTTTTAAACACAATTTTAAATATTGAGATGTCACATTGTTTATCTAAGAAGACCAATTTTATCTGAATGTATAATTGTCCAAGATTGTCTCATGACACAGTAAAATGTCTAGGGAAAACGTGAGATGCATTTTAATTTTAAGCTAGCCAATAGACCTAAAGATCCTTCAGGAATAGTTGTACTATTAAGGTAACTTTGCCAGTAGGATTTAAAAAGGTTGAGAATTGTAACTTCTCAATTCACTGACGAGATGTTTGAAGAATTTAAGCAGTTCAAAGGAAAGTTGCTGGAAATCCATGATCTGCCATTTTTTCCAATTTGTATCATGCCCAATTTCCCACTGTCTCAAAAGAAACATTCGTAGATTATAGATTTCCCCCCTAATATCATCCTTGGGACTCAAGATCATGGATCTTTTGAGCTGCAGTGGTGAAAAGCCAACGATCATATACCCCACCTAGTGGATGGTCTGAGAAATATCATATTTTCATTTGTTATTAACTATCTCAGCACCCAATTGGGTTAAGAATGAAACCGCAGAATCTTCTTCACACTTGGAGGAAAATGTAATCCCATTTAAGCATCTTTTTCTCCACTTTGAGCTTAAACAAGAGTTTGGTTGAGAATCATTGAGGTATTATTAAGGATGATCATATCCACAGTTGAAAGCAAAAATACTAATCTGTTATGCACAATGAGTTCAATCTGAAGTTTGAAATCACTATTGCTTTATAAAAATATGCAGTGAGTAAATGATTTGTTGAATTCAAAAACTGGATATTTATTTTACCTTTGCCTCAATAGAAGGTTATATGCTTTGACAATGCTGAACATCATACAGAGTGCTCTTATACAGACTGGTTATGATATGTTGGCCTGCTGAATGCTCGTAAGATTAATAACCAACGTTTTCCCTTTGTATGGAACTGATAGCAGTTACTGACAAAATGGCTTCTGTGAAAATGAACCAATTCCCCATTTCATTAGCTTGCAATCAACGGTTAAAAGTTTTTGCTTAAGTGTAGCTGTTTTGTAAATTTTATTTATTGATGTGAATTTCAGTGACTGTACAAGGCAAAGAATGAACAATGTGAATCTAAATGTAGATTAATATTATATTAGAGGCATTTTGTTAAAGGAAGGATCAAGTCATTAAAACTGTGATTACCATTGTGGTATTCTGTCTGCATATACTTGACTGCACTCTTTTTTTTACAAAGTTAGAGAAAGCTAAACAATAGTAAAATGCTGTTCTCAGATATAACTGTTTAAATATTATAAATATTTGAAGTTAATCAAGAATCTGCAGTGATAGTATTTATTATTTTAGCATTTTCAAAAAATGTATTGGGAAACCTCTCTGTTTTATTGGTAGCCTACGAATTGTTCGACACTTGGCAAAGTAGTGAATTACATTTAAAATATCTTGTATCCAAGAATGACATCATCTGCACCAGTATTTTTATGGGTGATAGCTTAGAAAGTATCCAGGTCGACAGTAAATTGTTTACTGTGGTGTGGCGTTGCTTTAAAAGTAAATTGTCAAGAATGATTTAAATGTTCTTGTCTAGCAGGCGAAAGAGTTAACAGTGGTTGGGTTCACTGGGGAATTAAGGGCTGCATATATTCGCATTCCAATCCTGTCTTCCTTAGCTTTGCAAGCAGTTAGAATTTTCGGTGCCTGAGCGATCTGTAACATAGGTTATTGATTTCTGGTCATATGGTTTGGGTAATTGTCTCCAAAATGCGTATCCTTACAGCTTTCACACAATGGCAGGAAGCACTGTTCAATGAATAGCAAAGGGGGAAATTGGTGGATGGGTGAGGGTGATTTCAGTTTGCTTATCACTCAGATTTTCAGCCATCTGTTGGTCCCCCCTTGCAGCTAAGAAGAGAAAGAGAGGGAGGGAGAGAAAGAAAACAAGAGAGGGAAAGAGAGGGAGAGAGAGAGAGAGAGAGAGAAAAATAGAGCGAGAAAGAGAGATCTCAGTTGCTCTATTTCAAATCAGCCTTTCCTTTGTCCCTCTTAGTAACTGTGGAGCCAATCAGCCAGCGGCTGGGCAGGCAGCTGGGAGTGGGTTGGCTGAGGCTGTGGCACGGTGCGCTCCAGCAGCCTGTGAGAGAGCAGACAAAGGCCGAGCTTGGCAGCAGTTGCGGTGATCTTGTTCCCATTCGCTGTGCAGCGCGGAGCTTGCGTGCGGCGCAGCACCAGCACCAGCCCCTGGCGAGGAGGCGACCCGGCATTGGGCCGTACCACTGAGGGGAGAGCCGGAGGGGGGGGGGGAGCAAATGACAAGGCAGGAAGCTTAACTACATGTGCTTTATCTGCATGTAAACATTTCGCTTTTGCATTCAAAGGGGAGCACTGACGAGCCCAGAGATTAAAGCCATGGCTGGAATGCACCTTTTGCATTGATTGAGTTGCAAAGGAGCTACTGGTGACTTTTGCCTTTACAGACAGTTTTAATTTGCAGCCCAGAGCTGGTTTTGACCCCCCCCCCTTGCATGCAGTGGCACTGCCTTGTGATGTCAAAGGTTACTGGTCAGCCCCCCTTCAGCTCTTAAAATGAAGGCTAGCCTCTTGCTTCAAGGAAGTCCAGAATCGTAGAGCTGGTTTCTACATTCATCCCATGACTGTTAAACTATTCTCGTCCAATCCCCCTCATTTGAATCACGAGCATTTAAAGTCAGCAAGAAATAACAGCAACAACAAAAAAAAAATCAAACATAGGGGTTTCTTTGAAGAGCACATCTGAAGCAGGCTTTCAGAAATATTGTAAAGTGGAAGCTGTATGATAGCATTTTATATAAAAGAGTAAATATTAATACTGCGTAGACAATGTACAACACAGTTTGGAATATGGACAAATCTGATGCAGACTGGAGAGAAGTGATGATGCCCTATTCAACAGAGTTAATATTCTACATTGAAATGGATCCTCCAGGTAACACGTCTTCATATTTTACCTTGGTCTGTTTGTTCTTGCAATCTTAGACTACTTAAAGCTTGAGTTTGTTGGGGTTTGCTCTCCCTCTTTGTTCCTTTGTGATTTGACTGGTCTGTTCATAGCCTTTGCCGTGTACTGTCTATTGCTGGTCGGGCCTGTTTCCCATTCTTCTGAGCTTTACGTTGATTTTTTATCGTTTATTCCTTGAAAAAAGCTTTTGGATTGTCGGATATTGAAATAGAACCTGTACAGACACTTCCCCACTCGTGAAATGACACAAGGCATTGTTTATTCATATTGGAATTAACATATACTGTCTGAAACTTTGTAACAATAACTTGAGTAGGAAATATATTTTGAATTTAGAGTTGCTTGGATAATTCATATTTTAAAAGCAGCCTTTGGGCAGTATAAACTGGTCTCTGTGGGATGGCAGAAACCTCTTATCATAAGCAGGAGAGGGAAAGTTTTGCGTGCAAAGGAATTGTGTGAACAGCATAAACGATAAGAGGAGTTCTTTGTTAGCCATATCAGTCCCGAATATGGAATTAAAAAGTGTGCATTGTAGAATTTAAGCATTATTTCTAATGACTAACACTGCTATTGTCTTTGTTTTTGGATAAGGAAAAGATAAGGGGAACATTGAATGATAAATCTTGCAGGAGATTAAGAAGAACGCTCACCCTAATTACTGCATACTATGGTTGAATTCTGAAAAAACAGTCTAATTAGCATCACTGACCCGTTGACAATGGAATATAGTTACATTTACAATTTAGCTGTTCAGATTTTTTTTTGTGAGTGAAAAGTGGCATATAATTTGATTTCAAAATAGTAATCCTGCCATCAGAATATCCATTTTGTATGCAGTCTGGGGTTGGAAGGGATTAATTTTGAAAGTTTCCAAGATACTATGGTTGTATTGGAGTCCATAATGAAAAGACAAAAGTTTAATAATGCTCCTTTCTTTAAAATGGTACTGCTGACTTTTAGACAAAGAATGCCAGCAGAATAGGAGACAATGAAGAGGGCAAGGATCGAACCATGTTCACATAGGAATTGAGGGTAATGATGGGGTGGGGGAGGAGGAGTTTCAGCAGGTTTTCCACTTTAATATTTATTGAAGAGAAACATGAGTCTGCTTGAACTTGGCAATATTTCTGTTGGAAGCTCTGGTATGCTTTATGAGGTTTGAATGCATAATCGGTGTGAACTCAGCACCACCCTGATCCACTGGCCAGTCTCTTCCCAATAGAGTGCTGTACAGACCATGAAATCCTGCTAGCTTGGGACTTCTGGATGTGATTGTAATGATAAGAGTTTGGCCAGACTTTCCTTACCCCCCCCCCCCCCCATTCTCCCACCCACTTTCTGGCTGCAGCTCCCTTTGGCTCACCGCAGATCACATTGCAGTGTCTAGGGATTTTTAGGTGAGATTATAGAGGCAACAGCTATTTCTGCAGCAACCCTTTTTAACCTTTATTTTATACTTGGTGATTCAATGTAGGAGATGTGTTAAGAGCAATTTAAAAATAGTTGATGTATCCTTTTAAAGCAATGCATTACATCTTAATCCTATCAATTTCAATGAAACAGGTTTGCTGTCTTGCTGCTAAATAATCTGTTGTCCAGTATCTGCAAAGATATTTGTTAAAGCAGCGATATTGATCTGAATGCATTAAAATGTGAAGCATAGTCAGTTTTATTTTTGCAAGAAAAATTACGGCCATGCTCCAGATTGGGAACTAACGCTCTATTGCTGGCAAGAATATCATTTGCATTCTGAAGATGTACAGACATCAGTCCTTGCAAATGATGTCACTCATATTTGAGAAGACAATAGCGCACGGAGCAAAACTCCAACAAAAGTCAAGTGTATTTCACTAAGACCTCTCCAAGAGTTAAAAGTTAACTATGCAGTTGCATCAGAACAGTGGCCTATTTGTAGCCACTATTTTTATTTGCATACTGTTACCAGATCCAGTGTAATAGGAATTAACACCACCTATATAATATTTTTCCGGCCTTCACATCCCAATGGGACTTGGCTGGGTACATTATTCAAGCTAAGATTACACAAGCAGTGAAGGGAGCTGGTGGTGTTGGGAGGGGGGATGGGGGTGTCATGTCTCGGCCCTTGATAATGTCACAGCAGCAAGTCTCCTTAAAACAGCTGAGCTTTGTGTTAGTGTTCTGTCAGGGTGTCGGTTAACTGCATTGCTGCATTTGATTCACTTTTGCCATCCTGGAGCTTGACATTAAAGTACCAAGTCCTGTATGAAAGGCCACTGTATCATTGCCAGTAGCCTAGATAATCCTTGGATCAATTTTTAGACAAATTTTGTTATGCTTGTATTTCTGTGTTTATTTTCTCCTTGGCCAAATTCTTTTTTGTTATAGAGGTTAAAATATAATATGACAGGGCATTTTTGATACTGCACACAATTAGTTGCAGCAGTGACAGGGTATTTGTAACAGGCAATTAGTAACAGGGTATTTGTACTTATTGTCTGATAAAATGCTAGTGATATGTTCACAACTCTATTCATACATTCTTGAGTTCTTCCATTTGAGTTTTCATCTATGCACTTTTAAAGTGGAAATAATGCTTTGTGATAGAAGCAGCAATATTGTTAAGCTATATTTGCAAACAAATCTTTACAGTTGTCCAGAGTGGGAAGGCTCAGCAGGGTTTAAGCTTATGAGTTACTTGGCCAGTTTGCCATAGATAATTTTAGGGGAAAGATATGATATGTCCATAAAACAAAATAACGTGACTTAATAAATATATCTGTTGGAAGCACTTTGCTCACAGATTGAGTTGAGCTAACCTAGCCAAAGTAATTAATCAAGCTGTGTAAAAATCAATACAACTAATTGTGTTTCCTGCTTCTACAAACTTGCTTCCCCCTTACTTCATGTCTCTTTTATGTTAGCTTGATACAATTGTCTGAATTGACACAACTTTAGCAGAACAATGCCAGCCCGCCTGTTGGGGTTGGTGGTGTGATGGTAGCTTTTTGGGATGGAGGTGGGAGAAATGGACGTAACAAGGCAGTGGTAGTGATATTTTCTTGTATGGCAGCTGTACTCAAATAGGATTGGCATTTTTCTTGTCTGGAGGACATAACCAACAAACAAGGAGCTATGGGCAAAGAAAGCTCCTTCCATGGAATAATTAGCCTTAAAGGCCTTTGTTGGATTAAGCTGGACAGATAGTTCATGCACACTGACAATAGATACCTTGTAGGAGTGACTACCAACTTTAATTCAGAAATTGCCTCTTCTGGGGTTTTGATGCACTTCCAATATTATTTATACCTGCATTTCGGATTCCTGTGCAAGGCTGATAGTAATTGTATGACTAAAACAAAATGTTGAAGGTATTTCTGAAAGATACAGAATTTCTAAACCAAGCTGCTTTTGTGCTAACAAGAGTAATGTTGTCAGACTTTGGAGATATTGGTGTTCAGTGGCACAGCTGTTAATGTTGCTGTCTCATAGCACCAGGGAGCTAGGTTTGAGCCTAGCTTGGGTGCTATCTGTGCAGAGTTTGCACATTCTCTCTGTGAACACATGAGTTTACTCTGGATGCTCTAGTTTCCTCCCACATCCAAAGACAAGCTCATAGATTAATTGAGTACTCTAAATGACCCCGCAGTATAGGTTAATAGCAACAAGAATCAAAAGGGAGATGATAGATTGCTGATGCTGGAATCTTGAGGAAAGTACAAACTGCTGGAGTTATTGAGCAGGTCAGACAGAGGCTGTGGAGGGAAATGGGAGGATCACATTTCAGGTCAGGCTCTTTTTTAGAACTGATGGAATAGAGGAGGAAAGCTGGTTGAAAAGGATAAAGGGAAGAGGTGGTCAAAGGCTAGTATGCATTAGGCAAGTCTGGGTATGGAAGAGGTGATTGGTAAATGAGTCGGGGAGAGAGAAAAGGTGGAGACAACTAAGGCTGGATATGGCATGAACAAGGGGTGCAAAGGGTAGAATCTGATTAAAAAAAAAAGAAAGGTGGGGAATCAAAGCGAATTATGGTGGATAAATGGGAGATAAGAGACATGAGGGGAACTGGTTGGGCTGCTGTTTCAGGATGAAATGAGTGGTCCTGAGACCTTGATGGGGAATGAAAGAGTAAAGGGAATTGGATGTCCATGTTAATGGTCCAGTGGTGGGTGCCAAGAAATTCGAAGTTGTTGAGGTGAAAGTGCGTCTCTAAGATTTCCCAGATCAGAAGTCCTGTTTGTGGATTTTGCAACTTATGGTAGAAGCGAGAAGCCTCACATTGGGGGCTGTGGAGGTAAGATTGCGGGGACTGATGAGATCTGTGATGGTTTGGGAGACAGTGGCTGATATTTGTCGGTGGGGTTGTGGTGAAGGGATGGTGTCAAAGATGGTGTCCTAACCTCAGTCCACCAGACTACAATGACATCACCCTTTCCTGCAAGTTTGAAGTTGGGATTAGAGCACAGTGAGTAGAGGCAGTGTGTTCAGAGGGGTGGAGATTGGATTGGAGAGGGGACTAGAGAAGTCAAGACTGTAAATGTCACAGTGGCAGCTGAAAATAAAAGAGTCGAAGAGGGTAGGTGGCTGGCAGGCAGGGGGTGTCCAAGAGGAAAAGTCAATGAGTGTTGGAAGTGCGAAAAATGTTCATCAGTGGTGAGCCATGACTCCTTGCCAAAGAAACAGGCATGGAGGCAGAGGCAATGAAAGAAGAGTAAGACATCATAATGGGTTCAGAACTGTGCCCCAGCCTGTGCTGAGGAAAGATAGCTGAGTATCAGAGGAGAGTGCGGAACTAGTGAAAAAATGATACGGGTAGGGACTGGGGCCACACCGCTAGATCCCACTTCTCTTCAAACTGGGGTCCCCAGCACCATGGAAAGAAATGGGAGTTGAGGCAGGTTGAATTTGGGTTATATTTGATTCGTGCATGACTTCCACATTTCAGCGTTAATCAATTTAGGATCTTGCTTTATATAATTTATGTAAACATTTCAAGTCTTAAATGTGTTAATATTTTACATCTGAAGCCAATTTTACTTGATACGTTGCAGTTTCTAGACCTCAGACCTGTATCCCTTTCCCTTCAAAGAAGCTAGAATAATCAAAATAAAATGATTAAAAGGCAGGAAGCACATGAGAGAGCGAATTCTTCATTAACATTCTTAAGACAAAAGCAGAAATCATGGAATACCTTTTTTACGAATCCCCATTCCATTTTGCCACACCATTTTAGAAAAATACATGTCATTAAAGATTCAGTGTTATTGTGAAAGAACTGAAGGATAGTATAAGTAATGTTTTGTATTTGCAAACTCTATGCTTACAAATGCAATTTGGCACATGGTACAAATTGAGAGTGCGATGAAAATTATTCAAATGGCAGCCTCCTGTGATGCACTACTTTGTTTAATCATAGGATCAATGTGCAGTGCTTAATAATTGTCCCATCTGTGGTACATTTCCAAAAAAAATTTAATCGGGCCATGTTGAATACATTGAGATTCAACTGAACCTCCTGCACATTTGAAGTATTGGGGATTGTTTTAAATTTTAGATTGTTTTAAATTGTCAAACCATATTTTGACCAAGTGATAACCTGGATAAATATAGTTCTTGTTATGATAATACTTTATGGACTTAGATCAGTTTTACGATTCTTTGGACCAATAATTAGACCAATTTTAAGCTTTAAGCACTTTCATGAGCAGAGCCATATCTATTGGTGGATAAGTAGTTTTGAATGATTGTTAGTGGAGAAGGGGTGGGAAGGACAGGGATGACATAAAGCAATGTAAATTGGTCTCATCGTTTTGTTTTAAATGCAGTGATTTGAAATTGCACTGCAGTTGGTTTGTCTGAATCACCATCTTTTCTCAGGTACACAGCTGTAGATTAATGAAACTTGCCATTAAAGAAAAAATAGCAGGGATTAAATGAAAGAATTTAAAAAATAGCTAGGCCCTGTAGGAGTGAAGCGAATCCTTGTCATATGAAGGGATGAAGTTCTAAATGTCTTAGCGAGATAGATGAGTGTGTTGGTACACGTGTTTCCCAATATTTGCCACTTGCTGATATGTACTTGTTCTTCTTATTATTATTATATTTCAATGTCAGAAGCACATGATTGTTATGCAGTACCCTGATTGGGTGAATGCTGTATTCATTCAAAAGGTTAGAACTATCAGATGGTTTTGATGTGAGCATACAATTTAGCAAATGCTGAATTCAGTTTTGTTAGTTAGCATGATACTGGACAGGGAGCGAATCGGATACAAATAAAGGACTGATAATGCATGAAGTAGATATAATGAACTTAGTAATGCTTGTTGACCTTCTATCAGGAACTATTCCCATGCACAATAAGGGAGAAAAAGTGTATTTCTGAACTGTATATTTAAATCGAAGGCAAATTGGAGAGAACATAAACGAGCTGGGATTAACACTAAGATTAGTTGTTGCCATTGCATAGCTTCATAATTTCTGTTCAATTTAATACATGTTGTTTTTTATTTCTATTATATTTGAGGCACAGTACTCAATATTTTCATGAAACAACCAGTTAATTAAAACTGCAGATGTTTTATTTTGTGTAACATTCTTCTTAGCAAGTGCCCTTTGTTTGAAATAATTATTACCCAGATTAAACTGAGTTTTCACTATGGAGGACTAATTCTAATGAGCATTGCGAGAACTGGATTAAAATTATATCAAAATGATGTGGCTGTTGTGTTTAAAGTACAGTTTATTAGGATTGGTTCTGCAGTCCACCCATCTCTGGACAATTTGAGGACAGCTATTGCTGTTTTCAGATTATGTGGCCTGTTGATCACTTTTTGAGTATTTAAACTTGTATTTCTATTCCTGCCGATGGGCTGTTGGAATATAATAATATTGTTTTAAATGTCATTGGTTTAAATTGAATCAGTTAATAATTGGTATTTTGAAAATTTGCTGGTATGTTAACTCGTAAACCATGTGAGCTATTGAACAGGAATTCACAATGAAATGTGTCGTTATGTTTTATAGCAGATTTTGGTGCACTTTTGACATTGAGAACTAATATTTATACAAAAAATATTTCCGACTGTTCCCGTTGCCAGAGCCAACTATTTTGGGGTAATGGTTTAAAATGTTGGATATATTTTTGCTCAGTTAAAGTAACTGGGAGCATGATGCACAGACCTAACAAATGCATTACAGCCATTTTTTAAATTTTAATTATCTCAATTTATTAATCACATTTATTAATCTTACATTTTTCATCTAAAATTGGAGCAAATAGACGGTCAGGTCAACAATGTTAAATATTTGAACCTAGAAATTGTAACAAACTACAAAGGGCAAAGTATTATTAGTTGCATGGGATGCCAATAACTGGGCCTTCTGTAGCAAAATTCAGCAATGCCTGAAGTGTCAACTATAACAGAAATGGAATGTCCAAAATCAGGTGGTGAGTGAAGGAAGCCTGTCCAGCCTATTGGATTGGGAGGAAAGTAATAGAAGCTGACATTGGTGGCCTGATAATTCTGCTCAGAAATTTAGTGCCTTATGCAAAGCTTTGTGTTGGAGATTAGGGACTTTCATGGAATCCTGATGTGTTTGGAGAGTGAAGATATACATGAAGGTAAATAATGGCACTTGGTGACATCTGAGTTTGACACAAAGTTATTAAAATGTAGTTCCAGGAATGACAACAATTGCTCTTTGGGATATTATGGTCTTGTGTCCCTGCAGCAATTGTGTGTCTAAATTGCAATTATGTAGGACCTATAAACACAACTCGCTCTTGAAGTTGACTCGTTGAATATCCAGACTGGTGTGAAACGGTCTAAAACTTTCACATTACTGTGTGTTAATCTTGGGGGTGTAAGGGAAAAGAGGGAGTTAATTTGTTTTTTGGGGGTTTCAAGTGATGTAAATTTTGTCATGCCTATTGGTATGAATGTTATATCCATGCAACTGTGTGGAATGAATGGGCATGCCTCCACCTGTCATATTGGCCATATGTAGTTTAGTCCAATCATTCCAATAGCAGCCAATCAATGTTCAACTTGTTAACACCAGAAAATGGTAGGTAGGGCAAAATATCTTTTGTGCTTGGGAGTTGATTTACTCCAGAGGTAACTGAAAATAAATATGTAAATTTAGGAATGGAACAAATGTGTTACCAAGAAGAAGATGGAGCCATATATCCTGAGTTGTTTGGCTCTCTTGGCATTTTTTGTTTTGATTTGGAAAAACATACATTGTGTTGTCTTGATGTCAAACTTTACTTTAAAAAAAGAACGGAACAAAGTTGTATTAGTTACTTGTACGACTGCAATGATTGGAACATATGAGGCGCATTTTAAACTACAACCTTTTAAACTGCCAAGATTATGACCTGAAACTTGTGGTTTTAAGGGTCGCCAACCTTGCCATGTAAAGTTGACAGCAATCACTTGCATCCCACATGCAAAATTAAAAGTAGAAATCCAGACCTTGCTCTCATTACTTCTGTGCTTTTCAATAGAGGGCACTGCTGCAGCCATTGGAGATCTAGTTGATGTAGAGTAACTTAAATTTTGTCAAAGCCATTCTTTCTATAAAAATATGTGTGACCTGAATTTTTAACGCTGTACCACTTTGCAATTACTGCTGAACCACTCCCAGCTGTACAGCTTTAAAACATTTTATTTAGGTCAAATTTTGCCTGCTTAATAGTTTGAACTTTTTGCTTCCTGACTTACTGTTGGTCTGACTGGAATCTTGAAATGTCCAAGCTGATTTTGTGGGCAAACATCTTTGATTAAAAATCTGGAACATAATATTTATTTTTGGGGCAGTAGTTTAAAACATTTACTAAATGTAAAGGTAATTTTATTTTTATTTTTTGAAATGGACTAGGCCACAGCAGCATTCTGATTTTGAGCATCGTAATTCAAAATGCTTTTGCATTGTTTTTTGCGGGTTTCTCCTTTAAATTGCAGTGAAATAAGCAAAGCAATTGCCATACAAGGAAATTAAGTGCATGGAAATCTCTACTAATTTTGCAAAGAAGCCACAATGAACACATTTTGTATCTTAACTTGTGATCACTTGCGTATTAAGCGTCAATGTTTTTGGCAAATTGCCATATTCACTCTTTAGAGTAGTTCAGTTGATAAAAACACTTCAAATTAGTTAGTCCAACCCCATGAAACTAGATTTAAGTTCTGTATTATCTTACAGTTTGGTGTTCAGTAACTGAAACTAACTTAAGGCGACACCTAGGATTAGGTGCATTACTCTTGGGTCTTCATACCAAAGTGACATGATTTTGCCCTGCAAAGTTCGACTTGTCATTTTGTACGAGACAATTAAATGTAAAACCTTTGGTTTAATTTTTTTTTAAAATGCCTGATTATTAGCTGGAGGGAGCAATAAGCATGGAATATTTAGGTTTGTAAATAATATCTGGATTATTTTAATTAACTGAGTTGGATGCCCTTATGTTTTCTTTTGACATGTGTCAAAGTGCTGCAAAACTTTATTTTAAAAATGAACAGAAATATTTTTTCATTATGAAAATATGTCATTATGGTGAACTCCATTAATGAAGGTTAAATTTGAGGTATCCTAGAGAAGGTGCATTCACAGTGCGTTGATTAAAAATTGTTTAATTCCTTGTGTAAAGTGAACAAAATCAATTGGGATCAGAAACATTTATATTGCCAAAGGCACTTTTACTGTACAATGGGAGCAAGATAAAAAAGCATTCACCCATTCAAGTATGTTTAATGGAGGAATCCATCAGCATTGTTTTGCTTGCTTAGTCATAACCATGAATGTGGGATGACATTGTACAATAGGTTCAAAAATCTTCTAATGTAACTAAACTGGTTGTCCATGATGAGATAGAACAAATATGGGTCTTGTAATATATTTCACCTTTGCGCAAAAGTTACTGTGAATGAACAGAACAAAACTTAACCTATTTAGCAGGTGCATTTTGGGGTGTGTGCTAGATTCTATTTCAAATCAAAATACAAGCAGCAGTGGATCCTTTGAGTACTGATTTGTATAGAGTACATTTTACAGCATGGAGAAGGTCCTTCAGGAAAGCAACCAAAATAATCAAGGAGCCTTTTCACCCCGGTCATTCCCTCTTCTCCCCCTTACCTGTCCGGCAGAACACAAGAACTTGAAAGCACTTGCCACAGATTCGGGAATTGCTTCTTCCCTACTGTTATCAGATGACTATTCCTCCCATAAGATAGGTTGGAAGATCGGGACTACACCCTTTCTCATTGTAGACCTTGTACTTTTTCTCTAACTGTAATGCTGTGATATTGTAATACTAGATTTTGCACTCTGGTACTCTGTGCTGCCTGTTGCAAGTGTGTGGCTTCATTGTCCTTGTCAATAGTATGATTTGACTGGATAGAGCACAAACATAGCGCTTCACTACATCTCAGTACAATAGACAATAAACCAATACCAAGTAATTCATGCTGACCAAGATATCTACCCGAGCTCGTCCCATTTGCTGCATTTCGCCCGAATCCCTGGAAATGTTTACTATCCATGTACTTGCTAAAATGTCTTTGAACATCACAGTTCCTCAGCTTCCTCAGACAGTTTGTTCCATATACTACCACCATCTTGTGGAAGAAGTTGTCCCTCAGGATCTTTTGTCTCTCACCTTAAACTTATGCCCTCAGATTTTAAGTTCCCCTACCCTGAGAAAAAGACTAACAATTCACCCTATCCATACCCTCATTATTTTAGTAGATCTCTATAAGAACACCCCCCAACCTCTATACTCCACGGGAAAAAAAATCCAGCATATCCAATCTGTCCTAACTCAAGCCTCCCAATGAATCTTTTCTGCACTCTTTCCAGCTTAATGACATCCTTCCTATAGCCGGGTGACCAGAACTGCATGTATTTGCTACCTTGACCAATAAAGACAAGCAGCCAAATATAATCTACACCACCCTGTCTACTTGTGTTATCACTTTAAAGGAATTATATAACCCCTATCTTGTGTTAGCTCTGATTTACAGCACCGTCGAGGGCTCTACCATTAACTCCAAGTCATGCCCTTGTTTAACTTGACAAAATGCTATACCTTTTTGTTGAAGTTAAATTCCATTTGCCATTTCTTGGCTTTCTGTCAGTTTATCTCGATCCTGTTGTAATCTTAGATAGCTTTCACTATTCACTGTACCCTCAATGTTGCTGTCATCTGCAAACAGGAAAAGGAATGGCCCAAGTACAATGACTATGGTAATTAATCCCAGCCATTGGTAACATACTGCAAATAAAAATGGAGCCTTAACCAAAGAGGAAAAAAAAATCACACGGTGATCACAAGTGATCCCTGTCCAGTGATTGCCACTGGCTTTTAGAGGACAGTCTTGGTGTCAGTGTAATACGTTGATATGAGGAGCATAATGGTGAACTGACTGAGGAACCATCCAGAGGTTAACTTCAATGAAAAAGTATGGTGGGAAGAAATAAATGGAAATTGAGGAAGGGTGAAATATCACATTTGATAGATGATTTTTCAAATATGGTTCCCATAGTGGTGTTCAGCAGGCGAAAAGTCCATAAATGTTCCAACAAAATTCTCACGTTGACTTCTCTAAGCTAACAAGAAATTCTGAACTAAACATCTTTGTCGTCCCTATACCTCTAGCAACAAATCGATTATTGTTTTGTGCTTTAACACCCACCTCAAATTTTGATCGCATTCCCCTTGCAGTATTTCACATTAAAGATCATTTGAGCAGACTGGAATTTAAACTTTTTTGGGGGTTAAACTAGAGGTTTCTGGACCTCTTCCAACCGCCACCCAGTAAAACTGCCATAAAGTGTGTTTTATTTTGCCAGATTTAATAACCTACTATGCAGTTTTAACATTTTACAACAGTCTACAAAAATAATGAGTTTGTTTGGTGTTAGTGCCTGGTGATGTATAGCACTCTTTTATCAGTTGAATTTGGTCAGTTTTTGGAAAGCTTGTTAAATGGAATGTTATGTCTTGAAACCCTGAGGGAACTGTCTGAGAGTTAAACAACCTACAGAAAGATTCATGGGGAATGGAGTTCCAGGCTGAATATCACCATTGCTTCTTACAACTCTAGTTTACTTTCATGGAAGGATGTCCCATAGTAAAAGAGCTATTCACGTGTTGGGATTCTTATTAAAATGCAGATAACAGAAAGTGAGCTTGGAAAATTGAACAATAAATATTCACCTTTATACATTGTGATTGGTTTTTCAGTTCCCTGAAATGCTTAGATTTAGAACACAATTTTTTAAGTATTCCAGTAGAACTTTCCTATCAAGTGTGAGTAATGTCCTGCAGTGCACAATGAAAGAAAAATGTCATGTGATTAAATATTTTAAATAAAGATACTTTCGAATAGCCGATCCTAAAATGGCGATTATGAAAAATAGCACAATTTAGCATTTTAAGCAAAAGGTTTTGTGTATTGCTCACGATTCCAGTGCTTGAAGTCACTTGTATCTCCAATTTGGCATATTAATTGTTTGAGGGCAAACTAACTCTTCACAAATTTCATGTTTCAACCTGCTTCACAAATTCTAATTGTAAACAATTCTCTAAGTTTTTAAGTCTGAAGAAGGGTCTCGACACGAAACATCGCCTATCTCCTTCGCTCCTTAGATGCTGCTGTACCCGCTGAGTTTCTCCAGCTTTTTGTGTAACGCTCTAAGTTTTTAAGCCTTGACAGATAAATATCATGTTTCTGTTGCTGTATAGCTTGCTTAAGCATTAAAATGCAACTTATACTATTATACGTCCAATATTTCAAACTAGTCCATGTTTACTAGTCATAATTTTCATAGCTAAGGGAAAGTCTACAAGGATTTTTTTTGAAAAGACTGATTTTGTTTGAATAAACATGAGTAATTCCCTGCCACAGAGGGCAGTGGAGGCCAAATCACTGGGTGGATTTAAGAGAGAGTTAGATAGAGCTCTAGGGTCTAGTAGAGTCAAGGGATATGGGGAGAAGGTAGGGACAGGTTATTGATTGGGGACGATCAGCCGTGATCACAATGAATGGTGGTGCTGGCTCGAAGGGCCGAATGGCATCCTCCTGCACCCATTTTCTATGTTTCTAAAAAAAATGTGAAGGAGTGAAATTTGGATAATTTGAGTTTGGTGTTAAATCTTGAAACTATGAAATCTAGCATCTGATCCAAGTTGGTTGAACACTTCCTTCACATATTTACAGCAATAGACCTTCTATCGTTCTCACCAAATAGTTACATGGTGCCTAGTCTTTATGTTAATTTCATCTGGATGAACTGTTTGTATAACCCTTAGTATGTGCACATATCTATCATTCAGTTTTACATTTTCCATTTGACTAAATGGTGTGTTTGGTCGAGGCGCGGCAGTTTTGGTGTTGGTTGGAAAGAATTCTGGGTTTTCTTCACTTTCGTCTTGATCTAGCTTTTTTTAAGGTTATGCTCTTTTTCCCTGGCCTCATTCATCAGAGAAAATATTATTTTTATGTCAAATCATTCAGTCATCTTTAATACTTCTGTTAATTGACCCTTTAATCTTCCGTGCTACAAGTCTTATTCATGCAGCCTGCCCTTACAATTTAATCCTTTGAGGTGAGTTTGTTATGCCCTCTCCCAGATTAATATATTAATTTTAAGTTGGTTCTGAGTATAGTCCTGCTGATGAAATCTATTTGGAGCAATATTCACCTTAATGCAGTGTTTGCAGCTGTAATGTTCCATTCCTTTTGAGATAAAGACAAGATAATTCAATTAGCTATTTTAATATTTTTTAACATGCTTCTCCCCCATTTTTGTAGAAAAGTTAGTCTTTAACTGTTCCGTTCATAAGTTTCTTGGTGTTTAGATTAACTGCACATGTGTGTAAAAACTATCAATAATCTGAAACTTTATGCTGTCAACTGTACCATTTACCATACCACCCAATTATGTAATCAACAAGTTATTATCCTAAATTATCTACAAATATAACATAAAGCCATGGCTTGATATGCATTCCCATAGGACAACGCATGCCATGTCTTGCCTGTTTGAGTACATTATCCAATATCCATATAATCTGTTTCAAAAATCCAAGCTAGTTCTGAAGAAGGGTCTCGACCCGAAACGTCGCCTATCTCATTTGCTCCTTAGATGCTGCTGCACCCGCTGAGTTTCTCCAGCCTTTTGTGTACCCTCTGATTCTAGCTTGATAGATTGCCTGCAACTTTTGCTTATGCTGGAAATGGCATTCAAAAGCAGTCTCTTATCTTATTTGTTACCACCTGAAAACAAGGCAATTATTTCATTGTTCATTATTCAGAAATTCTCCCATAGTCTACCAACATCTATCAGCATACATTTATTATTATACATTAATAGTTTGCCTCCTTTAAAACTCTGGAGTGGAAACCATTGGGCACCAAAGATCTATTAATCATTTTATCTGATTGTTTAAAAAAAAGTGATGAGAAATAAACATTCTTTTTAAATCATCATATTGAATTTAGGTAGCTCCTTCTCTCAACATACGTTGCTTGTAGCTCGGGTTATATAAATTTTTTCCATCACAAGACTCTTATCCTCTAAAAGAAAGGAATGGGCAATAGGCACTAGGCAATAGGCAATAGGCAATCGGTGCAGGAGTAGGCCATTCAGCCCTTTGAGCCAGCACCGCCATTCAATGTGATCATGGCTGATCATCCCCAATCAGTATCCCGTTCCTGCCTTCTCCCCATATCCCTCGACTCTGCTATTTTTAAGAGAAGATGAATGGATAAATAAAGCCCATGCACTTCTAATTTGGTCTTTAGGTTTGGAGTAGCTTGTACCAGTTGGATCTTCACGGCACACGAGGCACCATGCTCTGCCCATTAGAATTGTCTGAAGTGTGCAAGGAGATTCAATTGCTTAACACTGCATTCCACCATACAGCCAGACAATGTAATAATTTGTTCTATTTATATTTGTCTTTTTTTCTCTTGTGGAGAAAATAAATTTAGTGAGGTCTACAAAGGATTTCCTTATCATTTTACAACCAGAAGCAAATTATACAAGAACCAGAGATACTTTTACATTGGTAAATCCAGTACTGATCAATCACATTTGGTCATAATCATATTATTTTCACTGACTTTTTTTGAGAATTCAGCTCTGTAAACCTCTGCAAATAAAGCGTGTTGCATCTGCCAATACCTGCCATGTCAGTTCATTGTTCATTTAAAATGTATGTCAATTATTTGTTTGAGTGGTAAGCTTCTAAACTAGTTTGTAGAATGCTGCGTATGAGAAATTAATAAAATACAATAGAATATATCACAGATAGCTATGAACAAGCCAACACCTAGAGGATATCTTGTGTAAATTATGGTCTGATTATTCTCTAACCTTTCAGAAATAGCTATTTCATTGCGATGCAAATGCTGTACAGTTCCTACATCAGTGCTTCTTTTTATTGCTTGCAGCTCTTCCTCCAAAGCCACCTAAACCCATGATGTCATTATCTGCCAATGGAATCAAAGATAGTGGAAGCATATCTCTACAAGATGCTGAATGGTACTGGGGAGACATATCTAGGTGGGTATATTTGTTGTGCCTATTTCATTCCTATCAACTTGAACTGCAATGTTTGCTTAACAAAAACCACTCAATAGCTAATTAATAGCCTCCACCAAATTCAGTTGCTTCTCCTACAACTACTATTTAACAGAAATGCAAAATTATATTTATGCACTGTTTAGCTTTAGCTTCATGGCTTTAAAAAAAAAAAAAATTAAAAAAAACTCATAGAATACACATAGACTATCTCATAAAAATCCTTATAGACAAAAAGCTTGCCTATAAGCATATCAGCAAGAAACCCAATGAAAAAGCAGAATGTTCTTGAATAGGAAACGGAAAAGGCACAAAGATGAACAGAAGTATTTTACCACCTTTAAATGCTGTTGTAGCTTCGCATAATTAAAATGTGCACAAAAAGGTATTCAGAATAGAGTTGCTAGTCTTGTTATAGTGGTAGCATAGCAAATTGAGTTTTGGTTGTGATGGCTTTGCATTTAAAAGTGACCTGCTTTGGAACCTTCTAATCCCTCCACTTTTAAATCCACAGGGAAGAAGTGAATGACAAGTTGCGTGACATGCCAGATGGTACATTCCTAGTGCGGGATGCTTCTACCAAGATGCAGGGAGATTATACTTTGACCCTCAGGTATAAAATCATTTGGAGAACAATTAAATGTTACCTGGCAAAATTCAGGAGTTTTTTACATCTTTCACTAAGGATAGTTTCTGGATTTCAATAATTGGATTTAAAAATTCAACTCTACCTTTTGTAATTCACTTATCACCAAGTGACATGTAAATGGTGCAGAGAGATCTCTCAATTTTCAGCACACCTCCTACGCACATCCTTGTGCTGCATCTGTACAAATATCTCCAAGGAAATAATAAGTAACTTCTAAATTATCAATTCTAATTTAACTTCCTTGACTATTTGCCTCCACAGTCTTTTGCAAGAGACTAGAATGGTGGGGGGGGGGGGGGGGGGGGGGGGAGGAGGAGGAGGAGTTTATCCCAATTAAATATTGGGAAAGTTGAAGCTGTCATCTTTAGTGCTTGCCGCAAAGTATCCTCATTATATTTGAAAACTCACAAATTGCCTATGTATTTGTATTTTGTTTCTACAATGATTTAAAAACTGGAAAACAGAAACCACTGGTTTCACTTAAAAATGTATTATATGTATATAATTGTAGAATTTTTTTCGCAATTATATCGTTCTTGAAATTGCACAAACTACTGCTTGATTTGTTAATGCAGCCAGTGTACTGTTAAATCTTTTATTTTTATGTTGGCTACAAATAAGAATCCATGCACAAGAAGTGTCCATCAAAGGATTTAGTCATTTGTCCATCTAACTTCTAACTGCACTAATTTGTGTAATGTTTCTAAAGACATTAGTTGCCTTTCTCCTTGATCAAGCCTCTACCATAAATATTAACAGCAAATTTGGGTTTGGGTGCAGTGTATCACAATATCATCAGTTTTTAACTCCACGAGAACTTTTTTAAAAATCGGTAATTCTAAGGGAGTGACATAAATTTCCAGCTGCTTCAAATCTGCATGCATTTTCCACGTGACGATGGACCAGAGTTACATAGAAACATAGAAATTAGGTGCAAGAGTAGGCCATTCGGCCCTTCGAGCCTGCACCGCCATTCAATATGATCATGGCTGATCATCCAACTCAGTATCCCATACCTGCCTTCTCTCCATACCCTCTGATCCCTTTAGCCACAAGGGCCACATCTAACTCCCTCTTAAATATAGCCAATGAACTGGCCTCAACTACCCTTTGTGGCAGAGAGTTCCAGAGACCCACCACTTTCTGTGTTTAAGCAAGAGTTGTGACCACCCAATTCTTACCAATGAAACTCCAGACTTGCAACAATATAACTGTAATGACCTTGCCAGCCACTCCGTTTAAGCATTGTTGGGATTTAGTATTAATTGCTGGCCTTGTCATTGACAGGCCACATTCTGTCTACTCTTTGTGTCTACAGTTAATTCTCAAAGTGGACACGAATGATGGGTATGGGATAGGCTTGCTGTAAATTATTACAGAGGCAAATACTTTGCATTTTCGTATTGGAAACATCTTTCCAATTCCCCCCCCCCCCAGAAAAAAAAGGAATTGCACTGGACAGAATAGATCTATTTTGGTTAAAATACTGTGGACAAGTTGCTTCACTAGTTTAACATACATTTACTGAAACCCAAAATAATTTATTTGACTTGAACTTGGGTGCATGAAATGACAATGGCCAACTAACCTCGGTTGTAAAGCCCCAAACTTATGTTGCTGTTCTAACATGGTGGAATGCTCTAGGGAATGGGAATATTCCATGAATCTGGGGATACTCTGAACATGGTATGTAAATTTACAACACTTTGAGATGTAGTAGTCGGTATCATCCTGCATTGGACTGCATGTACCTGTCCTTGGGTGAAAAACAAATTGCCATTAATAATTGCCTTGCATTTTCTATGGAACCATTGTCATTGATTTTCAGCACCAGGACATAAAAACATTGAAACCTTTTAGTTCATCAGTGCATTTGACACTGCGTATGGCAACTCAAGATGTATATATTATGTGTACTACAAGTTGCCTTTTCGATTTTTGGGTTGCTTTCATCGTTCCATGATCTTAAAAAAAGTACAGGCAGATTGTTAAACAGATTTGAACAGAAGATTGCAGCTGAGGTTGTAGTTTCATGTCATAGTCCAGTATTCTACCACTGAAGCTGCTCAGCTGCATTTTAGTTTGTTGTATTAATTTGCCGGACTATTTTTTGACATAAAAACAACAGAAGAACCTTTTTGAGTTTAATTGCAACCGTTTGACACATGTCTGTGTATAGTTTCTCAAATGGCTACACTTTTCTTCCTTGTCTCTATTATAGGAAAGGAGGCAATAACAAGCTAATCAAAATATACCATCGAGATGGAAAATATGGTTTCTCTGACCCACTCACTTTTAACTCTGTTGTGGAACTTATTAACCATTACAGACACGAGTCCCTTGCCCAGTACAACCCAAAGCTAGATGTTAAGTTAATGTATCCAATATCTAAGTTCCAACAGGTAAATCATGTTTTTATATTTCTTGTATTTAATGTTAGATCTCCAGGTGTGGTGCAATGTTAATCTATTGTTAGAATCTTTTGTTAGACATGTGGTATTGGAATGTTTGGCAATAAACCATATGGTTGGGCAGGGTAGGCACTTGTTTATAAAAACAAATCATCTTTGTTCTGAGAACTAATTTCAGTTGTTACTTATCAAGGTATGTATGAGGTTTGATGTATTTGAATTTTCAAAAGGCATTTGATAAGTTCAAGTGCTTATTACAAATTAATTTCTCTTCATTCCTACAAACCTGAATTAAGAATCTGTTGAGACACTAAATGGATATAAATAGCTCATTTTCAGATTAACACGTTTGAATTATTGGTAAATCTCAGACATACTCTCAGCATTAAACTGAAGGAAGGGTACTATGAGGAGGGTGCAAATTTGCTCCAAGGATGTTAAATATGAAAATAAAAGGCAGATTAAATTTAATATGACTTAGAAAATGGTGCATTTCAGCAGAAAAAAAAGGTTTCAAACAGACTGGGAAATGTTGATATTTAGAATATCCAGATTGTACTTGGACATGAATCAAAGTTAATATGGAGGGGTAGCAATTAATTAAGAAGGCAATGGTTTTTGCTCTCATTACATACCGATTTTGGTACGGGTAAAAGAATATTAAATAGTGCAGTGTTCTTAGTAAGGGCCTATGTTGTGGACTCCCTACCCAAGGAAGGGTATCCTTGGAGAAACGCAATACAGGTTGATACATGAGATGAGGTGTAGGAGGGTGCATTTTCCTATGGAGATGCCTATTTTTGCCCAGAATTTAGAAGATAATCTCTCAAACATTTCAAATGCTTGGGAGCTTGGCAGATTCAGAGCAGAGAGAGTGCTGGCTTTAACTGGACAATCTGGAATGTCTCAGTAAATCTTTAAAATACTTGATCCAAGAGTGATGTGGAGAATTTTAAATTTTGATACAGAGAATCATTTCATTTGGAAATACTATTGGCATGATCTTATTGAATAGTGAAGCACTCTCATCAGGCCAATGGACAGAGTGATTGATCTACTCCTGCTGCAGTTTCTCAGGGGAGTTGCGCAGTGAGAGTGCTATATCCTAAGAGCGGTTACTGTAACAGGACAGTCCACCATTTAAAAGGCTGTCCATTAAAAATTCATGCAGTCAAAGTAATATAATGACAGATCAATCTGTCATACCAAATATTTATTAGTAAGTGAATCTGATGCCTCAGGTGCTGCATGAGGTCTGCCTCTCTTGCTGATTATTTGGTGCAGAATCTGTATAGACTGCTGTCCTGGAATACCAGTTTTATTTAGCCTTGTGCAGAAGGATTTTATCTGCACGTCATTATATATAATGTTGTGTTTATTATATTCAGTGAATGGTGAAAAGACAATTGCCTTTTGCAGATTTAAAACTTTGGTAATATAACAAATTATTTAGTGTAATTTTAGCAGTCATCGTAATGAAACAAATCGTGGTGAAAATATAGTTATTCTATGTGTGGTTCACTTTATTAAACAGGATCAGGTGGTGAAAGAAGATAATATTGATGCTGTTGGTAAAAAACTGCAGGAATACCATAACCAATATCAGGATAAGAGTAAAGAATATGACCGGCTTTATGAAGAATACACAAGGACGTCACAGGTATGTGCAGGAAGGAACTGCAGATGCTGGTTTAAACCGAAGATAGACACAAAAAGCCGAAGTAACTTAGTGGGACAGGCAGCATCTCTGGAGGGAAGGAATGGGTGACGTTCTGGGTCGAGACACTTCTTCAGACACGTCTCTACTGGATTGTGTTATAATCTCAAATGCTAGTTTTGACTCTTTCTTCTATTCAAATATCATCAGCCATCTTTTAATCAGATCTTGTGGACCTAAGCAACCAGCAATGATACACTGTGGATAACCAGCTAGGCTAACTGAAGAGACATGAATTTATAATTGAACTTGAATTTATAATTTAAGTCTCTTCATTCACATTTAGGGCATCCAAAAGCACTTGACAACATGATTTTATCTAATGTGTGTTTTTGGTTGAAACATGCTGGGGATTACTACTTTCTTCGGAGAGAGCATACAGGGCTTCATTTTTAAGTTTTGAAAGCAGGCCTTTCAATTCTGCAGTTATGCCTCAATATGGCAGCGTGTCTCATCATAGTTTTTGGTATGCAGGTCTATAAATTCAAACTTAAATCTGGAATCTTCCAACTTGCCAAGTGTCCCAGCTGCTAAGCGATGGCGAGCACTGAGTTTGATGTATTTATAAAGACTGAGGCAAAGAGGGGGAAGGTGAAAGCAGTGCAGGGCTGAACAATGGGAATAGGATATTTTTGTCGTTTTTTTTCAGGGTGCTATCGGAAGTTCTTGGGGAGCAAATTACAAAAGATTGTAACAATTGCTTAAGGTTGATTGTTCAATGGACTTTTTTATTTTGCAATATGGAAATTACTTTAGTTTGGGTAGCTAATACTGGTAATGACAGTGTTGGCACTTATCGTGTGCGGAATATGATGGTTTACAGTGCCCTCCATAATGTTTGGGACAAAGACCCATTTATTTATTTGCCTCTGTACTCCACAATTTGAGATTTGTAATAGAAAAAAATCACACATGGTTAAAGTGCACATTGTCAGATTTTAATAAAGGCCATTTTTATACATTTTGGTTTCACCATGTAGAAAGTACAGCGGTGTTTGTACATAGTCCCCCCCATTTCAGGGCACCATAATGTTTGAGACACAGCAATGTCATGTAAATTAAAGCAATCATGTTTAGTATTTTGTTGCATATCCTTTGCATGCAATGACTGCTTGAAGTCTGCGATTCATGGACATCACCAGTTGCTGGGTGTCTTCTCTGGTGATGCTCTGCCAGGCCTGTATTGCAGCCATCTTTTTTTGTGCTTGTTTTGGGAACTAGTCCCCTTCAGTTTTCTCTTCAGTATATAAAAGGCATGCTCAATTGGGTTCAGATCTGACGATTGACTTGACCACTGAAGAATTGACCATGTTTTAGCTTTGAAAAACTCCTTTGTTGCTTTAGCAGCATGTTTGGAATAATTGTCTTGCTGTAGAATCAACCATTGGCCAAAGGGTTTTGAGGCATTTTTTGGAACGAGCAGATAGGATGTGTCTATAAACTCCAGAATTGTTTGTGCTACTACCTTCAGTTGCATCTTCAATGAAGAGAAGGGAGCCAGTACCGTCAGCAGCCATACATGCCCAGGCCATAACACCCCCACCACTGTTTCACAGATGAGGTGGTATACTTTGGATCTTGGGCAGTTCTATCTCTTTTGCATACTTTGCTCTTGCCATCACTCTGTTATGTTAATCTTCGTCTCATCTGTCCACAAGACCATTTTCCAGAATTGTGGTTGCTCTTTTAAGTACTTCTTGGCAAACTGTAACCTGGCCATCCTATTTTTGCAACTAACGAGTGGTTTCATCTTGCAGTGTAGCCTCTGTGTTTCTGTTCATGAAGTCTTCAGTGGTCAATGACAAATCTACACATGACTCCTGAAGAACGTTTCGGATCTGTCAGACAGGTGTTTTGGGATTTTTCTTTATTATAGTGAGAATTCTTCTGTCATCAGCTGTGGCCTGCCATTCCCTTTGCGATTAGTAAGCTCACCATTGCTCTCTTTCTTCTTAATGATGTCCCAAACAGTTGGTAAGTCTAATGTTTGGCCGATGTCTCTAACAGTTTTATTCTTGTTTCTCAGTCTCATAATGGCTTCTTTGACTTTAATTGGCACAATTTTGGTCCTCATGTTGATAAACCACAATAGAAGTTTCCAAAGGTGATGGAAAGACTGGTGGAAAGACCAGGTGCTCAAAGCTCTCTTATACCTGCATGAAGGAGTCAATTGAATACACCTGAGCAATTACAAACACCTGTGAATCCATGTGTCGTAAACATTATGGTGCCCTGAAATGAGATGGACTATGTATAAACACAGCTGTAATTTCTACATGGTGAAACCAAGATGTATAAAAATACCCTTTAATAACATCTGACCATGAGCACTTTAACCACATGTGATTTTTTTTTCTATTACAAATCTCAAATTGTGGAGTACAGAGGCAAATTCATAAATGATGGGTCTTTGTCCCAAACATTATGCAGGGCACTGTACATACTTGGATACTGCCGTCAACTTTCAATTAATATGTAGGACTGTACGATCTGCTAATCATCACTTTGGCTTTTTGAAAGAACCAATGAGTATTCAAGAGCTATCTTTCAAACATTGCTACCTTAAAATGTATTTAGTCGTGTTTGGTTGGATTTTTTTTTAAAGAGGTGACACGCTACCTTTGTGGTTTGCTTCAAGCTGTGTGCTGAGGCCAAGTCTTTCAAAATGCACACTTTGCAGCCTTGTTATTATAAAAACACTTTTTTCAATGAAGTTCACTAACTTGTGGTTCTTGGAAAAATTGTTACTAAATCTTTCAAAGATTGGATTAAAATATACTTGTCCCAAAATCCCTTTTTTTCTTTTATTTGGAATGTTTTGGCATCTACTTTAGTTAAATTGTGAGTGTACTTGGATAAGCTTTGTCTTATGTTTGTGCAAGCATTCTTGTGTTCAAAGTGGCCTGTTGATCTCTTACAGTACTGAGTTTGTCCTCAAACTCTAGCTCTCTTTGGCTAGTGATAGAATAGTGATGCATTAGTATAAATCTAGAAATCATGTGATAGCAATTTATTTCCCCCTCTATCTATTATTAATTGAAACCATTGCACAGATGTTGATACAGTACTGTGATTGTATTGTGGGATAAGTTTCACATTGACAGAACTTCTCAAATTTTGTTTCTCCTTGTTAAACATTTCACTTAAGCTATGGTTTGCAAAATGAGCTGGAAATTTAGACCCTTCACCAAAAAAATTGCATTGTATTGGTGATATGAGCTGTTTGGTTTCAGGGCATTGGTAACTCTATCCCATCATGAAAATTGAGATTACCCTTTAAGAAGAGTTGACCAACTTTATTAATAGCAGTGGTTAATGGGCAAACTATTACATTGTTTACAACTGATAAATTGGTCACTTAACCATAAAACTGATCTGAATCTTAACAGGAAATACAAATGAAGAGAACTGCAATTGAAGCCTTTAATGAAACAATACAAATATTTGAAGAACAGTGTCACACTCAAGAGCGCTACAGTAAAGAATATATTGAAAGATTTCGCAGGGAGGGCAATGAGAAGGAAATTGAACGGTATGTTGTTTTGCTTTTACTCAAATAATAACTTAATGAAGTAACCCTAATCTCTCACAGAATACAACTAATATTAACTGTCATTTAAAAGTTCAACACAGGGAGGTCATTCAACTAACATGACCTGTACCTTTGTGTATGCTCCCACCTGCGTCCTTCCCATATACCCTTCAGCTTGGAAGCATAAACTGACTTCCTTCCTTGCTATCTCTTGGATCTCAGACAAAAACTGCAATTGTTGTAAATCCTAAATAAGAGCCAAAGTTATGAGAAATCCTCTCCAACACCAGCATTTCTAAAAAGAGAGAACAGTTAATGTCTCCAGTCAATTACTTTTCATTAGAACATGCATTTCTTGGCTTTTATTCAATTTTAGATCTGCCTGTTTTTAAATTAATTCCACAATATGCATTTGTCGCATTTAAACCTAATTTTTCCACTGTTAACTATCCCCTGGTTTGATGACATTAGCTAACTGATACATTCAGAAACTGAATCCAGCTGATCAGTTCATTTCACAATAAGAATCTCCTTCATAATGTACTTAAATCACTGGAATGGGAGTAAGTCTTTTAGCCCCTCTTATTGGTTGTGCTCTTCAATGAGATCATGCCTAATCTGAATTTAATTAACCTCAGACTATTCTTCCTAAACCCTGACATTCCAATGAGTGGAAATATTGTCTTGCTGCCTCCTGTTGTTCTACTTTATTATCTTCAACATTACCATAAAATGCCATATATTGAAGGCATGCAGTGTTTAGGATAATTTTGTATTCATAAAGCGCATCCTATGTAAACCTACCTCAAGTCAGCAATATACACAAATATCCTGTCAGGTTATAAGATACAGGAAAGGTGAATTTGTGAAAGACTTTGTAAAGTTTGACTCAATAAATATAAACCATTAGCACCATTCATGTAGTATCCCGATGTGCAAACTGAAACAAACCTTCCCTTGTATGCCAGGATAATGATGAATTATGAAAAACTCAAATCTCGTCTTGGGGAGATCCATGACAGCAAGATGCGCCTGGAACAGGATCTGAAGAAACAAGCGTCTGATAACAGAGAGATTGACAAGAAAATGAACAGCATCAAGCCAGACCTTATTCAGCTGCGAAAGATCAGGGATCAGTACCTTGTGTAAGTAGCGACACAAAATAAATGACATTAAATTTACTTTATTGACAGGCCATACTTGGCTGAGTGTAACAATTAACAATTTATGTCTGTCCATTTGCAGATGGCTCAATCACAAAGGAGTACGTCAAAAACGAATAAATGACTGGCTAGGAATCAAAAATGAAAATACAGACGAGTGAGTGTAATTTTTCATGTAAATACTTGTTAAACTTCAAGCTGAAATAGTAATACAGTTACTATTATCCTTGCAACTGTTAACGTTAGATTTTAGAGATACAATGCGGAAACAGGCCCCTTTGGACCACCCTGTACACTAGCACTATCCTACACACAAGGGACAATTTATAATTTTACCAAAGCCAATTAACCTACAAACTATGTCTTAGGAGTGTGGGAGGAAATCTGAGCACCCGGAGAAAACCCACATGGTCACAGGGGGAATGTACAAACTCGTACAAATAGTACCCATAATTAGGATAGAACTCGGGTCTCTGGCGCTGGAAAGCAGCAGATCTACTGCAACGCCACTGTACCACTGTTTTCTTTTAGACTAATTTATAAATGCCAATATCTTTCAATCTGTATCCGTACAGCACTTGGAAAGGTATTGGCTCGGAAGTACATTTCTTTTCCACTTTAACTAGGAGTTGAGCAACTGCTTTCAAGTAAACCTCCTCTGAGTGTTAGTGACTAAGAGTCAGCTTCCAGGATTCTTCCTTGTTGTGGTAATGTAGCCAAAATAGCATTACAAAAATGTTGAAGGAGATGGTTATTTACAATAAAACATGACTTCAACATTTTATGAGTAAAAAATTCTACTTTGATCTACTTTGTTTTAAGTGCAATAGGGGATAGAAATCAGTGATACATTAATTTACCTGGTTAGCAAATAGGAAAAGGTTGATGTTGTATCAGAAAATAGTTAAGAGAAGTGCATATTTTCAGATTTGCAGTATTCTAGTTTTGTCTTTTTTTAATTGAATTGATTAGAAACATAGAAAAATAGTTGCAGGTGTAGGCTATTCGGCCCTTCGAGCCAGCACTGCCATTTGATACGATCATGGCTGATCATCTAAAATCAGTACCCTGTTCCAGCTTTTCCCCATAACCCTTGATTCCTTTAGCCCTGAGAGCTAAATTGACCTCCCTCTTGAAAACATCCAGTAAATTGGCCTCCACTGTCTTCTGTGGCAGAGAATTCCACAACTCTCTGGATTGAAAGACACAGCATGGAAATAGGCTCTTCAGCCAACCAAGTCCAGGCCAGCTATCGGTCACACATTCAAACTTGTTCTGTCTTGTTCCAATTTCACATCTTCAAACTAGGGACAATTTATAGAGGCCAATTAACCTATAAAACCACATGTCTTTTGGATGTGGAAATAAAACAGATCACCGGGAGGAAACTCACATGGTCACGGAGAACATGCAAACTCCACACAGGCAGCACTTAAGTCAGGATTAAAACTGTCTGGCGCTGCAAGGCACCATCTGTGGCACCTTTAGCTGGGAGAAGAATAAATATGCTTTAAAACTGTTGATTCTGTAGGAAACTTCACTAATCTTGGAATCAATATCTATTTTCCAGGAGTCCAAATTTGGTGCTGCTCCTCATTACATTTTCAAAGCACAATTCAAAGCATGCTTTTCTATCTGTTGGCAAATCATTAATTGTGCAATTAATCATGTTATCCAGATTATATACATTGGTTTTGTAATGGTGAATGTCAAGCTAATGATTTAAATAAGTGGTTGTGTTGTCATGAATACCTCAGAGGTCCAGTAGAAAGATAGTTTCATCTCTTCACTTTTTAAGTAATGGAGCCAATTCTATGTGTCTCGGCCATGTTGATCTATTTAAATGGGCTTTTGACTCGATTGTTTGGAAAAACCTTTGTGCCATTCATTATACCAGTTTAATAGTGTGTACGCTGCAATGTTATTAGGATAGGGTTCCTATTTAGGTTTGGTTTGTAGTCGTTGACATTTGGGTACAAAATAAAGTATTGATAACATCACTGACATGCACTCTGCAGGTTTCAGTAAGTAACTTGTTATATACAATTTCACCTCAGCACATATTTCATGACTGAAGAAGATGAAAATCTTTCTCACTATGATGAAAAGACCTGGTTTGTAGGAGCTATTAATCGAACACAAGCTGAAGATTTACTTCGAGGAAAATCAGATGGTGCCTTCCTAATCAGAGAAAGCAGTAAAAAGGGCTGTTACGCTTGTTCTGTGGTGTAAGTAACTTAGATTTTTTTTATTAAGGATTTATTTTGGCATATCCAAAAAATTACTAATGTTAGATTGGATTTTTTCTTCAATTAAAATTGCATATGTGGCTGTCCTGTTACTTGGAGGAAATGTGCAGAATTTTATTATACATTTACAATTTGTCATCTAAATTCATTTTTGATATTTGTACAAATGTGTTGCCCATTTTTCATACTTTGCAGTCCTTATTGAGGTCCTGTTCTACCCTTCATCAAATGCCAATGATCTTCATATGTTTCCTTGAATCATTGTCACTCTTGGTTTGTTAAAACAGCAAATCGGGTGGTATTAAAGGAAGAACAAAAGCACAGCAACATTGCTTCTGATTGAAACTGTCAGTGGAGAAAGGGGGACATTGAAAGCAAGATTCTAGTCACTGAACAATGATATATGCATAAGCTTGTTAGTTTTGGTGTGGAAGAGATAATGCAAATTGGATGTGAGGTGTCATTCGACATGATGGGATGTGAAAATCAGTCGAAGGATAGAAGGGAATGCATAGGAGAGGTATCAGAGCATTAGCATTTTTCTATGCGAGGTGTGATATAGATGAGTTGTATGCAAGACAGGTGTCTTAATGTTAAGGATGTATCAGTACAGCTTTCTTTTCCATGATGTTCATAGAAATCTCTTTACCTTCTGCCAGACGTTTTTGGAATTTTATTTTCACTCGTCCAATTTCCACAGTTTGGGGCCAGACCTAGGGCAGGGCTCATCCTATGGGAAGCCAGCACTTCAGAACAAGTATCGAGGGATATATTGAAGGCTTTGTCTGCAAGGTCTGGCACATGACCAGTACTCTGTGTGACCGACTGAGCAGTTCGATATGCTTCAGAAGGGTGATTGTGCTGAAAAAGAATGCCTTTCTGCTGCATTCACAATAAACCACAGTAAAAATCCAAAATCCTATTGCCACAAACAATTAAAGCAGTCTTTCTTCTGGTTGGAAGACCTTGGTGGCACTTTGACCAGCTGCATGGTAAACTTCTATATATAGTTGCCAATATAACACATGGGCATAACTTTATATGAGAGATTATTTTTTTATTACTTCAGTAGCTGCCCAAAAAAGCAGACGTATGAAAGAGAGATAATTGTGCAAAATAATGAATTTAAATTGTATCCTAAACCTTTGAATTTTCAGCAAAACTGTTTGGTAATTGCAAAATATAGACAAATGACTAAAGTAACAGATTCCTAAGAAATTTTATATCCGAATTGGAATCTCAAAAAATTACCATTGATTTTGCCATGACATGGGAACAAAACTCTAGTATGTTAAAGGAAATGATAGTCACTTTTTGAAATGCAAGTAAAATCTTTCATTTACACTTTGTGGTAACAGTAGCTGTAGTCAATTTGTGGTACAGATTCATATAAGAATAATTACAAACTATTTATTGCTAGGTCTACAAAGACATATTAAAGCAGAATCTATTATTTTGTATATAAAGTTAACAAAGATATGATTTTCGTTTAACGATTTGGAAGGTGAATCTTCAAATTGATTCTGACTATTCAAGTTCTGCATTAAATTAGACTTTTCAGTAATTTCAGGTCACTGAGATTTTGCTGTGAGCAACTGTCATATTGACCTTTTGATCAGGAAATGAATTAGGAAGACATAGTGTTTGAACCAAAGAGATTGCTAGTTTTAATTCTTGCCATGTAGTGAATGTCTTATGTCGACAAATTAAACTTGGAATTCTCAATAAATTGTTCATAAGCCTTGAGTGGTGTAGAGGGAGGAGTAAGATAATCTGAAAGAGATAAAAATTGCCAAAATATATGAAATGTATTTCAGCCATTTTCTTGTAATTATATGAATGGAATAAGTTACTTGACTAAAATGTGCTGTGAACACTTTCTCTTACCGTACCTTGTTGCATCTTCCCCTTAGTGCCGATGGAGAAGTGAAACACTGTGTGATTTATAGCACGCCGAGGGGTTATGGATTTGCCGAACCATACAACTTGTACAGCACTCTTAAAGACCTGGTGTTGCATTATCAACAAACTTCACTGGTCCAGCACAATGACTCTCTGAATGTGAGACTGGCTTACCCTGTTTATAGTCAGATGCCCTCTCTGCGCAGATGAATGTTCAAGAGTTGGCCGTGAAAAATTACAGAATACTGAGGGCATTGTACTTGGCTGCTTTTGCACAGTGAGTACAGAATGTGAATCAGGACAGTGGTGTACTCAAGAGTTCAGGTGACCTGGTGCTACCTAAACTCCAACTGTGACATTCTGTTTTCTGCTTTTATTTCAATCAGAGAAACACAAAAAAACTGGAAATGTATCTAACTTTCTTTTTGGTTTTTGTTTTGGTGTCATACGTGTGGGGCTGAAACCTTAGTCCAAACAATCTGGTGCTGATGGCTCTGGGCTATTCATCTTGAGAGTTTAAAATTTTCCAACTTTCAGATGTTCTCTTTTTCACGGAACAGCCAAGAAGGACTCTGTTAGTCTTAACTCTGCAACATCTAGTGCAACTCTTACAAGAGACCCAGTGTATGAAGAAGACTTCTATACTTTTTTAGTTTAGTCAACATATTCTTCTTGAACTAGACTCGACCAGATTAACTGATTTCTTTCATTCGTTGGATGACGCTGAACTCGGTGTGAAAGAAGACCAAAGGCATTCAGGAGAGCTTCTGACGAAAGTTAATTCTCGTGAAATTTGAATTAAAAGTTGCACAAAGGGTCGCTTTTCAATGTACTGGAGTACAAGTAAAAAAGAAATACAAATAAAGAACATTTTATGGCTTCTGTGACTCTAGAGCTCTTCACAAAAAATATATAACCAAAATGAAAAGACCAGGGCATCTTTTGATGTTGGTTTTAGCACTTAATATTCAGTCAGATGTCTGCAGCCGCACATATTTGCACCAAAATGTTAGTGTTTTTAAAGAATAAAAACACTAATGCATAATGTTATTAACATAATCTTAAAACTTTGCAGTTTTTTCTTTGACTAGTCATGCATAACCCAGAAAGTAAGCTTCAAATCGTAGCTGCAAGGAGGCAAGTACTTTAAAGGTGAATAGAAAGACTAAAGAGAGAAATGGGCAAGGCTTGAAACAATACTTTTGTTTCATAGCTCAAGAAAAGAAAGTGCAATTTGCAATGCTTCTGGATGGCAAAGAAAGATCCTGTTGTTTAAAGGGTTTTTTTTTTTTTAAAGGAGTGGTTGTGCGAGTACAAGATTGGTGGATAGTTACTATTCCAATAAAAAAAAAACACAAGCTGAATTAGATGCTTTTCATATTTATGGAATCAGATTTGTGCATTGTGGCTGGAAATATACACCAGTAATTTTTGAGGAATTGGTCTTTGTAGATTGTGAACAGTTTAATTTTAAATGAAGCAGAAGACTACTTGTTCGCTAAGCATGTTCCCTGAGATGCCATTTTGAAAAGGATATGGCTAGTCCAGGAAACGGGGCCCCATGATGCACCGGGCATTTTGTTTAGATATGTGCAATTCAAATAAAAAGCATTTTACAAATCTTTTTCCAAAAGAATAAAAAGATGGCAGCTAATTTTCTGCAATAATTGTCTTTCTTGAAACTAATATTTGCTTTAAATACTTTTTTAGGAACTGGATCAGCAGTTTCGTATATTTACAAGTAATTTTTAGCCTTTTCCTATCTCTAACACTAAATACTCTCCACTTTTTTTCTTCTCCCTGTTTTAATCCCCTGAGCCATTGCTACATTATGCACCAATGCTGAAATAGTTTGGTTCCTTTTTGTTATGTCTGAAAAGCAATGGGCTCTCAATGAAAAATGTAATTGTTGAAATTTGCCCCAGCATTTTGAGAGAGCCATGGTAAGTTCTCTGCATTTCTGATTCTTTTCCCAGATAATTAACAATATACAAAACATATTAAATGGTTAGGCTTTCTTTTTTTCTAGCCATCCAGATGCAATTGATTTGCATTTGTAGTGTTTTTTCTTGTCATTGCAGACACCTGATGCACTATATATCAATTTATATTAACAGTGAAGCTGAATAGAATGTGCATCCACAGGTCTTGAGGGCAAATGGCACAAAATGAAACATTGCCATTTTATTTTGCAAGAGTCCTTGTTTAACTGCAGGTATTAGCAGAAATGGAGCATTTTAACTCTTCACTGTGCACAAGCTGGTGCTTATCCAGCATTTATCAAAGGTGCGTCTGTAACTAACTGTTGCCCACTTACTAAAAAATCGTTTTTGGTACCTGAGCAATCATATTTCTGTTTAATTTTTTTGGTACTGGTTTTGCGAGTTGGACCTTGGAATAGAGTTGAACATATTTCTTGGATTCATGGAAGGGGGTGGGGATGGCATTAGCGGTAGTGGATGATTGTTGATAAGTACTTCTGAAAGAAGTTTAAATGCAGATGAGATGCACTTGTAAACTAAAGTGTATCTGCCAATATTCAGATTTTTGTTACAGTGGGAAGCCTGTATTTTACTCTTTTCAGAGAAAATCTGTTTTAACACTAAATCTGGGTAATTTGATCAAATTATTAAATGTTGAAGATCAAAAAATCCTTTTGGGAAGTTGCAAGAATGTTAATTCATCGTGTTGTTTTGGTTGCCATTGTACAATTTTGTTTATTCCTTGCCATACCCTGTGTCTTGGAAGTACATAACAATAGTTTTTTTTCTTTGTGGCTATAAGCATTAATAGGAATAATATACAACCCACACTAGTTCTGCCAGTGAAATGTTATGCTTTGAGGTTGCAGATTTGCCGCAGTTGGCATTTCATGACTGCAGAGCTAAATCCTCACTCTGGAACACCTCCACAGTAGAATAGCATTCCCACTGGATGCTTGTGAGAAGGAAATGACAATAAAATGGAGAACAATCTTGCATCTCATCAACTATGCTTGGTGTTTGTTGATGCTGCCATTATTCTCCAGGCTGTCCAGCTCGTTCACTGAACAAAGACAATGATTGAAAATGACAACTGCATGAAGAAAGCAGGAAATTTTCCAAAATGCAGGTGTTAATGTGAGTCGGGTGTTTTGTTAGTGATGGAAATGAGGAGAAATGTCTTGTACATTTTACAATGCCATTTTACAAATCATGCCAACAAAATAACATGTAAACTGATCTGAACACAGATGCAATGTGTTCAGTTCAATTAAGATAAATTCTGAAGTGCTGAATGAAGATTCAAATTACAATATTTAATCTGATTTTTCAGATAAATGTTTCAATTTATCACTGAAATAAATTTTCATGTACTTGTGTAGCAACCAGCAATTAAAACTAAATTTGAAACAATTGTGGTATAAGGGCTAAAATATGTAATATTTCTTGATCTATGTTTTTAAAGGATTGTAATTTTTCAGTGCCACTTGCCCCTTTTTCATCTGTCCTTTCAGTCTGCACAGACCAATCTTTCTGTGCTTGTTTTTGAAGGAAGGACAGACCAACCTCTTTTGGACTTGATTGCTTGTGAAGAAGGGGGTGAGAGGGAAGGAATGCGAGTTAGGATGTTTTTACCCTGGCATCTAATTGCAGGTTGCATTCTGGTGCTCCCTTTGAACAAACTAAAATATTTTCAAGGATTCTTGAAATTAATATTCAAAGCATTAAATTAAACTATTTAAACTGGAATACTTAGAATTGTGTCTAGGATTGCAGTTCTAACTTGATGAAATGTCACGCTGAATGTTTTGTGGAGGCGGGGGGAATGTGGTTGGTACATGGAAGTGGAGCCATACAATTATAAAAGCCACCTTTATCAAATCGGCATTTTACTTAAAGTGACCAATATCCACGAGTAAAGGAAGTTTATTGCTGCAGAAAGCATGGTTTATAAAGTGTTTTCAATTTTACAGCAAAATATTTTTTTAAACAAATAACTTGTATGCTATTTGAAATAGCCTCTTGTTTTTTCCAGAATTGAAAGGGGGGGAATATGATCAACTTGTGCTATTGTATTGCTTTGTATTTTGAGTTGCAGGCACTTTAAAAACATTGCATTTATCCACTAATTTAACTTCTCTCTATGTTTATTTTTTAATTGAATTTCACAGGGTCACCATTTATGAGCAGAGACAAATCTTCAATTCAAAAAGAGGGAATAATACAATTAGCAGCACCAGGTACATAGGAATATTTCACCCTTTCAATTCTACGAACTTGACTGGTTAAATGAACACTGCCCCTTTGCTCCGTGCTAAGGCCCAACATCAAATAATTTTAGCAGCTGTAGTTTAGTTCCTAATAGACAGATGTCTGAAATTCCTCATTAATTTGTACCAGACTAAACAATAACTACCTGGGCCACAAAGGTGGTGATGGTATTGGAAATAAGGTAAAATTTCAGACTGGTAACAGAGAAAGGTGTTAGTAAGGAGATGCTGATGAGAGCATAGTAAATTAAGCTTTACTATATAATCTGGTAGTTTGTGCTTGACTTGATTCTGATAACAAAGGAATGTGGCCTTCATTCTTGTTGCAATAGGTTATTTTATAACTAAAAAATGTGCAAGAATCCTTCACAATGTTATATGCAACTATTATTCCCTCCTCCCACCAGGTTTGCTTGAGTATAGCATACAAATCAGGCATTTGTGAATCAAATCTAAATATGTGCATAACCTACCAAAATGAAGCCCTGCAAGTACAGCAGATAAACCTTAACTAGGAATTGAGTAGAGTATTAGTACTGTACACATAATATAAAAACAGCTAAAACTTCTGTTTGATTGGGAACAATGTCTTCACCTTTGGTACAATAACTGCATCAAACCATCGCAAAATGTTAGTAAAACAAAAGACCCTATGGTACCGTTCCATAGATGGTATTCTGAATTCCCAGCTTCGGGACTTAAAAACAAGTCACGGCAGTTTTTTCAAGTTGCCAATTTACCACTGAATTTAAAACTAACATTGAGCTCAGTATTGATGTCCATTGGATTGGACGTATCCAAATTTAATTAATTTGCACTTTGAGCTGTTAAACCCTAATTACAGATTTATTTGGGAAGGGAGAATAAGTAAATTTGCATACTTTTCAGCATTACCGTCTCCTGGTACCTAGTCTTTTTGTAGCAATGCGTTTCCTACACTTGTGAAGAAAGCACATTATTTATAATCAGTTGACAACACAGATTTCCAAGCCCTGGTAGAAACTCCTAATGGTGGAGCAATGCTGTGGTTCCAATGGCATAGTCACCAATTGCTAAGTTAGTTAGTTCCATGATAACTTTTTATGCCTTTTTAGTCAGTATTGTATTTGCACATTTTTATTTCAAGAAAAACTAGGTACAGCAAAATATATTTTCAAGTTTTTGTTTTTTTGTGAACACTTTAGTTCTACCTGAGAATACTTGCTTCATTTGAATGATTATGTTCTTTGATCATTTTAATTGTTATAAATTGGGTTGTTTTGGTTCTCTGCGGGACAGAAGGCTTACATGGTATGTTCCAGGCAGTGGAGTCAAAAACAAACATTTTTGTTTTCATTTTTGTGTGCTCATTTTCATTCTGTCATTTCTCTCACTCTCGTACTTTTTTCTGTTTCTCTTTCTTTGTTTTCTTTCTCTTTTCTACTTTTTCTGTTTCTTTCTCCACCTCTATTTTTATTTGTTTATTCTGTTTTCACTCTCTTGCACACTCACAAATGTCATGCACTTTTCAAAGACAAACCCAGCATGTAACTTAAGTATGTTGACTGTTGTATCTGTGTAATTCAACTTTGTTCTGTCTGTAAATGGTGTAGTTTAATATGAACTTATGTAGCTTACAAGAAAAGGTCACATCGTACATTACAACTAATAGAGTAGCATTTGCTCCCATTCCTGGTATGTTATATTTTACAGATAACTGTATACTGCACTAGGTTGTATCAATTGTGCAAATCTGTTCCTCGTCTGCAGCTGAGTCTTTTGTGACACCAATAACAGGTCGCAGCATGTATGGGATTTTCTGCATTATACGCGTTGACTCTGTTTCACTCTCCACACAGTAACTGCTACTGTCTTCACAACTGGTGATATTTTCTCTTTTGTCAAGTTGCCATAACTTCATATTATTCATCTATCTTGCAGAATAAAAATGTATTTTGTTGAGAATCAGTGTGAAGGGTTTAACTTTTTAACAAAAATAAAACCTATTTCACCTACAAAATTCTCCTTTTGCACATTTGATTATAATGCCCTTCTGTATATTGAAAGAAATAATACAATTCCTATAGAAGTTTCACCAAACGAATCTCATGAGATACTTATAAATCGATAGGATTCTATAACATCCTAAGGACACTCCACAGAACCATTTAGACACTGGGGTAAGAGGAAATCTATGCAGACAGTTAATGTCCATTTTGACGTGGAAAGGCACAAATTTGTTAATCCTCATTGCAAATCAGAGAAGTTCTCTGTAATGAAAGTAAAACATGTTAAATTTAAAAATCGTTTCTTCAACTGTTCATATGCCTTTGGAAAATATTTGGAGGAATCTCATGTAAAATTCCTTTTGAGGAAACGTCCAGCAAAAGAAAATGAATTTGTAACTGAGAAGGATTAGCATTCCTGCAAAATATTTTCATCAGTTTTCTTCACTGCTTCGATAATGGATAAATCTGGGCCTCAAGATAGTGGACAGCACAATGCCTCTGTGAAATGTGATGCCGTGCAGCATTATTGTTTACAAAATATGTGACTTGCAAAGTTCACAATCTTGATTTCTCTAGTGTCAATGATATCACATTTGTAATGTACTTAAATACTTGATTTCCACATGTTTCGTAATGTCACATACAAGAAGGGCAAGAGCCCAACGATGGTATTTTCTCATTCAAGAAAAAAAGATTTCCATTGCTAGTGCATTGTCTCTAGTAATACCTGGCCTACATTGGATGTTGATTAAAAAAGCTGGCTATAAAATCAGTTTGGGATACTGTACTAATGCAAGTTCCTTGTTTTTTAAAATAACATGGGGAGGAAGAGACTATTTTCATTGGTAGATGCAAATAATCACATTGGACTCCTAAACTATCATGCATCCATGTATTTTTTTTTTAGCTGCAGCATGGAAACCAACCCTTCAGTCCATCGAGTCCACGTCCACCATCGATCACCATTCGCATTAGTTCTAATGATTCAGTTTCTCACTGTTCCCGATACATTATGAGCAATTTTACAACGGCCAATGGTCCTACAACATTGGGATGTGGGAAGAAACCTATAGTGTATTCAGACCCCTTCACTTTTTCCACATTTTGTTACGTTACAGCCTTATTCTAAAATGGATTCAATTCTTTTTTTTTATTCTCAATCTACACTCAATACCCCATAAAAAGGTGAAAACAGGTGTTTAGAAATTTTCGCAAAGTAATTAAAAAATAAATATATATCACATTTACATAAGTTTTCAGACCCTTTACTAAGTCCCTTGAGGCACCTTTCGCAGCGATTACAGACTCAAGTCTTCTTGGGTATGACGCTACAAGCTTGGCACACCTGTATTTGGGTAATTTCTCCCATTCTTTTCTGTAGATCCTCTCATGCTCTGTCAGGTTGGATGGGGAGTGTCGATGCAGAGCTATTTCAGGTCCCTCCAGAGATGTTTGATCGGGTTCAAGTCCGGGCTCTAGCTGAGCCGCTCAACGTCATTCACAGACTTGTCACAAAGCCACTCCTGCGTTTTCTTGGCTTTGTGCTTAGGATCGTTGTCCTGTTGGAAGGTGAACCTCTGCCCCAATCTGAGGTTCAGAATGCTGTAGAGCAGGTTTTCATCAAGGATCTCGCTGCACTTTGCTCCGTTCATCTTTCCCTCGACAGGTGTGTGCCTTTCCAAATCATGTCCAATCAATATAATTTACCACTTGTGGACTCCAATCAAGTTGTAGAAACATCTCAAGTATAATCAGTGGAAACAAAATGAACCCAAGCTCAATTGTGAGTGTCATAGCAAAGGGTTTGAACACTTATGTAAATATGATACTTGTTTTTTTACTTTTAATTACTTTGCAAAAATGTCTAAACACTAAACTGTTTTTGCTGCTTGATTCTGGAATATTGTGTGTCGATTGATGATAAAAATGAATTTAATCCATTTTAAAATAAGGCTAACGTAACAAAATGTGGAAAAAGTGAAGGGGTCTGAATATTTTCTGAATGCACTGTACATAGCCACAGGGGAAGCATCCAAATTCTATACTGACAGCACCAGAGATACCACTACTGCAGGAAGACCACTTTTTTTAATCGACCCTATGGTCTGATAATCCCACAGGGAAAAAAAATCTTACCCAGCCTATCCAATCTCTCCCCATAACTTAGTGCTCCAATATTCTGCTGGATGTCCAGTACAACCATGTTCCTGTATTTGCAATGACCATATTGAACTGCACACAATACTTCAAGTGCAGTCTGACCAGTGTTGTGCAAGGTTGCAATGTAATGTCTTAACTTTTATATTCTACGCTCAACCTATGAAGGCAAACATTCCATATGTCTGCTTCACCATCCTATCTGTGTTGCCATTTTCAGTGAACAGTGGCCAGCACAGTGGTGGAGGTGCTGCCTTACAGCTGCAGCGACCTGGCTCAATCCTGACCTTGAGTGCTGTCTGTGTGGAGTTTGTTCTCCCTGTGACCATGTGAATTTTCTTTGGGTGTTCTGGTTTCCTTCCACATTCCAAAGACATGCAGGTTTGAAAGTTAATTGGCTTCTGTAAATTATCCCTAATGTATAGGATGCAGCTACTGTACTGGTGTTTGTTGGTTGCCATGGGCCAAAGGGCCTTTTTCCACGCCTTATCAGTAAAGTATAAACTTGATCCCCAAGATTCCTCTGTTCATAAACATCCCTTCATGTCCTACTATTTAGTGCATGTGCCCTACCCCATTTGACTTCCCAAAATGTATCACCTCTCACTTGTAATTAAATTTCAACACTCTGCCCAACTTTCCAACTGATCAAGGCAACCTTTCTTGCTATCCACGGCACCATCAACTTGAGTGACGTTTGCAAATTTGCCACTCATCCCTCTTGCATTCACGCTCATCATTTAAATAAGCACAAGTGACAAGGGGTGTGACATGGATTCCTCCAGTGTACCACTAAACACAAACTTTGATTCAGAAAAGTTATTACAATTCTCTTAACCTCAATTCTCTTTGGGCACCATATCTGAGGAAGGGTGTGCTGGCTCTGGAGGTGGTGCTCTCTCCAGAGAATGTTTACAAGAATAATCCCAGGAATGAGTGGATTAATATATGATGAGCGTTTGACGACACTGGGCCTGTACTCACCCGAGTTTAGAAGGATGTGGGGAGACCACATTGAAACGTATCGAATAGTGAAAAGCTTGGGTTGAATGGATGCGAGGACTAGAGGTTATAACCTCCTAATTGAAGCATGTTCCTTTAGGAAGGAGATGAGGAATTATTTAGTCAGAGGATGGAATCTGAAATTCTTTGCCACAGAAGGCTGTGGAGGGTGTCAATGGGTATTTTTACGGCAGAGATAGGTTCTTGATTAGTACGGGTGTCGGGCGTTAATGGGAGAAGGCAGGAAAATGGGGTTAGGAGGGAGATATAGATCAGCCATGATTGAATGGCAGAGTAGACTTGTTGGGCCAAATGGCCTAATTTGCTCCTATCACATGACCGTATGCAAGTTTTTAAAAATGCAATTAGCCAGTTCGCTTTGGATCCCATGTGCCTTGGACCAGCCATATGGGACTTTGTCATATCCTGCACTAAAATGCAGATGGATAATGGATGTCAATCTACCTTCGTCAGTGATATTGGTTACCTCTCCAAAAACTTAAGGAGGTAGGATTTTCCTTACACAAAGCCATGTTGACTATCCCTGATCAGCCCATGCCTTTCCAAATGTACATAAATCCTATCTCAAGATTTTCTCAAACATTCCCTACCAACGATGTTTGTTCAATTGGCCAGTAAATTCCTGGCTTATTCCTGATGCCCTTCTTAATTATCCTCCAGTCGTGTGGCACATTTTCTGTGGCTAACAAAAATGCAACATTTTGTAATGGTCTCAGCTTCCCTCTCCCTTGCTTCCCCACAGCAACCAGTGATAGATCTCACCCTGGGCCTGGAGGCTTATTAATCCTTGTATATCAGCTTTGGGTTATCTTCGTGACTTTGCAATCTTCCATGACCTTCTAGGTGCATACATATGGGAAGGATTCACCTTGCATACATTGCCTGACTGCGCAAATTGATTACCCCATTGTCCCTAAGCTCTTTCCCTGGCTAACCAATTGGTCCTAATACATTTATAGAATTTCTTGAGAGTCTTTATCTTAAGGACCTGTCCCACTTACGCAATTTTTTCGGCGACTTGCCGGCACCTCTCATAGTCGCAGAAGGTTGCCGAAAACTTTCGACATGATGAAAATCCAGCGGCGACCAGAAAAAGGTACAACTCTTTAGGCGACTACTCACCACCAAACCTGCTGCGACTATTGACGGGTGCTGCCAAGTCGGGGAAAAGTTGCGTAAGTGGGACAGACCCTTTACTTGCTGTGTTCTTGACAATGTGGAAATATTTGGTTATTCATGATACCTGTCTTAGGGACAGTGGTAAACAATATTGCAATGTTATCTCCCATGTTTGCAACCAGATTCCCAACAGATCATTTATGTACTGTGACAATCTATCTTTCTGATCCCAATAATCTTGTTCTCCATTCAGTCCTTCAAATATCTTTCAATTTTTAACACTACATTTTTAACGTCTTTTAGATGTTTATCTTGCATTTATCTATTATTGGCAGCAGTTTCCTTTTAACATGCTAAGAAATTATAGAAACATCAAGAAATTACTTTCCAATTACCAATTGGGCAATAGAAAAAAATTGAGTTGGCTTGTACTTCTGAATGTTTGACAAAAGAGCTTGGTAAAATGGTTTTATATATGCAGGGAGTTGTTTGGGTCTGGAATGTACAGCTGACATGGAGGTGGATTCAGTTGTAGCCTTCCAAAGGGAGCTGGATAAATGTGAGGGGAATTAATCTGATATTTTGTGGGGAGAGTTGATGTAAGTGAACTGGCTAAATTGTTATTGCACCGATTCTGTACAGACTCGATGGGTGCAATTTTCTTGCAGCCATTCTGTAATTTTCTAGTTTAAGTTCTGAAATCGAATATTTGGCATGAGGTTGGAAGACATTCATGTTTTTGAGAGGTTATAATATCCTTGACTAATTGAAAAATTGCCGTCGTGGATTTTCTGAAATAGCCATCTTGTCAAAGGGTCATAAATGTGAAACTCGAAATGCATTGGTCTTGTAACATCTACATAAACGTTCCTTGTGAAATGCTTGACCCTAGTGGTTTAAATTGGGAGATAATTAAGAGATCTGGGTTGACTTTAGAACTGTCTACAATGTAGACCTGTGGCTTAACATTAAGTAACATAACGATTAAATTACAGTCCTTTCTGTTTGGTGAGAATTTGAGAATGTTACCATGTGCCTCCTTTGTCCAAGCTCTTTCTGCTTACTAAAATTCAGCTTGTTAATCTGTAGCCAAAGGTACATTAAGCAACTTGTTTAAGTAATTGGATGACTTTTTTTTTTTGCTTCTGTGGCAGTGTAATCATTGGTAAATCTCAGGTCTAGAAAAAGGCCAATTGTTACATTCAGCCAGTCATTAACAGACTTGAGGTGATTCTCCAACACTAGACAACAGTACGGAAACAGGCCCTTCAACCCACTGAGTTTGCACCGATCAGCGATCCCTGTGCACTGAAGCCAAATTAACCTAAAAAGCTTGAACATCTTTGAAGTGTGGGAGGAAGCCGGAGCACCTGGAGAAAACTCACGCGGTCGCAGGGAGAATGTACAACTCTGAACAGACAGCACCTATTATCAGGATAGAACCCGGATCTCTGGCGCTGTAAAGCAGCAACTTTAAACCGGAGAAGGGGAAAAATACACAAACAATGAGCAGATTTCACTGAGAATTTAAAAAAAAAAATTTTTTTAAATTCAATTCTGAAATAACACAAAACATTGGAAACATTTAGGTCAGGCTGCATCTGTGGGGAGTAGGGAAGGAAGAACGTATTCAATGTTTAGGGTCAAAGACTGCTGCGAGATCCTAGCATTTTCTGCTTTCTTTCCAGTATCATCTTTCTCGGCGATTAGAAATGGCTATGACATGACCCTAAAGGCTCTTTCTCGAGATAGAATCTTCTAACTCGTCCAATTCCTCCTTTACATCTATCATATATGTATGTATATAAAAACTGTGTGGCTGCCTGCCGAGAACCATCTGCCGCGTCTCCGCCCTTTGATGTCGCGCTCTGCCAAAACCCGGACCCTCGGACGCCGCCGTTTTTCCCACCGGGCCAGACGTTACGCTTGTGCTTTCCCAATGGTGCTCCCCGTTACATTTGTACATTGTTACATACACCGTTTTTAATAAAATCCGTCGCCCCCCCCGCCCCCCCCCCACTTTTTCAAAAATCAAACTGGTCTCACCCATAGAATGTTGGTAAACATTCCATCGTGCGATGTCACAATGCCCAAGGCTCACAGATGGCCAATCGGAACGGATCTCATTTACATCTGCCTTTGCCCCAGCCCCACCACCCCCCCCCGCCTGATGTTGCAGCACGTTCCATTGTGTGATGTCACAATGCCATCCCTCACAAATGTCCAATCGGAATGGATCTCATTTACATCTGCCTTTTCCCCAGCCCCGGCCCCTCCCCCCGCAGCCTGTGCGGACATATGATTGGGGGGACATTGCCGACTCGCGTTGCCTTGGAAACCTTTTCAAGAACATGCTTCACTAATGGTCATTCGGATTTCATTTCTCGACAGCGATCGATCTAAACGCTGGATTTCTGCCGCTATTTCATTTTTCATTTGACACTTTTGTTTTGAAAATCTTATCGATTTACACTTTTTTCAAAAGGTAAAGGTAGACGATGTTTTCAATATTAATTTATATTTGAATAATTCTTTTTATTAAGTGCTTCGTTATTTGTTCCGCCAAATTAACACACTTTCCTGTTTTTTTAATATTCTCTTTATTCAAAGAACTCCCTTACTCCACTTCGAAGAGATTGCTTTTTTCTTTGCCGATTTCCACAGCCGTGTTTATCAAATGTTATCTTTATTTTCAATTTCATTCATATTGAACAGATAATTGTGTTTAAAAACCTTGCGCTTATTATCTGCTGTTTTAGACAAGTGATAATTTTATTTCATTTTCTGGTTTTATTGCGTATCTATAATTTACATTAGACAAGTAATTTTTAAAAAATGCTTAAAAACCCCATTAAAAATTCGTTTAAAAAAATTCTCTCTTTATTTCGATTTACAGCATTTTTAACAGTTTTAATTCTCTGTTATTTGCTCCGCTAAATTTACCCCCATTTTTCACCGTTTTCTTTTAAATTCTTTTGGTGTGTTTGATTTAATTCTACAGGAAAGTAAACTCTCCCTCCCCTTTGTTTCTCTCACTCTCCTCTCTCTCCACCTCCCCTCCCCCTCTCCCCGCCACCTCTCACTTTCCTCCCCTCTTCTCCACCACCCCTCTGCTCTCATCTTCCCCTCTCCCCTCCCCTTCGTTTCTCGACAGCGATCGATCTAAATTATTTTTCATTTTCAAAATCTTATTATTTGATTTAGTTTGACAGGAAAGTCAACTCTCCCTCCCCTTTCTCTCTCTCCCCTTCCACTCCCTCCCTCTCATCTCTCCCCCTCCGCTCTCTCTCCACCTCCCCGCTTCCTCTCTTCCTCCCCTCTCCTCTCCCACCTGTCCATTTCCTCCCCTCTTCTCCACCACCCCTCTGCTCTCATCTCCCCCTCTTCCCCCTCCCCTTCCCCACCCCTCTCTACTCCCCTCACCCGTTCCCTCTCCCCCACCCCCTTCCTTCTCTCCACCTTCCCCTTCCCTCTCCCCCGCCCCCTTCCCCTACCCCTGTCCCTCTTCCACCACTCCCTCCCACCCCCTTCCCCCTACCCCTCTCTCCCTCTCCCACCCCACCTCTCTCCCTCACCCACCGTCTCTCTCCCCTCCCTCCCTATCTCCCCATCCCTTCCCCTCCTCCTCTCTCCCTCTTCCACCACTCCCCCTTCCCCCTCTCTCTCCCACTTCCGCCACTCTCCCCTACACCTCTCACCCTCCCTCTCCACTTCTCTCTCCTCTCTCCCCCATCCCCTCCCTCCCCCCTGCAACCGCACGTTGGGGGAACAGACCCAACGGGTCTGCACTTGGTCTAGTTATAATATAAAACTCTTGGATGTGGATGTATTTATTTGTGTGTGTTTTCATATGGGATTCACATCTCCTCGAAAACCCAACGCCCTAATGGTGAAATTCTTACATATTCCAGTAGAGATTTACCTCTTGATCTCAAAAATCGCCTCATCTGAAAATTTGATTCATTATTTCCCGTTATTTGCTAAAATTGATCACCAATCTGAGATCTTTTAAAAATCTATCGAGCTAAAGCGGGCTCGATGACGTCACAATGCCTCTGCTCCTTGCGGCAAGCTGAGCAGAATTTTCAACGCGCAGCCCCACTGTTTTCCACGTGCAGCGCACTCCACTGGTCTCCTTGAAGTTCTACAACATGGCGGCGGCAGTCGTTGTCGCAGCGCAGACGTGGACAAGGGCAGTGGAAAATTGGCCACGGAGGCCGTCACAGGGGACGACCTCCTCCCCAACTCCCCCGCCCGATCGTCTGTCACGCTGGTGGGTGGGCTTCCCCTCGTGGAAGCCATGATCGGCGGACCCTCCGCTGCTTTTGACCGTACTCGGATCGCTCCGGGCCTCTACATCGTTCCCCTCTACCCCCTCCCCGGGGCAGAGAAAGTGAGAGTGGGGGAAGAGGACAAGGGTGCAGTAGAGGGAGGGAGGGAGGGGCCCTACCTTGCTGCCCCCTCTCCCCCCCGCTGCCCCCTCTCCCCCCCCCGCTGCCCCCTCTCCCCCCCCCCCGCTGCCCCCTCTCCCCCCCCGCTGCCCCCTCTCCCCCCCCCGCTGCCCCCTCTCCCCCCCCGCTGCCCCCTCTCCCCCCCCGCTGCCCCCTCTCCCCCCCCGCTGCCCCCTCTCCCCCCCGCTGCCCCCCTCTCCCCCCCGCTGCCCCCTCTCCCCCCCGCTGCCCCCTCTCCCCCCCGCTGCCCCCTCTCCCCCCCGCTGCCCCCTCTCCCCCCCGCTGCCCCCTCTCCCCCCCGCTGCCCCCTCTCTCCCCCCCCGCTGCCCCCTCTCCCCCCCAAATATATAATGCTGAAAAGTTTAGAGGCCCCTGATCTAAGGAAGTAGATGGTGCAGCACTCTGCAATTTCTACAAAATTACAATTTGGATAATGCTTTACTGATTACATTACTTGGCTATTCCAATTAAGTTAACCCACATCACCTTATCGGCTAGCTTGAAGCATGCAAATTCAAAAACATGGAGAAATACACTAGTTTCCATTTAAATGTGTTCCGTTTTGGGAAAATAATGTCCAGATACAAAGGTCTCAGAAAATAAGTAAGTAGATTCATATTTGTAAGCTGTAAGTTTCAAACTCTCTGCTTTTCTTGTTGCACCTGTATAGTTCAGCAGAAGGCAAGATGCAGATGATTCACAATACCCTCACTTATTTGTGTGTGTTTTCATATGGGATTCACATCTCCTCGAAAACCCAACGCCCTAATGGTGAAATTCTTACATATTCCAGTAGAGATTTACCTCTTGATCTCAAAAATCGCCTCATCTGAAAATTTGATTCATTATTTCCCGTTATTTTCTAAAATTGATCACCAATCTGAGATCTTTTAAAAATCTATCGTGCTAAAGCGGGCTCGATGACGTCACAATGCCTCTGCTCCTTGCGGCAAGCTGAGCAGAATTTTCAACGCGCAGCCCCACTGTTTTCCACGTGCAGCGCACTCCACTGGTCTCCTTGAAGTTCTACAACATGGCGGCGGCAGTCGTTGTCGCAGCGCAGACGTGGACAAGGGCAGTGGAAAATTGGCCACGGAGGCCGTCACAGGGGACGACCTCCTCCCCAACTCCCCCGCCCGATCGTCTGTCACGCTGGTGGGTGGGCTTCCCCTCGTGGAAGCCATGATCGGCGGACCCTCCGCTGCTTTTGACCGTACTCAGATCGCTCCGGGCCTCTACATCGTTCCCCTCTACCCCCTCCCCGGGGCAGAGAAAGTGAGAGTGGGGGAAGAGGACAAGGGTGCAGTAGAGGGAGGGAGGGAGGGGCCCTACCTTGCTGCCCCCTCTCCCCCCCCGCTGCCCCCTCTCCCCCCCGCTGCCCCCTCTCCCCCCCCGCTGCCCCCTCTCCCCCCCGCTGCCCCCTCTCCCCCCCCGCTGCCCCCTCTCCCCCCCAAATATATAATGCTGAAAAGTTTAGAGGCCCCTGATCTAAGGAAGTAGATGGTGCAGCACTCTGCAATTTCTACAAAATTACAATTTGGATAATGCTTTACTGATTACATTACTTGGCTATTCCAATTAAGTTAACCCACATCACCTTATCGGCTAGCTTGAAGCATGCAAATTCAAAAACATGGAGAAATACACTAGTTTCCATTTAAATGTGTTCCGTTTTGGGAAAATAATGTCCAGATACAAAGGTCTCAGAAAATAAGTAAGTAGATTCATATTTGTAAGCTGTAAGTTTCAAACTCTCTGCTTTTCTTGTTGCACCTGTATAGTTCAGCAGAAGGCAAGATGCAGATGATTCACAATACCCTCACTTGATTTAATGAGTCTGACTTGGGCCATGACCTACAGCTCCTTAGCAGCTGAGTATACACTAGTACTTGGCAGATAATTTTTCAGGAGGTTGGTTAAATCTAGTTTGACCTTTTTTGTTTTTTTGTTTCAGGCAATGGAGATTCTCCTGTAATAGAAGCACTTAAAATGTATGTGACCCATGCCAAAGACCAAAGTGTTTAGAAGTGAAATTGTTCTGAACTAAAAATAATTAAACTTTTTTTGAGTCGCTGGAAATATTTTCAACGAAGTGTTAAACTTGTCAAGATTTCACCTCTATCCTGTTTAAAACTAGAGTAGGATTTTTCTCCGTTTCCGCTAATGCTTTATTTGTCCTGAGGGTGCCTGATGTTGAGCACCAGGAGTGATTTTGAAATGAAATATTCTATATGTTGAAGATGGAAAAATTGACAAAAATATAGATTTATAAATATCTGTTTTATATAGCCAGTGTAGGAAGGAACTGCAGATGCTGGTTTAAACCGAAGATAGGAGTAACTCATGATACCTGTCTTATGATGCAGCATCTCTGGAGAGAAGGAATGGGTGACATTTTGGGGAAAGTCCCTTTTGCCAGTTCTATTCAAAAGTGACTGCCTAAATGATTTTCTTCAGACCTAGCCTGTGGTCTTCAGGAAGTATGACGAGGCCGGCATATACTCAGATTTAATAATCTGGTGGGCAATTGCAAACTATAATAGTGCTATATGACTATATGATAAGCTGAATATTTTTGTGCACACTGGATCAGTAAACCTTGATTCGTATCAAATCATACGTGCTCGAATGTTGCGCTAATATGGAAATGTGATTTATTTTACTTTAAGAATATTTAACGATGATTCATCGCAGTTTAATTATATTTTAAAATAAAATTGAAAAACAAAATCAAGAGTCAAGGGGCGGCAAAGTGGCACAGCAGTAGAGTTATTGCCTTACAGCACCAGATTCCTGGGTTTGATCCTGACTACGGGTGCTGTCTACGTTTGTACGTTCTCTCTGTGACCGCATAAGGTTTCTCTGGTTTCCTCCCATACTCCAAAGACGTACAGGTTTTTAGGTTAATTGGCTTTAGTAAGTAGTAAAATTGGCCATAATGTGTAGGATGGTGTTAGTGTGAGGGATGATTGCTGGTCAGTGTGGACTCAGTGGGCTGAAGGGCCTGTTTCTGCACGGTATCTCTAAAGTCAATGTTTATATACCTTGGGGTTAGCTCTAACTCTTTAATTCCCTCTTGTCTTATAAATCTTGATCTCTCTTTCAAATCGAGTCTCTTGCATATTTCTGATTTTCTTTGTCCCATCTTTGAAGATCAGGTGGCTTTTTACAAAATACCTTACCGTAGTTTCATTCAACACTAATGAGAATAAGAACCCAGCTAGGTCCAGTTCTAGTCTTGTTTTGAGTACAAGCCAACTCAATTTTTTCTATTGCCCAATTGGTAATTGGAAAGTAATTTCTTGATGTTTCTATAATTTCTTAGCATGTTAAAAGGAAAATGTGTGTATGGGGTTGTGGTGATTTGAGGGCAGAATATAAAATGATGGAAATACTCAACATGTAGAGAGAGAAAGAGTCATGTTTTGAGTCGGTTCCTTTCTTCTGATTAAACATTGACTTGGAACATGACCTCTGCCTTTCACTTCACCATCACTGCCTGACCTGCTGAGTATTTCTTGCATTTCTGTTTTAGATTTCCAGCACCTGGAGTCATTTGCTTTATGATTCATGGTTCAGGGACTTGCTCTCTCTTTGCCTTCCTTCCTCGTCCCCTTTTGTGATGTGCCTGATGTGTGGCAGATGGAATGGCAATAAGAGTGAGAACAGAAGGCACTCTTGGAGGATCAAATTCAGAAAAAATTATGTTTTCAGGAGATTTTGATTTGGCTCTTGGGGCTAAAGGAATCAATGGATATGGGGGAAAAAGCAGGAACAGGATACTGATTTTAGATGATCAGCCATGATCATATTGAATGGTGCTGCTGGCTCGAAGGGCCGAATGGCCTACTCCTGCACCTAATTTTCTATGTTTCTATGTGCCTTCTATTAACATGTGTGTTACAGGCAGTGGACGAGGGTAATCATTCTGAATTGAACTCTGTTGACTTGCATGATAAAGCATTGAAACGCGTTAATTGATAGTACTGATTGATGTGCCAGATTATCTTACATCTTGTCCAACCCATGTCCACCACATGACAACACTCACTGGATATGATGATTGATGCCACTGATTCGCCACAATAGAACCTCTGGTGACAGGCATAATGTTCTGAAAGGCTTTGACAGGTTTAGGTTTATTACTGTCACATGTACCGAGGTACAGTGAAAAGCTTTTGACTGCCTGCTATCCAAACAAATCGGATAATACTATACACAAATACAATCAAGCCAAACACAAGTACTACAGGTAGGGAGGGAAGAAAATAAAACAGATTGCGGAATATAACTTCAGTGTTGTAGATTTACAAGTAGAAAATAGATTTGAGTGTGCCGATTGTATTGTTTGATAGTAAACCCTCTCTGGGACCAGTGCGCAAAGATTTGCCTTACTCTGGCACCATCTTTTTTCACAAAAGCAAAATTGGGAATTGCTCAATCACATGTCAAAACTGAGAATAATGTAAATTGTTACATATTTTTGATCTTCTGAGATATTCTTTGGCTAACACTCACTTCATGCAGTAGAAAGTATTGTTTCAAGTACTTTTTGCAGAAGACGTAGCTTTGTTTTGATAACTACAGGAAAGGGGTACCATAAAACAAATGCTGCAAACACTCAGCTGGTCAGGCAGTGTCCTTAGGAAAAACATTGTCCATGTTTCATGTGAATGACAATCCAGGAGGTGTTTTGATAAAAGTCATAAACATTCACCTGAGAGTGAAGGTAAGGTAAGGTCTTTGTTTCAATTTTCCTCTTTCATCTTAGTGCAGTTGGGATGGCAGTTAAGGTAGTCTGTGCTCTGCCTACAGGATATGGGAGGTCAGGCAGTCTTCCAGTGTCCCTGATGATACACTTGAAGGAAGAATGTTCAGCTACAGCTCCTGACTGACCCTGAAGGAACTTGAGTTGGATACAGTCGGGCTCACCAGGAATGCTGAAAGCATCATACACAGGAGCTGTAATGAGGTGGTCACATATAAGGTGCACGAGAAAGTAGTTGGGTGACCACCTGGAGACGGGACATTCTGTGGCCCCTAACGAGATTCCAGATGGATGTGTTGCCTTCATAGTCCCAGGGTTTGTGATGTCTCATAGTGGCTAAAGAATATTCTGAAGGGGAGGAGGGAGATGATGAGCAGCCAAAAGCTGTGCATACTGACACAAGTTTCATGGGTAGCAAAAGTGAAGAGGTTCCGCAGAATGAATATTGGGAATTAGCCAAAATGTTAAAAAGCAGGAGATCAAAGGTAGTAATCTCCCATTGTCACGTGCCAGCGAAGGTATGAATAGGAAGATAGGACAGGTCAATGTGGTTGAAGGGTGCTATGGATTCCGAATTTTTAAACCATTGAACTCTCTTCGGGGCCAGAGGCAACCTTTACAGAGGGACAGATTGCACCTGAGCGGGATCCAATATTCTGGCAGGCAGTTTATTAAAGAGTTTAAACTAGATTGACAGGGAAATTGGATCCAAAGCAAAAGTGAGGCAGATGAGAGGATAGAAGTTCATACAGAAGTTAACAACAGCAACTTCAGTAGACATGACAGGCAGGAGCATGGCAGGGAGCAATAGAAGACTGTTGGATTAAATTGCATTGACTCTGCACAAGAGACCTGAGGGGGAGAGCGGATAAATACGGGGCATGGGTAGGTTCTTGTGATTTGGGTTATTATGCCCATTACTAAAACATGGGTAAGGGAGGGACAGAACTGGCAGCTTAATGTTCCAGGGTACAGGTGCTACAAGCAAAATTAAGGTTATGGGAAGAGGAGGGGGAGTTGCATTTTGTGATTAAGGAAACCACCGCGACATGGCAGATGATTAGGAAAACCACCTGTCTGAGATAAGATGATTACCAGTGAAGCCTTCAGTGTGGAGCTGAGAAATAAGAAGGGGGTGATCGCCTTGATGGAATTGTACCCGAATTGTCAATGGGAATTGGTGGAACAAATATGCAGGAACATTGCAGAAAGTTGCAAGAATAATAGGATTGACAGAGGAAAATAAACATCCCCTAAGATGAAGAGGGCCCTACTAGAGAGAGGACAAAGCTTGGCCTACTGTTGCAAAATGAGGTAGGGCAAGTTACTGAGGTGGAGGAGCATATTGAGACCAGCAGCCATAGTTCCATTAGCTTTAAAATACTTTTAGAAAAGGACAGAACTGTTCCATGATTTAATGCTCTAAGCTGTGGCAAGGTGAATTTTCACAGTATTAGATGGGAGCTTTCATTCAAAACTTAATTTGAGCGCAAAAAGCTGGAGAAACTCAGCGGGTGCAGCAGCATCTAAGGAGTGAAGGAGATAGGCGACGTTTCGGGTCGAGACCCTTCTTCAGACTGAGCAGATTGTTTGCAGGCACAGGAACATCTGGGAAGAGGGAGGCTTTTAAAAGTGACACTGCAAGAGTTTAATGCCTTTGTGTTCTTAGTTTGAACGACAGGCATTTGGGGGTGGGGAACTCTAGATGATAAGACATGTGAAGGCACTGCTCAGAAGAAGGAAGGAGGCATGGGTCTGGTACTGGCTGCTACGATCAAGTGAATTCCTGAGTAAATGTAAGGAATGTTGGAGTTTACTCAAGAAGCACACCAGGAGTGCAAAAGGGCATGAAATATTTTGGCAGGGAAGATTATGCAAAATACAAAGATTTTATAAATGAGAAAGAATAACTAGGGAAAGAAAATGGTCCCTCCAAGACCAAAGTGGATATCGGTATGGCACCACAGAAGATGGGTGTGGTCCTCAATAAATATTTTGCCTCTTACTGTGGGGACAGGAATGAAGACCAGGGATCTCAGCAAAGATTGATGGGAACATCTTGAAGTTAAAAGGTGGAGCTGGACATCTTGAAACCTTTCATGGTAGTTCAATCTCCATGGCATGATCAGGTATATCCAAGACAACTGGGAAGCTGGTGAAGAAATCACAGGAGCTCTGGATGAAATGTATGCCTTTTTGTTAGCTAAGAGTGAAATGGTAAATGACTGGAAAGTGCATAATTGGGTGCTTTAATTTAAGAAAGGCTGCAAAGAAACACTTGGATACTATGACCCAGTAAGCCTAACGGGTGTGATGGGCAGATTACCAGAGGAACTCGATATACATGTATTTGGAAAGATGGTGATTGATTAGCAATAGTCAACTGCTTTATACATGAGAGAACATATGATAAAAAAACAAGTTTTTTTTTCTTTAAAAGAGGCAGCCAGGATGGTCGATGAGGGCACGGTCATTAGACATAGTATATATGGACTTCAGCAAGGTGTTTGAAACTGTCTGGATTGTAGGTGTTTTGGGGAGGTTATATCACATGGGATCCAGGAAGAGCTTACTAATTGGATACAAAATTGGCTTAATGGTGTGAGGCCTAAAGTGATGGTGGAAGGCTGTTATTCAGATTTCAGGCCCAAGACTATTAGTGTGCCTTGGAGATTGATGCTTGGTCCATTGTTTGTTTGTCATCTGTAGCAACTATGTGAATGGTGGTGTACAAGGCATGGTTAGCAAGTCTGCAGAAGACACTAATATAGCAGGTGTTGTAGACAGTGAAGAATATTATTAAAGTATTCCAGCTGGATCTTGATCAGCTGAACAAGTGGGCCGAGGAATGGCAAATAAAATTTAATTCAAGTTAGTCTAACATGTTGTATTTTGGGAAGTCAAACCCAGGTAAGTCTTTCGCATATGAGCAGTAGTGCCTTGGGGAGTGTTGTAGAACACACAGATCTGTGAGTATAATAATATAGTTCCCTGAAGAGATGTCACAAGTAGGCAGGTTGGGGATAGTGGCATTTGGCACATTGACCTTCATCATTCAGGGCATTGACTATGGAAGTTGGGATATTATGTTGCAGTTGTAAAAGGAATTGCTGAGGCAGTACTTGGAGTATTGTGGCCGTCTTGCTCTGGAAGAAAATGCCAATAAGGCTGAAGATAGTGCAGACAAGATTTACGCGGATGTTGCCAGGTCCTGGGGGACTGAATTATATGGAGAGGTTGGGTAGGCTAGCACTATATTACTTGGTGCCGGAGACAAAGGGTTGATCTTATAAGAGGTGTATAAAATTGTGTGGAGAATATACGGGGTGACTGCACAGTCCATATCTCACAATAGGGGAATCAAGAACACGGGTTTAAGGTGAGAGAGAAAAGATTTAATAGGAACCTGAGAGGCAATATTTTCACACAACAGTGAGTATACAGGATGAGGTTGAGATAGATCCAATAACATTAAAAATATTTGAATGGGTACATGGATAGGATAGAGTGATAAGAGTCAAATGCTGGCAAATATGATTAGCAATTCACTAGCATGTTGGTCGGCATGGACGAGATGGACCAATGACCCGTTTTCCCTATTCTATGTTTATGAGGATTCTCTTGAACTGAGAGAATGTATTTTGGTAAAATGTATCTCAGTATAGTCTGGCAACTGCTTTTCTTCATGGCCTGGACATTCAGAGAATGGGGAAGACAGCCCAGGCCATCCATCACTGGTACTGTTTCCGTCTATCCAGTCCATCAGTGTTTTGTATGGGGACAGCTGTAAGTATCGTCAAGGATGCTGGTCAACATGCCTATTGCCCTTTCTCTCTTCTAGCTTCTGAAGAAAATACAGTAGCTTTAAAACCCAGATGCCCTAGAAGAAGGGTCTCGACACAATGTCACCCATTCCTTTTCTCCCAAGATGCTCCCTGTCCTGCTGAGTTACTCCTGTATTTTGTGTCTGCCCCAGCACAAAAATGGCTTATTTCCCACTGCAATCAGACTCCTGAGCCAATCATCTCACATACATCCCATTCCCAGAGGTGTTGCCACATATTCTTACTCTTGACGACATAACTGAATAAATTATTGCACATCCGTATTTTTCTGCACTACTTCAGATTGCATTACAATCCTGCTATTTTTCATCTTTTTGTATTTATTACAGTATGTGTACTGTTCACTCTGAGATTCATGTGCAGAAGGAATTTCATTCACTTTCGTGTGTTATGAGAAACTAGTCTGAATCCAAATCAGAGAGAGATTCAACCCAGTGTCTCTGTGACAATCCTCAACGCCCATTTGATCCAAATCTTAAAATGCTTCACAGCTGCTGTCTAGTCCATCAAAGATTTAAAGCATTTTTAAAAACATTTCAAATATCTAGCACCTGTAGTGGCTTTACTTTTCGATAAAGGTGCCGTGGTTGTATTTTAAAGAATATTCTAATTGAATTAAAAAGATGCCAGCAATCCAAATCATGAATTTGAGTAGAAAGATAATATCAAAGCACTTTAACCAAGGAGACTTACGGGGCAATATTTTTAAACAGTGGTAGTGCCTGTAATGCACTGCAAGGGAGAGTAGTGGAAGCAGATATAACAATAACATTTAAAAGGCATATAGACAGATACATGAACACGCAGAGAGGAGACTAAATGTGTAGAAAGGAACAGCAGAGGCTGATATATACCGAAGATAGACGCAAAGTGCTGGAATAACTCAGTGGATCAGGCAGCATCTCTTGTGAAAAAGAGATTGTCTCCAGAGATGCTGCCTGACCAGCTGAGTTACTCCAGCATTCAGTGAATGAAGGAAAAGGATAAGGTGCAGACAGATGTGATTAATTTAAATTGGCATCATGGTCAGCACTGGCATGATGGGCCTAAGGGCCTGATCCTTTGTTGTAATGTTCTGCTATTTCTATTTTTAATCCATTGGTAAACATTTGACTAGATATGGTACCTGAAAACTAGATTAAATTATAATTTAACTTCGGAGTCACGTGAGTGATTCCGTGAAGAAGGCCCGCCAGTGTGCATGTGTGTCATTACGTCAGACGCATGGCGCAGCGACAGGCTGGAGAGCGCAGCTCCACCAGCGGTAAGTGAAAACTTGCAGGTAAGTTTTAACTACATTGCGAATGTTCCCAAGGTCCTATAAGGCTGGTTTCAGGAACCAGCAGGGACAAGGATAAATCCGGTAAAGGGAGGTCGAGTCGTGCCGCCGAGTAAGTCAAGAAAATTGACCGCGGGACTGCAGTCAGCGGGCGGGCGCTTACGCCGGCTCCTGAATAGTTCAATTAGCAGCAGCGACTCCGGTGCCATAGAGCGCCATGGCCACTCCAGTCAGGAGAAAGGCCAAAAGGAAAATCACTAAGGTCTGTGGACTCTGAGTCAGGCCAAGAGCTCACCTCCCACCATGGAGGATGTCTAAACAAAATGGAGCACCTCATGGGAAAGATACTGCATCATGAGGTGTTCCAAGCAGAGTTTCTATACTCCTGGGTTACCCCAGCAGCCCGCAGCAACAGCCTCCGGCACAGGTCTATACAGGTAAGACTTGTACCAACAAGAGTAAGCATACATCCATGGGTCTGCATGGGGGCCCATACCAGCAGCGCCATGTCAACGGCTGCATGATACCTCCCTTATGCATGAACAGGGAGAGCCAGGGCAATATGATACTGACCCTGAAGTTGGTGATATAGCAGAGGATAATACCCCAAAGCACAAGAGCTTAGTTCCAGGTGCAAATTTGCCATAGCGGCAGGAACTGGTGAGGCAAAAATCTGGTCAGAAACATTAATTACATGACCCCTCACCAGCTCCAAGAATTAACAATGGATGAAACATCCAAATGATATGAGACGCCTGTAAATTGTGCATCACTCGGAGCGCCCACTGTGAACCAGTCCATCTGGGGGCAAATGGGTGCAACCATGTGATTGCATGAACCAAGGCTGCAGAAAGCCTTAAAACTAATCGGATACGGCATAACGGCATTTGGGCGGTCAGTCGAAGTGGCACCACTATCAGACACACAGAGGACATATCAGCCCTGCTATGTAACACGCACATTGAGATCAACTACCTGACAAAAAATGCCATCAAGCCAACTTTGAATCCGAAATTTGCAGCACTGTGCAGATTATCAAGCGTACAGCCACCAAACTTGTTGTTTGGTGAAGATCTGGCAAACCAAGTCAAGGACTTAGATGACGAGGTGAAGACTGTCAGCCTTATCAAATCAAATTCGACAAGCAGTATGCTGCCTCTTCAACCATACCCATTCAGATGGGTCACAGACGCTGGTGCGGGGCAAGCTCCCATTACTACACCATTGGCATGCACCAGTGCACATCCCCAGCAAAATTAGGAGGCAAAAGAATCCAGCAACCATGGCGGTACGAGCAGCTGGACTTGTCCAGGACATATCCTCTAGAGACCAGTCACCGTAGTGGGTAGATTGCAATTGTTCTACAATAAATGGTACTGCATAACATCAGAGGCATTTATACTGGACAGTATTCAGGGGTTTCGAATTGAGTTTAATTTTGAATTACATCTACTCACAACATACACCAAGTCGAGAATTAGTGTTTTCAAAACCATAAATTTTACAGGTAAATGAAATTGAAACATTATTCAAAAAAGGGGTAATTGAAAGGATGGCTCATCAGCCTCAGCACTAATATTCCCCCAAAAAAAGAACGATGAAGGATGTTTGGATGTCGAGTCATTCTAGACCTAGCCCGACTGAACTCCTATGTCCAGTATAAACACTTTAAAATGGAAACTTTCAGTACTGCTAATTAACTGGTTTCCAAAGGATGTTATATGGCAAGTATAGATCTGAAAGATGCATATTGTTCAGTACCAATTCATTACAATTACTGTAGATATTGAAAATTAGTTGGATGAGACAGCTGTGGCAGTTAAAACTTTGCCAAATGGGTAAACCTCAGCCCTAGCTTGTTTACAAAATTGTTGAAACCAATATTGGGACTACTCTGGGCTCAGAATCAATTGTGATGGCATACTTGGATGAGGTTCTGATCGTAGGTAACACTCGGGAAGCAGCTGAATTTTCTGTTTCAGTTAGCAACACATATGTTCTAGAGGTCGGGATTCCTCATTCATCCAACTAAATCCAAATTGATGTCATCTAAGAATCATTGACTATTGGGGTTCACCATTGATTCAACCAACATGTGAGTGACTCTGCCTACGGCCAAAAGTTTAGAAATGAGGCCTGCAGCAGTCTGGTAGGAAAACCGGCAACCCTCCATCCACCGAGTGGCTAATGATATTGGAAAATTAATAGCAGCCTTCCCTGGAGTGCAATTTGGGCCTCTACACTATCAGAATGTGCAACAAGCTAAGGAACAGGCACTCAAAAAACATGCAGGTAATTTCGATAGACCGATGCAGTTGACAGTCCAAGCTGTCACCGAAGGTGGATAACAAGTGTCTCACGTTGTTCTGGTAACATTCTGAGTAAACAACCTTCAGCTGCTTTACAAACTGTTGTGAGTGTTTCGGGATAGGGAGCCACTGATAACAATTCCAGCCGCAGCGGCAGATGGAGTATGCAAGAGGCATTAACCCTACAGATGCATGGGATAAACTATTTAGAATCGTTGGGGGCATTCTATGGCCCAAAAAAGTGTACTGTTCAACAAATGCATGATTTACATGTTCAGCTCCAGATTGACAATTCCACAGCAATTGCATATATTAATCATATGGTGGAATTAAGTCATTATCATGTGATAATTTGGCTAAACCTCATCTGGCACTGGTGTATTACTAGGAACATCTGGGTCTCAGCAATCTACCTACTAGGTAGAGATAACGTGGTGGCAGACACCAGGCCATGTAAATTTAAAGTCAACACAGAATGGATGTTGAATCCAAAGGTTTTTTAAAAAGATTGTCACCCAGTATGGATTGCCAGACATAGATCTGTTACATCCAGGCTTAATCACCAGTTACCTAAATACATCTCATAGGAACCGGATCCAGGGGCAGGAGCAGTGGATGCATTCCCAAAATATTGGGGAGGTATGCACTTTTACGCTTTCCCCCATTCTGCCTTATCAGTCAATGTCTTACCAAAATTGAGCAGGGCTCCACTTCAGGCGTTTGGTAGTCCCCGACTGGGCCACACAGCCATGGTTACCATTGGTTCTGAGACTAATGACACAACCATTCATGGTTAACCCCAAACGCAGCAAATTGTTGGTTCACCCTGTGACAGGAAAGAGTCATCCTTTCCATGATCGTATTAATCTGTTGATTTGCAGACTCTGATGAGACCATTCCAGGGGCTCAGACTATCGAGGCGGACCGTGGATGTGATAACTACGGCCTGGAGGGATAATACTAAAAAGCAATACATATATCATATAAAAAATGGAGATGCTCTGCTTAAAGTCAAATATATCTTATCACACTGCAGGCATACCTGATGTATTGGAGTTTCTTGTTACATTACACTTTGACGAGCAATTGAGTTATAATGCCATTAATAGTGCTAGGAGTGCATTGTCCTCCTATTTATGGCAGGGGTCGGGACAACATTCTGTCGATCTCATTCATTGATGTCCTGATTCATAAAGATATTTTAACAAGAACCTTCCTAGACCTAGATATTAGGGAATCTGGGATGTGAGCATAGTTCTCACACTGCTTCATCAATAGGCTCCGATTACATCTCTGTCTTCCAAAATCGAACACCTAAAGTGGTCATGCTCATGGTGCTCGTCCCAGCACAACTGGTCCAGACATTGCAAAAGTTACGACTGGACAGCATGCATTTTCTGTAAATAATATTACGTTTTATGTATATGATCTAATCACACAAAGCAGGCAAGCAACGTCCGGGACCAAAATGAGCTTTAGAGCATACCCCATTGACCGGTGACTATGTGTAGTTACGCACCTACGTCAATATATTGAAGTCACCAAGAGCCTTAGAGGCCCCAAAACACCGACGCTCATCAGTCACAAAAAAACTCATAGAAAGGTGTCGGTGCAGACCATTTCTAGGTGGCTGAAACGGGTTTTGGATTGTGCTGGAGTAGACACTGATGTGTTTAAATCTCACTCCACCGGAGCCGTATCAACATCCGCAGCGAGGACACTGGACGCCCCTTTAGATCAAATCCTCGGGGCCGCAGGATGGTCCAGTGAAGGGACTTTCAACGGTTTTATAACCTATCCTCACGATGGAAGGATTTGGGCATGCTAATTTGGGTTCTGTTTGAAAATTTCCCCTGGGAGAGAGGGGTTGTCATTGCTTCTTTTGTTATTAAGACATTAATTCGTATAATTCAAACAATGTTCAATACATTATTTGTTTATCCTGTGTCAACCGAAGCAGTGTGTCGTATGGAACTGGATCTACGGCATAAAATCACAGAGCTTTGAAATCTTCATGGTATCACTCACGTGACTCCAAAGTAAAATAGTAAGATTAAACGAGAACTTACCAGTTTGAAGTTTGATCATTATTTTATGAGGAGTTACGGTGAGCAATTAAGTGCCCTCCGGTCCCGGCCCTCATAATCGCAAAGATCATCTGATAGTTCTAATCTTCTGAGTCTTACTATATTACTTTGACTGTGGTTACTGTGATTGCACGCCGCTGCTTTGGAGATTGACACGCATGCGCACTGGCGGGCCTTCTTCACGTAATCGCTCACCATAACGCCTCATAAAATGAAGATCATATTTCAAATGGTAAGTTCTCGTTTAATCTTACTATTATATATAGTCAGTTGAAAATTGTATTTAATGTGTAATTTTCAGAGGTGGAAGATGCGTGTTGTAGTGCGTAAGAACTGATGGAAACCATTGAGCGCGGTTGAAAATTGCAACCGTCACGTGGTCCGCCCTGCTTCGACTAAAGCAATCAACTCGACGTGCACAAACGGAAGATCAAATAGAACAAGTTGTCCAACAACTTTAGGCTGTGCACGCCATATGGAAAAAGAAGAAACCATTGAGCAACCAGGTCTGCATTTGTAACTCTAATTCAGCTGAAGAATCGTTGAGTTTCATCTGCCATATAAGGGAGAAGGTTACCTGAACACACGTCCGAGAGGCTGTCTCACTCCTTGGGTTAAGTACTGTAGATTTGGTCAATGGACAGCGAGAGAAAGTTGCTAACACAACTGTGGCAGCTACCTGGATCCGAGAGGTGCTTTCGGAATCCCAACCTTTCAGTAGTCCAACAGGTACAGCCTTTCAAGTTCAGGGAGGAATTGTGGTAGAGAACAGTATTGTTTTAGGTTATATACAGTACTCTGCAGTGATGTGTCTTCTTGCGTATGGCATGCACAGCTTAAAGTTGTAATACAACTTATTCTGTTTGATGGTTACACAAAAAACTGGAGAAACTCAGCGGGTGCAGCAGCATCTAAGGAGTGAAGGAGATAGGCGACGTTTCGGGTCGAGACCCTTCTTCAGACCCTTCTTTGTTCTGTTTGATCTTGTTTATGCACGCCAGGTTGATTGCAATCGTCGAAACAGGATGGACCATGTGAAGGTGAGTGAGAGTCCAGAAAGACATGTTGTCTACTTAGTACTGGGATTAAGGACATAATCTTGTAGATATGCTCGGTTTTTGTGGGCATTAGGTCTAGTATTGGTGAAAGGGGAAGCTATTCTAATGTGATCAATATCCTGCTAAATTGAATAAATAGGGTTGTTTGAAATTTAGGCTCAATGATTGGTGGGGAAGGATGGGGTTCTGGTGACTGATAGTGAGTAATAAGAGCCTCGGGTGAGGACAAAGTGAGAAAGTTAAGCAGAAGGTTCAAGTTGATAATACAGGATAGTTAAATTAGGCAGAAGGGACATCATTTCTGCAAATGAAGATACAGAATGGCTTAAAGTCAAAATTAAGGACTATCATTCTACAGCTTTCAGAACTAGTTTTAGTTTGGAGACGGAGGTTAAAATTAGCTCGGTGGAGACTAACTTTAATGCAAGAATGGAGCTTGCCAAGGAAGCATTGAATCAACATGCTACAGCCATAACAAACCTGGAGGAGATTGCTTCAACAAGCGCTGAAACAACAAAGCAGCTTATCAGAGAAAACCAACGCTTATCAGACCTACTGAGCAAAATAACTGAAAAATGCATGGAGCTGGAAGGACGTCAGAGGCGTCAGAACCGTGGGTATCCAAGAAGGGAGAGAGGGGGATCGAGATCTCCGTGAATTTGCTGCAGACTTACTTCAAAAAGCTTTAAACTTGGATTATCAGCCTCTGCTAGCCCGAGCAGGTGCCCCTCCAAGACAAATGATAGTAAAGGTACAATGTACTGGAGGAGATGATGAAGAAAGTTGTCCGTACCAAGAATCTTATGTATGAGGGAGATAAGATCAGTATCTACCGAGATTACCCTGTGGAGGCTCCAGGAAGAGAACGCAGTTTAAAGAGGCAAAGAATAAGCTGAAGGAGGTGAAAGGATTGAAGTATGGTCCGATGTATCCGGCTGCATTAAGAGTCACTCACGATAATAAAGAACCCTTCTTCACTAAGCCGGAGGAAGCACTGGAGTTTGCTCATTAGCCTGCCTGATGACTGAACATTATTTTCAAAATAAATGATGTCAACGAATAATGTAACTGAGAATATTCATTTTATTCACCAGTACATAAAACATATTCAAGAATAGATTATTTTTTGGTGAATTCTAAGCTAATTCCATTTACATATAATTCAAAATACCATAATATTATAATTTCGGATCATGCCCCTTTAACATTTATGATTAAAATAAATGGAAGTACAGAGAAACGGGGACAATGGAGACTTAACCCACAGATTTTAAAGGATAAAGCATCTCGGGTATATCTTTTTTTAAATATATTTTTATTAGAGGACATACATATTACAAATAATATAATATTATTTTCAGATATGCATATTACATATTTCTAAAATTATATGAGTATTACAAAGCAATATATATAAGCCTCAATTTTTTTATAGTGAAGAGAAAAAAAAGTAAAGAAGGAATAGATATTTAATTAAAAAAGTGTGATTATAATTTTGATTATATGTGAGAAGAGAAAGAAAAAAATAATTTAAAAAAATAGAAAACCCATATTACTAACAAACAATTATACTTAAAGATAGAAAAAAAGTATACATCTTAACAATGAATGGAACAATTTCTAATAATATAGAGGGGGAGGGAGGGGGGGGGGGGGAGACACAGAGAGAGACGGAGAGAGAGGGACAGAGAGAGAGAGACACACAGAGAGAGACCGAGAGACAAATCTCAGATTAAACCTTTTCATCTGATCTTACGACCGGGTACATGTTGAGTTTCAATGCTGAGCCCAGCTACCCCTTTAAATAATCAGTGAATGGAGACCATATTTGTTCAAAAAGTTAGTGTTTATCCATTAGGATAAACCTAATTCTCTCCAATTGCAATGTCTCCAAGATTTCCACTGTCCACATTTTGATTGTAGGGGATAATGGTCCCTTCCAAAATGTTAATATTATTTTTTTTCCAATCAATAAACAGTAATCAAGACAATTTCTTTGATTTGCTGTTAATGTTTGATTTGAATCTAAAACACCAAATATTATTAGCTTTGGGTCAGGATTTAATGTAATCTTAAGAATTATAGAAATAATTTTAAAAATCTCAGTCCAATAACTATTAAGTTTTGTACATATTACAAAACTATGAGTTAAATCAGCTTCTATGTACTGACATTTATCACACAATGGTGATATATTAGGAAAAATGCTATTTAATTTCTTTTTTGAATATAATCTATGTAACACTTTGAATTGTATCAAAGTATGTCTGGCATTTAACGAACAACGGTGTATACGTTGTAAACTTTCTTCCCAAAAATCTTTTAATATATAAAAATAATCCTTTTGGAGATATATATATATATATATATATATATATATATATATATATATATATATATATATATATATATATATATATATATATATATATATATATATATATATATATATATATATATATATATATATACATATATACATATATACATATATATAAATAAAAAAAAATATGCTATTAATTTCTCTGTGTTTGGGTGCTTATCCAGTAAACCTGGTTCTCTATTTCTATAATCTTGCGTATTTGATTTGACATAATCTCTGATTTGTAAATATCTAAGTAAGTTATTTGCGGGCAATCCATAAATATCTTTCAACTCTTGAAATGAGAGAAATTTCCCATTCCTGTAAAGATGTTCTATCCTTATAATTCCTAATTTTTTCCAATGTCTAAACCCCCCATCCAATAACGAGGGCTTAAACAGAGGATTATTCATAATTGGTAAACAAAGCGACATAGTTTCTAAATGTAATGTCTTAACTATTTGTTTCCAAATACATATATTGCTTAAAATTATAGGATTTTCCTTATTTTTTTTGTACCGCCCTTGGGGCAAGGAGTATTGTACTTATATCAAAGGGTAAACAATCTTCCTTTTCTATTCTTAACCAAGCTGGATCCTGTTCCATATTTACCAACCAAAAATTCATATTCTTAATCTGAACCGCCCAGAAATAATATAAAAAATTAGGTAGTGCTAGTCCACCATTTATCTTAGATTTACATAAGTGTCGTTTACTTATTCTGTGATTTTTATAATCCCAAATAAAGCTATTGCAATGAAATCATTTTTTTTTTTAAGTTTTAGGAAGATATAGCGGGATAGCTTAAAATAAATATAGTAAAAAATCATGTTAATGGCATTTATTCTGCCAATCATTGATATTGGTAATGTTTTCCAATATAAGATATTATTTTTTAGTTTATTTAGTAATTGGGTGAAATTTGATTTAAATAGAGAATTATAAGATTTGGATACATTAATTCCAAGATATTTAATTTGATCATTAACTATTTTAAATGGAAATTGTTGTAATTTATTCAATTTTATTCCTGTTATAGGCATAATTTCACTTTTATTCCAATTAATTCTATATCCCAAGAACATACTAAATTCAGTTATAACATTAACTTAGGGATACTAATCTCTGGTTTTGTTATGTATATTAAGACATCTGCATTTAAAGATATTTTATTAATTGTGGTATTGGTATTATATCCATAAATTTCTGGTTCCAATCTAATCCTTGGGGCTAATAATTCTATTGCAAGTGCGAATAATAAAGGTGATAACGGACAACCTTGTCTACAACCCCTAGAAAGATTAAATTTCGCTGATAACATTTGATTTGTTAGGATTCTTGCTGTTGGGCCAGAATATAAAATTCTAACCCATTTGCAAAATCCTTCCCCCAGTTGAAATTTCTGCATTATCCTAAATAGGTAAGCCATTCAACCTGGTCAAATGTTTTTTCTGCGTCCAGGGATATAACAGCTAATTCAATATCATTAATTCTTTTTGAATATATGATATTGAATAGACCTCTCAAATTATGTGGAATAACGTTTAGGGATGAAGCCTGTTTGATCATGATGTATTAATTTATTGATCACTAAACTTAATCTTTGAGATAAAATTTTAGTTAATATTTTTTGATCCGTATTTAGAAGAGCAATTGCTCTATATGATCCTGGGTCTTCTAGATCTTTATCTACTTTAGGAATAAGTGCAATTGTAGATTCTTTTAGGGTTTCTGGTAGCTGTTCTTGCTCACAGGCATCTTTATATATTGTTTGTAGACGTGGAGAAATCAAATCATGAAACTTCTTATAAAATTCAACACCTAAACCGTCAGGGCCAGCAACTTTATCATTCTTCAATGATCCGATTGATTCCTCAATATCTTTTGCTGATATTACAGCGTCTAATAAATTTCTACCTTCCGGATCTAATCCATTAATATGACATTCATGTAGGAATGCTTCCATTCCATCAGATTGACCCGTCAATTTGGATGTGTAAAGTTTTTGATAGTATTGCTGGAATCTATCATTAATATCTTTTGGTAAAGTTAATATTTCTCCTTGTTCAGATCTAACTTTATATATCACTTTTTCTTCATCTGATTTTCTAAGTTGACGAGCTAACAGTTTATGTGGTTTATCCCCGAATTCAAAATGTACTTGTTTAGTCTGTTGAAAAAGTTTAATAACATACTTTAATTGTATCTCATTTAACATATTTTAATGTTGCAATTTTGTTATATATCACCCTAGATGGTGATATAGCATTTTCCATGTCTAATGCTTTATTTCATTTTCCAAATTCTGTTGAATCTTTCTATTTTCCTTATTAAGGTAAACCTGCGCAGATATTATAGCACCATGTATAAAAGCTTTAAATGTGTCCCATAGAAGAGATGAAGAAATTCCAGGTTTATCATTCGTCGCAAAGAATAGTTCAATCTGTTTAACCAGATAATCATAACAAGCCTTATCATTTAATATTTGAGGATTGAGTCTCCATTGCGAATATCTATTAGTTATACCCTTTAAATTAATCTTGAATGTTAATGGGGCATGATCCGAAATAATACTATTATGATATTTTGAGTCTTACGTGAATGGAATAAGCTTTGAATCTATTAAAAAATAATCTATCCTAGAATAAGTTCCGAATACCGGAGAATAAAATGAGTATTCCCGACCAGTGGGATTATCATTTCTCCAAACATCCTTGACATTAGCTGAACTAATAAACAAATTTATGAATTCACTTGATTTAGATATAGCCTTCCTTTTAGTTGATGATCTATCTAAATAGTTATCCAAAGTACAATTTAAGTCACCCCCGATTATTAAATTATGTTGTGTAACTATAGGAATAGTGTTAAATATTTTCTTAAAAAAACAACGGATTATTAAAATTGGGTCATATATTCATAAGTACAACTTTCTTCGAGTATAATTCACCGGTAACTATTATGTATCTACCTTCAGGATCTTCTATTATTGAGCTATGTTTAAATTGGATACCCTTACGAATAAGTATAGCAACTCCTCTAGATTTATGAGTAAATGAAGAATGGTACACTCTAGAAATCCAATATGCCGTAAGTCTATATTGTGCGTCCTTTTTTAGGTGGGTCTCTTGGAGATAAATTATGTCTGATTTAATTCTATTCAACTGAGCCAAAACCATACCTCTTTTAATCGATTCGTTAATTCCCTTTACATTCCAACTACAGAAGGTGATTCCCATTTTTCCTGTTAATGTCTTGCATTTTAGTATTAAGGTGGATTATAATGAGGTAGATGCCTCAGCATATTCATCCCAATTTCATACCCTAGTTTGTGATCAACAAATGTTAATATTAATAATTTTATCTTACATACTCTACTTCATAGACTCTTCGCGTCTACTGTATAATAGTAAGATTAAACAAGAACTTACCAGTTTGAAGTTTGATCTTTATTTTATGAGGAGTCGAGTTGAGGGACTACGTGAAGAACCCCGTACAGCCGTTCGTGCGTCAATCTTCAAAGCAACGGTGTGAAATCACAGCAAATAATAACTGTATAATATAAGATAAAGACTAGAACTACCAGATGAAATCTATGAGGGCTGGGAGCGGAGGGCACGTAGTCCCTCAACTCGACTCCTCATAAAATAAAGATCAAACTTCAAACTGGTAAGTTCTTGTTTAATCTTACTATTTTACTTCGGAGTCACGTGACTGACTACGTGAAGACTTCAAAGCTCTGTGATTTCATGCCGTGTGAAACGAGTATACACAACCACAGCTGCTTCATTGACAAATGAAGGGAAAACATTCATAATGCATACAGTCATAACATAGATGTAAAACATGCTGATGCTGTTTAAATGAAACAATAATATTTCCATCTCTCACCCAGATGGAACATATAACCAGAACATAAATAGAGTTAACAATACTCCTGGTGCACCAATGGGTCATTACAGATGTTTGGAGATTCATTCGATGGACCATACTCCAGCCGCAACAATGCGACCCAGGGGAACATAAATACCCTTGCTGATGATGTTGTAGCAGCCCTGGTGGAATGAGATCTGGAAACAGAATCCATTAGTACATAACATAACTCCGTTTTCCTCATCTGGAATGCCATGAACAATACGTTCTCCCAAATTCTTTGTGACTAACAACATTGCTAGTCCAGAACTCCAAGGTTCTTGATGACCTTGACATATGGTTGTATACATGTGTGCTTACCTTATCAAAGGTCCCCTGGTATGCCTGTGACTATTTTGAGACCTGACCCCCTTCTGGTCTGCTCAAGTCTTTATAACATATTATATATTATAATTTACAGACATTATCATCCTGTACCATCACAATTATTTAGCGACTGAACCTGCTGCACTAAACCAGAGCCAGAAGGATAACTACCTAATCCAGCCAAATTTAAGGATATAGTTGCTGCCTCCTGGTGAAATAGTGTTCACAAATATCAACATCGCATATGGCATTATACTGGTCCTGGGACCCATGTTGAAGATATCCTACCCTTTGATAACCGGTGTGGACCCGACAGAGTGAGTCTCGTTTGCTACAGCCAATTCAATGAGGAAGCTCATCGAGCCAATTAATGGCCGTATAACTCCATAAGTAACAGACAATCATTAAGCATGAACTTGAAACATTAGCAATCAATACCATTTTCCATGGAACATAAGCATAACAAACTCTTTCATCTCCTGGAAAAGAAATTCAGCCGTTTGGTGCTATGCAAACACTTTGAACACATAGAAGGATAGATGTAACAACCCAAACCTTAGGCAGTTTGTTAGACCTGCAGAACATAACTTTGAGTTTATCATGCAACATCTGATTTCCGAAACCTCAGGCTGAACAAGCAAATTCAAGTTTAAAATAACCAAAAAGGTTATATAATTATTTGCAACAAATCGGGAATCAATTTGCATAATCACACAATAGGAACTTAAAGCCTCTTAATGACTTTATTTGAAACCTTGATTGATGAGACAAAATGGAGGTAGCCATAAAAGACCCTCCTGCTCCTTTTGGCGAGAATGTATCTTTCACCACTGCTATGCCAAATATTTTGCAACCAGTGAAATAAACATGAAACCAACATACATATGTATACACATATACATATATTCATATTAGGTGTTCCATTGAACCAGAATTTCATAATACAGTGCAATTCAACACCAACTCTGTGTTGCCATTACCCACACTTGATGATTCTCCTGTGGCAACAAAACTATGTAACCATTCCAGTGATTCTTTAACCGATTACACCCTCGTGACTAACATATGCCATCATCACAATGCATCAACCTGAACATGAGCATGACAATATGCTTATTTGTCCAATCACTCTATAGCCCATACAATGCCCGTAGAGTCTATAAATAGTTGATACTAATAACAGAACTTTTTGGGCAAGTCATGCAAATCTGTTCCATCTCCAAACTCGAGATGATCTTTCAGCTACTTGGTAACTACCTTAAATAGCAACTGTGGCCCGATTTCCGAGCCAGTCTAGCAAGACAATCTTGGTCCTTATACTGAACCTGTCCACTCTAATCTGCTTGAAAACCAATATTGTACATTTTACATTTACCGTTCAAAGTAGCTGATAATGTCTCAATCATTTGTACTGTATAACTAAGTATACACCTACCAAACTGCAAGTGGTCCCTTAATTGTAGAGTAGCACAAGTCCAGTGCATGGAACCTCTGGCCAGGTTTCATGCTGCCAGCAACTTCAGTGAACCGCTACTGCCAAAAAAGACATGGGATGCATTGTTGCCAAAACTATGAAACCTTGCTTGTTCCAATAGCTTGTGCTTCGCCCTCCAGGTTACTCCTATGGAAAAGTCTTACCTGAATAGAAGATTCGGCAGCCAACTGTAATATCCCCTGAAAGCGGTGTTCACTGCATATTGTGTTTGGGATGGTAACTTTCTTGCCAGGCCTAGACCTCTGGCACATGCCCCGATCTCTTGGGCATGCTCTATGGCTATACCCTCAGACTCGGCGTTAAACTATACCAATCCCACATGCTCACCTCTTACATGAGGGAGCCATAAAGCAGGCCTGCTACAAAGCCCTGCTGACACCATTTCCCATTTAGGCCATTAGCACCAATTTGCAATAGAATAAAAGGTTTACCTAACAACTACTAGAGCAGTAATGAACACTGTTTGTCCATCATCGTGACATTATTAATTTCAGCTGGCGTTAACAATGACCTAGATGGCACTTACTAATTAACCATTTAACAAAATAACTGTTGCAGGTACTTACACACCTGAATTGCATCTATGCACTTAACAATTAATCCAACGACTATAACTGTTTTATACCAACAACTGTTACCAAAGTCTTATTGACTGCAATCTGTTGCCCAGGCCGGCATCATGGCCAATTGAATACCTAAAAGTAAATCCCAACATCCTACAAATCTATTTGATAGGACTTAATCTAACTGGATAGAGGAGCCCAATTTCTCAAATATAGTTTGAGACTAGACAGCGGATTTTAGCACAAGCGCTTTTAAAACTGTGTATAGTTTACTTTGAATACTTTTGTCATCATTCTGTTATATTGCCTTAACCTAACAATGCCTCCTCATCCCCCATGATCACTGTGAAAGGGAATACCCTACTAAACTGCTATTCCCATAAAGCAGCCCTAACAAGGTACCCCTGGTGCCCATGAAGCAGCCCCGAACAAAGTAGCTGCTGGCCCGGACTTTCCCATAGCCCAGTATTTGCCATAGATTTGGCATTCTCATCAAGCAGCCCTGAGCAAAGGTGCTGCTGGCATAACCTCTCCAATAGGCTAGCCTACCATAACTTGGCATTCCCTTAGAGCAGTCCTGAGCAAAGGTACTGCTGGCACCGCTTCTGCAATAGGCTAGCCTGCCATAGTTTGGTATCCCCATAAGCAGCCCTGATCAAAGGTGCTGCTGGCACAGCCTCTCCAATAGGCTTGCCTGCCATAGCTTGGCATCCCCATGAGCAGTCCTGAGCAAAGGCACTGCTGGCACAGCCTCTCCATCAGGCTAGCCTACCATAGCTTGGCATCCCCATTAGCAGTCCTAAACAAAGATACTGCTGACACAGCCTTTCCCATAGGCTGGCACTGCCATAACTTGACATTCCCATGAAGCAGCCCTTCCCAAAAGTGCTGCTCTCTAAATTAATTCCCAGAGGTGAAATCTCCCAACTTTCCCAATTGTACTGACTATTTTGTCAGTTGTCCCCATATCCTGGGGATTATTGTAGTTTGGGAACCCCATAGGTGAATTTCCCCTCACCAGGAATCCATATAAATATAATATATATATATATAAATATATACCCACGGTACCCTCCTGGCACGCAGGCTAATGATTTATGTGAATTAACCCCATTACCTGGGGACTACTGTGGTCTGAGAACCACACATATACCTGGGTTTCCCCTGCACCGGGAACCCAGCCTAACCATTTAGGTTTGTCTTAACCCCATGCGCTGGGGACTACTGTGGTCTGGGAACCACACATATACCTGGGTTTCCCCTGCACCGGGAACCCAGTTTAACCATTTAAATTAATTTTAACCCCATGTCCTGGGGACTACTGCGGTCTAGAACCGCATATGCTTGAGTTTCCCCTCCACCGGGAACCCAGGCAGACCGTTCAGGTCCGTTAAGCCCCATCCCCTAGGGACTACTGCGGTCTAAAACCGCACTATTCTCGGGTTTCCCCTACCCGGGAACCCAACCTGTGGAGTCACTGACCGCGTTATCAGTGACTCCGATCGCGAACCCGACTTTCCCAGCTCTCCGCTTCCGCGGTCGGACCAGGGTTTCCCCCCCCAAAGCCCTAGGCTGGTTCCCTCGTCGGTCATCGCGAACATCCACTGCAAAAACCCCGGAGGTTCCTGCAGGAGACCTAGAACAGGTAAGAAAAAATAACACTTACCTGCAACTTTTTTAGACTTACCATGGAGGAGCTGAGCTGCTCCACAGTCGCCTGCACGAAAAACGTCTGACGTAATGACGCACGAACGGCTGTACGGGGTTCTTCACGTAGTCACTCACGTGACTCCGAAGTAAAATACCATTCATAAGTAAATTCAATTCAATTCAATTCAATTCAATTCAAGTTTAATGTCATTGCACAAATACAAGTATAGGTACAACAAAATGCAGTTTAGCGTCGTTCTTAGTGATAGCGATATAGAAAAATAAATACAGAGTGCAGTGGTAGCAATATGGAAAATAAATAAATACAGGGTACAGACAAGTCTATCAGCTGGGCTCCGAGTTCAGCAGTCGGATGGTGTAGTTGAAGAAGCTGTTCTTCGTCCTACTGGTGCGGGACTTGAGGCTCCTGTACCGCCTCCCTGATGGGAGGAGGGCAAACAGTCCATGATTAGGGTGTGAGGGGTCCTTGATGATCTTCCCGGCCCGCTTCAGGCACCGTTTTCGGTGGAGGGCATCCAAGGCAGGGAGCGGGGCACCGATGATGTACTGGGCGGTTTTCACCACCCGTTGTAGTGCCTTCCTGTCTGCCACGGTGCAACTGCTGTACCATACCGTAAAGCAGGTGGTCAGGATGCTTTCGATGGTGCAGCGGTAGAAGTTCGTCAGGATCTGGGGGGACAGGTGGGCTTTTTTGAGCCTCCTCAGAAAGTAAAGGCGCTGCTGTGCCTTTTTGATTAGCTTTGAGGTGTTGAGGGACCAGGACAGATCCTCCGAGATGTGTACCCCGAGGAATTTGTAGTTGGAGACCCGCTCCACCTCAGTCCCGTTTATATGGATGGGGGTGTGTCTGCCCCCTCTGTTCTTCCGAAAGTCAACAATTATTTCCTTCGTCTTCTGGGAGTTGAGGACGAGGTTATTGTTGGCACACCAGGTAGTCAGGTGCTGGACCTCCTCCCTGTAGGCTGATTCGTCATTATCACTGATCAGTCCTACCACCGTGGTGTCATCGGCAAATTTTATGATGGCGTTGGAGCCATACTTGGGGATGCAGTCATGCGTGAAGAGGGAGTAGAGGAGAGGGCTGAGCACACAGCCCTGTGGCACGCCGGTGTTCAGTGTTATAGTGGAGGAGGTGAGGTTGTTGACCCTAACAGACTGTGGTCTGTTAGTGAGGAAATCCAGTGTCCAATTGCAGAGGGAGGTGGAGATGCCAAGACCGCTGAGTTTGGTGATCAAGCTAGCGGGTATGACAGTGTTAAAGGCAGAGCTGAAGTCAATAAACAGCAGCCTGATGTAGGTGTTGTTGCTGTCCAGGTGGGTCAGGGCAGAGTGTAGGGCCGTCGATATGGCGTCCTCTGTAGACCTGTTTGACCGGTAGGCAAATTGGTGGGAGTCCAGTGTGGGGGGGAGGCTGGCTTTGAGGTGAGCCAGGATCAGCCGCTCAAAGCACTTAGCGATGACAGGGGTGAGTGCCACTGGCCGGTTATAAAGTAATATAATGCAGTGTATAACATATAAAAAACAATATAAAAATAAGGATAAAAAAAGTTAATAATATTAATAGAAAAGTGCAGGAAAAAAAAAGTGACTACTACTAAATTAAGTGCGGTTAGTGTAAGCCACACTAGCGTGGCTGTTAATCTACGGACTTCCGTTAGTAAAAAAAAAAAGATGTTTATAATTCCAGCTCCGTAAATGCCTTAAGGCAGTATATTTAAGGGCGGGGCGTTAAATTTCTGTGCTTATTAATGCTTTATTATTTTTAACTACTACTATCGATTTAAACTATTTAAGGAGAAATAACATACATTTGTAAGTAATGATTAATACTAAGCTATTTCTATTGTATATTAGTTTATTTTTTATAATCATTAAACTCTCCATGTCCAATAATTTTAAAAGTTCATCATTCTTCCTCCTTCTCTCTGGTTAAACAGTAACATCAGGTAAGTGTTCAATATAATTCAAGTTCGTTATTCTTCATCCTCATCTTCTTCTCCCACTGTTTCCACTACTTCTTCTTCCTCTTCCAGCTTTTCGATATTACGAGAGAACTCAAGCGCAGTATGCTTGATAAAGTGATGCTCTTTATTATCATAGCTTACTCGTAGTGTGGCAGGGTACATCAGGGCATATCTCAGGCCCTTTCTATTCTCGAGGATGTTTCTTGTTTCAGTAAATAAAGCTCTTCCCTTGGCCACTTCCGCAGGATAATCTCTGAATATGCTGATCTTGTCGCTGTCATAAAACAAATTCTTCTTACGAATTATTATCTTCTTCATATCTTCCAAAACACAATCAGTTGTCTTGGGGGTGAGCCCGTCTTTGAGCGTCGTCTCAGTGCCCTGTGTGCTCGGCCAAGCAGGGGTACTTGCTCCAGATTCAAGACATTTTTCAGAAGATTTGCAGCAAATTCTCTGGTGTCTTGTCCTCCCTCCTTGCCTTTACGCACTCCAACAATACGCAAGTTCTGGCGCCTTTGCCTTCCCTCCAAGTCAATACATTTCTCAGCTACTTTATTCAATAAATCTGTTAAACGCTTGTTCTCGGAGAGAAGTTTCTCAGTCGCCTTAGCACTTGAGTCAGCAATACTGGTCAGTTCCTTTATTGCTTCGTTTTGTTGATCAAGTGACCTTATAATAGGTTCCAACTTGAAATCAACCGCAGATTCCATCCCACCAACTTTGAGATTTACTTCATCCATCTGTTGTTTCAGATCAGCATCTGCTTTTATCTTCCATTCATCCATCATATATTTTACTGTGGTTATTACTTCTTTTTTCAGTTCATCTTTAACTTGTTCTTTAAACAATTCAATATCAGATCTAAGTAACTTTAAATCTTCTTTATATTCCTTTTTCATTTTTTTCAGCTCACCCATAATAGTGGTTTTCAGATATTCCATTTCAGATTTCTTCCTTGGAATATCCTCCAGAGAGCCAGTCAAACTCGAGGCCGAGGCTTCAGCTGGGCCTACTTTTTTTTTCAGCACTTTTTTTCAGTTTGGGGGGGGTTCGTTGAATCGACATTACCGTCGGTAAAGTCGCGCGCCTGATGACGTCACGCACCTTATCAAGCTGCCGGTGCCATTCACAGACGTTCCTCTCTGGTAAGTGGCTTTAGATCACCCCGTTTTCTCCTGTTTTTTATGCAATTTTTATGGAGCTGGATGGCGCGAGTTCCACCTACTCCATAGCGCCACCGGAGGTCATCCATCTCAGGTATATCTTACTAAACAGATTAATGTGTTCTTTGAAACAAACGATAGTCCTGAAACTTCTCCTGCTTTACTATGGGAAACATTTAAAGCATTTACGCGTCTAGCCATGATTTCTTCCCAAGCATTTTATAATAAAAAGAATCGGGAGATGCAATGGGCATTGGAGAGGGAAATTAAACAACTAGACATAGAGAATGCGACTACACCAACTACGATAAAATGTAATAAAATTGAAGCTTTGAAATACAAATTAATTAAAATATATTAAGATTAAGTTGTTAAATTTTATCAATATACTAAACAATTACAATTTGAATTTGGAGATAAACCTCAAAAACTATTTGTGCGTCAATTACGGAAACTAGACGGGGGGAAAAAACAATACATAAGATTAAATCAGACAAAGGAGAATCATTAGTACAACCTAAGGATATTAACGAGAGATTTTTACAATACTATCAAAATCTTTATTCTTCTAAAACTATAGACAACCAGACAGAGATAGAAGCATTTTTTTTAAAAAATGCAATCTTAAAGGGTTAGATTTGCAAGATAGAGAATTATTAGATGCGGAAATAACAGTAAAAGAAATCAAAGAGTCTATCAGATCATTAAAAAATGGTAAATCCCCAGGAGCAGATGGCATTGGCTCAGAATTTTATAAAACATTTTATGATTTGATTGTTCCGCATTTAAAGACATTGTACGAACATATCTATACTCAACAAATATTACCAGAAACCAAAAAGGTATTATTCATACAACCCGAGACGGTTATTCAATATTATATACTGAAAAAGAAATATTACCAAAGACCTAGCAATTATTTCATTAGACGCTGAGAAAGCTTTTGACCAGGTGGAGTGGCCCTATTTATTTTCAACTGGGCGAGAAGTTTAGTACATGGATAAAACTTCTATATATTAATCCAACAGCTAGAATATCAACAAATCAAATGTTATCAACTAAATTTAATTTATCCAGAGGTTGTAGACAAGGATGTCCATTATCCCCGTTATTTGCATTGGTAATAGAACCATTAGCAGAAAGTGTGAGGTCCAACCCTGAAATATATGGGTATGCAACCAAAGATACGGAAAATAAAATCTCATTATACGCGGATGATGTATTAGTTTACATTACTAAACCTGAAGTTAGTATCCCAAATTTACTAAATTTAATAACTCAATATGGTTCGTTATCAGGATACAGAATTAATTGGAACAAAAGCGAAATTATGCCAATAATGAAAAGTAACCCACATATTTTACAACAATTCCCTTTTAAAATAGTAAAAGAAAAACTTAAATATCTTGGAATTTATGTAACAAAGAGAGATACTACTTTATTTAAATCTAATTTTCCGCCTTTACTGAATAAATTAGATAAGAATATTTTGTATTGGAAAACATTACCCATTTCAATGGGTAGAATTAATGCGACAAAAATGATTTTTCTCCCGCAACTATTATACCTTTTTCAATTAATCCCGATATATCTCCCAAAAACTTTTTTTTAAAAAGGTTGGTTCTATAGTTACTAATTTTATATAGGATTATAAGAACCACAGAATAAACAAGAAACATTTATGTAAATCAAAAGTAAATGCAGGCTTAGCATTACCGAATTTTATGTTTTATTTCTGGGCATTTAATATCAAGAATATGAACTTTTGGTTAGAAGAATTAGATAAACAACCAGACTGGTTAAAAATGGGAAAAGAAGATTGTTTACCTTTTGAAATTGTGTCAATTCTATTTGCTATTACCAAATTAAGCAAAAAACCCTATAAATCTATAATAGACAGTGGAATACGCACTTGGAAACAAATAAAGAAAACATTAAAATTGGATTATATACAACTATCTCGTCCTATTGTAAACAATGTAGCATTTAAATCCTCATGGATGGATAAGGGTTTTTTTACAATGGAAAAACCATGGAATTACAAAGATGGGTGATCTCCATAGGAAAAATACATTTCTCTCATTTCAGGAATTGCAACAAATTTATGGGCTTCAATCAAAGGATTACTTTAGATATTTACAAATCAGAGACTACGTTAAGTCAATTACAAATTAATATAGATTTAGAAAGATAGAAATTTTTGATGAATGTTTGAATAAACATCCGAACACAGAAAAACTGATACCATATATTTATAGTATTTTATTAGTTAGCGATGCTCCAAAGACGGATTTATATAGGCAATCATGGGAAAATGAATTAGGTCAAACAATTAGTCCAGAAATTTGGGATGAAAGCTTACAACATATACATCATTGTTCGTTAAACACTAGACATTCTTTAATACAATTTAAAGTATTACATGGACTGCATTATTCAAAAACAAAACTGAATAGAATTTTTCCAAGTGTTTCCCCTATTTGTGATAAATGTCAACACTTAGAGGCTAACCTATTGCACTCATTCGTAAGTTGTATAAAAATTAATAATTTTTGGATGGAAATTTTTAAGATAATCTCAGAAGTTGTCAATACCAAACTGGCTCCTGACTCAAAATTAATAATATTAGGAATAATGGAACCAAATCAATTCATTACTTCAAATCAAATAATTTTTATTGATTATAGTTTAATAATTGGGAAAAAAATAATATTAACATTTTGGATAGGCTCTATAACCCCCACAATTAAAATGTGGACCACACAAATGTCGGAGACCCTATATTTGGAAAGAATGAGATTTGTCTTAATGGACAAACAAGAACTATTAAAAAAAAAATATGGTCCCATTTATTGAATATTTGAAGGGCAAACTAGTTTGGCATGAGAACCCAACTGAAGCCAGAATCGAAGAATAGATGAAGTAGTACATTTCATAAAATGCGGATATATCTCCAACGATGTAAAATCTGTAGAATATTCCATTATTTCCCAACTTTTTATATATTTTTTTGTTTAATCTTTTTCTACTGTTTTCTACCTTTATAAAAAATGGAAAAAAATAATATAGAAGCACATTTATTATGCAATGATTAATATAAATAATACTGATTATGTATATCTACAAAGAACAAAATTATTTTTATTATGTCAACAATGGACACGCACCTTTTTTTTATTATGTAATTGCTTCTAATAAAAAATTTTAACAAAAACAAAAGAACTAGTTTTAAGTGAGTTTATTGTCAGTGAATAGATTTATGTTGCTGGCTATCCGATTAACCCAGTGTACAGATAATGGATAAAGGGAATAACTTTTAGTGCAAGATAAAGTCCAGTAAAGTCTTAAGTAAATAAATAAATTGCACAAGTAGAAATAATTGTATGACGTCTATGGAGCCAAGTTTACAAGGTGACTGAAGCTGGGAACCAGCAACTCCAGGTTACTTGACACATTGTTGCAAAATGAAAGAAGAGTTTGGGTGGAAGCTAAACTCTTAATAAAGGATGAGAATAAGACCATAGTGAGAAAGGATCCCGCAGCAGGATGCCATCCACTTTGGTAGGATCGATTTTAACATTTAAAAGTAAAGTGGATAGGTATATGGACGGGAAGGGAATGGAGGGGTATGGTCTGAGTGCAGGTAGATGGGACTAGGGGAAAATAAATGGTCGGCACGGACTGGAAGGGCCGAGAAGGCCTGTTTCCGTGCTGTAATTGTTATATGGTTATATGGTAAAAGAAATAGAAAGGCAGTATATTTTTATATACTCAGATTTGTGGTGTTAGTATGCAGAGACCTGGGTGTCTTTTTCGACAAATCATTGAAGGTAAATGTGCGATGAAGCAAGTAATTATGAAGGCAAATGTTATGCTGGCCTTTATTTTAAGAAAATATTGGTATAAGAAATATCAGTACAAAAGTTGAAAATAGTTCAGTACAAATGATATAGGGCCCTGCTAAGACTGCTTTGGGGTCTATTCTTCCAACCTAAAAGGATATAGCTCTGATAGTGGAAGTACAGTGAAGGTTCACCAGATTGATTACTGCAAAGGTAGGTTTGTAATTTGATTGGAGGCTATGCTGTCTTCAGTTCAGAATAATGATATATAATCTCATTGCAATGCACAACATTCTGAATTGTGTTGATAAATGTGGAGTTGATGTTTCCTCTGGCTGGAGTGTTTGAACCAGGGATCACAAGCTCAAAATCAGAGGTCAGCAATTCAAGACAGATCAAGAAATCTCTTTATCCACAGGGTCATGAATTTTTAAACTCCATTCGCAGGAGGGCTGTGGAGGTTTGATGGCTGAATCCATTTAAAACTGAGATCAATTGTTTATTTTGTAGATATTAATAGAACTGACAGGTATGAGATGATTACAAGGAAATTGCATGGAGATAAAAGATTAGCATCATTAGTTGACGCGTGAATGGCTTTCTCTTATTTTGGTTTTCTATGTTCTTGTCAGCTCCCAAACTGATTGCACATAAGAAAAGATAAGGGAATGAAATTGCTCATAGTAGTAATCTGTGTTCCTTCCGTCCTAACTAACTACACTCTAGACAAGAAATAATGGGAGCCCTGCAAGAAAGGTACAAGAAGAATCTTGGATGACTTTAGATGAATCAACTTGGCAAATGTAGCCTTGAGGTTGAATTCATAGAATACTTTCTCAGAACAATACAATTGGAATGAACAAATGAATGTGGTATTTTAAATCTACTCATGTACAAAAAGACAGGATTAATTAATAATGTCATTGTAAAGGATCGCCTGGGGAAAAGTGATCATAACGTGATGAATTTCATTCCCTTACAGAAACATGGATCCAAAGCTAATGCCTTAAAACTTAAGTCATGGCAGTTACAAAGGTACACGGGCTGAGTTAGATCAATTTAATGAGAAGAATATATTTTAAAATAAATTGGTAGATAAACAGTGGCAAAGATTTGAGATTTCATAATTCTAAAGACCGTGCGAGAAGAATGATTCATGCATGGCCAATAAAGTAGCACAGGATAATATCAAATTGACAGAAAAAAAACATATATTGATTTTGGCAGCATGGCAGTTTGCTGAATTCTAAAATATTATTTTGAATTGTTTTTTTAAAAGAGAAAAATACATGAGGGGATTAACTAGTAAGTAATATAAAAAGGGTCAAAGCTTCTAGAAGTATATAAAATGTGAGTCCATTGGAGTGTGAGATTGGGAAATTACAAACGGAAATACGGAAATGTAACTTACTTCCAGAGAGAACATTCCAAAAGCATCCTAATAATAGTAGTATGTCCACAGGCAAAAAAGGAGGAAGGAATTGAAAGCGATCATTGCCACAGGGGAAAAAGCAGGAGAATTATGGGATTAAAGGGTAAACAATGGCCAGTATCTTAGAAATCACATTCATTAGTTTGCGAGATACTGATTGTAATTTTCCTAAATTTGATGGATGATGGAAATGTCCCAGTGAATTGAAAAAACCCAAATGTAATTTCCCAATTAAATAAAGGAGGAAGTTAAAATGCAGGAAACCATGCAGGTAGCATGGCACGAGTCATTGAGAAAATACTAAATTCAATTATTAAGGTGGTAATAGCAGGGTGTCAGAAAATCATACAGACTCAAAAAAGTAAATCACATTTGACAGATTTATTAGATTGTTTTGAGGACGTAATGATCAGAGTGGAAAAATCCAGAACAAATATGTAGATTTCCAGAAGGCATATTATAATGAGCAATACGCAAGAGTTCATGGCAATCAGAGTAATATTTTACCATGCAGAGTGGGTCTATAATACTTGGGGTGAAATTTATTGAAACGTGAAAGATTCTGAAAAAGATTAATTAGAAAGATGATGTGAGGTTCCCCTATTGGGACACAATTTCAAAATAAAGGGTTGCATAATAAGGTGGAAGAGTTTTTGCTCTGAAAAAAAATGTTGAATCTTTGGTATATTCAGCTGTGGGCAGTTGTGGAAGTTGAATCATTACATTTATTCAAGGTTGAAATTCCTTTAGTAACTATCGATGAGTTGACAATTATGGGGATCAGGCAGGAAAGTGGAACCAGGATCAGAATGGAAGAGCAAGTACAAGGGAACATGCAGCCTATTCCTACTTGTGTTCTTGAGTATAAAATGAAAATAAAGAATGAAAATAAGATAGCCAAATTTCTGTGTTTCATAGTGTTCCCATTCAACTGACTAGGGTTTCTAGTCTTACACTGGGTTTCTCAATAAATCCCAGACGTGGTGTGTCTGTTTAAATTCAGGTCTGGGTTCAATGAGGAATGTCTGAATTCTTCAATTCCCTCAGGAAACATCACATTGTAAAGCCACAGGAAGCCCCTTGCATTACAAAAACTTACATTAGTTTTTAAACTGCTTGTTCTGAGCATGTTTAGGTGAATAAGTGCCTGCTTGTGCAAGACAACTGTCTGCTCAAACACTATCAAATGCAAGCATGTTTTAGTGCACCGGATGGTACATCTGCCTCAGTCACTTGTCACCTACCAAGAGGTAATATCCCATAAATAGACCATCCAATATCGCAACAAACACTATCATTTTCATAGCAGATAGAATAAAATATACAGAAGTCAATTGGGATATAATTTAGTAAGATTCAATTAGCGCAGTTGCCTTTCACGACCATTATGTTCATTTGAAACAGGAATCTTCAGCTGTTGCATTAAAATCAAGAACTAAAGCCCCAATTTTAACCACATATTCAAAATGAAAATGGGGCTTGGGTTTTGTTCAAGTTCTGCTTGGTATAGTTTTAGATAGAGTCAGAGTGATACAGCGTGGAAATGGGTCCTTCGGACCAATTTGCCCACACCGGCCAACATGCCCCAGCTACCTATTTCTACCTTTCTGCATTTGGTCCATATCCTTCCAAACTTGTCCTATCCATGTACCACTATCGGATAAGGTAGATCAGGTTGAAATGGGAAATTAGTTCTTCAATTATGGAATTAAACAAGAGAAAGAGAGGATGCCATCCAGATAAATAAAATGGAAGATAATGACGCTTTTTTAAATGGAATGTAAACATCCAATATATCTGTCCTTGACTTAATGGGAGATGCAAATACAATTTGTTTCAACAACAAATTATTCTAAAGTGCCGTGAACTGTATAAATAAAAACTGAAGCTTAATATTCTGGGGTAATATAATCCTTTTGTATAGAGATTAGTATAAAATGTGACAATTTTTAATGAAATTGATTACACTAAATTTATCAGTACTTTCCTTTTCAATGAATGCTGCCCAAAAACTATGGGCAATCAAGGAAAAAACAATCTTCTAGTTTAATTTAGTGATATAGGAAGGAAACGGGTCTTTTGGTACCACCGAGTCCTCACCGACCATTACTCACCTTTTCACTAGTTCTATGTTATCCCATTTATTCATCCACACTCTACCCACTTGGGGAAATTTACAGAGGCCAATTAATCTGCAAACCTGCATATTTTTGGGATGTGGGTGGAAGCCAGAGCACTTGGAGGAAACCCATATGTCACAGGGAGAATATGCAAACTTCACAGGATCTAAGCTGGATCTGTGCCGCGAGGCAGCAGCTCTACCAGCTTCTTCTTCTTCTTGCATGTGGCATGCAGAGCTTAAAGTTGTAAGACAACTTGTTTGGTTTGATCTTCTGTTTGTGCACGGCCAGGTTGATTACATTCGTCGAAACAGGATGGACCACATGAAGGTTGCAATCTACCAGCTGCACCACTGTCACTTACTTTATTAAAAATATATTCTAAACAAGTATTTAATATTCTAAACAAGTAGCACTCCAGCCTGGCTCTCCATTCAATAGGATTATACCTTTGTACAATTAATTGCCATATCCTAGAATCCTTGATTGTACACAAATCTATGAATCTCTGCCTGGAATATAATCAACAACAAAATATCATAATTGTATGATGAATAATTCCCAAAATTCAGAAACTTGTGAATTAGCGCATATCACCTCCTAAATGTATGTTTTAATATCCACAAAATACTCTCTGGTTCTTTATTTTTAATGCTCCAAGCATTATCCTCTCAGATCTTGTATTTGAAAGAGATCACCTCATTCTTCTGGACTCTTGGGAAAATATAATATCTCTTCGTAGGACAATTTGTCGTAGGATAATTTCTTTGTTCCAGAAATGAATCTATTCTATATTGGAAATCTTTCCTTATAGATGAAGATAGCAAAGCTGCAGACAATACTCCAACTATGATCGCATCAATGCACAACTCCTGCTCAACAATTACTCTTTACTCCAATACTGCATCTGCCTATATATTCATGAGAAAAGCTAATATTTACCTCCATAACATGACATTACATGAAAACAAGTCATTGTGTGTGTTCGGCTGTGATTTCCCATACAGATGCATCATGCTTTGGGCTGGTCAAGGTGAATAGTGCTGATCCAATGGAAAATTTTAATGTCATCGAATAATACAACACAGAAACAGGAGCATCAGTCTACCAAGTCCATGCTGACTGTGAAGCACCCATTTACACTAATCCCATTTAGATTTCACCATTTCTGCCAAGAACAAAACGGAACCCGGCCGGCCACATGCGGCAACTGGCCTGGTTCGCCGCAGCGAAAAGATGAGGCTGTTGAAACATTGTTGGTGCCAGAAACATGGCACCTCTGTGTACTGCTTAAGTGATGTCTGCTGTATGATATTGCCCGATTATATGCAATAACAAAGAATTGTCCTGTGCCTAGGTACACGGGACAATAAAGTATCATTCTATCATTGAAACATTCATCTACACATTCGGGTCAATTTGCAGTGGCCACGTAACTTACCAACTTTCATGCCTTTAGTCCGTGTAAGGAAACCAGCCAAAACCCACTTAGTCACATGGTGAATATGCAATCTCCACACAGTGCCAGAAGTCAGATTAAACTTAGTTCAACCTAATTCTCCTCATTTGAGGAATGACATTTTGCTATTGAGGGAGTGCAGCATAAGTTCACCAGGTTAATTCCGGGGATGGTGGGACTATATGATGAAAGAATCGGTCTACTGGGCTTGTATTTAGTGAAATTTAGAAGGATGAGAAGGGATCTTATGGAAACATGTACAATTCTTAAAGGATTGGACAGGTTAGATGCAGAAAACATGTTCCCGATGTTGGGGGAGTCCAGATCCAGGGGTCATAGTTCAAGATTAAGGGGTATTGTAGCGGCACCTGCTGGTGCCGGTAGGTAGTCGAACCCTGCGGTCGGTTACCCTGGTCATGTGACTGTGAGAGGGGTTTTGTTTTAGCACGTTTTCTGGGCTAGCCCATTCATTACTTCGACCAGCGTTGTGGTAACATCATTTTGTCTTGGCTGTCGTTTCATCCTTGTTGTTTTCACTGCTTTGATAATAAAGCTCATTTGTGAAAACGACTGCCGTCTCGACTCGCTAAAGTATGCCATTTACGACTCAGATTAGGAAAAACCTCTTCACCCAGAGAGCTGTAAACCAGTGGAATTATCTGCCACAGTAGGCAGTGGAGGCCTATTTGGAGTTATCAAGACAGCAGTTATCACAGTAGGCAGTGGAGGCCTACTTGGAGTTTTCAAGAGAGTTAGGTTTAGCTCTTGGGGCTAAAGGAATTAAGGGATATGGGGAAAAAGCAGGAATGGGGTACTGATTTTAGATGAATAGTCATGATCATATTGAATGGGTTGAAGGGCTGAATGGCCTACTCCTGCACCTATTTTTCTATATTTCTAACCTGTGATGCAACCGATTTAATGGCTGCCATCAAAATTTCAAGGGCTAAGAGCAAAACAAGCAATTTGCAGGTAATACATTTTCTAATTAATGGAGTTTGCTTAATATTTCCTTTTAGTGTTTTCTATTGTTTATTGTTTTAATTCTCTGTTAAGTTACTTTTTTAAATCATTATTTAATATTTTTTGGATGTCAGAATTCTTTAGAAACATTGATGGTTTGACAGCTTTAACTCTTGGTCGAGGATGCAGATGTTGCTCTACTTGTTGTCGAAGCACATCTATGGCCTGGCTTCAGATCCCACCACACAATGCCATCTACAACCAAGCTCCCACCACACAAAATTAATTTATGGCCTGGCTTCAGAACCCACCACACAATGCCATCTAGGGCAGGGTTCAAATCCCACAGCACAATATCATCTGGCCAAGCTTCAAGTCCCACCACAATGCCACCTAGAGCCAGGCTTCAGATCCCACCACACAATGCCATTTACAGCCAGAACTGCAAGGTACTAACAACCAGGTCAGCTGCTGGGACATCTGCACAAGATAAGTGCAGGTACAAAAGTGGTCACTCTAAGGAAATTCAGCTTCTGTAACTAACAGCTCAGCCAGGTTCCTATGTGTGGTAACACAGCACTGCCAACTCGCGCATTGAGCGTGAGACTCACACATTTCATGCAATTCTCACGCTGATCACAGAATTTGACATCTTCAGTTGTCGCCGACAGGGTCGTAGCTTGTCGTATCTTGTCGCAGGTGGACGCAAGTTGACTTCGGTTGTCAATCAATCAATAACTTTATTGTCATTGACAAATACACCAACAAATGTAAATCTGACCAAAATTTTTTGCAACTGGCTCACCGTGCAACATAAAATAACTAAAGGATAAAATAGATAAAAATATAAAATAGAAAAAAGATAAAATAGATAATAATGGCAGCACATTATATGGAATTCAAGGGTCTGATTGCTCGGGGGAATAAGCAGTTGCAAAACCTGTCTGTTCTGCTCCTTATACTGTGATACCTTTTGCCCGAGGGCAGCAGAATGAACAGTCCATGATGGAGATGTGTGGGGTCTTTTATAATGCTGTTGGCCTTGGACATGCAACGTTTTCACACAATGGCCAAGGAAGGAAGAGAAGTCCCGATGATTTTTTCAGCCGTCCTCGCCACTCTCTGCACGGACATCCAGTCGGAAGCTTTGCCGTCCCCAAAACATACAGAGATGCAGCTGGTCAAAATGCTCTCTATGGTGCCCCTCTAGAAAGTGGTGAGGATGGGATGGAGGAGGTGAACTCTTCTCATCCGGCACAGAAAGTGCAAACGCAGCTGCGCTCTCTTAACTAGTGGTGCGATGTTTTGTGACCAGATCAGACTGTTCGTGATCTGCACCCCCAGGAACTTAGTGCTACTGACCAACTCCACATCGACGACATTAATGTGCGGTGGTGTGTGACTGTACCGGTTTCTCCTGAAGTCAACGATGACCTCCTTTGTTTTGTCAACATTCAGGATCAGATTGTTCGTGTTGCACCAGTCCACCAGTTGTTTCACCTCCTACCTGTAAGCCAGTTCATTGTCGTCACGGATAAGACCCACCACTGTTGTGTAATCTGTGTACTTCATTATGTGGTCGTAGGTGGACGTCCCAATTTGTGAGGAATTGTGACGCCGGTCGACATAGCTTGTCGTAGCTTGACGTCGACTAGGTGGTAGCTTGTCGTAGACATTGTCGTAGGGTGGGTCCAGATTTCTTACTCTCAACTCTCATTTCCAACTGATGCTTCATTTGCTACTTTGTGTCAATCCCTTTGCTGACTGCATCATTCTTTTAGTTTGCCGTTTTAAATGGCTTTATAAAACAAAAACTATCGGTGCATTAGAAAAAACAACCCAAGTCCATCCGAACTCCTCTTATAGCTAAAACACTGTAATCCTGGGAACATTCTGGTAAATCTCTTCTGCACTCCCTTGAACACCTCCACTTCCATCCTGCAATGAGGCGACTGGAACTCATAGAAACATAGAAAAATAGGTGTAGGAGTAGGCCATTCGGTCCTTTGAGCCTGCACCGCCATTCAACATGATCATGGCTGATCATCCAACTCAGTATCCGGTACCTGCCTTCTCTCCATACCCCCTGATCCCTTTAGCCACAAGAGCCACATCTAACTCCCTCTTGAATATAGCCAATGAACTGGCCTCAACGACCTTCTGTGGCAGAGAATTCCAGAGACTCACCACTCTCTGTGTAAAGAATGTTTTCCTCATCTCGGTCCTAAAGGAATTCCCCCTTATCCTTAGACTGTGACCCATTGTTCTGGACTCCCCCAACATCGGGAACAATCTTCCTACATCTAGCTTGTCCAACCCCTTAAGAATTTTGTAAGTTTCTATAAGATCCCCCCTCAATCTTCTAAATTCCAGTGAGTACAAGCCGAGTCTATCCAGTCTTTCTTCATATGAAAGTCCCGACACCCCAGGAATCAGTCTGGTGAACCTTCTCTGAACACCCTCTATGGCAAGAATGTCTTTCCTCTGATTTGGAGACCCAAACTGTACGCAATACTCCAGGTGTGGTCTCACCAAAACCCTGTACAACTGCAGTAGAACCTCCCTGCTCCTATACTCAAATCCTTTCGCTATGAAACTCAAATCCTTTCGCTATGAAACTCCATGCAATACTCCATACTTTTCCTAGCCAAAGTCCTTGCAGCCTGTACTTTCACCTGACCCATTAATATAGATTGTAAGTAGCTAAGGCCAAGGTAACATTCACCAACAATGGATCACCAATCTGAAAATGACTTTTCTTCCTGTCCTACATCCTTTAAATCAGTCCTCAACTTAACAATCTTCGATGATGCATATCATCCAGATTTTCAAAACTCTTCAGTTAAATTTAGGGTGGCATGGTGGCGCAGCGGTAGAGTTGCTGCCTGACAGCGCCAGAGATCTAAGTTTGATCCTGACTATGGGTGCTGTCTGTCTGGATTGTGTCCATTCTCCCCATGACCTGCATGGGTTTCCTCCCGCACTCCAAAGATGTACAGGTTAATTGGCTTTTGTAAAATTGTAAATTGCCCCTAGTGTGTGTGCGGGGATTGCTGGTCGGCGCAGACTCAGTGGGGCGAAGGGTCTGTTTCCACTCTATATCTCTAAACTAAACTAAAATTGCACCTACTGGTTCCTCCTTACCTGCTCTTAGTTTCAATTTCACAACAATCTGTTAGATGAATGCATTTGATCTATCATTCATAAAACATGCTGAATCTGCCTTGAAAAGTAATCCTTAAAAGGCCGAACAAAGAATCTGGGAACATGGTAAAATAATGGATAATGTAAATAATGAATTCAACCAAGAACATAAATGAAAGTAAAATGAATCCATATGGCCCAGTGAGCAAACTCTACTATTTAAGGTCATAACCAATCTTGTACCTCTCCACTTTCCTGTTGGATCACAATTGAGATCCCAATTGACACATTGAGTGACCACACAGTCACAATTAACAAAACGGAGTTATTGTGGAGGAAGGAACTGCAGATGCTGGTTTAAACATAACATAGACACATAATAGTTTAGTAACCCAGCAGGACAGGCAGCATCTTTGGAGAGAGGGAATGGATGACATTTCTGGTCTGAAGAAGGATCTCGACCCATTCCTTCTCTCCAAAGATGCTGCCTGTCCCGCTGAGTTACTCCAGCATTTTGTGTCTGAAACTGAGTTATTGCTAAGTTCCTTTCATCATATGCTTTGAAGGATCAACTTGTTGCAGATATCAACCCTTTAAATATATGCTGTGCTAACTTCTTTAAATATAGAGATCAAAATAGCATGCAGTGCACCAAATATATTCTCATTAGTCCCTGGAAAATCTCAACAGGACTTGTGTTAAATCTGAGGAGACACCATTATTATTGGCAGTGGTGCAGGCTTAGGTTCACAGAAAAGAACAAACTTTGGGCCAGCAGTTTGCTGTATCACAGTATACAAGTTCCTGGAATGACGGCACATAACTGATGCCCGAGTTGCAACAGTATTTCCAGAGTAGGATCATTAAGCCTGAAAATGGTTGCATTCGCAGCACAATTCATCTGAATTTTTAGACAAATATCACTTAGTGAGTAAAATGAAAAGATAGGCTTGCGTTTCAGTTCATCCGACTAGATGGCAAGTAGAATATTGAATATGGGGGCAATGCTGATTTGTTGGTAAACAAATTATCACAAGAATGCTGTCTATTGGAATTATCCTATCCATGTTACATTTTGGGCATCAGGATGGTTATTAAACTCCAGGCAATTGTCAGTGACAACGCTTTGGAAGTGCAAATAAATTATTTGATTAATATTCTCCTGCCAAGTGTCTGGATAAATGATAGCTAAGCCCAGGAATCATCAAATAATTCCTACTAGTGTAACCCAGCTCACTGCAATGTCCAAACCTTTGCCATTTGTTTAATGGGTGGATGTAAGCAAGGCTTGGAGTAGAAATCAACTGATAATTTTGAAGCACGGTAAGTTTATGAACAGCAATCGGCTGAGAATTATATTTGTTCTAGTAAATGTTTTAAACCACTATATTAGTAATCATCTTAAAACAGTGTATAGTCCTGAGCTTAATATTAATACATTTTGGTAGGATCAAACAATATTGTCCCATTGTTATAGAATTTCCCCACTGGACAGAATTCTAACCTGAGTTGAGATAGTCATATTTGAAGATATTCATATTCAGGGATGGAGTAACCTGTAATTTTCAAAGATGTGCTGACAAAACAGCCCATAGGCAAGGAAATGAATTTGCCATACTTAACAAGCAGTCATTCTCTGTCAATACCATTGGCTTTAATTTGAAATATCTTTTATAGATGGAATTTAATACCTGGTCAAAGCAGCCCGCAAAGAAGCAATAAAACTGAAATAACCCATAGCCTACAATCTATAATATAACATTAATATTTAAAAAAGAATTATGGACAGATACATTAATATTTCTATGATCCATAATCAGTTTATTCAGTTACTCTACATTAATAGCAACATCAATTACTTAATGTACCATGATGTATGTTTCAATAGCAACTACTGAAAATTATTCAAGTTACTATACATAACCCATGATCCTAAAAAGATCGAGAATTACTCCACATGCACCAAAATATTCTTGCACTTTTGTGCAAATTAACTCTTGTAAATTTCTCTTGCTGCACCAATGCCTATCAATGCAACACTGAAAGCATCTTATTGGAAAGCATCACTGCTTGGTTTGACAACTGCTTTATCTAATATCACAAGAAATAGTAAGATTAAATGAGAACTTACCTGTTCGAAGTTTGATCTTTATTTTATGAGGAGTTGCGATGAGGGATTACATGAAGAAGCCCTGCCTGGCGCTTGATCGACATACTTCAAAGCAGCGGCATGAAAAACACAGAACCAATAGCCGGAGTAAGATAGTAAGGCCCAACATAGACTAGAACTACCAGATGATCATTTATATTATGAGGGTTGGGTGCGGAGGGCACGTAATCCCTCATCGTAACTCCTCATAAAATAAAGATCAAACTTCGAACAGGTAAGTTCTTGTTTAATCTTACTATTTTACTTCGGAGTCACATGAGTGACTACGTGAAGATTTTAAAGCTCTATTTTTTATGTCGTAGATTCATTCCATACGACACTCTCTTTAGTCAATACAGTAGTGAGTAAATAATATTTTTAAAACATTGTTTTAATTTATGTAATAAGTCTTTTAATCCTAAAAAGAACCATTTTTAATAACCCCTCTATCCCAGGGGAAAATTTTACAAATGAAAAATGATAATGATATCAAATGATAACATAAATCGATAATATAAAACAAAGCAAGCATTTAAAGAGAACCCAACACTGCGCATCCAAATCCTGGCACCATGACAACAAGTTTATCGTAGAACTTTGAAAAAGTTTCTTCTTTACACCGCCCTGCTGCCTCTAAAAATTTGATCGAGTGGTACGTCCTGTACCTTCGCCGCAGATGTAGCTGCAGCCCTGGTGGAGTGAGATTTAAACACATCAGTGTCTATTCCTGCTAAATCCAAAACCTGTTTTAACCATCTAGAAATGGTTTGAACAGAAACCTTTGTATGTGGTTTTTTGTGCGTTATCAGTAATGCTGTCTCAGCACCTCGGAGATTTTTGGTTACTTCAATGTATTGAATTAAATGCTTAACTACACACAATGTTTCATCGACAGGGTATGCTTTAAACATTACCTTGGTTCCAGTTTTTTCTGGTCTGCTTTGTTTGATCAGATCATAAACATAAAACACAATGTTATCTGAAGCCACATGCATGCAATCTAACTGTAACAATTGCAAAGTTTGTACTCTTTGAGCTGACACTAATGCCATTAACATTACTACCTTGAATGTTAATCTCTGCAAAGACATTGAAGTAATTGGAGTCCATTGCCTGAGCAAAGTGAGAACAATGCTAACATCCCAAATTTCTGTATCTGGGCTTGGGAGGATTTTTATTAAAAATTCCTTTCATGAACCGGGATACTAATGGGTGAGACCCAATTGAGTCACGATCAGAAATTTGTCCTAAATAGGATGACAAAGCACTACGAGCACTATTAATGGCACTATTAAGTGCTCATCAAAATGCAACCCAGCAAGGAACTCCAATACACTTGATATGTTCGCAGTGTGATAAGATATCTTTGACTGTCTACAGAAGGCTTCCCATTTCTTTATATGTGACATATATTGTTTTTTAGTACTATTTCTCCAAGCTGCAGCTATAACATCCATGGTCCTATCCGACAGTCCAAGCTCTTGCAATGGTCTGGTCAGAACCTGCAGATTAACAAATTCATATGATCATGCAATGGATGAATTTTTTTTGTTACTGGTTGTATCAACAAATCATTGCAACTAGGAATCGTCATACATGGTTCAATACTCGTTTTAAGCATCAATGGGAATCATGACTGTGTAGGCCAATTTGGCACCACCAAAATGCCCTTGGCAGTGTCTTGCGCTATTTTCTTGAGACATTGCCCAATCAGACAGAATGGGGGAAAAGCATAAAAGAACGTATTCCCCAGTGTAGCGAAAAAGCATCCTCCACTACTGCTCCTGGATCGTGTTCCCAAGACACGGATTTTGGCAATTGGTGATTTAATCTAGATGCAAACAGATCAATGCCCGGTACTCCATACCGACTGACAATATTTTTGAAAATTTGTGGATTTAACATCCATTCTGTACTGTCTTTAAATTTTCTTGATCTTTTGTCTGCCACAATATTGTCTCTCCCTGGGAGATAAATAGCTGAAAGCCAAATATTCTTACCAATACACCAATGCCATATCTGGTTAACCAGATGATCACATGATAATGATATTACTTCACTTACTTCACATGTGATTGATATATGCCACAGCTGTGGTATTGTCTACTTGTAATTGGACATGCAAATCCTTCATAGTAGAACAATAAGCTTTTAATCCATAAAATGCTCCTAGTAACTCCAAATAATTTATACCATATGTTTGAAAAAATAAATCCTCTTGGACAGTCCATCTGCCCCCACAGCTGGTATCATTATCCATAGCACCCCATCCAAGAGAACTTGCATCAGTTTGCAAAATCATTGCTGCTGCTGAACTAATATGTTTTTAACAGCTTGTGGAACATTCTCAATCCACCAATGCAATTCTGATAAAGCTTCATTTGGCAATTGCATGGGCCTATCAAAATGGCCTGCTCGCTGTGTAAGCGCTTGTGTTTTTGCCCTTTGGAGATTTTGGTAATGCAGTGGACCAAATTCTACTGCAGAGAATGCTGCTACTAACTTACCAATAACCTTAGCAACTTCTCGGATGGAGGGATAAGGTTTGTCAATAAGGCACCGACATACATTTGTAATATCAACGATCTTGTCTATTGGTAAAGTTACTAACATGGTAACTGAATTAATCACAAACCCCAAATATTCAATAGTTTGAGATGGCTGTAACTTAGATTTTGTTGGATGAATCAGGAACCCTAGCCTTTCAAACCGGCTTGTAGTTGCCGAGACTGATTTTTCAGCTGACTCCTGATTAGTATTGACAATTAAAATGTCATCTAGATAAGCCATAACGATGTGCTTTTGTGCCCTTAGCAGTGCAAGTGCTGGTTTCAACAATTTAGTGAACAGCCTAGGAGCTGAGCTTAATCCATTTGGTAATGCTTTGTATTGTCACAGCTGTCCCATCCAATTAAATTTCAGATACCTGCGAAAGTGACGATGAATTGGTACTAATATGCATCCTGCAAATCTATTGTAGCCATTTAACAATCTGTTGATACCAGCTGCATTGCAGTGTTGAAGGTATCCATTTTAAAATGTTTATACTGGTAAAATGTATTCAATTGTGTGAGGTCTAAAATGATTCTACAACCCCCATCTTTCTTTGGTCTGGGGAAAATATTTGATACAAATTGTTGTAGATCCTCACCTGATTTCTCGATAACTCCTTTTTTACACAAATTCTTAACTTCTTTATCAATTTGAATTTTTTCAAATACAGAAAATACCAAAATGCGATTAGGCTTATTCTGTCCCGGTGGATCAATACCTTCTACAAAATCAATGGTAGATCCTAAAAACCCCTATCTAATATAACACGGTCAAATGCTATACAGTCCCATTCATCATAAAACATTTGTAGTCTACTGCCAATCTGAGGTTGATCCAAAGATTCTTCTGTAATAGGATAACATTTTTGTACCTCTCCAACCAGACGTGGTGGTCTCCTTCTCCCAACATATGGGTGAACATTCGGCTGTGCTGGTTGGTAATACTTCCTTACCATACTCCTGCCTCGGCTTGTTCCAGCTCCAAAATCAAATCCCCTTCTCATTTGACCGGCCCTTGTTTGGCCAAAAACAAAGGGTTTCATGAGGCCAATAGTCTTTGCCTCTTCATCAATCTCTTTAATTTGTTTAGACAGATTTTCTCCGAACAAATAATCAGGAGCTTGAACATTGCTTGATCTGCACAAACCTGCAAATCTTGGATGTAAAATGGGCCGAATGGCAATCTTCCTCATACAATTAATCTCAAAAAAAGAGTTCCAGAACAATGCCAACATATCCTTCTGAACTTTGGTCATTCCACAACCTTCCACTTGCCTCCCAAAAGCAGTGATCCCAGCCAAAATCAGTTTGAGGGCTCTTTGAAATTGTATTTCCTGCGCCCGCATCATTGATGACATTGGCGCCCAAATAGCCGGATTCACCGTAGGTACCTTAAGTGAGGTACAATTAACAGGGTGTTTTATATAAATCTGCTGTTTCAACCATAACAGCTTCTTGTAGCTGGTGAGAGACCAAATAATTAATGTTGGCCGCCAGGTTTTCTTCCATGGCCTCGCCGCCTCCTCCAGGTATAGCAAAACTTTGTGCCATATCAGGCACACCTGGAGCAATATTTTTGTATTGTGGTGGGTACTCATGACCGAAATCACCACCTTCAGGATCAGTCTCATGCAGCCCTGGTACTCCTGAGACTTGCTCATAGGACTCTTCCTCCAGCCCAATCCCGGGTTCTGGAGTTTCAAATTCCCAATTCAAACTGGCACCATATTCATGATTCCCAGGGGCTGCCTGGGAATATTCTAGGTTTTTAGATCTTGGTTGATAATTGTCTGGATCATTTTCTCCATTTAATCCATTCTGAGCCGTAAGGCTTTTCTATCTGGAGGACTTCCAGAATCAGATTCATCAGAAACCACGGGCCCTTCAGATTTCCTTTTACATTTTTTAGGCACCGGATTTTCCTCCGTGGCTTCTGCTTGTGGAGCAACCAAAGGCTCACTAACGGGTATTTCAACGGCCACCGGTATCGGAACCGGCTCTGTAATAATCTGCTGTCCCGACTCTTCTCCACCCCGGGACGCACGTTTTACCCACAATTTTTTAGGAGCTTTCTCCATTTTTATTTTTAAACTCCTCCTGGTCTTTACCCACCAGCCTCACAGAGCTTGAAATACCCTGGAAGTAAAAATAATTTACTTACCTGCGGGCCTGTTCCTTACCGCTGGTGGAGCTGCGCTCTGCAGCTCTTTCCCTACCGACAGCGTTGACGCAATGCCGATCATGCACCAGGCGGTGCTTCTTCACGTAGTCACTCACGTGACTCCGAAGTAAAATTGCAGTGCTGTGGACACAGCCTAAACATCATCTAAACCCCCCATCCCCCATCGCCTCGTGATAGCAGCCAACATAATCGAGTTGACATAATGAAGGATCATTCGCATCCCAGCCATTCCCTCTTCTCCTCTCTCCTGAAAATATGTACCTCCAGAATTGACAGCTTTCCCACTCTTAACAGACGCTTAATCAGACCACTTATGAGCAGATTATGTACTCCCGATCTCCCAATCTAACTCTTTGTAACACTTGAACTATGTTTATCTGCACTGTGTCACTATAACACTATGTTCTGTCACCTGCTTTCTCTTTGTGCACTACCTGTTGTACTTATGTACGGTTTCAATGTAGTCCTGCACAGATGATTTGTCTGGATAGCATGAAAATCAAAGTTGTTTACTGTATCTTGGCAATTGATTATAAACAAACAATATCAATATTTTCCCCTATTTAATCACTATTGGCAAGTTTCAAATCTTGGTCGCAGAAATGACATCAAATATTGCAGATGCTAGAAATCGGAAAACTAAAACCAGAAAATGCTGCCTGACTCTCTAAGTTATGCCAGCACTTTGTGATGCTGCACGACCTGCTGAGTTACTCCAGCACTTTGTGTCTATCTTCGGTATAAACCAGCATCTGTAGTTCCTCCTACACCAGAAAATGTTATATAATTAGAGGTCAGCATCTCCATAACTTGATATTTCAGGTCAGCTGAATATTTCCTGCTCTTTGCTTGATGTTGCCACATGCCCAGTACTTTCTTTATCAATACTTTTTACCAAGAGTCAAGTCAAGAGAGTTTTATTGTCATGTGTCCCAGATAGGACAATGAAATTCTTACTTGCTGCAGGACAACAGAATATGTAAACATAATACAAAATGGAAGATAAAAGTTTAGTGTGTCTATAGACTATATATACACAATAAATAAACAGATATAGTGCAATAATAATAATAGACTGTTATTGTTCAGAGCTTATTTGATGTCGTGTTTAATATCCTGACGTCTGTGGGGAAGAAGCTGATTTTACAGAATTTCCGCAATACCCATATGCTACTTTTTTGTAAAAAAGACATGTCTATTTTTTCCATTTTAACATCAAACAAATCTAAATTATTTTTGGATTTGATTGCTTGTTTGGTCGATTCTAATTCACTGCATAATGCTTTGATCAACTTTCAAATTGTTTAATTACAATCTTGGTTTATGGTGAATAGAACAAAATATGTAAGTCTGAATAAATTATTTTGGAAAAATATACAAAATAGCTGATTCTGAGGCTGGATCTCAACCTGAAATATTAGCCATCCCTTTGCATCCATAAATACTGCCTGATTCATCAAGTTCCTCCATTAATTTATTTTTTCAAATCAAATTCAAATGCAGATTCCAGCATCTGTAGCCTCTTGTGTCTCCAGATAAATGAGTTTGTTGGGACTGTAATGGAGATAGAAGTATGTACGATAACAATTTTCATGCAAGAAAATTAGATAAATTATTAATACGTAAACATTTTCACAGATATCGTTTGTGCAAAACTGGATAAATAACTGAAATAGAGAAATCTGCACAGAGATCAGAGCTGGGAGTTTGGGCAATCAAAACACCAACTCTGGCTCTATGGGCCAATTTCCTGTGTTGTATGATTTAATAATTGCAGATATATTTCAGCATGTATAATATCCAAAATGTAATTGCTCTCAATTATTCAGTTTATGTCGGAAATTCCATTTAAATATTGTGCTCATGGTATACAGGCTCATTGACACTAAAAAGGTTTTCCAATGCATTGTTAAACAGTAGTTATATAAATTCTTAAATGGCTTCAGAAATGTTAATAGTAAGTTCTGTTTCTCATTTTAAATAACTTAAATATTTTTATATTTTTCTAATTGGGAAGCTTTTTTTGACATCCGAGGGTAACATTTTCACACAAAGGGTGGTGGGTGTATGGAACAAGCAGCCAGAGGAGATAGTTGCTAGGACTATCCCATTGTTTAAGAAACAGTTAGACAGGTACATGGATAGGACAGGTTTGGAGGGATATGGACCAAGCGTAGGCAAGTGGGACTAGTGTAGCTGGGACATTGTTGGCCGGCGTGACCAAGTTGGGCCGAAGGGCCTGTTTCCACAATGTATGACTCTATGACATGTTATTATATTTCTAGCTAATATAAAGAGTCTGCATATTTGTCCCTTGGTTTGACAAATCATTTTACGACTGAATTTTTACAATTTATTTTCTCTTTCTGCCAAAAGAAGTTTTGGCTGTTTGTAGATAGTTGTCAATATTGACCTGTAATTTGGTACACTATGGAAATCAGTCTAACACCCTCTCTTACTATTTCACCGTGCACTGGAAAAACTAATTTTATCATCATCCTCGCCTGGAAGAACTGATTAAGATATTCTCTGCAAGCAAATGATGGAAAGTGACTTGGTGGTTAAGCAACCGTACTAGAAATCTAGGAGCATTAACAAATAAAACACGAGTTATCAAGTGGCTCCCTTTCTCAGCGATGCTAAATTTGGATACTGGGGTTGGCTCAAAACTTTCTTACAGTATAAGTACCAAGATGGATAAAAGAGCAGAATTCCAGCTAAAGGCCAGAGAAAATTATCTTCTGACTGGCCCTAACTTACATGAAGGAAGATGGTAGTTATTGTTTTCAGATCCAGAATATGACACCAGGAGTTATTTGGATAATTGTCCCAGATGCAACCACCTTCAGCTGATTGAGCAATGGCCTACCTTCCATTATATTTGTTGATCTTCACTTTTTCCATTATACCTGGACCTCACCATACTTGTGCATATGACAATAAGCTCAACTCAACTTGACTGGGCTTGTCTTGATTAGACTGATATACAATTTTCAATTTCATTTTCAGCTGCGAACATATGAAGCATTTTTTGTGCCTATAAACAACAATGCTGAGACAAAATGAAAAATAACATTAATGCCAAACTAGTGCCTAGAAATGACCATCTCTAAAAGGGAAAGGTTAACCATCTACATTTGGCTTTCAATAGTATTGACATGGCTTAATTTCCCAGCATCAATATCTGGGATCATGACTAAAAACTGAATAGGGTTGTTTGCACCAGAGTTGCTACAAGAGCAGGTAACCTGTGACATGTAACGTATTTCCAGGCAATGAAGCCGCACCCCCAATTTGAGCTGCTATTTTTTTTTAAAAGGCTGGCGAGACAGGATCAAGGGTTTGGTTTAGTCAGTAGAAAGGAAGATGGGAAATTCCTTCAAGGAGGCAATGAGGACCGCGGAGCCTCCATCTTTGCCTGCCTCACAATGCGCTGTGCGGTTCAGATCTGAGGGACGGGGACCTCCTGGCTTGGGGAGATCACATAACGGGGGGGGGGGGGGGGGGGGGGAAGAGAGAGAGTTAGAGAGATCCTGGGATGGAGCAGCCACCCAATCTAATGAGAGAGTTGCTGGCATGATCCCTGACCCCATCCTTCTCAACGCTCCTGCCCTCCCCACAACTTTACCCCTGGCGGTCCAGCCAAGTTTACTACTTTGTAAAGCCCAGACCATGCTGACCTGGGCCAGACTCCCCACAAGCTGTGAAAGGAACTCTTTCCCCCCCTCCCCCCCTCAGCCGCTTCCCACTTTACAGCGACTTCCCATCTTCTGCCAGCAATGAGGATAGGCTTGGCTATCCCTCAGTACAGCAACATCATTCTAAATGTTGCTGTACTGAGGGATAGCCAAGTATATGTTTCTTGGCTAACAATCTAACCTTCGGCCTCCAAGACGCAGGTAAATTTTCGTGCCTTCTTTTGGGGTAAAATATAGCATTTTCATTGCCAGGAAATACAATAATTCACCTAACTTTGTCAAGTGTGATGGAATACTTTCTATCTGATAGGATGAGAGCAGCTCTAATACAATCAATACAATGATACCATTTGAGACAAAGCCAGCTACTTCATAGGCTAACCATCTTCGCTCCCTTCATTCGTCTCATTTTTTGCAGCATTGTGTACCATCTACAAAATTGATTATACTAACATGCCTAATGTACCCTGATCATATTTCCCACAACTTCCAATGCCAGGAAGGGAAGAGGCAACAAATTGAATTGGAACATCAACATTTTAGGTTCCCAAACATGTCATCCACGGCATCCTGATTTAGAAATTTATTGTCAATCTGCAACTTGGGTGTTAATCCAGGAAGTCCGACCAAGCAACACTGTGGGAGTACCTTCAACGGATGGGTCACCATGGTTCATGAAAGCATTTCATCATTGCCTTAAGGAACATTAATTACAAGCAATAAATTCTGGCCTTGCCAATAGTTTCCACATGTTATTTTGTTAAAATGTTATATATTTATTATTTATTCTATAAAGCATTGTTTGTATGTTTTTTTATTCACTGTAACAATTTGTGTTTGATGTTGGAGCTTCTGAACTATTTGAAAGGCTTCCCAAACTGGCTGTCTGGTGCTCATTTGTGTTTTTTTTCCAGAAAGAAGTGGAGAAATTCCAAGAAAATGAGGGAGAAGCAAACGGGTAGAGAGCATGCAAGTAGAAGAAGAATATATAGTCTCCAAGTGGACTACGTAGGAAGGAAATGCAGATGCAGGTTTACACCGAAGATACAGGTAGACACAAAATGCTGGAGTAACTCCACGGGTCAGGCAGCATCTCTGGAGATGCATTATAAACATTTTAAAGGGCCTGTCCCACCAGCATGCAACTCTATGCGATTAGTGCGACCTAACGTGGTCGCTTGAGCCGTCCGGCGTCGTGGGGCTGGTCCCACTTCGATCGCCGGAGCCGTGCGGAATTGTACGGAGTTCGTCCCGAGACCGCGCGGGGCTCCGAAAAACCGACTATGTCCAAAAATTCCGCGCGGCAACGGCTTGTCGGCTCGCAGTCGCCTCGACATTTACACACCGCCCCGACATCGTGCCTCCGTGACCCTCTATGTGTGTGGCTCCATGGCCCTGTGTGTGTGTGTGTGCCTCGGTGCCCCTCTCTGTGTGCCCCTCTCTGTCCTGGCAAACTTACCTTGGACTTCGCTCCAAGTTCGCCTCACTTTGCGCCGCGTTGCGCCACTCACCGGACCTCCGCGAGGCCCCTACTGCCGGTTTGGTTGCGCTTGCCGCATGCAGGAGCATGCTGGTGGGAACGGCCCTGTACAGGGGATCACCCGACCTCCGCGCGGCCCTCGCTTCTATTTTGATCGCGTTCATCGCATAGAGTTGCATGCTGGTGGGACAGGCCCTTAACTCTCCTTCCTTTAGTGACCTTTCTGTCCTGGACCCCCTCCACCGTCAGAGTGAGGCCACAAGCAAATTGACGGTACAGCACCTCATATTTTGCTTGGACAGGTTACAACCCAGTGGTTTGAAAATGGTGATTTTGCTAATTTCAAGTAACCCCGGCATTCCCTCTCTTTCTTCCCCTGCCCCTGCCCCTGCCCCATCCTCAGCAACCTGCTCTGATTATTCTGAACCTTTTTCATACCTCTAGTTTCCCTCCCCTCTGACTCTCAGGCTGAAGAAGGGTTTTCATTCTTCTCTGCCTCAGAGGGTGGTGGAGGCAAGTTCTCTGGATGCTTTCAAGAGAGAGCTGGATAGGGCTCTTCAAAATAGCGGAGTCAGGGAATATGGGGAGAAGGCAGGAATGGGGTACTGATTGGAGATGATCAGCCGTGATCACATTGAATGGCGGTGCTGGCTCGAAGGGCCAAATGGCCTACTCCTCCACCTAATGTCTATTGTCAACCGAAACATCACCTATTCCATTTCTCTGGAGATGCCGCCTGACCTGCTGAGTTACTCCAGCATTTTGTGTCTATCTCCAAGTGGAATAGACAGGCACATGAATGCATTACTACTGTGCTCAATCCTGGCAGCTCTCCAAGGGATAGGTGAATTGTGTGATATCCTCCACCTGCAGCTAGCAAAGCATTGACAATTGTGGTCATGTTCACTGCAGCAATGACCATCCTTCCATCAGCCCTTCCCTATCTGCCAAGGAGGAAGAGAAAGAGCAGATCTGCTCACAATCCATGCCTGAATTTCTCTGATTTCTAATACCTAACTTGTTAAATAAAGTATTTTCTTTCTCCACGTGCAAGGGATATACCAGATTAGGTTTGCGTGCTGGCAGAGTCTGCCGGATTCCTTCAATTTCAATTCCACCCAAGAGCTCTGTAGATTCCCATGCATCACCCAATTGCCTTCACAAATCACAAGCTCTATAAAAAGATCGTGTATAAACGTCAGTGAGATCTATGAGTGAGATCCCAGTAAGACATTAGACATCTCCCCCAGGCAAGTGTAGACAGCAGACTACGTTGTTGCTGTTTCCCGTTAACAGACTTTAAAGATTTTAAAGAGCTGGACTGAAAGGAGTTTACAGCGGCAGTGAACATAACTTCAGCAGAAAGTGTTTGGCTAGTTCTGGTTTCTGCCCTCACATCTCCATGAGGGTTTCCCTGAAGGTTATCATTTATCAATGAACAACTGCGGGAAATGGTTCGGATTCAGTGCTGCTCCCACTCGCTACCAACTTCCTGACGCTCTCCAGGATTACCAAACCTCAGTGGGCTTACGACTCACCCACCTTGTCCTCATAATTCCCTGGGCCCAAACGTCCGAATACTTGAAATGATGCAAGTAAGTAGTTGTTTATAGTATAAGAAATGCAAGCTAGAGGTGGGCATTTGGTCCCTATTGTCCACTATCAAACCATGGTGATATCAGTTGGTCCTTCAAATCCTCAGATGTTCCTTGTGTCCAAAAGTCTATTGATCTTAGCCTGTCACTGGACATCTACAGCCGGCAAAAGTGAATTTTGTCAGTGTAAGGCTTTTACAAGTTTCATTGTAAAGAGATTTCCCTTTATGTCACTCCAAAATTGCTACTCTATTTTCCTATACTTGCCAATTTTAGATTCTCCATTTAATGGAAATAATATCTGTTTCCACCCAGTCAGTTACTCTCAGAAAGCATTTCACTTTCTATTCTTCCTACTAAAGAAAATAATTTCAAGTGTTTCCACAGTTTACCCCAGATACCACTTTCTTGCCCACTTGTTTCATCCTCCAATGTCTCTATGCAGACTTTCAGTTCAGTTTCCCCCAGGCTTTGTATCACTGCTGTTCTTTGTAAATGTTACACTCACCCTTTTCATGCAGATTATTGATATGTATTGTGCATAGCTGCAGCATCAACACTGATACCCATAATATGCTACCATAAACATCATTTATTCTTGGTCTCTGCTTTCTGTCCTTTTACGAATTCTCCAGCCTTGCTGATATATTTCTCCCCAACCCTAAGAGCTTGTAATTTATTAGATTAGGTTAAAGTGTATTCCATTTGCTAACCACCCACCTAAATAGATACAATGCTTAGCAGTTGATTAATGGAGTTGATGTCCCTGTTGAGATACGATCGTAACAAATTCTGAGATCCGATAAATCTAACACATAATTTATTGTCACATGGGAATAGTTACTTTTGCAAAATATGTGTTTTTATACTTTTGGTGCACAAATCTATCGTGGATTCGGAAAACTTTTAAAATATGTATGTTAAACACAATGGAAATATAGCATTTAAACTGTGAAATGCGAAAAAATGACTAAAAACACTAAATAAATTACACAAAAGTCACAAAGTTGAGTAAACTGTACGAGCAGCATATTTATTTTCAGAATAGTAGATGCATAGTGAACAGATAAGTAATGAATATTCCTTGTGTTTTTCTAATGAATGATAAAGCACTATCTATGGATACTTGTGTTAATAACTAATTTCAATTACCATATGCAATTTGCCTCTGACAGGCACCTATTAAGTAGATTCCAGCTGTATCTCCCTGAAGAAATGTCTTAATTACATAAATTTCCATATGTATAACAGTGAATTATACAAGTCCAACAGAAACCTAATTGCATATGTTTATTGGAGTCAATCAGCATTTAACCATGATTTATTTCTTGTTCCTGTCCATCATATTTAGTATATCTATAAATCTAGCCTATGCTCATTTAGTACCCATTAATTGCAAGTTTTATGAGTTTACATACAGTTGGTCACAATGATTTGGCGTGCAGTATCCTGCAAAAAGTACATTGTTATATTTTACAGGTGTTAGTTTACAAGTTTAAACACCAAACATCCAGGTGATTGCTACAGATCCAAGCTGTTTACCAGAGAAAAAACAAGTCCATTTTGTAGGAAATTTCAAATAAAGACAGCTCCTTTCAATTTTACTACCTAGGAAGTATACTCACTGAAACAAGTGATATCACGTCAAAACATATGACTTTTCAACTTGGAAGAAGTCAGAGTCATGAAGATTGGAAACTATTTGTCTCAATTTGCCCACGCTTACCAACTTGTACCATTTACACATCCCACCTGCCTGTGTTTGGCCCATATGCCTCCAAACTTTTCCATTCCATGTACCGGTTCAAATGTTTCTTAAACACAGAGGTAGTATCTGCCTCAATTACCTCTTCTGGCAGCCCATTCCATATACCTTCCACCCTCTGTGCAAAACAGTTGCCCCTCAGGTTCCTATCAAATCAATCCCACCTCACCTTAAACCTATGTCCCTGATTCCCCTACTCTTGAGTAAAAGGCTCTGTGCATTTACCCTATCTAATCCTCTCATGATCTTAATACCTCAGATTACCCCATATCCTCCTGCACTTCAAGGAATAAATTCCTAGCCTGCTCAATCTCTCCCTATAGCTCAGGCCTACAAATCCTGGCAATATTCTTGTAAATCCTCTCTGCACCCTTTCCAGTTTAGAGGGTGACCAAAACTGAACACAATACTCAAAATGTGGCTTCACCAATGTCCTGTACAACTGTAACATGACCTCCAGACTCCTATACTCAATAGTCTGACCAATACTCTGGTCCTTATGTCTTTTTCCACACTAATAACTGAGGAGAAATATTTATTGAGGTCCTTGCCCATCTCCTGTGGCTCCACACAGAGTTGACCACTTTGATTCCTGAGGGACCCTATTCTCTCCTTAATGTTATTTGCCAGGGCTATCTCTTCCCTCCCCCCCCCCCCCCCCCCCTTCTATTTCCTTTTTTAGGTACTTTTACAAAGCCATTTTATCATTCTGGAATTCCAAAAAAAAACTTGACATCTGATCTGGATGCAGCTAATAATTAAAGTGAGTTGTCACAAATTTGGCAAATCTAATTATTTTTAAGAGACAACTTTTTGCATGCTTGGTCCTACAGGTAGCTAATAAATTCAGATCATAAAATTAAATATAGAGGTTGTCACAATAGCAAATGATGCATCCAGTCAAGATGGAAAAGATCAAATAATGCAAAAAAATTAAACAGACGCAGAATAAATAAATTAAATATACCATTAATAAAATGTACGTTTAGAAAAGCAAAGTGACAAATGTCAACACAAGGTGAAAAGAAAGATTTGTGCATGATTATTTAATACTATTGAATTAACACAATGTATTGATTAGATGTCAAGAAGTTTGCCGAAGTGGACTGAAATATATTTAATGCATTTACTTATCAGTTCACCTATTTTTCTTATTGACCAAAGTGAGTTTGCTTGGTTCTGTCCAGAAACTACTTTCCCAATAGGAGTGGAGATAGGTGTTGGGATTTAACCTCTCCTCCAATCTATTTGACTGGGAATAACTTGATTATGAAGTTGATATTTTGCTCAAGCTTGAGAACCATCTTCTGAATTTCAATGAAACTATCTCTATCCCACATGATTCACTGCTTCTGAAATCCTCATTTACCAGTGAATTACTTGTCTGTCACTGAAGGTTCATCCATCTCTCAGATCTCCACTAAGTACCACATTAAATCCAACTTACTTATTACCACAGGTAGACAATAAATGCTGGAGAAACTCTTGAGTTATAATAGTATTACTGCTAGGGAAGATAGACACGAAGTGCTAGAGTAACTCAGTGGGTCAGACAGCATCTCTGGTGAAAAAGAATGGGTGATTTTTCAGGTCAGAACCCTTCTTCAGATTCTGGACCCTTCAACCCTTCCTCAGAGATAAGGAAAACTTTTTCACCCAGAGATTTGTGGATCTGTGGAATTCTCTGCCACAGAAGGCAGCAGACGCCAATTCACCGGATGTTTTCATGAGACAGTTAGATTTAGCTCTTAGGGCTAACGGAATCAAGGGGTATTGGGATAAAGCAGGAACGGGGTACTGATTTTGGATGATCAGCCATGACCATATTGAATGGCAATGCTGGCTCAAAGACCCAAATGGCCTATTTTCTATGTTTCTAACAGAGTGATGGCATCAACGGAGAAATTTGGAAAAGTGAGGCAGACGTCAGGCAAACCCTGGCAAGTGTTAGTTGGATACAAGTGGTGGTTGGCAGCTGGGTGGAAATAGTGACAAAGGCTAAAAGTGAAATGGAAACAAGATGGCAGCAAAGATAAGTGCTGATTGAAGATACATTCAAGTATTAGTACTTTCTGAAATGATTTTGTTCCCTATGTCCACTTCATTGACCCACTAAAACACAGAGTGCATTTACGTAAATATATTCTCTGTTGGTTATAGGATCTAGAGATTTTAATGCTATTAAATATGTTCAAATACTTTTTTTCATTATTGTTACATAGTTTAGCTTATTTGAACAGGCAATGTGTTTACATAAAATTCAAGGAAGGTAACTATTCATCTATTTAACATTTTGGTATCTTAGTCAAGATGAAATCATCATGAACTATGCTGCACATTTGGGAAATGGCTATATTGTATGCAGATGAGCATGCTTCTAGTCTATTCAAAGGTGGTTAAAAAATGAGTTATTTACCCTTAGTGCAATACAACATTAGATTAGGCTCACAGGGAATTTTAAACACAGTACATATATGGCGAGCTTCTGGTACTAAATAATCGTACACAAATCTTCCTCTTCACATTTGCTTGGCAAATTGCTTTTTAAAACTATCATTTTATGCATGGTATATTTAATTCTCACCTGATCTTTTCCTCTCCTACTGCCTTTGATCTTTGAAATTGCAGAAAGGCTCATTTGCGGTGAATCAGAGCCTATAGTTTTCATTTCAAAACTCTAACAATTTTGAATTTACTAATTTCTGTTTATTCTATAAAATCACATAAATAGCTATAAATTGGAAATAAAGGACACGAGAAACTCATGAAAATGACAATAACCAAAGAAGTAATAACAAGCAAATTGTTCAAGCTGTTGGCTGACAAGCCCTGATGTATTTTATACTAAGGAATTAAGAAGTTGAAATAGAAGTAGCTGATGAGATAGTTGATGCATTGTTTTTTTTTCATTTTCCAAAGTTCCTGAGATTCATGGAGAGTTCCATCAGTTTAAGAAGGAACTGCAGATGCTGGTTTACATTGAAGATAGACACAAAATGCTGGAGTAACTCAGCGGATCAGGCAGCATATGTGGAGAAAAGGAATAGGCGATGTTTCAGATTGAGACCTTTCTTCAAACTTCAGGTTCCATCAGATTGAAAAATAGCCAATGTAACTATACAAAACAGGAGGGAATCTAAAAGCACAAATGTAGAAGCCAGGTTCATCGAATGGGCAAATATCTGATAAATTGAGTAAATTGTGGTAAAAAGTGAAATGATCTGTCTGTTCAGTTTTCTGTGTGGTGAGGGGTTTCAGAGCTGAGAGAAACAGACCAATCTGAGCATCCTTGTGCATAATTCACAAAAGGCTGGCATCAGCTACGGCACATAATTAGAAAAGTCAACAGAATGTTCTGATTTCTTCTGTGAAAAATAAATGTAAAAGTCAGGAGGTTATACTCCAATTGGCTAAGGAATTGGTGAAACCTTTAGACGACAAAGAGAGACAGATTGTCAGGGGGTATAGTAATAACAATCATCGATAAAAAGCAAACACGTCTAAAACCCATTTCTATCATTCTCTGTTCCTCAATTGATATTAGGCTAAATAATTGGTCAATTAAAATCACTAGGACACAGTGGTGTCAACAAAGACACTTGTCAATTAAAATGGCAGCTGTGTGATGTTTACACACTCACTTGACATAATTAGTTCTCATAACTAACCACAGTTCATATACAGACCCCAATTCATTATAGTGAAGCTGCAGCAGAAGAAATCCTGATCTTTACATGTATAATAAGCTATATAGTTTTTCAGTGTTGGTACAGCCAATTAAGGTAATGTGACATGAAGCAATCTGACAAGGAATAGAGTAAACCCTATTGTCTCAGAGGGTACAAAGGGCTGAGTTAACAAGAATCCATATCAGCACCTCGAGAGACATGTTGAAACTCTGAGCCAGGAAACACTGATAAGGAGTATGGAGGCGGGAACTACAGATGCTGGTTTACACCAAAGTTAGAAATTAAATGCTAGAGCAACTCAGCAGGTCAGCAACATTTCTGGAGTAAAGGAATAGTTGATGTTTTGGGTCAAGACCCTTTTTCAATTTGGGTCAGGGGAGAGTGAACCTAGACGTATGGAAAGGTACAGAACAGATCAGAGCCAGGACCGATGAATAAAAATCCCACAATGATCAATTGTTGGCTGTGGGAAAGGTGATAACGAGGGTTTAATACAAACAATAAACGTAGTAGTATTACTACGGTGGGGTAGGGATGGTGGGAGAGCTGAGTTATAAGCTACTGAAGCAAAATATGAGGTGCTGTTCCTCCAATTTGCATGTGGTCTCACTCTGACAGTGGAGGAAGCCTTGGACAGAAAGGTCAGTATGGGAAGGGCATTGTAGCTATAAATAGCTGTGAAATTAACCTGGGGCAGAAAATTTGTTGGGACGGGCAGCATCTCTGGAGAGAAGAATTTTGAAGAAGAGTCTTGACCCGAAACGTCACCCATTCCTCTGTCCAGAGATGCTGCCTGTCTCACTGAGTTACTCCTGTATTTTGTGTTTATCTTCATTTAAAGCAGCATCTGCAGTTCCTTCCTACACCTATTGTTCGGAAGTAGGCAAGACATGAATGGACCAGTCTTAGTACATTTAAGAATGAAGGATACCTGGTCCCTGGCAGCACAAAAATATCACGAGAAGCCCTCTGTCTTCAATGTATGCATTGGAAAATGGGTGATTGAATCTGACCACCAGCTTCATCAATAATGGTCACCAGCCTCATCAATAATAGTGTGCTGTCAGTCAAGAGTCCAGAGCATTTTATTGACATATGTCCCAGATAGAACAATGAAAGCAACAATGCAGCAGCACAACAGAATATGTTAAAACATAGTGCACTGTGAACAATATAATAAATGAGAAGTGTTGCGTGTGCGTGCACACATGTGCGCAATCACACGCGCACACTCACACTGATAATGCAGAATAACAAAACCAATGCTTTTAAGTCTGTTTATTTCAGAGCTTAAACGGAGGAGGAAGTACAGTTTTCAGGCTCCTGTACCTTCTTCCTGATAGCAGGGGAGAAATTAGTGTGAGGCCAGGGTGGTGTGGATCACTAATGATGCTGGCTGCCTTTTTTTGGCTGCCTGTAAAGCACTTCAGTGGTGGAGAGATCAGGACCCATGATGGACTGGGCAGCATTCACCACTTTTTATACTCTTCTTCGCTCCTGGGCATTTAAGTTCCCGAACCAGGCCGTGATGCAACCAGTCAATATGCTCTTTTTAACACAGTACGCACTCTTTAACACAATACGCTCTCTACTGTACATCTGTAGAAGTTCAAGAGAATCCTCTCTGACATACCAAATCACCGCAATCTTCTCAGGAAGTAGAGGTGTCAATGAGCTTTCTTTATAATTGCATCAGTGTGCTGGGTCCAGGAATGATCTTCAGAAATATGCACGCCCAGGAATTTGAAGCTTTTGACTCTCTCCACCATCATCCCATCGATATAGGTAGGTTAGGGGTCCTCATCCATCCTCTTCCAAAGTCCACAATCAGTTCCTTGGTCTTATTGACATCGCGAGCCAGGTTGTTGTGCTGGACCATTTGGTCAGTTGAATGATCTCACTTCTATACTCTGACTCATCATCATTATCTGTAATTCATCCAGGAACAGTTCGTCGGCAAACTTGATGATGGAGTTCGCACTGTGTCTGGCTACACAGTCATAATTACGGAGTGAGTAGAGCAGGGGGCTGAGCACACAGCCTTGAGGTGTTCCTGTATTGATGGTCATTGAGGAAGAAGTGTTGCAAAGACGACAGGTTTGTAGGTTAATTGGCTTCTGTAAAGTGTCCTTAGTATGTAGGATAGAACTAGTGTACGGGTGATCGTTGCTCGGCATGGAGTGTGCCAAAGAACCTGTTTCCAGGCTGTATCTCTAAACTATATAAACCTTTCAATAATTTTGAAACCTCTATTAAATCTTCACTTAGTTTTCTTTGTTACAAGAAGAAGAATCCCAGCTGCTCTGTACTATCAACATTATTGTATTTTTTAGTGGAACTGTTCTAGTCATCTGCCAGCAAGACACTTTGAAGATCCAAAATTAACATTATAACATGTTCAACATATAATCCTCCGACAAATTCGCCACCTCCAACGGGATCCCACCGCTGGCCACATCTTTCCATCTCCTCCCCTTTCTGCTTTCCACAGAGATCATTCCCTTCGTAACTCCCTGGTCAATTTGTCCCTTCCCACCCAAACCACCCCCTCCCCTGGTACTTTCCCTTGCAACTGCAGTGAATGCTACACTTGTCGCTTTACCTCCCCCCTCGTACCCATCCAAGGACCCAAGCAGTCTTTCCAGATGACGCAGAGGTTCACCTGCACCTCCTCCAACCTCATCTATTGCATCCGCTGTTTCAGGTGTAAACTGCTCTACATCGTTGAGACTAAGCGCAGGCTTGGCGATCGTTTCACCCAATACCTCCACTCAGTTCGCAATAACCAACCTGATCTCCCGGTGGCTTAACACTTCAACTACCCCTCCCATTCTGAATCTGACCTTTCAGTCCTGGGCCTCCCTTCATGGCCAGAGCGAGTCCCACCGCAAATTGGAAAAACAGCACCAGTGGTATGAACATCGACCTCCAATTTCAGGTAGTCCTTGCTCTCTCCCTCTTACCCCTCCCCTTCCCAGCTCTCCCACAGCCTACTGTCTCTGCCTATTCCTTTCTTTTTCCCGTCACCACCACTCCCAACAGAGAGTGTCCAGCTTCAAGTTTCTGGGCATTCGCATCTCAGAGGACCTCACATGGTCCACCAACACCGCTGCACTGGTCAAAAAGGCACAGGAACGACTGTTCTTCCTGAGAACATTGAAACGGTCTGCCCCAACAGCTGCTGACGACCTTCTACCGCTGCACCACAGAGAGCATACTAACTTATGGCATCTCTGTGTGGTATCTCAGCTGCACGGTGGTGGAGAGGAGAGCTCTTCAGCGCATTGTCCACAGAGCACAACAGATTATTGGGACACCGCTACCGGCCTTGGAGGCATCTACCACACACGGTGCCTCAGGAACGCCGTCAGCATTCTCACCTTTGCAATGGACTGTTCGAACTACTCCCTTCCGGCAGACATTACAAGGCCTTCTACGCCCGTACTACCAGACTCAGGAACAGCTTAATTCCCAGAGCTATAACGGCTCTGAACCGGCCCTGCTGAGCACCACCCCCCCCCCCCCCCCCCCCCCCACCAACCCCCCCCATGGACTCTCTCACCCGGCCTCGTGCTTTATTCTGTGTTGATGTTACTGGTCAAATGTTCGTTTTTACAAACCTTGTTCTCGAGGGTTGCTAACCGAAATCTCGAAGTTGCAAACTAAATCTCGTTGCACTTATGTGTAATGACAATAAAAGATTATTATTATTATAACATGCATAATTTTTTCTCCAATTTCTTCTTGATTTAAATATACTCTTGACGAATCTTCCCATTTTAGGATTATTTTAACATTCCAGCATTACCAAACCATCAAATATTGGTTCCACTGAAGTGAACAGTTATGTATCATCACTTTTGCATGAATTATTAAATACAACTACCAGCTGAAACTATCGCAAAAGGCTGTAATATTGCAAGACATTAAGTCCAAGTGTCGACAACTGAAGTAAGGTGGAATGCGATATAATTTCATCCATGCCTTTCTATTTGCTTCATCGTGTTATTAACAGAATGAAGTAGCAGACAAAAAGATAGCAAAATGCATTTGAAACAGTGAATCAGGTTTCTGTAATCATTAAGCACATGATCCATAAAATTCTGGGATGAACAGTAAGATACAAAAAGCAACATCTGTAATAATGAGTGGAATGAATCAAAGAACAAAAGGTCACCAATCCCTTTAAACTCCCTATCTCTTTAGCAAACAACCAATATCAGGACAGTGCCGAGCATCATGAAAGTAGGTGTGAACAAGAAACTGCGGCTTGCCGGGGCTCCAGATCCATCCAGGACAGCTGAATGTCACCATTAATGTCAGCTTCGACATTGCATATCAAGGTTCACAAACACAAACGTGTGGTCAACTATAAAGAATAGTTGGTGTTGTCAGGAAGATATATTCAGGTTAGATGATTGGGCAGGTAAATGTCAAGTAACATTTATTTCAGAAGAGTGCAAGTTAACAATATTTTATGAGAGATGAAGGAAAGGATATTTGCACTAAATGACAGTACTTTACAGAGCAGAACCATTAGGAAAAAATGGAAGGGAACAAGTGGTTGATTTCAGAAAGGTTATGGAGTCCTACGTTTTAGAAGCAGGTGAATAACGCAGAAAAGTGAAAAGATAATCCTAAAATTATAGAATGATTGGAGTTAGGTTATTACATTTTGTTTCGATCATTCTCAGGAGCATGCCTGGGTCACCAACACCAGTGATTAGAGATATAAGCAAAAGAAAGAAAATGGGGCTATTCTTATTATGATGTGGAACATTAAGAGGAAATTTGATAGCGGTGTTTAAAGTAAATAGGAAAAGTATATTTTCACAGTTCCACCGTCAGCAAAAGAACAAAGGGGGAGAATGAAGGGGGTTTTTATAATGCAGCCGGTTGTTAAGGTATTGAACGCCCTGTCTCAAACACTGGTTGAAACATAATCCATTAGAGTTTTTAAAAGGATAAATATTTGAAAAACTGTAAAAGGATATGGGAAGTTGGCAGGGCAATGGAATTAACTGGATGCCGTTTTCAGAGGATCATTACAACACAATTGGTTGAATGGTTGGAGAATATGACTCTGATTCTATAATTACAGCACCTTGGAACCTATCCTGTAACATGGAGTACTGGGAACCTCGAGCATTGCTGCAAGATAAATGACTACGGGTAAAGTCATAAGATAAAATATGTAAAACCTTACCCAGGCCTTTAATTATTTTCTGCAATTAGAAAAAGAGATGCAAAACTTGCTGATGATACAAAAGTTAGTGGTTTTTGCAGATAGTGAAGATGGTTGTGAACGTTTGCAGCAGGATCCGGATCGATTGGCCTGGTGGGTGGAGGAATGGTTGATTGAATTATATACAGAGAAGTGTGAGGTGTTGCATTTTGGGAAATCGAACACAGGACCTACACAATAAATGGTAGGCCTCTGGATAGTGTTGTAAAACAGAGGGATCTAGGAGTACAGGTGCATAGTTCCTTGAAGGTCAAGTCGCAGGTAGATAAGGTGGCCAAAAAATCTTTTGGCACTTTGGCCTTCATCAGTCAGAGTATTGAGCATAGAAGTTGGGAGGTCAAGTTGCAGTTGTATAAGATGTTGGTGAGACCGCATTTAGAATATTGTGTTCAGTTCTGGGCAGCATGTTACAGGAAAGATATTGCCAAACTTGAAAGGGTTCAGAAAAGATTTATGAGGATGTTGCCAGGACTAGAGGGTGTGAGCTACAGGGAGAGGTTGAGTAGGCTGGGTCTCTATTCCATGGAGCGCAGGAGGATGAGCAGAGATCTTATGGAGGTATACAAAATCATGAGAGAAATAGATTGGGTAGATGCATAGTCATTTGCCCAGAGTAGGGGAATCGAGGACCAGAGGACATAGGTTCAAGGTAAAGGGGAATAGATTTAATAGGAATCCGAGAGGTAACTTTTTCACATGAAGGGTGGTGGGTGTATGGAACAAGCTGCCAAAGGAGGTAGTTGAGGCTGGGACTATCCCATCATTTAAGAAACAGTTAGACAGGTACATAGGACAGGTTTGAGGGATATGGACCAAGCACAGGCAAGTGGGACTAGTGTAGCTGGGACATTGTTGGCCGGTGTAGGTGAGTTGGGCTGAAGGGCCTGGTTCCACACTGATTCACTCTATGACTCTATTAAGTAGTAAAAAATGTGCTCTTTACTCTGTAGTTGAGCTTATTGGAAACATATACTGAGAAAATCCATCTTCTTCTTCCTGCCTATGGTGTGCACAGCCTAAAGTTGTAGGTCAACTTGCTCTATTTACTTATCTGAGTTCATAGCATCTGTGGAGGACATGGATAGATCAGGACCCTTTTTCAAACTGATTGTGGTTGGTGGAGAAACCTGGAAAAGAGGTTGGGACAGGACAAACCCTAGCAAATGATTGGTGGCTAGAGATGACAAAGAGACAAAAGGGTGTTTGATAAGGAGAGGAAGAAAATGCAAAGACAAGGATGGTATATAGAAGGGGAGAGGGGAGGTGTACAGGGAAAAGAGGGTGGAATAGTAGGATAAATAGGTCTGCAGCAGGAAAGAGAAGGGAACAAAAGGGGGGTGGGGATGACCTAAAATTGGAGAATTCAATGGTCATTGTGTTTTAAGTGGAATATGAGGCATAGAGACTGGTAACCTATGCCTTTCATTCTGATAACATCACAAGTTTGTAATGTTGAATTTCTCTACCTGCTCTCGGTAACTTAGCTAACCTTGCACCAGTTTCCCCCACTTCTCTTTCCCCACAGAGCAGGAGTTGGACAAGATTTCTATGTCTAAGCAGCTTGAGGAGGCTATCATGAGGTGGATGCCGCCGCCTCTCCCTTTTCCTCATGATACTGCCAGTCCCTGTAATTAATTGAGAAGGCTTTGGGCTGAAGGGCTGAGTCTGGAGAGCTGAGGGTGAACCACATGTTTATGAAACACAAGATACATCATTCTCTCGTGTCCCTTTTGTTAAACAACCATGCCTTTAACTGAACACAGAGTGCAGCCGTTATGCAAGCCAATTTTGCATTGTAAATTTTATACAATTAGACCCCTTATTTACATATGAAGAGTCTAATGGTTGCTGCAAGCATGGATGCAGGAGCCTATTTATTTGGCTAAGCTGATATAGTGAATTACGCATTTCCTGCTTGTAATAGGAGCAAATTTGATACTTATCACAGGAGAGGCTAGAGCTTCAGTATAATGCAGGGCTGCAAGATTTGTAAATCCAGCCATCTCCTTCTATCAATTTCTTGTTATCAAGTGCATCACCAATCTCACTGAAATGCAACGCAAGATACCTTGCCTCTGCTCCTGTCCCTATTCCTACTTTCCTTATCCTCAGACCTTTTAAAGTGAAGTGTGTGCGCCATACTTATGTGTGAGAAACATATTCTCCATGAAATTACTTTAATTTGGCCTTGCTGCAATCATACAACTTGGGGCTTGAATGTCCTCAAATTAAAAGAAATCTAGTACAAGAAATTGTCAAAATGCAGAAACAAGGAACTGAAGATGCTGGCCAAAACACAAAAGGACATAAAGATCTGGAGTAACTCAGCAGGTTGGGCAGCATCTCTGGAGAACATGGATAGCTGACGTTTCGGATCAAGGAGGAGACGCGCAGGACAAAGCACAAAGTGCGGCAGGCAATAGGTGGAGGCAGGCAAAGGTTTTTGACACGCCAATGATTGGATCGGAGGCCGGAGATAAAATCAGAAGGTGTGAGACTGGATTGCAGTGTTGCAAAGCTAGAGGGAGGGAGCTAGAGATAGGAAAGCAGGAACAGGAATGGAGGGGGTAAGGGGAGGAAAAAGTGGGAGACTGGGTGAGGCACAGGGGAGGTGAGGGGAAGGGAGGTGGGGTTAGGAAAAGAAAGGGGGTGTGGGGGAGAAAGAGAAGGGGTGTGTGTGGAGGGTTAGTTGGAGGTTATCTAAAATTGGGGATGTTGTTGGGTTGAATGCTAGCCAAGTGGAATATGAGGTGTTGTTCCTCCAGTTTATGTGGGGCCTCACTCTGGTATTGGAGGAGGCCCAGGACAGAAAGATCAGCACGGAAATGGGAAGGGTAGTTAGAATGGGACCCACTGAGTTCTTCCAGCTGCTTTGCTATTCCATCTACAGATTCCTGCATCTGCAGCCTTTCAAATTCTAAATTCTTTACAACATGCTGTTCTTCAGTATTACTTTGAAACATCACATTGGACTTCTATTTGGTCATTGATTATAAGTAATAGTGATGGAAACGTCTCTACTTTGCCTGGATAGTCTTGTAACCTGCAAAGTTTGCTCTGTGCATCCTGTGATTTTTTTCAAAGCCCACGCTGAAACCATTCTTTATAGCCTCAAGTGAATGAAACTAGTAAATTATAGGTTGTCTTACTTTCTGGATTTATAATGGTAAGGTACCGAGATAATTCCAGTGTAAAAAGCCGGTGTTACAACCAAAAGACAGCAAAGACGTTCACCTTTACCTCTCCCTCCGGCTTTATATTTCACTTCTCTACTTTTATGAGACCTTCTTTCTCTTTTTTCCTCTATCCCTTGTCACTTAATCCACTAATTTGCTAGTCCCCCCCCCCCCCCCCCAACCTGTCTCCATGTATCACTTGCAAGGGTACACAAAAGGCTGGAGAAACTCAGCGGGTGCAGCAGCATCTAAGGAGCGAAGGAGATAGGCGACGTTTCGGGTCGAGACCCTTCTTCAGACTGGTTAGGGATCAGGGAAACGAGATATAGACGGTGATATGAAGAGATAAAGAACAATGAATGAAAGATATGCAAAAGAGTATCGATGATAAAGGAAACGGGCCATTGTAAGCTGTTTGTAATGTGAAAATGAGAAGCTAGTGCGACTTGGGTGGGGGAGAGATAGAGAGAGAGGGAATGCCAGGGCCCGAGGGCTGAGGGAGAGGTGGAAAGCGGAGGAGACAGCAAGGGTTAACGGAATTGAGAAAATTCAATGTTCAAGCCCAGAGGATGCAGACTCCCCAAGCGGAATATAAGGTGCACTTGCGGTGTTGCTCACTCTGGCCGTGGAGGAGGCCCAGGACAGAGAGGTTGAACACGGAATGGGAGGGGGAGTTGAAGTGCTGAGCCACCGGGAGGTCGGGTTGGTTATTGAGGACCGAGTGAAGGTGTTCGGCGAAACGATCGCCAAGCCTCCGCTTGGTCTCACCGATGTAGATCAGCTGGCATCTGGAGCAGCGGATGCAGTAGATGAGGTTGGAGGAAGTGCAGGTGAACCTCTGTCGGACCTGGAAGGACTGCTTGGGTCCCTGAAAGTAGTGGAGGGGGGATGTGGAGGGGGGATGTGAAGGGACAAGTGTAGCATCTCTTGCGGTTGCAAGGGAAAGTGCCCGGGGAAGGGGTGGAGCGGGAGGGAAGGGAAGAGTATCACTTGCCAGGCTTTGTCCCACCCCTATCTCTTTTACAGATTTTTCCTCCTTACTACAATCAATCTGAATAAGGGTCCCTTCCTGGAACATCACCTTCAAAGATGCTGCCTAATCCACTGAATTCCTCCAGGATGTGTTTTGTTCAAGACTTTCATTTCACTGTTTAAAACTAGAATGTAACCCTGGTCCCAGGTATGAGGAGACAAAAATACCTTTCTTGGGTAAATAATTATATTGACACAGATTGCTGTAAAAGGTATAAATAAAAATAGCCTTTTCTTGTTTAGCTTCTATTTCCAAAACAAAGGATATTGGTTAGCAAGTACAAGCCTTGATGACAGGTTCATAAATATTAATCTTCAATGAATAACAATAATTTTATCTTATTCCATTACATTGTATCTAGGGATGTAACAAAACCACTGTGAGAAAATATTGATTCGAGCAATGAACTGTCAATGGGATCTCTGTGGAATTGATGCCAACACCGTGTGTGATTATTACATTATAAATCCCTGGAACATTCAACCTGAATTGAATTTCAGAATTTTACTTTTGTGCCCAGTTTCAATAATATATTAATTTAATGTGACATAGTCACAATAACTGAAAATGGTCAATAAAATATCGAAAATGTGCAGTGATTCACTTTTCAGCCAGCTATCTGCAGCAGAGTACAAAGATGCGATGAAGTTTCTCAACTGGTATTTCTTCAGTGCTGTTTACTTCCAATGTATTCTGCTTGCATCCACAAGTAATCCTTTTCCACATTTGGAAAAGCAAACTGATTAGTGATTATAAGTAATTGGAAGCATAAGTATTTGGAGATTTTAATTCATCACGATTGATAATGAACTTTGATTCCTTTTATGTCTAAATAGAAATTGGTCTCACATGGGAGGCTTGGTCCCCCATCGCAATATTCCACCTCTCCACCAATTCCAATATTCCACCACTTACGCATAGCTCCCAACTGCGCAGGCACGGCTGACGGGTTCCCATTGTGACGCCCCTGATCACAGCTCATCGACTCACAGTTCACTCAGTCACGGGTTAGTGAGATCTATCTGTGATGTTTGGTGGACTATGTGGGGTGGAGGACCCGTTGTTCCTCCCGTGCAGTTCGTGGCGCTGCACAGGACAAAGGGAGATGATTGTATATAGTTTATCCTGTCTGTAGACAGTGTGTGTGTGTGCGGAGCCATGGCCAATGGGGCTAGGACGCTCGGCGACAGGAGCTCAGGGTTTAGGACCCATTGCTGTGGATGGAGAGACGGGGACATGAGTGGCCATTGACGGCGGCCAGAGTGCCAGTGACCCCTCCCAACTGCTTGGTGTGCTGGCTGAGCTTCGAGGGGCTGAGCTTCGGTGGGGGACCACATGACGGGGCACAACAAGGAGAAGCTATATGAGTGTGATGTGTGTGGCAAGGCCTAGCAAAGCCCGAGCCAGCTGGAGGCCCACCGGCAGGTGCACACGGGAGTACGCTCCTTCGACTGCACGGAGTGCGACAAGAGCTTCAAGACGGCGACCGTGCATTTGCCTTTCATGGGAATGGGCTGTTGACCATATCCGAAAAGGCGGATGTTTGCCAGTTTCAGTTTTGTATATAGCTTACCCTGTTTGTAGAGAGAGAGTGTGTGTGTGTGTGTGTCCATTTTGAGTTGTATTACTGTCAGCATTGAGTAAAGCATTAAAGACTTCTGTTGTAAATTGAAGAATCTCAAGTTTTGTGCAGACCTAGAAAATGAACATGAAAGTGGTGTCAGAAGTGGGATACTTTGGATTGTGTCCAAAGACCCAGATAAGAACCTTTTTTTTATTTTTAAAAAAACACAGAACTCGAGCTAACATATCTCAGCAATTCGATCCTGAGCGAGAAAGGTGGTCGTCGTATTTAATGCGCGCTGAGTTTTATTTTGAAAGTATGGCAATTATCACTGACCAGAGGAAGAAGGCTCTCTTGTGTTCATCAATGTCTCCAGAAACTTTTGCACTGCTTCAAAATTTATTTACAGAAGAAGTAACTGAAGCCTCATATGCTGAAATCACAACGGCTTTGCAGATGCATTTCGAAGAAAGTCGAAATTTCCTCACAGCTCGCCTTGATTTCTACGGGACGGTGAAACAGGAAGGGCAATTGATTACCAAATTTCTTGCCGAACTTCGCACCAAGGCAAAGGCATGTGATTTTAAAACTCAGTGCTGCGAAAAGTGCCAAGACAATGCGTTGCGGGATAGACTGGTCATGGGCTGCAGGCACATATTCATCCAGCAGCACGCATTTATCCAGCAGCCGATTCCAAAGGAATTGGACGCCTCATTGAAGAATGTGCTAAGATAACCGAGCTGCTGAGTAAAGAACTGCACAAAATGGCCAGCGAAACAGCGTTGAAGCTCCCTCAGGAGGTGCATACAGTTCGTCAGACTCATCCGCAACGCCAGAAACCTTAATCGACCCAGAGCAAATCCAGAGAAGGTTGGACAGTTTCAGAAGAGCCGTTCCCCTTTGGGGGGTGGATCGAAACCCTGCTACTGGTGCAGCTCGACTGCTCATCATCACTGTGAGTGCCCGTATATCAAGTCTCTTTCTTATGCCTGTTACCGAAAAGGTCATCTCCAGGTAGTGTGTAAATCGGTAGGCTGATTTACACACTGCTGAGAAAGGGCAAGAAAGCGCAAAACACAGTCGACCAAATCGCGGAGACCATTCCTATTGAAGTGCTCGGTGTGTCTATGATCTCTGACAAGATGAGGATTTTGCTGCGGGTCTCGAACGTCGATCTACAGTTCCAGGTGGACACTGGTCGCTAGTGGGTCAGGACAGCTGGGAGAGGATCAGATCGCCAAAACTGAAACTGGCCAACACCCGCCTTTTCGGATATGGACGACAGCCCAGTCCGAATGAAAGGCAAATGCACTGTCACCATTTCCTGTAATGATATGACACCGATGTTGCCACTGATCGTCGTTGGTAAAGAAGGTACATCCCTGAGCGCCATCGACTGGATCCATGCTTTCAAACTTGACATGAATGTCTTGATCTACGATGGATCAACTATGGCAATGTCATCTACCATGGATTGCAACATGGTCAGCAAGTGCGAGAATAACCTGCGAGAACAGGACATCGAATGGCACTGGTCCAAAGTGTGACCATGCATTCACCAGGTTGAAGGAGATGCTCACCCAGAAGACGCGTTTGGTCCACTATGACCCATCGAAGCCGATCTCGCTGGCCGCCGATGCATTGCCGTCTGCTCTTGGAGCAGTAATCTCACAGACGGCACCGAATGGCAAGGAAGAACCAATCGCATTTGCATCCAAAACGCTGACAACCACCGAGAAAAACTACAGTCAAGTGGAGAACAGCAAACAGATAAAGCAAATACTGATATCTCTTGAAAAGAGAACACTGAGGAAAACTCTGTTGATTCTGAGCGTTTAGCAAGAAATGTGAAACGCAAAAAAGGCTGGAATAAAAGACTGAAGCGAGGTCCAGCTAAATGGAAAGGGGGAATGTGATGCAGGTGGCGCTGCACAGGACAAAGAGAGATGTTTGTATATAGTTTATCCTGTCTGTAGACAGTGTGTGTGTAGCCATTTTGAGCTGTCTTGCTGCCAGCATTGAATAAAGCATTAAAGACTTCTGTTGTAAATTGAAGACTCTCAAGTTTTGTGCAGACCTAGAAAACGAACACGAAACTATCTATCTATCTATAGATAGATACAGATAGATAGACACAGATGGATGGATGGATGGATGGATGTATGTATGTATGTATGTGGGATTGGGTCAAATCTTGATTCCAGGCAACCAGGGGCTACAAAATGCTACTGCCTTGCAATAAAAATGAACAAAATTTATCTTACATTTTTAAAGTATAGTCATTTTCCAAATTCATTTGGGGGCTTATTAGGCATTGGGTTTTTTTTCACATGACGTATTCAAATGAATCTTATGTTGCAGCATGGGTACTTTTAGATTAAAATAAGAACAGCGCTCCTCCTAGTTTACCTTCTGACATCCTTTCATTTACATGATGCAATGATGAATGGAGTTGCCAATTATCACTGCTATCAAACTTTATCATTTAAGATACAGGATACCCATCCATGCATGACAAAAACAACCCTGTGTTAGGAAGCTGTGGAAAATTGAAGCCCAAAATCTCATTCCTCTGAAGTATATTCCATTCATAGTTTGCATTAATTTACATACTTATCCCAAAATATTATCTGCTGAAATATATCTATCTCTTTTGGACTCTTGCTTCCATCAACTCCCCAGACAATCTGTTCTTTAGATTTACTTCTCATTCACTTAAATAATGTAATGCTGGTAATATTCTCCTAGGTTGATGACAGCCTCTGTACCCACACGCTTGGGGTTATATTGGTCAATCAATCACGTCCATTGTACAATATTTTGACTGCTTCTTCCTTTATTTTCAGAGCAAGCCTTTCTAAAGGCCTTGCACATATCAATGCATTCACCCCCTTTGTTGTATTATCCCTTTCTGCAGCGTAATTTGAGATTTAAAAAATAAAATTGTCCAGGTCAGCTCCATTTTCCTGACTGAATTAAAAGAAAGGTCTAGTGAAAATATCAAGCTATATCATTTCTGAAATAAATCAATGGGGTGTATTTTGAGAAATCATTATCCTGACAGATCACAAAAGTCACAGGTGCGAAAGCTGGTTAAACTGAATTAGCTAGATTGATTTGAGAGGTACTAAAATTGACATTAGTTTTATCAGAGGCAGCAGCATCTAACCAGCAGAAGATGGGCAAAGATGTTTAGTTTATTGTCACGTGTACGGAGGCACAATGAACAGCTTTTTTGTTGCATGCTATCCAGTCAGCAGAAAGACTATGCATGATTACAATCAAACCATCCACAGTGTACAGATGCAGGATAAAGGGAATAACGTTTAGTGTAAGATAATGTCCAGTAAACTTCAATTAAAGATAGCCTAAAGGGGCTGTCCCACTGCGGCGACCTAATCTGCGAGTTTAGAAGATTATGCCCTCGATCAAACTCGCAGCATGGTCGACACGTGGTCCTAGGAGGTTCTTTGAGGTCCTTGGAATTCTCCTTCATGCTCGAGGGAAGTTCCCGCATACCCACGGCCTCTGCTTCGTCACGGAAATATTTTCAGCATGTTGAAAAATTTTCCGCAAGTAAAATTTGGTCGGCATGGTTCTTTTTAACTCGTAGTGCAGTGGAGTGGGGTCGCTATTTAGTTACAGGCAGTCGAGGGCAACCGTAGACAATCTCCTTCGCTGACCGGGCATTTTGATTGGTTCATTGGAGTTTTCAGGACTAACAAAAACCGACCGCTAGGTTAAATGCCCGCTAAACTTTATTATACTTCTTAAAAGTGTCTCCACTCCTTCTCCCCCCGTTCCCCCCCCCTCTCCTCTCCCCTCCTCTCCGCTCCCCTCCCATCCTCTCCCCTCCTCTTCTCTCCCCTCCCATCCTCTCCTCTCCCCTCCCCTCCCCTCCCCTCCCCTCCCGCCTCCTCTCTCACCTTCTCTCTCACCTTCTCTCCCTCCCGCCCCCCCCTTCTCTGTGCTCTCTAAAGGACTTACCATACAATGTGCAGCCATCTTTTACCTTCCTCATCATCGTGGGTCTGAATTTCAGACAGTGCTCCCCCGCTTTCCATGGCCCCCGCCTTTGCGATGTGCATGTGTGGTCGGTTGATCCAGCTCGTGGTTTCATCGCTGACAGTCGATCCAGTTCAAGGTTTTCCAGGCGAGTGCCCTCGAGCTCGAAGGTTGAAGACACCGTTCTTAACTCGCGGATTAGGTCACCGCAGTGGGACAGCCCATTAACGTTGCCTGATAACAGTTTGGAAGAAACTGTCCCTGTATCTGGAGGTATCCGTTTTCACTCTTCTGTACCTCTTGCCTGATGGGAGAGGGGAGAAGGGGGAGTATCCGGGGTGTGACTCATCCTTGATTATGATGGTGGCCTTGCCGAAGCAGCATGAAGTGTAAATGTTGTCAAAGGAAGAGAGCTTGGTTTGGGTGATGGTCAGGGATGTGTCCACATTTCTTTTAAATTCTTGCAGTCTTGGATGTAGCTGATCCTAAACCATGCTGTGATGCATCCCGATAAAATGCTTTCTACGCCCCATTAAAAGTTGGTGAGAGTTGGTGGGACCATGCCGAACGATTAAACCTTGTAAGTAGAAGCGTTGTTGTGCTTCCTTGACACCCCGTTATGAAGTTCTCAATCTCCTTCCTGTACTCCGTCTCGTCATTAGTTGATATCCGGCCAAGTACAGTAGAATTTGTAAATTGAGTTGGATTTGCATTTGGCTACACAGTCATGGGTATACAAGGAGTAATGAAGGAGGCTGAGAATACATCCTCACAGAGCACCATTGTTGAGGATTATTTTAGCGGATGATTTGTCACTTATCCTCACTGATTGGGGTCTGTTGGTCATAAAGGCGAGGATCCAGCTGCAGAGATGACTGCTGACTCCATGTTACATTAGTTTGAAGATAATGGTATTGAAAGCAGAGCTGCAGTCTATGAATAGTCTGATGTAAGTGTCTCTCTTATCTAGATGTTCCAGGGTCAAGGTTAGGGACAGGGAGATGGCATCAGCCGTGGACCTGTTGTGGCGGTAGGCAAACTGCAATGGGTCAATTTTGCTTGGTAGACTGGATTTAATGCGTTCCATGACCAGCCTCTCAAAGGACTTCATGGTAGTGGATGTCAAGGCCACTGGACAGCAGTTATTAAGGTGAGAATTGGTTTGTATGCATTAACTGCATGGATAAATTATATTCGTCATTATGGAGCAATATTACTGAGAACTTGGCAAGTGATGGGACTGAAACAATAGAAGACAATAGTATCTCCATACCTAATGTTCCTTCTTTCACCCTATTTTATTTTAATCTTTCAATCTCTTCTGTTTTCTGAGCTGCAGATCAAATAATTCTCACTTTCTTCCTCATGCCTTTGTACTTTGCAATCGGTTGAGTCCAGTCAAGTAATAATAGTGGGAAGAAAAATGGAATTGTTGTTCACACTATTCATATTAACTGGACAATATCAGCAAACCTAGTACTTATTACTATCAGCAATTAGCTTTGACATGGTGGTAGTGAGCCACCATCTTGAATTACTGTTGTCCTTCTTGTGAGGTTCTCCACACTGATGCTGGAAGGGATTTGGGGTGTTAGGAAGTGAATTACTTGCTGCAGGATACCCACCTTTTTCAATAATCACACACACCTTCCTTTGTGTGAGGTATGACTCCTAAGATAGACACAAACTAGCAGGACTACCAGGGTAAGGGAGTGGCAGAAAGACAGGGAATGCAGGGGTACTTGAAATTAGAGAAATCAATATAGCACTGGGTAAGCTGTCCAAGCAAAATATGAGGTGCTGTTCCTCCAATTAGTGTGTGGCCACACTCTGTCAGTGGAGGAAGCTCAGGATAGAAAGCTCAGCATGGGAATGGAAAAGGGAGTTAAAATATTTGTCAACAGGGTGATCGAGTAGGCCAAAGTAGATTGAGCGTACGTGTCCAACGAAACGATTGCCCAGTCTGCACTTGGTTTTTAGGCATGAAGAAGCTGGGCCGAAGGGCCTGTTTCTGTGCTGGAGAGTTCTGTGATTATATGACACCGAAGAAAACCAATACATGATTGTTGTCACTCTGATGGGCCATGATAATTCAGAGTCTGGCCTGGTTTGAGGATGCAATATGGCAGGGGCAGATGTCATGAGCACAAACTTAGTGAAACACAAGCATCTCACACACTTCTATGTGGATGTATAAGCAGGTGAAATACGCCATCTAAATGGCAGCAAGATATGAGGGTGAGTTTGCTTCAAGTTTCAGGTTCAAAGAATCTACTCATCCGCCGATCTGAGCTCGTCCTTACTCTCAACAACTTCTCCTTCGACTCCTTCTACTTCCTCCAAATCAAAGGCATAAATATGGGCACTCGCATGGGTGGAAGAAGGGTCTCAACCCGAAACGTCACCTATTCCTACTCACCTACTCCAGAGATGCTGCCTGACATGCTGAGTTACTCCACCTTTTTGTCTCTATCTTTGGTTTAAACCAGCATCTGCAGTTCCTTCCTACTCAAAGAGAGGACGGTCTGTTTCAAATTCAAGAAATGGTGTCAAATTACCACCACAAATCACAGATGTGCATTTGCATCGGATGCCTCATAGAAAATAACTTGATTTTCATAGCACACAAAAACTTGCTGCAAAGCTGAATTTTTCATCTTATGAGTTGGACATGGAACAGTAAAGGAAGGCAGATGGCTTCAAATCAGTACTCACAGTGCATTATACAAATAGGTCAAACCAGCTTATCAATGCAAATCTGCAAATTTTACTATTATATTTCCATTACTTAACAACCATGACAACCTTGGAAAAATGAGCCTCAGGAGACCAATAAACTCAAAGTTTGAATTATCAGCACTTTCATATGCATTTCAATACAGCATAATTTGGAATTAATGTGACAAATTAATGTTCTGAGGTGTAGTAATAAAGTAGAAAAAGACACAAGTAAGCATAAACTAATCTGATAAAATGGCCTTCAAAAATGGTCTGCGAAACAACATATATTTTACTTTCTTATATTAATTTCTTACATTACTTGAGCTGAATGCCCATATTTTTAATCTGTTCTTTGTTCTGTTCCTGTTATATTATGTGCCACCTATATTCATCATGAGCTGTAGAGAGATAGGAGGTAGGGAGAAGGCAACTAATGAATACTAAAGCAATAATTATTTTGGAATTAATTATTTTCAGCCTGCACTGCAAATAAATCACAATGTCCTCAATATAATTATCAAAGTGGCATTTTACATAATATGAATTAAAAGTTCATAATGAGAGTCTTCGTCACATCCTTTGCAGAAACCCTCTCTCAGAATGGAATGTTAATTGTATCTGTACAGTATATACCTGATGGCAAACACCTTAGCCAGTGAAAATAAGGTGACTTCAAACAATTACTTGGATTGTCTGGAAAGTGAGCTGAATGGTCAATTTATCAGCAGTGTGAGACTACTACAATCACATTGGTTTCACGTGACACAATAAGTAACAGGTTTTAATTTGAGTTTGAGGTTAGTATTTGTCATGTATACTAAGGTACAGTGAAAAGCCTTTCTTGCATGCTAACTAGTCAACGGAGAGACAACGCATGATTCCAATTGAGCCATCCACAGTGTACAAATGCATACTATTGGGAATAACGTGAATAACATTTAGTGCAAGATAAAGTTCAGTAACGTCCAGTCAACGATAGTCCGAGGGTCTCCAATGAGGTAGATAATAGTTCAGGGCTGTTCTGTGGTTGATGGTAGAATGGTTCAGTTGCCTGATAACGCTGGGAAGAAATTGTCCCTGAATCTGGACGTGTGCGTTTTAACACTTCTATACCTCTTGCCTGAATGGGGAGGGGAGAAAAGAGGATGGCGAGGTTGTGGCCTTGATTATGCTGCTGGCCTTTTACATTAAAAATATTGTAGCAAGTTATGTGGCACAGGGATGAGGTGCAGGCACCTACTGTTGTTCATTATTTATATCAATGATTTCGATGAGAATGTTGGTGGCATGGTTTATACGTTTGCAGAAGACACTAAAATGGATGGCATAATGGCCAGTGAAGCACGTTATCGAAGATTACAACAGGATCTTGATCAACCGGGCCAGAGGGATGATGAATGGCAGAAGGATTTTAGTTCAGGTAAATGATTAGTTCAGGTAAGTGTAGCCATTTGTGAGGACAGCCCAGGGCAGGACTCGCTCAGGAAAAAGTGCAGCCGTGGGGAAGGTTATACAACAGAAAGAGACCTCGGGGTGCAGGTCCATAATTTAATGAAAATAGTGACAGAGGTGAAGAAAGTGTTTGGCACTCTTGCCATCATGGGTTAGTATTGTATGCAGGAGTTGGGGCATCATGTTACAGCTTTACAAAATGTTTATAAGGCTATATTTGTAGAATATTTTTGAACTGGAAAGGGTGCAAAGATTTACGACGGCATTACTGGCTTTGGAAGATTTGAGTTATTTGGAGAGGCTGGATAGGCTCATTCGTTTTTCCTAAGAGGCTGCGAGGTGACTGTTTAAAAGTTTAATAAGTCATTAGGAGCATGTATAAGGTGTATAGCCACAGTCTTTTAACCATGGTAGCGGAGTCTAAAACTCAAGGGCATAGATTTAAGGTGAGAGGGAAAAGATTTAAAAGGGACCGATAAAGGCATTTGTTCAGACCGTGTGAGTATGGGCGAGGTGGTGAGAGAATGAGTATGTTCGGTGTGCGCTCTGCTTTCTCCCATAGAAAATTGTTAATAGGTTCCATAAGCCTAGTTGAAAACTCCCACTTGAAGAGACACACACCTATTCCAGGCCAGTGTTCTGGCTGATACTTTGTACAGTTCCATGACAATTAATCACTGTGGGCTCCAGGTGGCCATGGGATGGTTTTAACCCAATGAACCAAGTCATAAATTTTTAAAAAAAAACAATTTTCTTTTAATCATTTTTGAATCAGGCTTGACGTAACTTTATTGAATTGATAGCATCTTGCTATTTCCATGATTTGCTGTTTTAACTGAGGATGCGACATGTCACATCAGAGCATTACATTTCAGGATGAGGAAATACATAAGTATTGTATCTGTTTTTCATTTTCTGTCTGCATGTTTACATGCCCCTTTGTATACAATTGTGTGAAGTACACAACTGGAAGAGATAGTCAACCTTAAGGCCTAAATTCCACTGCAGTCACATTTACCTAGACTAAGGCCACCCTGCCATCCTCATCCATGTGCTACTTATTTTCACATTACATGCATCAATACTGAGCAGGTTTAAACCAAGTAATAAACCTCTCATTTTTTTTACATTTCTTTTGAATCTGCATTCATGGCACTGGTCCCAGTTCCTGCTCCCTGCCCCCACCACCAATAATCAACAGCGTTAGACCTCAGAGCTCCTATGTGCCAGCCCAAGGGATTAGATTTCCCAACCGGACTTGGACAGGCTTTAAGTGTAAATTCATCAAACTCTATTGGAAATTTGGATAAAAACACTTGCTGGATTTCTGCCCACTTTTGGCTATGTCCAATTTAGCACTGTAAGTTCTCACTGTGCAGGAAGAACCTGTCATTATTTTGTGGGCTGGATGCATGCAATTGAGAAAAAGAATATGGAACTTTTTTGCAATTCTCTGACTGAGCTTGTTTTCATTTTTTTACATGTCTAAACCAGGCAGTTAGTTTTGCTGGCATAGGGTGGAGGTGAATTTTCCTTGAGATGCCTCCTTGCAGCACTGCCATAATTCAGCCAAAGGTTTAATAACATCTTCAAACTTAAGCCAAAGTTCCGATAATAAAGCAGGAGATGCCTGATGAAAATTCCTGCCATGATTGCACAGAGGTCAATTCAAAGTGCTCAGTAAACCAAATGCCAGATTATTATAACATCCCGCAAGTATTCTGTTTGGCTCCATTTCTTTTGTTGCTCAGTTTTAAGATCTTCTTTGGGATCCTATGGAGACATATACACACAAAGGCAGAGCAAAGTCATGGCCACTCACCTACTGAGTCTATGATAACTCTTTGATTTAACTAATTAAGTTAATTAATTAGTGATTTAACTAAGGAGCAAAGAAATCATTCTGCAGTTATACAGTGCTCTAGTGAGACTACACCTGGAGTATAGATTTACTAGAATGTTGCCTGGCTTCCAGCAACTAAGTTACAGAGAAAGGTTGAACAAGTTAGGTCTTTTAGGTGTATTGGAGCACAGAAGGTTAAGGGGGGACTTGATTGAGGTCTTTAAAATGATGAAAGGGATAGACAGAGTTGACGTGGATAAGCTTTTCCCGTTGAGGGTAGGAACGTTTCAAACAAGAGGGCATGACATGAGAATTAAGGGACAGAAGTTTAGGGGTAACATGAGGAGGAACTTCTTTACTCAGAGAGTGGTGGCTGTATGGAATGATCTTCTTCAGATGTGGTGGTGGAGGCAGGATCGATTTTAACATTTAAAAGTAAAGTGGATAGGTATATGGACGGGAAGGTAATGGAGGTGTATGGTCTGAGTGCAGGTAGATGGGACATGGGGAAAATAAATGGTCGGCACGGACTGGAAGGGCCGAGAAGGCCTGTTTCCGTGCTGTAATTGTTATATGGTTATATGGTTATATGGTTATTGTGTGCAGTTTTGGTCCCCAAATTTGAGGAAGGAGGGAGTGCAGCGTAGGTTCACAAGGTTAATTCCCGGGATGGCGGGACTGTCGTATGTTGATAGAATGGGCGGCTGGGCTTGTATACTCTGGAATTTAGAAGGATGAGTGGGATATTATTGAAACATGTAAGATTATTAAGGGTTTGGACGCTGGAGGCAGTAAACATATTCCCGATGTTGGGGGGAGTCCAGAACCATGGGCCACAGTTTACAAATAAGGGGTAAGCCATTGAGAATGGAGATGAGGAAATACTATTTCATGCAGAGAGTTGTGATTCTGTGGAATTCTCTGCCTCAGAAGGTGGTGGAGGCCGGTCTGGATGTTTTCAAGAGAGATTTAGATAGCGCTCTTAAAGATAGCAGAGTCAAGGGAAATGGAGAGAAGGCAGGAATAGGGTACTGATTGTGGATGATCAGCCATGATCACATTGAATGGCCTACTCCTGGACCAATTGTTTATTGTCTATTAATCCTTGCTTTTCTGAACTACTTTTGTTCTTACCCATATATTCATTACCCTTTTCAAAGTTGTTTTGAATCTGCTTTCACCATCATTTTAGAGACTGCATTTCCTTCATATAAAATGAGCTACATTGGTTTTCTTTTCAGGTCCTCACTGGTTTCCTTATTAACTATCCAAACGGCATGTTATTAGTTCACAACTCACTTGTTGCAATAAATATTTTCTCATTTTTTACTCTGTTAAAACTATTTATGATTTTGAAAACCTGTACCAAATAATTTCTTAATCTTCTCTGCTGTAAAGAAAATAATGCCAAATTCTCCAGCAAAACCAAGTGACTGTGCCTGCATCACTAATACATTCTTGTAAACCTTCTCTGTACTGGTTCCAAGGACTTGAATTTCATCTTAGGTCTGTTGCCCAGAATCGTTCATGATACTGCAGCTGATGACTAACCACTGTTTTGTAACACTTGGACATAACCTTTGTGTTCTTGCCAGTCTCTACAAAACCAAGAGCCTCAAAAGTTTTATCATCTGTTTTGTTAACTTCTACTGCTAACTGAGAATATATGCTGATGTGATAGTAACACCACCCTCTCCTCTCGCTATTAGCAGTCCCTTTCACTCCCCCACCCCAGTGCAAAACCATTTCACCCACTGTCCTGCCTCTCTTCTCTGCCCCCCCCCCCCCCCCGCCCCCCCACCTGTCTTCCCTCTCTCTGGCTTTACATTTCATTCCTCTTCTAACCTTCTCAGACACTCTTTTGTTTTCTTTTCATCTCTAGCATGTGATACTTATGCGCCTGTCCCACTTAGGCAACTTTTTAGGTGACTGCAGGAGACTATGCAGTTGCCACATGGTCGTCACATGTTTGCGGGTGGTTGCCGGGGAGTAACCTTCATGGTCGTGAGGAGTTCCTGCATTTTGGGAACTAGTTGCAGCCTCATTATGGTAACCGTGAATTTTTCAACATGTTGAAAAATTAGCGGCAACTAGAATGAAGCCGCCATGGAGAGTAGCGAGAATTCTCGTGCCGTAGGTGGGTCGCCAGGAGGTCGAAGGTTCTCGTAGGTTCTCTTGGGTTGTAGCCGGTGCTGACCGGTGAATTTCATTGGGTCATTGGGAAAATAAAATAAGCAGTAGTTTTCGGAACCAAGGATAACCAACCGGTAATGTTAAATGTCCGCCGAGCTTCACAGCCGTGTATCCCTGGCTTCTTAAAAGTTGTCTTCCCTCCTTCTCCCTCCTACTCCCCCCCTTTTTTAAAGGACTTATCGTACACTGTGCAGCCATCTTAATTACAGCGGCAACCTTCCTGTTCATCGCGGTGTGTGTCTGTATCACCTTGGCTTTGCATCGTACGAATTTCACTCAGATGGCACTCCCTCCGCTTGCGCTGTCCCCGCCTGCATAACGGGCTGGTGAAGGAAGTGATGTGTGTGTGCGTGTTCCATTCTGACAGGCGCCGTTGCAGTCGCCTGAAAAATCGCCTAAGTGGGACAGGCCCATTACTCTACCCATCTGCCAATGACCCCACCCCTCACCCTTTACATGCATTCACCTATCATTTGCAGTCTTTGTTCCCCCCCCACCCCATATCTTTTCTATTCCATACAGCAATCAGTCTGAAGAAAGGTCCGGACCTGAAACGTCGCCTATCCCTTCCATCCTGAGATGCTGCCTGATCCATTGACTTACTCCAACACTTTGTGATAGTGTGATGGTGACATGATGGCGGTTGTGGGAGATCTAATCAATGCTGCTGAGAGGGCGAGCACAGCAGGGTGGGGAGTAGATTGCAGCAAAAAGGAAGTGCGCTGAGAGTGGAGGATTGGTGGTGGGATGGTGGATGGCAAAGGTTTGATTGTTTGTGTTAACAGAGAGGTCCTGTTCAGCAGGAAGATAAATTATAGAAGGAAGGGGAGTGGAGTGAATTACCTCAAAGACTATTTACTCCTATGGACTTGTAATCGTGGTAGACTGGTTCCCTTTTTTTTAGTTTATTTTAGAGATACAGCATGGAAACATGCCCTTTGGCCCACCGAGTCCGCACCAACTAGCGATCCCCCATACACTAGCACTATCCTACACACTAGCACCAATTTACAATCTTTACCAAAGCCAATTAACCTACAAATCTTTACATCTTCACAATGTAAGAGGAAACCGAAGCACCTGGGGAAAGCCCACACGGTCACGGGGAGAAAATAAAGACAGCACCCATAGTCAGGATTTAACCTGGGTCACTGGCACTGTAAGGCAATAACTCTACCGCTGTACCACCGTGCCGCCCCAGTTTAGTGGCATGGGTGGGAAGCACATGGTGCTCCAGAGGAGGTTGGATTGCAGAGGCCGAGGTCTGATCACAGTGGAAATCTGACTTGGGGTGGGGGGGGGGGGGGGGGGTCTGATGACAGGAGGATCAAATTCTAAATGTAATTGAAGGGCAGATGGAGTTGATCCAGGAACAGTGTTGGTCAGAATGATCAATCACTCAGGGAGCGGAGTAGGCAGGTTACTGTGGTGGTATTTGTTGGCTATTTCTTCTGCCTGGTGTGGCAGCAGGAGCAAGAGTGCTTGGCCCTACAAACTATCCATCATCTCTAGAATTTGGCAGGTTGGATTCCAGTTCAGTATTTTTACATTTCAAACCATCCGACTGAAGCAAACTACCTTGCTTTGGGGAATAAAAAGCTCTCCACATAAATTTGGCAAAGATGAAAAAAATGTGGAAAGTGAAATATATCTTAACATGAAAGGGATGGATGAGACACAGAAAGGGACCCAGAGCTTGTCAGGAAAAAAATGAGAGAATAGCAGGAACCAAGCTGCCAACTGCAGGAATTGAGAGACAATATATATTTTTCTCTTCATCCTCAACATTTCAAACTAACTAATTACAAGCAATCTCGGTCTGGGGTTGCACTGCATATTAAAACAGCTACCAAAGAGGTGCTTCTGGGGAACAATGCTTAATTTACATGCACAGACCTCATACAAGTACATAGGTATTTGGGAAACACTAATCATGATGTTTCCAACACTCATTCATATTATGCCTGAACTTATTCAAGGAGCAATTGCAGGGGGGTGGGGGGGGAGGGGGAGGTTGGATGACATGGTGGTAAAGAAGGGTCAATTTGCAATGAGAGATGGTTCCTCAGATGGGAATTGAAGGGGGACTGGATGGGCAGGGAATCAAACCACTCCTGGAGCAGATACATACCCCAGAGAGTTGTGAATTTGTGGAATCGCCCAGAGAGTTGTGAATCTGTGGAATTATCTGCCTCAGAAGGCAGTGGAGGCCAATTCTCTGGATGCTTTCAAGAGAGAATTGGATAGAGCTCTTAAAGATAATGCAGTCAATGTATATGGTGTAAGTTATTGGGGTAAATCCTCCAAAATTATGGAAGAACTTGGATAAGGACATGGACATTTTAAAAAGACAGATTTGCTGGCTGCAACGGAAAAACCCGCAACCACAGAAAGAATCAGTTTCAAGTTTCAAACCCGTCTGGCCTGTGGACTTGGACGTCACACAACGGTGTGAACAGGAAAGGCTGTGACGGAGATAACGAGATTTTCTTGGATATACAAAGGAAGGAACCAAGCCTCAGCAGACAGTGATAAACTGGCAAGCAGAAACACTATCACCATCGGGGATGATAACGATCAGGCTGAGGGATCATGACATCAGCAACCCTTATCATCGGAAGCCTATTGTTCATGCCAGATCGAAAATGGGAAACATCAAAAGAAGCCCTTTTATCCAGAGGACCACCTGGGGGGTTCAAAGGAATCTCAGGTATAAAACAGGAGTCCAGCCAGAACTCGCTCTCTGCTCTTTTCGGCTCTTCCTGCTCTTCCTGCTCTCTTTCTGCTCTACTGGACAGCTCGTGAGCCTGCATCGACTTAGCTGTGAGTATCCTGGTGACCTGGAGAAATTCCCGAAATAGGATAGGAGGTTGAGTAAATAAAGGGAAAGGGGAGTAAAATATTGTTAAAGTAAGTTTTACGACGTGCCCGATAGTTTTCCTTCCATAGTCTTAGTTTAAAGCATAAGTTTAGCCACGTATTATGTAGTGTTGGTGAGCTTCAATTTCTCATTGTTTAATAAAACCTGTAAATTTAGACTTGCTTTGAGTCCATCTTGGTTTCTTTTTTCTCTCATCAGCACACTCTGGTCAATTCAACCTTTTATCATATCCCACCATAATTCCGAGGTCTAGAACCTAGTAAGTTTCTTGTAAGAATCTTGTAAGTTTCTATCTTATAGAAACTTACAAGATTCTTAAGGGGTTGGACAGGCTAGATGCAGGAAGATTGTTCCCGATGTTGGGGAGGTCCAGGACAAGGGGTCACAGCTTAAGGATAAGGGGGAAATCCTTTAGGACCGAGATGAGAAGGAATTTTTTCACACAGAGAGTGGTGGGTCTCTGGAACTCTCTGCCACAGAGGGTAGTTGAGGCCAGTTCATTGGATATATTTAAGAGGGAGTTAGATGTGGCCCTTGTGGCTAAGGGGATTAGAGGGTATGGAGAGAAGGCAGGTACGGGATACTGAGTTGGATGATCAGCCATGATCATATTGAATGGCGGTGCAGGCTCGAAGGGCCGAATGGCCTATTCCTGCACCTAATTTCTATGTTTCTATGTTTCTAGGGGAATCCTTTTTGTGGGAAACAAAAAAAAACCCTACAATGGGGAGAAGGTAGGAATGGGGTATTGATTGTGGACAATCAGCCATGATCCCAGTGAATGGCGGTGCTGGCTCGAAGGGCTGAATGGTCTACTCCTGCACCCATTGTCTATTGTCTATATACTCACACAGCATGGAAACAGGCCCTTTGGTCCAACTTGCCCATGCTGACCAACTTGCCCTATTTCTATCATGGTGAGCCCAGAAAAATTAATACTCAGTAATTTATTCTCTCATAGAATACTGAACCTCAGGAATTCCCTGCCCCCGAGTGTGGGGGAGGTTAAATCATCATATATTTTTAAGAAAGAGATGGATAAATATTTGAAAGATTGAATAATTAATTATGCTAGTGTTGGAGAGGGTCCAAAGGAAGTTTATGAGAATGATCCTGAGGATGTTTGGGTTAATTTGAAGGCTGTAAGCCTGTACTCACTGAAGTTAAGAAGATTGAAGGGGTATCTCATTGAAATCTACTGAATCATGAAAGGCCTGGATAAAGAGGATGTTTCCAGTAGTGGGAGAGACTGAACCAGAGGGCACAGCCTCAGAATAAAAATATGTATCTTTAGAATGGAGATGAAGAGGAATTTCTTTAGCCAGTGGGTGGTGAATCTGTGGAATTTGTTGCCACATATGGGGCCATTGTGGCTTGAGGCATTTTAAAAGTGGAGATTAATATGTTCTTGATTAGTAAGCATGTCAGTTACAGGGAGAAGGCAGGAGAATGGGCTTGGAGCGAGAAATAGGTCAGCCATGATTAAATGGCAGAGCAGGAGAATGGGGTTCAGTGGGTCAAATTGCTTAATTCTGATCCTATGTCTAATGATCTTATGGTTCTGTGGAATATGATTAGAAGAGAGGCCAAGGCCATCATTGATCAGCCATGATCACATTGAATGCCAAGCCAAGCTTGAGGGGGCTGGCAGCTACCCCTGCTCCTATTTTCTTGTACTTTGTATTCTTAATTACCAGGTGCAAATAGATGTCTGACAGACTGGTAGGAGATGGATAATGGTGCATCACAGCGATCTGCTCAGGGACTCTTCATTTTTCATTTATATAAATTATTCAGACAGTGGCATAAGTTAATGCTGAAGTTTGCTGATGATATCAAATTAATGTTTTGTAGCAACAGTGAGTAAGAATGCAGAAACTCCGGGAAGACATGGATTAGCTGCGTGGGCAGATGGCATAGAGCTCAACGCAATGAAATGTAAAGTAGTATATTGTGGAGAAAATGACTGACAATCGAAAACATCCCAAATGCAATTTCTTAATAGCGGAGAGGCATACATCTCATGATGTGGTGATTGGCAAGTCTCTAAAGATGAGAATGCAAACAGAAAACCTATAAAAGGGTAGGAAGTCTTCTAGGTTTCAGTAAGAATGGAAGGCAGTGATGCAGTATCTGTTATCAGTGAAGAATATGGCACAAAAAGCTGGGTGTCCTTTTGCAGGAAACGTAATAAAGGTTGTTTAGCGACCCTAACAAAGCATTGAAATTACACCAGAATGAAAGGTTATGGTTATCAAAAGGAATTTGAAACAGTAAAGTGATTTTCCTCCTGAAACTTAGCAGGTTAAGGATTGAGTCTCATAGAGGCTTTCAAAATTATGAGTGGTTCTGAGAGAATGAATAATTAAAGATTGTTTCCACTGATTGATGAATACCACATAAACTAACAAGAAAGTAGAAGATTTATTATTTCCCCACATAGGAGGTTATTGCCACTGGGAACATAAGAAATGTTATTAAAGCCAAATCTGTAGGGATAATCTCAAGCTTCAATTGAAGGAAATTAACGGCTGAATAGCATTGGGACTTTCACGCACCAAAAATGAATGGTTGCAAGTTGGCACATTTCATCTGAATCTCCCTGTGAGCATGGTCAAGGCTTTCATAACACTCTTTAAATGGTAATTGGAAACAAAAGGAATCCTTGAAGAACATTTGGAAAGGAAGAATATAAACATTGTGTGGAAACGGAAATAGATTTATAGTTGGTTGCCAGAGGACAGATATAATAGACCAAGTAACTATTCTGTAATAATGCCAGTTCTGAGCTAAAATTTGAGACGCTCAAAACTAATAGGAGGTCCATCTGTATAATGTATTCCAAATTAGGCATTAAACAAATGAGTTCTGAATTATTTAGCTATTTGTAATCATTATCGGCATGGAGTGTGATCAAATTAAGTTTGTCTTGAACAAGCCTTCTTTAAGACCCTTACATACAAAATTATCTTTTGTTAAATTTTACTGCTTGGTATTGGCAATGTTTTTAAAGGTTGAAGTATGTTGGTGCACCGTGAGATCATGAAAGGCATGAAATAAAACGTAAGTCTCTTTTCAAAAAAACATTTGAAAGGAGTAAAGTCTGAGGAGAATACGCTCCATGTGGAGTGAAATCAATGCAACATTCCTTCTCTGAAGTTGTACTGCATTGGCTGATCCGAGAAAGATGAAGGGTGAAATTTCACCACGTTTATCAGGGCACGGCACCACTTTGCCCAAAATAAAACTTTCATAATTCAGTCAGGAACAAAAGCTGCCTTCATTTTAAAAGCTGCTCAAATAAACTGAAAAAAAACCTTTTAAAGCACGGTGCAAGGAAGCTTTCTTTGATATGGCCCAAATGTTGGTTTCTTTTAGCTTCCTCACTTTCATTCCTAGCCATACATGGTACACAGTAATTTTAATGCAGCTACATTCTGTTTTTTCAGATGCTCGTGGTTTATTATTACCATCGCACGGCGCTGGCAGGCACTCAAGAAAAACCCAGGATAAATATCCAAGCGTTCCAGGATCACATCAATGAAAAGTCCGAAAATACCTGTATTATTTTTTTGGAGAATTTGAAACATCTGCATATACAAGTATAGCACCATTTATTGGCAATGAACCCTCCGATTCCTCAGCCCACTTCCCTCCCCAAGAAATAAAAACACTGTGTAAAACTTGATGGAAAGAAATTCTTATTTTATTAAGTGATTGGCTTCCCTGTGGGTCTGGCTATTGCTTCAGGCTGTCACCTGTGGTGGGAGGCTGAATTGTAATCTGTGATATTTTGTGCAAAAGAGCATAAGGTGCCATTATTGCAGTTTATAACAGACCATAATTTATTGTAGGAGTGAATCTAGGGGATCTGCCACTAGTTAGACTTGCTCTTGAATGTAAATTTTCCTTGCCCAAGAGTGAAGGTTAATAACATCATAGTGAAGATATCAAGCCAGTTGGTACCAAGGAGAACAGAGAGAGCAATTCTCCTTATCCAACACGACTGAAGGCTTATTCAGTTAACAGCACAAGGCCACAAAACCCCACGCAAGTTGGAACTAGCAAGCTCCAGCTTTGCAAACCCAAACATGCATAACAGCCTTTGTCTTGCAATCACCAACTATGTTGGGGGTTGGGGGAAATCAGAGGGAAGGGAAGGGAAGGGAAGGGAAGCAGCTTTCAGGATCAGTTGAGGGCAGTGGTAGATGAGATGACCAGTGGGGAAATGTAGAAGAGGAGAAAGGATGGGGAAGATAATTGGGTGAAATACGCTGAGGATGAAAAAGGATGTGGAAGATGATTAGCGAGAATGGGTGATTCGGCAGGTTGGCTGTGGAAGAGATTAGTGTGTGAAGTTGTGGAGGATAGAGGTAGAATATAGGGTTATATTGCATGGAAGATGGGCACAAAATAAATGATAAGGGAGAAAACATTATCCTGAGGAGATGATAGGGGTGGTGTCACTGAGGAAATGGGGATACAGAAGGAGAGTTCAGAGAAAAGATCAGGGGTCCCATGGAGGAGGATAGTGGCACAGAGGCACAGAAGGTAGGATTAGGCATTTCAGACTGATTACAAGGTGTTGGGTGAGAAGGTCACAAAGATGTTTAGAGAATGTGGGGGAAGTTGATGAGAATGTGGGGAAAAGTTAATAAGTATGTTTATTATAGGAATCTTGTACATGTGTGAGTGGTGGTTAGCATGGACTCAGTGGGCTGAAAGGCCTAATTCCTTGAGTAAAAAAACAAAGTGCTGGAGGAACTTAGTAGGTCAGGCAGCATCAGTGCAAGGAATGGACAATCGACTTTTCAGGTGGGGACCTTTCTTCAGCCTGTTCCATCCTCAAAAACTCTACAGTCCCTAGTGGCTGCCTTGGTAGGGGTGAACTCTTTAACTAAGGCAGAAGCAGGGTAAGAAGCAAAGCAAAGACTGCAACCATTTCACTAAACACTTACGCTCAGTCCACCAAGAACTACTGGCCAAATAGTTGCTAACCATTCCAGCTCCCATGCCCATGCCCATACTGAGCTTTCTGGCCTAGCCTTCCTCCATTGCCAGAGTGGGGCCACGCATAAATTCAAGGAATAGCATTTCATATTTTGCTTGGGTAGCTTACAACCCTGCAGTATGAATGGTGAATTCTCGAATTTTATGTAACTTCTGCAAACACTCCCCTCCTTCCTTCCCCCCCCCCACCCCCCCACCCCCACCCTTAATCCACTAAAGGTCAGTTAACCAGTCGCACAGTTTGTTACTGGCCTTGATTTAATTTTCTTGCTTCCAGTTCCATGCATCCCCTGCAGAAGTCTGGAGCAGTCTGCCGATCTGAAGCGTCACCTATCCATCTGCTCCAGGGATGTTGCCTGAACCGCTGACTTACTCCAGCATTTTGTGTCTATCATTGGTATAAATGCATTGATAGTTCCTTTTTATTCCAAGCAGACTGCTTCGGTAAAGGCCCCCTCCAAAGTTTGTCAATTGCCTGTTTGTCATCATATGTGTACTGTAAAAATGTCATGAAAATGACATCAATAATGCAGTGTAAATTGTGAATGACATAATTATACAAATGCAGCGCTCGCCATGAGAATGCATGAACAAAAGACGTGATTGTATTTATTGGTCACGTTTCAAATGAAACTCCATTGTACAGTACATAATAACATTCAACTACACAATCGAATTTCTAGGTCAGCGAACTCAATGTCAAATCAGGTGCTGAAAGGAGACAAAGAGTGAAAGAAAGATTGAATAATGAGACCAAAAAAAGTGCAGGAAAGGAAAAAAAAAAACCATTTAAATATTACATTTAAAACTTAATTGAAAAAAATCTTACTTGTGATCAAGTATTGTTAATGTCGGTAATAAAACTGGCAATATTTTAATGCATGATCCTAAAAGCTTACATTAACTGTAATTAACAACTCAAATTTTGGAAAGGAATTTTGTCCAATTTTTTCGTGCCAATCCAGCAGCTTCATTCATAGAGTCATAGAGTTATATTGTGTGGAAACAGGCCCTTCAGTCCAACTTGCCCACACCGGCCAACATGTCCCATCTGCACTTGTCCCACCTGCCTGCGCTTGGTCCATATATCTCCAAACCTGTCCTATCCACTCCTTCAACACAAAGTTAATGGAGGACAGCACAATGACACAGCGGTAGTTGCTGCCTTACAGCGCCAGAGATCCGGGTGCGATACTGACTACACGGAGTTTGTACATCCTCCCTGTGATTGCGTGTGTTTTCTCTGGTTTCCTCCCACATTCCAAAGAAGTGCAGGTTTGTAGGTTAATTGGCTTCTGTAAATATTGTCCCTGTGTATGTAGGATGGAACCAATGTATGGGCGATTGCTGGTCGGTGTGGACAAAAGGGCCTGTTTCTACACTGTAGCTCTAAATTAAACTATGAAGACATGACACATCTCTGAGAGCCTGAAATTATTTCAACATTTAGGCATCAATAATAACATTACCACATAAACCTTACCATAATTTTCATAGGAAAATCTGAACCAATAATTTGTCCAATGCATTAATTTTTATGTTTACAGCACTACTTATAGTTATCCACTTAGATGCATAATCCCCCATCAACATAGAAAATAGAACAGCACAGGAACAGGCTCTTAGGCCCACAATTTTTGTGTTGAACATAACGCTTAAGGGTCTGTCCCACTTAGGCGACTTTTTTAGGCAGCTGTGGTGACAGTCACTGACGCCGAAAATGCACCCACCCACGACAATGTCCACGACAAGCTAGCACCTAGTTGATCTCAAGCTACGACAAGCTACGTCAACTGGCGACACAATTCCTTGCGACTCACCTACGAGGACGCCACCTACGACCACACCTACAACAGCCTCCGACACCCGAAGTCAACCTACCTCCACCAGCGACATGCTACGACCCTGTCGGCGACAAATAAAGACAACTGAATACTTCTCTTGATGCCGGAACTGTCGCCGGTTGACGTAGGGTGTCGCCAATGGAATTCACCGAGGTGATGACCCGGCGACAACCAACGTCACCTGGCATCATCCTGGCAACAACCGATGACAAACTACGACAGCACCTACGACAGGAGAAGACAGGCAACGTCAGGCAACGTCAAGCCCACTGTCGCCGAGAGGTTTTGAACAGTTCAAAATCCAGCGGTGACAAGAAATACATAAGCTCACGACAGTCCCGGCGTCACGCCGCGACCATGTGGTGACAGCCTATTTTTCGGCGCTTAAGGTAAACTGATCTTATCTACCTGTACATGATCCATATCTCTCTAAGGTAGACAAAAGTGCTGGAGAAACTCAGCAGGTGAGGCAGCATCTAGGGAGCGAAGGAAATAGGCAACAATGTTCATACCACTGGGGTGCAAAAGTCCCAAGCGGAATATGAGGTGCTGCTCCTCGAATTTCCGGTGGTGCTCACTTTGGCCATGGAGGAGGCCCAGGACAGAAAGGTTGGATTCAGAATGGGAGGGGCAGTTGAAGTGCTGACCCACCTGGAGATCAGGTTGGTTAATGCGGACCGAGCGGAGGTGTTCGGTGAAACGATCACCAAGCCTAAGCTTGGTCTCACTGATGTAAATCAGCTGACATCTAGAGCAGTGGATGCAATAGATGAGGTTGGACGAGGTGCAGGTGAACTTCTGTCGAACCTGGAAGGACTGCTTGGGTCCCTGAAAGGAGTGGAGGGGGGAGGTAAAGGGACAAGTGTAGCATCTCTTGCGGTCGCAAGGGAAAGTGCCCGGGGAGGGGGTGGTGCCGGAGGGAAGGGAAGAATTGACCAGGGATTATGGAGGGAGCGGTCTTTGCGGAAAGCAGATGGGGGGGGGGGGGGGAAGGGAAGATGTGGTGAGTGGTGGGGTCACGTTGGAGGTGGTGAAAATGACGGAGGACTATTTGTTGTATGTGATGGCTAGTGGGGTGGAAGGTGAGGACTAGGGGGACTCTGCCCTTGTTACGAGTGGGGGGATGGGGAGAGAGAGCAGTATTACATGGTATTGAAGAGACCCTGGTGAGACCCTGGAGGGGAATCCCCGTTCCCTGAAGAATGAGGACATTTCTGATGCCCTGGTGTGGAACACCTCATCCTGGGAGTAGATGCGGCATAGACAGAGGAATTGGGAGTAGGGGGATGGAGTGCTTACAGGAAGCAGGGTGGTAAGAAATGTAGTCTAGATAGCCATGGGAGTCAGTGGGTTTATAGTGGATGCGGTCAGAAGTCTATTACCTGCGATGGAGATAGTGAGGTCGAGTATTGGTTTATCCATAATCCCTCCATTCGCTGCACTTCCGATCTCATCTGCTTATCCAAAAGCCTCTTAAACACTACTATTGTTTCTGCCTCCATCACCATCCCCAGCTGCACGTTCCCCACCATGCTCTGTGTAAAAATACTTGCCCCGCACATTTCCATTAAACTTTCTCCCTCTCACCTTACAGCTATGCCCTTTAGTGTTGGACATTTTCTCCACGGGAAAATAATCTGACTGTCTACACTATCTAGGCCCCTCATAATTTTATATACTTAACTTTCAAGCAGACGACAGTTTGGAAAGGACAAGGACTTTTAAAAGAACTACTTATGAGATAGGGAAGATATCAAATGCAACAAGGTAGATTAGTTGGTCTCTAAGCTAAAGTATGGTCACCGCATAAGGAAACATGGGTGAAAGATCAGTTAAGAAATAACTTTTGAATCTGAAGAGAATCTTGATTAGAATGGATGTCAAAGGTTATGGGGAGCAAGCAGGAAAATGGGATTAGGAGGCAGAGATCAGCAATGATTGAATGTCGGAGTAGACTCGATGGGCCAAATGACCTATTTGTACTCCTGTAACTTGTGAAGATTGATGGCAGCATGTGTGCATGAGCAAGCCATTATCTGAGCAGATGTGAAAAATAGCACCCATTTATACTTACATTAAAATTTCCAGCACCTTGCAGTTTCAGACAACTGACTATTAGCCCAGTGGATTTCTCTGCAGCTGAATTTAAGGCCCATTGTCTGTTAGGCCTTTCCGTTCCTTGACCTGAATGAGTGATGTACATTTGTGTTAAGCTATCATCGGCCAGATAGGAAATAAAAACACTAATTGCTGGAGTAACTCAGCAGGTCAGGCAGCATCTATGGAGAACATGGATAGGTAACGTTTCAGGTTGGGATCCTTTTTCCATGTATTCTAGACATGCCATCTGACCTGCTGAGTTACTCCAGAACTTTGCATCTTTTTTGTGTCTCCCAGCATCTGCAGTTCCTGGAGTCAGCTGGATGGGAAATGTGCTTCGAATGCCCACAGCTGCTGGTGATTTTTTTTGTTATTGTTTGCTTTATATTAATTTCCACTATCCATGTGAAAAACAGAGGGGAAAAAAGTCAACTTGCTTATAAGAAATCTTCAGATAAATAGGAATTAAAATGACCACAAGGGATGTTGTTATGATAAGTGTGTAATCACCAGTTTGGTGCTGGCAGCAGTGTTTGTGAAATGGACATTTCTTGCTGATTTTAGATTGATCCAGCTTTTGCTGTGAGGTTCCTGATGCTCACTGTATAGGTATCCACAATGACCATAAGCACAACCACAAATGCGAATTAGCCAGCCAAATAAACTCCTGGGTCTGATTTGAAAAATCTGGATAGTCTTCAGAGGTTCAAGAAACACAATCCAATCACATGGGAGTGCCAAGGCAAGCCTGGCCCGTGATACTGAAGAAAGCCTTGAGATGGCAAAACCACAACTCTGCTTTAATTTTTACAAATGTTTTTTTCAGTTACTTTGACATTCAGCATGCAAAAAACTATTTCATTTAAAATAAACATTTAAGATGTAATAAATTTCAAAAAAATCAGATCTAATAATTAAATCATTCAAAACATCTCCGTAAACTCTGCAAAATTTCTTTGTCACAGCCAAAAAAATCTTCATCCAAATGAATGGCGTTGGGAATCCTGCCTCTGTTTTAATTGACGGGGAATAATTCCAGCAGGTTTGTGCTCCATTGCTGTGTTTCATGCCAAACTATTCATTACCCAGAATTTGTGAACAAGCTCAGAACGTCTCAAAAATGTGAAGCCCACTGGTATTTTATGTGAATAAATGACAGCAGTTGACCACAGAACTGCCCACAGAACCAAACAAACTCTCAGCTATTTACTGAGCCTGAACTAAAACTCCTCGGTGAGGTGACTGTTCCTTCTCTGGTTAGAAACAAGGCCCAACAACTAATGTTCCTTTAAAATTGCCATTTCCTGAAAATTAGCCAGGGGTGTAAAGCTTCACAGGGACTGGAAATTGGACACATAGCGATTAAAGCCTTAATTTAAGGATATTGAGACTCTTAGGAAAAGCTTGAAGTCATGCTGGTGCACAAAATATAAGACTGAATTAGATATTTCACTGACAGAAACATATGTAATTCATCTTTGACATGCTTCGGACACCAACATTTTGATTATGGATGTAGTTTCAGGAGCCCTGATTAGTAACAAAACGTTGTATAAAGTGCCAAAAAAGCCCTCAACATTATTTTTTAATATTATAGGGCAGAGTGCAGCAGAAGAGTTTCTCTGGACCCTGCAAGAGGTCAAATCCAGACTCTTAAAAAAAACAATTGATGACAATTGACCCGATGAATGTTATAAATGTAAACATCACGAACTTTAACCTGCAGATGCTGGAAAATCTGAAATATCAAATGAAAAAGGAAGCAGGGAATATTTTCAGCATTTTCTGTTTTTATTCCCATTAATTTAAACTGCTTTGAACCTCTATCCAAAGGTCTTGCACCTCCTGGACAATGTTGCTCCTCCTTGACAACTCTGAGGGGCTTACCTCTTTATTGCATTTTAACCGAGTGCTGATGGGTGACCTTCCTTCTGCCCAATCAGTGCACCTCAGAGCCGTCCATCTCCCTGTGAGCAGCATTTTTCTGCTGCACCATGGGGAGCATGGAAAGCTTTCAGGCTCCTCAGTGGTAGTTCCAAGCAGGCTACACCAGAAACTACTAACAATGCCCACAGGGGATTTATCCAAATCAAGAACATTGCCTGCATTGCTTTTAATGTCAGTGTCACTGGGAGCAGGAAGGTCCTTCTGAGAGCTTAAGAGTCATATTCGTTGAATGCACAAGATTGTTGTGCTTAGCAAGTATGGTACATTGCTGTGCTTAGTAAGAACTGTTACAGGGTTGAGCTGTGCAACCCATAAAATCCTCTCCATTGCTTCCCCACACCACTACCCCATTCAGGCTGTAATAGTGATATTTTGTTTGAAACTTTCCTCCTTCATGAAGGTTTGGACTGTATTTTCAGTCTGGCCCCACCTTGCTGTATATGTTAGGTACAACGAGAACAAAAGTCTAATGTTATGTCAGTTCCCACATGGACATGGCCAGGTCATTGGGTATTTTTACAGCGGGGATTGACAGATACCTGATTGGTAAGGGTGTCAAGGATTATGGGGAGAAGGCAGGAGAATGAGGTTGAGAGGGGATGATAGATCAGCCATGATTGAACGGCACAGTACTCTATGCGCCAAATTACTTACTTCTGCTCCTACAACTTATGAACATGGACATTGAAATCAGAAACTAATGAGAAGAGGCCCTTTACAACATGATTGCTTTTGTTAAGGGCATGGGTGAATATTCTTGTTAATATGTAGCTATAAACCCAAATATTAAACATAAAAGTCAAGCCCAATACACTCCCATCTCTTGTGTAAGAAAGAACTGCAGATGCTGGTTTAAATCGAAGATAAATGCTGGAGTAACTCAGCGGGTGAGGCAGCATCTCTGGAGAAAAGGAATGGACGATGTTTCGGGTCAAGACCCTTCTTCAGACTGATGTCAGGGGAGGGGTCGGTACAAAGACAGAATGTAGGCGGAGACATTAAGACTAGTGGGGGAACTGGGAAAGAGAAAGCAAGGGCTATAGCCTTTTGTGTCTACACTCCCATCACTGCCTGATTAAAAGCCTTTGTCAAGTAGGCCTGCTGGGGTGGAAGATTGCAACCATCACATAGTCCGCCCGGTTTCAACAAATGCAATCAACCTGGCGTGCACAATCAAATAAGATCAAATAGAACAAGTTGTCCTACAACTTTAGGCTGTGCATAACATACACAAGAAGAAGAAGAAGAAGAAGAAGAAGAAGTAGCCCTGCCCAATAATATAGTGGGATTACTCCAGATTACTTTTGCTTTCTGAGGCCTCTCCAACATTTTTACTCTGGACACGTCTCATTTATTGCTGAGCGACTGGATACAATTAGTCCTCATCTACTTGAAGCAGTGCTCATAAGAAGTTCTTCCCAAATGCACTGCTCCCCTCCCCTTCTCATCCCCAACCCATCCCACCACCTACCCTTGCATAATTCCAACTACAAAACTTCCAACTCTGCAGCAATCAGTCCTAAACCGTCTTCGAACAATTCCATTACACTTTTTGTACCATGCCTGAGTAATTCTTTAAAAGCCAGCTATTTCCCTTTAAGAGCTGCTCTCTTGCAGAAGGTTCAAATTTCAAGCCACAGTAAAAGCTTTCTGGAGCAGCAGTTCCTGCTTTAGCAGCTTGCACAAATCAGGGGAGTGCTGCCGTCAGAGAATTGAACCAGGTCTGCTCTCTATTAGACATTTGGGGGTTAGCATAATCCTGGGACAAGGTGCTCAAACGTATGAGATGGGAGGTGGCATTGAAACTGCACCAACCTCTTGCAGAGAAATACTGTGCCTGACTTATGCTCTTGCCCAGCTTCCTTCCTGCAACTACGCCCACCGAGTCTGTTATTCAACTGACTAAAAGCGAAATAATCTCTGCCATGACTGGAGTCTGCAAGGCTCACAAATATGTGGAGCACTAATATAGTTAGACTAATACTTGACATTATAATTTACATTGATGGTATACTATATTAAAGTTGTTTAATAATTTTAATTACATTTATATTAGATTGCAGGAGTATCATGTGTTGGCTGTTATCTGCATTTCAGAAATGTTAAATTGTTTTAAATTCAATCATGTCAGCATCGGGTTATTGATTTAAGCTGAGTTACTTATTACATTCAAAGCATCGTGATTGCTTTGCTTGCCATATCTGGTTGAACAAATTATGCTTGACTGTATTTTAAAAGAAAATCCAGAACTAACATTGAACACACTAGCCTTACCCTCGCTGGTAAACACTGCTTGTTGATCTTGCATTTGGAACCAGAGACTGCACAAAAAAAGACAACAGTTGCCTGGAAAGTCATTTTCTTCGTTATTTAAAGAATGGCAGACAGCTTGGTAGACACAAAATGCTGGAGTAACTCAGTGGGTGAGGCAGCATCTCTGGAGAGAAGGAATGGGCGACGTTTCGGGTTGAGACACCAAAATGTCGCCCATTCCTTCTCTCCAGAGATGCTGCCGCACCCGCTGAGTTACTCCAGCATTTTTTGTCTACTTTCGATTTAAGCCAGCATCTGCAGTTCTTTCTTACACATGGCAATCTTGTGCAAATGATCCTTGGTAATTAAATCACATGGACAAGACGCTGATTGAATTAGAGGATATTGGCTGCTTTCTCCAACCCCTAGCTCCACCTGTTGAATTAGCAACAAAAAACCATCAGGGTTTAGAGTTTCCTTTTCAAATATTAACAGCTAGACTATATCAAGTGACCATCATATTTATTTAAAAGTAGCTTCCTCTTTAAATGCATTCTGTATGTTCATGCTGATGGTTAATTCGTAATTTGGATAATTGCCTTAGGGTAATGCTAAGGGTGGGAAAATTGTGCACTGGTACTGTAGGCTTTAAAAGTTGAAGGCACAGGGACTAATGGTGCAGTGAATAATAGAGTGAACAGCACACTGCAGACCTTTAGTGTGGATTTACATTTGAAATTATCCATTTGGTAATTTCTAGACTGCAGTCAGGATGTCTGGAGAAGGATACTTAAAAAAAGTGAGGTATTTCCCTCTAGGGAGATAAGTCAGTGGACAAGTTAATTGACAGCTGATTGGATATATAAGAGGTTGCCAAGGGTTAACAATATGTTTTGGCTGTTCAGGTACTAAGACGTGTCTGCTGGTACAGGTTAATACTCAGATTTCACCATTGTTGAACAGCACAGATCTTGCCCTGACATTGAACAGAAGTGATACTGAACACAAATGTTATAATGTCTTTGGAAGCAACCGTCCTCCTGCTTCCTTAAATTATAAACTGTGGAATAAGAAAAATACTGCAGAATCACAGTTGCAATGCAAAATAAATTAATTGACACATCACAAGTGAAATTTAATGTACCAATGTGGATCAAAATGCACATGAAATTGTTTTTGATTCTACACAACTTTTGTTGGCTACTGTTTCTACTTCTTGAAGTTAATGCAGCCCAAAACTTCTTGAAGTTAATGCAGTTTTCAAGCATTGCATTTACAAATGAGTGCCTTCCTGAAACAAAAGGATTTTTTTGACACTGTATTTAAATGACCAGTTCCTTTTAAAGTTTAAAAAATATACCAGTCTCTGGCGAATGCTATTTCAGTAAAAACACCCTGAGGAAAAAAAAAGGTATGATAAGAAAAACCTTATATTAAAAAAAAATCAGCTGTTGCAAATGTCAGTTGTTACAGTAAGAGCTTTAGAAGTTTATGTGTTCCATTAAATTCTTCTTTTAGAAAAAGTATTTTGTATTTGGAATTATTGATCCATGTACTACTTACTCAGACTATTGCAAAAGTAGTCCACTTTGTGATAAATACAGATGCTAATAATATAAGGTTTTAGCTCAAGCAATCTTGGCTAAGATTCCAACCTTCTGCACTGTCACTAGATTCACTTTTCTCTCTTTCTGCTCTACCCCCTTCATAGCAGTCAGTCTCTTTTACTGGAAGTGAGCTGCTCCACTCAGAATGCCATTCAGCCCATTTTACTGAATGAAAGCCGGGTTGCAAGGCAGCATGTTAAATACTCTGTTCACCTGCACGCAAGGCAAAACATTTTTGGCAGTTCACATGTAGACCAAACTGTAAACTTCACGACATCCAGCACATCAAACAAGTCATCTTATTGAGACATGGGAACACGGACTGAGACTAAATGCAGGTCTAGTCTTTACAAGGACCCTGCAGAGTGGCCGTATTTGGAGAGACATCATTAAAACAAATAAGAGGTGAAAGGTGAGATTTAATAGGAATAGGAGGGGCAACGAGCTGATAGAGGAGGTAGTTGAGGCTGGTACTATTACAACGTTTAACCGACGTTTGGACAAGCACATGGATGGGAAAGGTTTAGAGGGATATGGGCCAAATGCATGCAGGTGGAATTAGTGTAAATAGGGCATTTTGGTCGGCATGGGCAAGTTTGGCCAAAGGGCCTGTTTCCATGCTGTTGGACTCTAAAACAAAATACTCGATCCACACAGCAGGTTAGACAGAATCTGTGGAAAGAAAGAAAAAAGCAGAGTTAATATTTCAAATAATAATCTACAGTCTTAACTGAGTAGTCTCCACAGATGTTGCTGGTCCAGCTAAGTGTTTCCAACATTTATTCTGTTTTTAATCTGCAATTGATAGCATGCGCTAGTAAATAGTTTGGTGCAAAGCAGATCTCACCTGTCAAATAAAGGTTGAAAATCATTTTTTGTCTCTGGAACAAAACATTTCCCAGAAAATCCAACTATTTCCTATCATGAATCAAACCTTGCAATTTCAGAGCAATTTCTACATTAGACTCCCAGGATTTACATAGTTTAAACCTTTGCAGCAGGTTCCTATCTGTGGAGGGAAGTTGGGTGAAAGTGAGAGAGATAGAGATACAGCATGGACACAGGCCCTTTGGGCCACCGGGTCCACGCTGCCCAGTGATCACCCCATACACTAGCACTATCCTACACACTAGCAACAATTTACAGAAGACAATTAACCGATCATCCTGTATGTCTTTGGAGCTTGGGAGGCAAAACGAAGCACCCAGAGAAAACCCATGTGATCGCAGGGAGAACATATAAACTCTGTACAGAAAGCACCCTTAGGATCGAATCCAGGCCTCTGGTGCTGTAAGAGACCTGGATTCTGCTCCTCTACTGCTGTGCCACTGTGACGCCCTCAGGAAGTGCATGATTGGGCATTCCTGGGGCAACAGATTCTCCTACAGCATCTGCCATTCCCCAATCTCTACATTAAACTTCATTGCCAATATTACCTGATTTTCTATTACAATCTTCTGCCATTCTCTACCCTTCCCCTTTACTTTGATGTCAACTCAACATTCCACTTTGCTGCTGTTTTTGAGCCCATACCCAATAACAGAATAGACTTCTGGGGAAGTTCTGCCAAGTTGGTCCGTCTTTCACCAATGACCTTATTGTCTCTATGCTTGTCTGAGAATGACCTCTGGGCAGTACAGTTATGCAGTGGGCCTTAATTACATCTGATGTCTGGTGCAATGGGCCAATGACCAAAAGAGCCATCAGACCCTTTTGTTTGTATCATTCTAGTGCACCATTATGCGGACACAAATCAGCTGGCCACAATTTTCTCTATGTAGCCAGTTTTTGATGGCTGGCTTTTAACCTCCTTCTGGAAGCAAATACAGACATAGTACCCGTGGGACACACAATACCACCTGGAACAGTTCCCTGATATGAAGACTTCTGCTGATGTGGAAAGTTATGGAGGTGCTGGAGAGACTCTGCTTTTGCCAGAGAAGGTGTCAATGTAAAATGTTAACAGTTACTCAATCCTTACCTAACAGACATCCAACCCATCATCTCTCTTTAATCCAATGAATAACATTTGCCTAATCATAGCCTCCTTCTTGCTGTGATGGGAAGTGGATTTAAAGGATGAGAAACAGGAGGACGATAATAGTGTAGGAGGGAACTGCAGATGCTGGTTTACACCAAAGACAGATGAAAAATGCTGGAGTAACTCAGCGGCAGCATCTCTGGTTAGAATGAATGGGTGATGTTTTGGGTCGAGACCCTTCTTCAGACTGAGAGTCAGAGGAGAGGAAGACACCGAGATACGGAAGGTTAAGGTGTGAAAATGGGAGAATAAAGGGGACGAAATTCAAGGAAAATATAGAATAGATCATTGTTAGCTAGGGAAATGGACAATGAGGCATACAAAGATAAAATGTAATCAGGAGGACAGTCAGTCAGGTCGGAGAAATAGGATGGGGAGGGATGGAGAGAGGGAAAGCAAGGGTTACTTGAAGTTGAAGTTCATACCGCTGGGTTGGAAGCCACCCAAGACAGAAATATGAGATGCTGTTCCTCCAATTTGCATTGGGCCTCACTCTGACAATGGAGGAGGCCCAAGACAGAAAGGTCAGTATGGGAATGGGAGGGGGAGTTAAAGTGTTTAGCAACTGGTGAGATCATGTAGGTCTAAGCGGACTGAATGTATGTAGGTCTAGATGGACTGAGCACATGTATGTCTAGGCGGTCTGAGCGCTCGGTCTGCCTAGACTTATATGATCTCTCGGTTGCTTAACCGGGAGATATATATAAACAGGAACAGCTTTTGATGTTCAGATAATTCTCTCATCCCAGGAATTAGTTTAGTAGATCTCCTCTGGATTGCCTCAAATGCTGACATACCCTTCCATAAGTAAGGGGTCCATAACTGTGCACAGTCCTCCAACATGAAGTCACCGACACCCTGTACAATTGTAACAATATTTTTCTATTTCCTAGCACCAACTCTTTTGCAATAGAAGCTAATTTGCCATTGGCCTTTATGGTTACTTTCTACTGTTGGTATTGGTTTACTATTGTCCCATGTGAAAAATGATACAGTGAAAAATGTGTTTGCATTCTATCCAGTCAAATTAGACGATGCATAATTTCAATAAAGCTGTATACGTCCAACAATAGCGCAAAGAGAAAAACACCAGAGAATAAAATATAGTATTATTGTGTTTTGCGGACAATTGACCATTGAGCTTACGATCAGCTGCCCTAAAATCCACTCCCACAGCCTCATGTCAAATGGTTTGTGATAGCACCTCTGTGGAATGCCTTGGGACATTTTGCATGTTAAATATGGTAAGGACCATCAAGTTTTTTCGTTAATGCTGTCAAAGTGTTAGACAGTTATCACAAGTATGCTTTAATGATTCTCATGTATAAAGTGATGTAGGATCAGTATTGGGTCAGAGTTCCAGCAGAGCAAGGAAAGGCTGTTGAGGAAAAGAGAGATAGGAAATGTTGTACTTGTCAGGTTACTGCACCTAAGTATTTGCACTAACTCTATGCATCGCATTTCTCTCCTGGCTTTCTGAACACCATTACGGGCTCTTCTTTACCACTCTTGGGAATGAGCACATACCCCCATGGCCTCGCCTCTTGCACCAGGACATCCTCAGGCATTCAGAGTGCTCAAGGCTTTACTCCTAAGTATTCTTGCAGTTTGTGGTACAAATAACGGCAGTGTGTCTTTTAAGCAAATCTAACTTCCCTGGCAGAGCAACATTCCTAGTTTAAACTTATGCCCAGAAATTCTTTCAACATTTCATTCATATTGGAGTAGATTTTACAGTTCCGCCGCTCTATTTCTTACAATTAGTAGGACTGAGCTGTATGCTAATTTCAGGCTCCAAAGTGATTACTGCTTCTTTTCCTTTTATCACTTTGATGAAAAAGCAGTTTTAAGTATCAATAGCTGCCGGAACGATGTTTTTAATAAAAGAGACGGCAATGCATAGAGAAATGACCTCTACCTTTCATTAATCAATTGGTTGAGTTATTTAATAACTTTTGCCTCTTTAATAATTCTGCACTTTCTCATTTAATTGCTTCCTTTACAGACTCAAATATTGGTGTAAGATGCCATATAGAATGATCAGTTAGTTGAAAGCAGTAGATAATTGTTAAAATGGGTCAATATCTTCTTTGAAACACTGTATTTATTAAGGTCCTACCAACCAGACACCCTCTCTGGCTGTGATTGATGAGGAGGAGTATACTCAAAACAAGACCTCTGAGACATTGGCAAAGTGACATGGACACTCACATCTGGGACCCACAGTAGTCAAAGGTACCTCTGCTTCAACCCTGCCAGATAGTGTTTGTAGAAATATTTGAGATATTTTGCAGGCATTCTACACCTGCAGGAAAGATGATTAAACAAAAGGCATAAAAAACATTGAACAATGGTTTCCTTGTTAAAGTATGCAAAAGACTGAAGAGGTTAAAAATGTGGCAAATGGAAGGTGTGAAGCAAGCCAAGTGGGGTGGCCAAACACCCCAATTACCTGCAGAATACTGTGAGTTGTGGAGAAACAGATGGACCTAGAAGTGCATGTAAAGGAAAGGTGAACAGAAATGTTCGCAATACTCCAGTTCAATCAGGAATTATGTGGAGGAGTGCACACATATCTGTTCAGCACATTACAGAAATAATGCAATGGAATAAGAGATGGATCCAAGAGATGTACAAGGATGTGTAGGAAATAACTGCAGATGCTGGTTTACATCAAAGATACTCAAAATGCTGGAGTAACTCAGCGGGACAGGCAGCATCTCTGGAGAGAAGGAATGGGTAACGTTTCAGGTCAAGACCCTTCTTCAGGCTGAAGACAGACAGATGTACAAGGATGTTAGCGGGGAGGATAAAAGGTTTAATTGTGAGAAAGGATTAGTTGGGATGATTTTGTTTTCTTTGGATCAGAAAGGTTTTATTGATGTTTTTAAAACTACAAGCAGCCTAAATACTGTGGTTGGGAAGAATATACATTCAATGGTAGAGGTATCAATAACAAGGAATCCTATGCATCCTCTCTATACAAATAAATGCCAACAATATAAACCTAAGAGGGATCAAATGAAAGCCATCCTTAGGTTTAGGTCAGGTTCAAGATTAGCCATGATATAATGCGGTTTGAGTCAGATTTTCATTTTTGACAAGCAGATCAGTACGCAAAAGACCATAATTTCATCACTAGCCCAAAGAGTGGTATATGCATGCAGCTCACTGCCTGAAAGGATGGTTGTACCAAAAAAACATCATCATCTTTGTAGAGAATCTTGATGAATGCTTGAAGATGCATAATTAAACATTACATTTCGTACAAAATATGAACTGAGTGATGTGAAGTGGAATTAGACTCAATAACCCTTATTGGCTGGCAGGAAAATGATGGATCTTACGGCCTCAATTTGTGCCATGAAGCTCTGTGATTAGATGATGACAATTCAGCCTGATGACATGAGCAGAAAAGTGGAGAGATGTTGTTGGAAATTGGAAATGTTGGCAAATTTGGATCCACAAATCACACTTTTATATTTTGCATTGAAAATAAAGTTGGACATCTCACGAGTTTTAATTGCTGTCTGCGTGGAATTTCCATGTTCTCCCTGTGACCCTGTGGGTTTGGAGAAGGAGTCTGTGAGAGGAGCCACAAGCAGTGGATTCCGCCTTCCTAATACTCAGTTTATCTCAGAATATTTTATCTATGGAGTGTCTACTGAAAGATTGTTAAGACAATTTGTCACATGTTCAATAATTCTGCTTTTAAATGTGATAACATACAATTGCCTCTTTTATGCATGGCAGTAGAGGCTGACAGCTTCACCTACTTAAATCCAGATCCATCAAGCTAGTTGACCTTTGAACTCTGTTGCCATAGTTACTACCTTTCAATTACTGCTATGGACTGGTTTAAAATGTCCTGGAAGTTTGTGCATCTTCAGTGTTTAAAAGTCATTTGCTAAACGAAATAAAACATTGTGGAATACATGAAGGAAAAAAAAATTACTTTATGGTCATTAGTTGGTGCTCTATCTAGTACAATAAATGATTTGCTTACCAATGCACTAGGTTACCTGATGATAGACCACTCTCTCACTTCATGGTTTCCTGTCTTGGGCATGTAATTTGGGGCAATTTCAACAACAGTGAAGTGCTTCTCCAGCAGAATAAAATGACCAGTAATGGACTCAATAAGTGAGTAAATCATGTAAATGGAAGATGTAATAGGTGTGTTTGTACTGGATGTTGGGTAAGTTGGAAGAGGAAAAGTGCTTACAAATTACATTTGATTCAGTGCATTGAAGAGGCAGGGCCATGCAGTGGACAGAGTTCTTACAAATTGTTAACGTTGCTCTTTGCTGCAAACAAAGAACAGGATTTGGAAATATAGTTTTTTTTTTAACATTTTATCATATTTGTAATGTTCATAGGCCACTATGAACTTATTTGCACAACAGCACAGTTAAACCATTAACATGTTGAAGCTTTTAGTGCAGAGAATGTGTACAAGAATGTTACAGTGTTGTTAAGACATCTGACATCACACCTGTTCAACAGGATTGCAATAGGAAAACACAATGGGGTAGGGAGGGGGAGAGAGAGTGGGAATAGAGGGAGAAAGGATGTAATTCATCTAGAAATGGTGTAGAAAAGATTTACGAGGATGTTGCCTGGACTGGATGGCTTGTTAAAAGGAGCAATTAGATATGCTGGGACTGTTTTCCTTGGAACAAAGAAGGCCGAGGAAATGATCTTGCTGCGGTTTGTAAAGTAAAGATGGTCACAGTCTTTTTCCCTGGTAAGGGACTCTAAAAGCAGAAAGCACAGGTTTAAGGTGGAAAGGAAAAGATTTAACAGGGATTTGAGGGACTAGGGTTTTCACACAGAATCTTGTGGATGCAAGGAACAAGATGTCAGAGGAGGTGGTAGAGGTGGGTCCAATTACAGTGTTTAAAATGCATCTGGACAGGTATATGGATAGTGTAGGAAAGAACTGCAGATGCTGGTTTAAATCATAGATAGACACAAAATGCTGGAGTAACTCAACGGGACAGGCAGCATCTTTGGAGAGAAGGAATGGGTGACATTTCGGGTCAAGACCCTTCAGACCTTCTTCAGATATACGGATAGGATAGGTTTAGGGGGATATAGACCAAACAATGTCCAATGGAATAGCTGAGATTGGCACCTCGGTTGGCATTGGTGAGTTAAGCCAAGGGGCCGGATTCCTTACTCTACGACTATTCTTGATGAGTATTTAATTGTTCTGCAAAACTCTGATTTCTAAGATGTTTCCTTTGAAACTCCTTTGAACCCAAATGACCAAGAATATGTTCAAAATCGTTCCATTTCATAAACTTAGAAATGTACTACATCAAAACTTTGGTGCCATAGTTATAAACAGACGCTTTAGATCGCTTCAGATATATTGCAATAAGCAAAACGCCTCTCATCTTATCTGTAGCTCATTCAGTATTGTTGCATAATTACATGGGTTTTGCTTCAATCTATTTTGGATGACTTTTGATCAGTGCGATGAAAAAAACTTCTGATTAGTTGGTTAACGTTGCACAGTGTTGAAACTTGTTTGGAGGAAGGTAATATTGGGTTGTGCAACAATGTCTACCAGCTCCTTCAAAATGGTACCACCAGCTGAATGTGATGCTCATCCAGCAGATTATTATAGGGTCTTTTTGCAGCAGATTCCCAGAACACTTTGTATACAAACTCTGGAGGCAGTGGTTGCTCTAACAGAGCCTCCATTTTCTAGTTTCACCTCTGATCCTCCACTGCTCTCAAGTATGTGTATCAAAGCTCCCGGCAGTGAATCAGCAAACCGGCTTTGCACAGCTCTGAAAGTAGGTAATTACTAATCCATCATATCTGTGCCTTTTTGAGGAAAGGCCAGAAAGGCAACAGCTGTAGGAGACCAGATCCTTTGACAGGATTGCTGTTTGGTTAACCTAAGAGAAAACATCCTATAAAAAACACAAAATTGCAATCATAACATAGAGCTGGATAAAATGGTCTATGAAAGAAGTGGACATATTATAACTTCTGAATATGATTCCTAGTAAGACCTGCATATGATTACTGATCATGTGTTGACATTTTCCAGATTATGCATACTTTCTTTCAAACACTAGAATCATCTGGCCTATGATTCTATATTAAAACATGTTATTCTAACCTTGTGTAAATTACAAATGAGGCCACATTTAAAATATTTATAAAATATTTGTAATTTCAGGCCCCCTCCTTTTAAAAGATAGTGGTGCTTTGAAGTGGGTTCAGAGTAGAGTGTTGAGGATCCTCTGGGAAAGGGGCTATTTTAAAATCAGGGTGCTTGGTTTTGAAAAGAGCTGAAGTTCAGCCAATTAACCCAATCCCAGAGCTCACCGAACTAAAGTTGTTACTGCAAGAGAAAAGACCAAGCGAAGACTTGATCCACATCTCAAACACGGTGTGATGCAAGTAGAAACAAGCTATTTTGTATTAACCTTTGTGCAGAAACCTAATCTCTACAAAATTAGAGACCATGGATTGAAAGGAACCTTTCCTACACAGCATAAAGTGCATATTGAATAAAATCCAAGTGAAAACACCTGAAGCTCAGTCAGTCGGCTCCTGTACAAGGGAGCTGGATAAATATTTGTTTGGGAGAAACATTAAAAGTCATATCAAAACTTAAAGCTGACACAGTCAAATACCCTGTGGCCTCTGCTTTTGGAATTTGTGGAGGTTCGGTGCAGCAGGGCAAGGTTAAATCACAGACCATGAGTGTTATAGAATTCTGCTAAACTATCCTTGGAATCAGAGGATATTATTCAGAATCTTACTAAAGGGATTCTGTAAGTGGATATGATTTATGCATTGTGTAAAGAACAGGTTCGGTGATCGGAATAATTCATTTTGGTTCAACGCTTTGATGCTTTCCCACTGTTTCCTGCCATTGAAACACTCAGTACCGGAACTCAGCAGTGAAAAGTAAAGATGTCCAGCGTGAGAAGACAAATAACATGTCTCTGAAAGTGGTCTTTCCTTCAAAACTGATGCCAATCCAAATTTGAAAAAATAATTTGAAATGTTACGAATCATTTGTAGTAAATTTTGAAACACTATAATGGTTAATGAATTGGGCATTGAAGACCAAATGGCTGCCCAAAATCAGTGGAAATAAATATTTTGCATCAAATCAGCAGAAATGGGATTTGTGATGCATAATTGCACTGAAAATGCTTATGTTTTTTTTTTCCAAAAACAAGAAGTTTGTTTCTTTGTGTTTTCCCTCTTAATGATGGGGGAGCTCATTGAAACTTACTAAATGGTGAAACGCCTGAATAGAATGGATGTGGAGAGGATGACCAGAGGCCATAGCTTCAGAATAAAAGAATGTATCTTTAGAAAGGAGATAAGAAGGAATTTCTTTAGTCAGAGGGTGGTGAACCTGTGGAGTTCATTACCACAGACTGTTGTGGAGACCAAGTCAATTGATATTTTAAGGCAGAGATTGACAGATTCTTGATTAGTGAGAATGCCAGGGGTTATGAGGTGAAAGCAGGAGAATGGGAGTGAGGGAAAGATAGACCAGCCATGACTGAATAGCGGAGTAGACTTGATGGGCTGAATGGCCTAATTTTGCTCTAATAACTTATGAACTTATGACAAGTTGTGAAATAAAATGCAAAATAGTAGCTGCAAAATCATTGTTAAATGATTAATCTCTTGCTCAGATTGTTTTATTTTCCCGTCAGCGACTGTGATAACAATTAGCAAAATCGTTTTTGTTACTAAATTCATAGGGCCAAATCTTCAGGTTGTTGAGCAATTGCTCAAGAATTAAATAAAAAGCTAAAACTACCCAGCAGTCTATCAGCATGATAAAATTAGTATGGAATAAAAAGCAATTTATTATTTCTTCCTGATGTAAAATGTGGCAGATTACAACCCAGTTAGCTAGGTCTCAACCCAGTCTAGCTTCATTCTGAAAGGATGCCAGCTTTAAAACATAGAAACATAGAAACATAGAAATTAGGTGCAGGAATAGGCCATTCGGCCCTTCGAGCCTGCACCGCCATTCAATATGATCATGGCTGATCATCCAACTCAGTATCCCGTACCTGCCTTCTCTCCATACCCTCTGATCCCCTTAGCCACAAGGGCCACATCTAACTCCCTCTTAAATATATCCAATGAACTGGCCTCAACTACCCTCTGTGGCAGAGAATTCCAGAGACCCACCACTCTCTGTGTGAAAAAATTTCTTCTCATCTCGGTCCTAAAGGATTTCCCCCTTATCCTTAAGCTGTGACCCCTTGTCCTGGACGTCCCCAACATCGGGAACAATCTTCCTGCATCTAGCCTGTCCAACCCCTTAAGAATCTTGTAAGTTTCTATAAGATCCCCTCTCAATCTCCTAAATTCTAGAGAGTATAAACCGAGTCTATGCAGTCTTTGTTCATAAGACAGTCCTGACATCCCAGGAATCAGTCTGGTGAACCTTCGCTGCACGCCCTCTATGGCAATAATGTCCTTCCTCAGATTTGGAGACCAGAACTGTACGCAATACTCCAGGTGTGGCCTCACCAAGACCCTATACAACTGAAGTAGAACCTCCCTGCTCCTATACTCAAATCCTTTTGCTATGAAAGCTAACATACCATTGGCTTTCTTCACTGCCTGTTGTACCTGCATGCCTACTTTCAATGACTGGTGTACCATGACACCCAGGTCACGCTGCATCTCCCCTTTTCCTAATCGGCCACCATTTAGATAGTAGTCGGTTTTCCTATTTTTGCCACCAAAGTGGATAACCTCACATTTATCCACATTATACTGCATCTGCCAAACATTTGCCCACTCACCCAGCCTATCCAAGTCACCTTGCATTCTCCTAGCATCCTCCTCACAGCGAACACTGCCCCCCAGCTTAGTGTCATCCGCAAACTTGGAGATATTGCCTTCAATTCCCTCATCCAGATCATTTATGTATATTGTAAATAGCTGGGGTCCCAGCACTGAGCCTTGCGGTACCCCACTAGTCACTGCCTGCCATTGTGAAAACGACCCGTTAACTCCTACTCTTTGCTTCCTGTTTGCCAGCCAGTTCTCTATCCACATCAATACTGAACCCCCAATGCCATATGCTTTAAGTTCATATACTAATCGCTTATGTGGGACCTTGTCGAAAGCCTTCTGGAAGTCCAGATACACCACATCCACTGGTTCTCCCCCATCCACGCTACTAGTTACATCCTCGAAAAATTCCACAAGATTCGTCAGACATGATTTACCTTTCGTAAATCCATGCTGACTTTGTCCAATGATTTCACCACTTTCCAAATGTGCTGCTATCCCATCTTTAATAACTGACTCTAGCAGTTTCCCCACTACCGATGTTAGACTAACTGGTCTGTAATTCCCCGTTTTCTCTCTCCCCCCCTTCTTAAAAAGAGGGGTTACGTTTGCTACCCGCCAATCCTCAGGAACTACTCCAGAATCTAAAGAGTTTTGAAAGATTATCACTAATGCATCCACTATTTCCGGAGCTACTTCCTTAAGTACTCTGGGATGCAGCCTATCTGGCCCTGGGGATTTATTGGCCTTTAATCCATTCAATTTACCCAACACCACTTCCCGACTAACCTGGATTTCACTCAAGTACTCCTTTGACCTGCGGTCCCCTGCTATTTCCGGCAGATTATTTATGTCTTCCTTAGTGAAGACGGAACCAAAGTAGTTATTCAATTGGTCCGCCATATCCTTGTTCCCCATGATCAACTCACCTGTTTCTGACTGCAAGGGACCTACATTTGTTTTAACTAATCTCTTTCTCTTCACATATCTATAAAAACTTTTGCAGTCAGTTTTTATGTTCCCTGCCAGTTTTCTTTCATAATCTATTTTTCCTTTCCTAATCAAGCCCTTTGTCCTTCTCTGCTGGTATCTGAATTTCTCCCAGTCCTCTGGTATGCTGCTTTTTCTGGCTACTTTGTACGCATCATCCTTTGCTTTGATACTATCCCTGATTTCCCTTGTTATCCACGGATGCACTACCTTCCCTGATCTATTCTTTTGCCAAATTGGGATGAACAATTTTTGTAGTTCATCCATGCAGTCTTTAAATTTCTTCCATTGCGTATCCACCGTCAACCCTTTTAGAATTGATTGCCAGTCAATCTTGGCCAATTCACGTCTCATACCCTCAAAGTTACCTTTCCTTAAGTTCAGAACCACTGTTTCTGAATTAACAATGTCACTCTCCATCCTAATGAAGAACTCGACCATATTATGGTCACTCTTGCCCAAGGGGGCACGCACAATAAGACTGCTAACTAACCCTTCCTCATTACTCAATACCCAGTCTAAAATAGCCTGCTCTCTCGTTGGTTCCTCTACATGTTGATTTAGATAACTATCCCTCATACTTTCCAAAAAATCCTCTTCCTCAGCGCCCCTGCCAATTTGATTCACCCAATCTATATGTAGATTGAAGTCACCCATTATAACTGTTTTGCCTTTGTCGCAAGCATTTCTAATTTCCTGTTTTATACCATCCCCAACTTCACTACTACTGTTAGGTGGCCTGTACACAACTCCCACTAGCGTTTTCTGCCCCTTAGTGTTTCGCAGCTCTACCCATACCGATTCCACATGCTCCAAGCTAATGTCCTTCCTTTCCATTGCGTTAATCTCCTCTCTAACCAGCAACGCTACCCCACCTCCTTTTCCTTTCTCTCTATCCCTCCTGAATATTGAATACCCCTGGATGTTCAGCTCCCAGCCTTGGTCACCCTGGAGCCATGTCTCCGTGATCCCAACTATATCATACTCATTAATAGCTATCTGCACGTTCAACTCATCCATCTTATTACGAATACTCCTTGCATTGAGACACAAGGCCTTCAGGCTTGTTTTTACAACGCTCTTACCCCTTTTACTTTTCACCTTGCTCCCTATTGCTTCCACCCTCGTTTTACACCCGCCTGCCTCTCTGCTCTTGTACCCATCCCCCTGCCACATTAGTTTAAATCCTCCCCGACAGCACTAGCAAACACTCCCCCAAGGACATTGGTTCCATTCCAGCCCAGGTGCAGACCGTCCTGTTTGTACTGGTCCCACCTCCCCCAGAAATGGTCCCAGTGCCCTAAAAATTTGAATCCCTCCCCCTTGCACCATTTTTCAAGCCACGTATTCATCTGCAATATCCTCCTATAACATGGAGAGGCTATTGCCACTAGTGGGAGAGTCTAGGACCAGGAGCCATTACCTCAGAATAAAAGGACGTACCTTTAGAAAGGAGATGAGGAGGAAGTTCTTTGATCAGAGGGTGGTGAATCTGTGGAATTCAATGAATGGCAGAGTAGACTTGATGGGCCAAATGGCCTAATTCTACTCCTAGAACTTATGAACTTATAAAAGAGACATAACTTTTAAATTAACTGGATAATTACAGAAACCATGAAACAACTTTATTTCATATGCTTCCTTCCCTGCGTTTTATAAATACAGAGAGGAAAACATACAAAATTACGTTGAGTGCAGGAAGGAACTGCAGATGCTGGTTTTTGCCGATGATGAACACAAAATGCTGGAGTAACTCAGCGGGACAGGTGGCATCTCCGGAGAGAAGGAACGGGTGATGTTTCGGGTCGAGACCCTTCTTCAGGATGAACTTGCTATTGCAAGGATCAAGTGGACCATGTAGCATAAAGTTCAAACGGTCCACTTGCACCTCCTCCAACCTCTTCTACTGTATCCGCTGTTCCAGGCGTCAACTTCGATACATCGGCAAGACCAAGCGTCGACTCGGCAATCATTTCACTGAACACCTCTGCTCAGTCCACCTTAACCTACCTGATCTCCCAGTTGCTCAGCACTTTAACTCCCCCTCCCATTCCCAATCTGACCTATCTGACCTATCTGTCATGGGCCTCCTCCATTGTCAGAGTGAGGCCCAGCACAAATTGGAAGAACAGCACCGCATATTTCCCTTGGGTAGCTTACACCCCAGCAGTATGAACATTGACTTCTCTATCTTCAAATAGCCCTTGCTTTCCCTCTCTCTCCAGCCCCTCCCCCTTCCCAGTTCTCCCACCAGTCTTAAGGGCCTGTCCCACTTTGGCAACATTTGCGCGTCATTTACGCGACATCCTAAAAATTGGTTGGCGCGTCATGACTCGCGCATGGTGCTTTGTGACGCAGGTTGGCGTATGCAGTGATGCTCGGTAATGCGCAGCGTCCCAGGATTTTGTGAAGCTCAAAATCCTCGCGCACCACCTGCGTGATATATCTCTTGCACACGCTGACGTACTGATGCCGTCCGTGTAGCGCATGGAGACGCATGGTTAGGAACGGTGATGCACAAACAATGCCTATGCTCATTTATTATGCCTCAACGTCCGTAACCATGTGCCGCCCATACAACGTCGGCGCGCCATTTGCGCGTCATTGAACGCCGCACCACGTGACCACCCGGGTATAAAGCGCGCATAGTTTTGAAACATTTTCACCATAGTATCTTTGATTTTTACTGGGAAAATCCTTGCCATGGAAATCGGACTAAGTACAAACGACATCGCAAATGACTCCCAAAAGAAGCAGGGCCCTCAAGAACACTTGGCACCGACTGTTGTACAGCTAGACGATTTTCGCTCAACAGTCACATGTCAGTCACCACCAGCCTGTCGCATGAGTGATACGCAAACTATGCCCAGGTCGGACAGGCCCTTTAATATCTCTGACTACATTCTATCTTTGTCCCGCCCAATCCCCTGACATCAGTCTGAAGAAGGATCTCGACCTGAAATGTTACCCATTCCTTCTCTCCAAAGATGTTGCCTGTCTCGCTGAGTTACTCCAGCATTTTGTGTCTACCTCAACAGAAAGTAACCATGCTTATCTGATTCATTAAATCCAACACAAATTGGTTTGGTATTCCCGCATGCTTACTTAGGAAAAGGACACAAATATAGAACCTTTATAAAAACTAAAAGTTGGATGGTATAACTGAGAGGTAAGTTGGGTTAGGTGTGGGTGTGTACAGAAAAAGAACGTTCCTCGTTATAAATATGAGTTTTAAAAGCTTTTTGGAGTCTACCTGGTCAAAGTGTGAAGAGGATGTTTTACTATGAACAGACCAAACATATGAGAGATCAGGCAAGTTATTTTCATGTTTGGCCTCAATATAACTTTGAAAAGCAAGGATCAGAAATGGTGAATGTAATTTAAATCTATGTAAGAAAAGCCTTCTGTGGCAATATTCATCTTGGCTGGTATTGTAAATCGTCCTACTCAATGGCGAACTATGGCACACTATGATCTCATTTAACTTACTGAAGACACATTCATATCAACGACCAGAAGGCAAGTATATAATTTAAGAGATTATATGCAAAAAAAAATGAGAGAAGAATTATTTCAAAGGAATTTTCGTCAATGTAAAATGATACGCAGGCATAACCTTAAATGAATTAACAAGCAAATATTAAATTAATTCAAATAAAAAATGTCATTAAGCGATGAGTGGGGAAGAAGGTCATTGGTTCATGGAAAGTCAAGTTGACAGGATAGTTGGATGGGCTGCAAGGCCATTAGAAGCCAACAACACTACAAATTGTGACTCGTTTTTAATTAGAGAAGATAGGAGAACATTAAAATATGCAGCTGCCTTGTAATTAATTATGAATACAAAACTTTTTTTTAAACTTTCACTTACATGACGTGATAAAACCTTCTCCTGATCTAAAGTCCCTGTACGATATTTTTAAACAAATTGAAATAAATCCCATGGTCAGATGCATTTATCTCAAAGTGCTGCGAGAAAAAAGGAAGGTGATTTGTTGTTAGTAATGATTTATTTATTGTTAATAATGATTATGGATGTGGGATTAACAGTTTGTCAAATTAAGCATTTTTGACCTGAAGCATTAACTTGGTTTCTTTCTTCGGGTGCTGCCTGGCCTGCAGAATGTCTCCATCGTTTTTGGTTTTACCAGTGCAGGATCACACCTCCAGGTCCCATATGACAAACTTGTCCCTGCTACCTGATAAACTGCTTTGCACTGTACAAAGTAACTTGATGGTGGTCACATCTTCCAGTTAACAATTTTACAGCAGTTTACATAAAGTTGCAACCAAACATCTCATTGTTTATATTCTGTGGCACAACATAAGAAGTTTGCTGTCTCCCTCTTTCTCCACCCTGTCTACCCTTTTTGCCACTTTCAAGAAACTCTGGACCTGATCCACTATGGGATGTTGATGTTTGTGCATCAACTGCCCCAACAACCTAATATTCACTATAGATGTTCATCAACATGACTACCTCTATTGGCATCACTCTTCTAAGGCAGTCCTTCTGCTTCCACTGAGGAATAGAAGGTTCCTGTGCATGATTCCTTTTATTGTTGGGTAGCCTTTGCACTCCAGCTTTAATATGGAGTTGATAGAGTAAGGATGTGCATGACTACATTCTTTTTGGATATAAGGCCGTGAACTTAAGCAACTTCTGCTCAAGATGTCTGAGAGGCAGATGGGGAAATGGAAATGGGATAGTGTAAGGTTTAGGTTTATTCCTGTCATGTGTTTTGTTTTGCATTGTATCCAATCAGATCAGGCAATACTATACATTAATGCAAGTACAAGTACAATAGATAAAGTAAAGGGGAAGATACACAGTGCAGAATATAGTTCTAAATTGTAGTGCATTCATTCCATCGAAGTCTAATGTCTGCAATGGGGTAGAATTGGATTGGACAGTTTATGGTAGGAATGTTCAAAAGCCTTATAATAGAGGGGAAAAGCTGTTTGAGACTGGTGGTCTGCACTTTCAAGCTTCTGTATCTTGTACCTTACGGGAGCGGTGAAAAGAATAACCAGGGTGGGACAAGTCTTTGATTATGTTGGCTGCTTTTCTGAAATATGGTGAAATGTAGATGGAGTGAGTGGTAGGAAGTCTGGTCTGCGTGATGGACTGGGCTATTTCCACAACTCTGCAACTTCTTGTGGTCATGGGCTGAGGTGTTCCCAACCAAGCTGTGATGCCACCTGTCAGTTTGCATTCTATGGTGCATCTGTAGTAGTTTGTAAGAGACATGCCAAATGTTTCAGGATGCATTGCTATCTTGGCTGTTGCTTCAATGTAATTGTTTCACAACAGGTCGTTGGTAATGTTAACGGCAAGGAACGTGAGGCTCTCAACCATTTTCACTTCGGCACCATTGATGCTGATTGAGGCATGTACTCCTCTATGCTTCCTGAAGTCGTTAATAGGTTCCTACATCTATCTTGCTGACATTGAGGGAGAGATGATCAGGACAATAACATCCCCCTCAATGTCAGCAAGATATAGGAACTAATTAACGACTTCAGGAAGCATGAATCATATGGGTCCCATTTTTCTTCTCCCGTTTACTTGGCTGGCCTTTTCACTTCTTCAGCATAATGACGCATTTTGTCTTTGATGCTTGTTTCCATTGGCTGACTGATCATGTAACTCGACCTAAAGCTTTCCTATTAACAAGTTCAATCCATTTGGTTTTCATCTAATTCTATTTGTTGCTGTTTAAAAATTAAGTTTACTTTTGTTTTCAGCTATAGTTTATTTAATCCTGAAGGAAGCCATTTGCCTTTCCTTTCAATCGATTGTGATTGACATGCTGTCTTGGGCTTATATTTGACTTTTCAAGTTCTTGCATTTGTTTTATTTTGCATTTCTATAGTTTGGCTATCATTGGGTACAATTTGTATTTTTGAAAAACACATTTTTCCTTCATTTTTCAGTACATTTGATTTTCTAATTGAACATATGGAATAATCATTTTCCTATTTAATCTGCCTAGTGACAACATCAAATATTCCAAGCTCGGGTATCCCAGTACAGTATAGGTTTAATGCAGGCACGTGCCGTCAGGGTAGGCAAGGTAGGCACTGCCTACCCTGACTAAAATTATGAAATGACAATTTTTAAATATAAATAGTAAAGGCATGGGAGAATTATGCCTGTCTAAGAGATCGATCTCTTAGGTAGGCATAATTCTCCGTGCCTTTCACCCGCAGCGCTTGTAACACGGGAAGCTCTGTGCAGCCCCCGTGCCGTCAGCGCTGCCTGAAGCCGTCAGATTCAATGGAAGCTGAAGGCAGCAGAAATTCTGCCTTTGCAGCACTGCGCATGCGCATCATCTTTCTGCGCATGCGCATCGCGAGTTTCTTGGCGGGATGTTCAAATATGGATTGCCATTATTTTAATAGTATCTTAGCAAACAAAAGGAGAATGGACTTAATGTACCAATAATGTGGTAAGTGCATTTCTTTGTGCTTTATGTTTTTAAATACTGTAGTTCCAGGGGTGGGGGGAGAGCTCCGTTCACAGTGTTTGGGCAGTCTGGCGTTGTGAAGGAGGGGATTGGGGTCAGTAACCCACTTGCCACGCTCCGGTCTGAGTGCAGGTGAGATGGGACTAGGTGAGAGTAAGTGTTCGGCACGGACTAAAAGGGCCGAGATGGCCTGCTCCCGTGCTGTATTGCCATATGGTTTTATTGTGGCCGGGGAGTGGATCAGCTCGGGTGGTAGCCGCAGCACTCCGGGCACGGACAGCAGAACTGGCCGCCACTTCCGCGGAAGGAAGCAGCTCGGGTGACTGCGAGTGGCCGCCGGGACCCTGCCACTTCAGCCCCTTCTGCTGGTCCCCACTCACCTCTAGCAGTGCTCTCCGTCTGAACATCTCTCACCTGCCGCTCGCCGGCCGGCTTCCCGCAAATCGTTAAATTCCGACAGCGCGTTCACGGGTCCAGTTTAGGTTACTTGGCTGTGGGAATTTAAGGATTTGCGGGGCGCGGTTGACATGAGCGAAGCCGGCGAACGGCAGGTGAGAGATGGGGGTTACACAAAAAGCTGGAGAAACTCGATTCCTCGATTGTAACCCTCGATGTATCCCTCGATTCTCCAGCATCTGCAGTTCCTTCTTTAACACGGCACGTGAGAGATGTTCAGACGAAGAGCACTGCCAGAGGTGATCAGAAGGCGCTGAAGAGCAGCCGGTTCTGGTGTTGGGTCCCGGTGGCCGCTCGCACCCGATCTGCTTCTATCCCCGGAAGTGGCGGCCAGTTCTGCTGTCCTTGCCCGGAGCGCTGCGGCAGCGGTGAGTGAGTTTGATATGATCTCTGTCCCCCTCCTTCTCAAAACTTCTCCCTTCTCGCATATTTAACCCCTGCCGCAGACTCCCCACACGCTGTGAAAGGAACTCCCCCTCCAATTGGACCCTTGAATTAGTATTGTCATTCCATAAGATGACAACTGATTCAACGTCTCGATGTGCTCCCGTTTTTCCCACCATCTCTCCACCTGCCTTCATCCTCCGTCCCCCACCCATTCAGTAATTAAAAAATAAAGGAGATTTAAAACCCTTGGGAAAATTGAATTGTTACTTATTCTTTATTGTTTACGAAGAGAACAATCTGCGCATGCGCGGTTTAAAGATTTTTTGAAAGCCGGCTGACTGCCTACCCTGAGTAATTACTCACGGCACGTGCCTGGTTTAATGCAAGGCAGACACAAAATGCTGGAGTAACTCAGCAGGACAGGCAGCATCTTTGGAGAGAAGGAATAGGTGACGTTTCAGGTCGAGACCCTTCTTCAGACTGATGTCAGGGGAGTCAGCGGGACAGAGAAGGCAATGCTCATATGATAAATTTTAATCTACAATTTGAGAGGGAGTAGGGAGAATTGGAAGTGTCAGTATTACAGTTGAACAAAGAGGACTATGGAGCCATGAGGGAGGAGCTGGCCAAAGTTGACTGGAAACAGGATGACAGTGGAACAACAATGGCAGGTATTTCTGGGAATAATATAGGAGCAGAATCAGTTCATTCCAAAGAAGAAAAAAGATTCTCAGGGGAGTAAGGAACGACCGTGGCTGACAAGGGTAGTCAAAGGCAGTATAAAAATAATAGAGAAGAAGAATTACAGCAAAGATGACCATGAAGCCAGAGGATTGGGAAACTTTTAAAGAGCAACAGAAGATAACTAAAAAGGCAATACGGGGAGAAAAGATGATTTACGAAGGTAAGCTAGCCAAGAATGTAAAGGAGGATAGTAAAAGCTTCTTTAGGTATGTGAAGAGGGAAAAAGTAGTTAAGACCAAAGTTGGACCCTTGAAGACAGAAACAGGTGAAGTTATTATGGGGAACAAGGAAATGACAGACGAGTTGAACAGGTACTTTGTATCAGTCTTCACTAAGGAAGACACAAACAATCTCCCAGATGTACTAGTGGCCAGAGGACCTAGGGTGACAGAGGAACTGAAGGAAATTCACATTAGGCAGTAAATGGTGTTGGGTAGACTGATGGTCCTGAAGGCTCATAAATCCCCAGGGTCTGATGGTCTGCATCCCAGGGTACTTAAGGAATTGGCTTTAGAAATTGTGGACATATTGGTAATCACGTTCTAATGTTCTATAGATTCAGGATCAGTTCCTGTGGATTAGAGGGTAACTAATGTTATCCTACTTTTTAAGAAAGGCGGGAGAGAGAAAACAGGGTATTATAGACCAGTTAGCTTGACATCGGTGGTGGGAAGATGCTGGAGTCAATTATAAAAGATGAAATAGTAGCACATTTGGATAGTGGTAACAGGACCGTTCCGAGTCAGCATGGATTTATGAAAGGGAAATTATGCTTGACTAATCTTCTGGAATTTTTTGAGGATGTAACTAGGAAAATGGACAAGGGGGAGCCAGTGGATGTATTGTACCTGGACTTTCAGAAAACCTTTTATAAGGTCCCACATAGGAGATTAGTGGGCAAAATTAGAACACATGGTATTGGGGGTAGGGTACTTACATGGATAGAAAATTGGTTGGCAGACAGGAAACAAAGAGTAGGGATTATCGGGTCCCTTTCAGAATGGCAGGCTGTGACAAGTGGAGTACCGCAAGGCTCGGTGCTGGGACCGCAGCTATTTACAATATACATTAACGATTTAGATGAAGGAATTAAAAGTAACAGCAATTTTGCAGATGACACAAAGCTGGGAGGCAGTGTGAACTGTGAGGAGGATGCTATGAGGATGTCAGGTGACTTGGACAGGTTGGATGAGTGGGCGGATGCCTGGCAGATGCAGTTTAATGTGGATAAATGTGAGGTTATCCACTTTAGTGGCAAAAACAGCAAGGCAGATTATTATCTGAATGGTGTCAAGTTGGGAAAAGGGAAAGTTCAACGAGATCTGGGGGTCCTTGTTCATCAGTCACTGAAACTAAGCATGCAGGTACAGCAGGCAGTGAAGAAAGCTAATGACATGTTGACCATCATGACACGAGGAGTTGAGTATAGGAGCAAAAAAGTCGTTCTGCAGTTGTACAGTGCCCTAGTGAGATGACACCTGGAGTATTGTGTGCAGTTTTGGTCTCCAAATTTGAGGAAGGTCATTCTTGCTATTGAGGGAGTGCAGTGTTGGTTCACAGCGTTAATTTCTGGGATGGCGGCACTGTCATATGTTGAAAAATGGAGCGGCTGGGCTTGTATACTCTGGAATTTAGAACGATGAGAGGATATCTTATTGAAACATAAGATTATTAAGTGATTGGACACGCTAGAGGCAGGAAACATGTTTCCATTGTTGGAGGAGTCCAGAATAAGGCCCACAGTTTAGGAATAAGGGGTAGGCCATTTAGAACAGAGATGAGGAAAATCTTTTTCACCCAGAGAGTTGTGAATCTGTGGAATTCTCTGCCTCAGAAGGCAGGGGAGGCCAATTCTCTGGATGCTTCCAAGAGAGAGTTCGATAGAGCTCTTAAAGATAACGGAGTCAAGGGATATGGTGAGAAGGCAGGAAAGGGGTACAGATTGTGGATGGTGGTGCTGGCTCCAAAGGCCGAATGGCGTACTCCTGCACCTATTGTCTATTGTCTATACCACTGGGGTGTAAGCTACCCAAGCTAAATATGAGGTGCTGTTCCTCCAATTTGTGCTGGGCCTCACTCTGACAATGGAGAAGGCCCAGGACAGAAAGGTCAGATTGGGAATGGGAGGGGGAGTTAAAGTGGGGAGCAACCGGGCAGATGAGGTAGGTTTCAAGGTCAGTTTATTGTCCAATTAAGGTACAGTGAAATATGAGTTACCAGACAGCCATACTAAGTGAAGAGCAACAAGACACACAACCACATAAACATCCATCACAGTGGATTCCACATTCCTCACTGTGATGGAAGGCAATAAAGTTCAATCTTCCTCTTAAAGCAGACTGAGCGGAGGTGTTCAGCGATACGATCACTGAGCCTGCACTTGTTCTCGCCGATGTACAGAAGTTGACATCTGGAACAGCGATGCAGTAGATGACGTTGGAGGAGGTGCAAGTGAACTTCTGCCTCACCTGGAAATACTGTCGGGGTCCATCTCCACCCCATTCTACTTTCCACAGAGATTGTTCCCTCCGCAACTCCCTGCTCAACTCGTCCCTTCCCACCTAAACCACCCCCTCCCCAGGTATTTTCCCCTGCAAGTACAGGAGGTGGAACACCTGTCTTTTTACCTCCCCCCCCCCTCAACTCCATCCAAGGACCCAGACTGTCTTTATTATTTATTATTTTCTATCAAGATTATACTTTGACCTTGCAGTTAGGTTGATTCTTGAAGTAACAAAATCAATTCATGACAAAGGCATTTGATCACCTTTTTGGGTCAAGACCCTGCCTCAGGACTGTGGATTAATATGTGAAAAATATACATCTTCTAGACGCGCTGGGATGCATCCTCAATGATGTGATCTGGGGTCATCAGGTGTTTTGGGTCTCAGAACATCAGACACCCTCGCCCAGGCAATCCAGCTGGGGTTGATAAGGCCCTGGCTTGCGTCCCAGCAGCAACCGCCCACGGATCGGCCATCTTAATAACTACTCTGCAGGGGTTGGGAGATTCTAGTGCGTGGAGGGACTGGGCTCTGTGGGGTGAGTCCTGGCCGGGCTCCTCCTGCGTCTCACCAGGTTCAAGGCCTGTGTGCTGCACCTCTTTCTCCTTCTCCGAGCATTTCATTCACGCCTGATGGATTTTTAGGCCACGGTGGTTCATTAGGCCTTTCCGTAGCTTTATTGTTTGTCCTTCTCAAGAAAGACACAGACTGGGGTGCTAACCCAGCCTGTCCCGGGTGCTGTCTTCCGTGCCGTCAACTGTCTCTCCAGTAGTCACCAAATTACTCTTGGTTGTCACCCAGTCTATTCCTAGGTGCCACTGGCTGAGCCAGACTTCAGTGTGAAAAATATACAGTACATCTTCTAGATGCGCTGAGACGCATCCTCAGTGATGCGATCTGGGGTCATGGGTGTTTCGGGTCACACAACATCAGATACCCTCACCCAGGCGATCCAGCCGGGGACTCAGGTCCTGACCTGCGTCCCAGCAGCAACTGCCCATGGATCAGCCATCTTAATAACTACTCTGCAGGGGTTGGGTGATTCAGCGAACTTAACTTGTACAAATGTTGGGTACTTGCTTATCTCAAACTTCAATAATCTGGAAAGAGAAAACTATTATCACTCATATTGCCCAAAATATCCCAGTTTTCCTTAAGGGACAAGAAGAGTTCTTCCAAACATTTGATAAAGGTATGGGTACCATGAGATCAGATTTAATTAATTACATGTAATCAACACTTCCAACTCCAACTTGCCACACCTCAAAAAGGATTAAAGTCCATGTTTTCTGATCAATCATCCAGTTATTTAACTACAGTGCTTCTGTACTCCACATAATGCAACTCAAATGGAGATTGGCTCTTTGAAAAATGTACGAAGTGGTCCCATTTCACTGCTCTTCCATGGTAGGTTAGTGTAAAGAGCACAAACTCACACGGGTTGAAACACAAAAAGTTTTATTGTTCAGGTCATCAACTATGCAGCAGGTAATCACACGTTCACACTGCTACTCTGACTGGCAAGCAGTGGGCAGGATCTTACACTATGAATGTTACAATTAGGCTGGGTTATAATTACTAAGCATTCTAATTGGCTAACATGCTATAGCCAATGCTACAGTTAGCACCTAAGGATGTATCCACTTCCTGCTGAACATTCTACCATGCTTCTACCATCCTTTCAGGCAGTACATTCTTTATGTATTTTTCCATTTTAGTTTAGTTTAAAGAGATTTGGGTCATTTGGAAGAGTGGGCTGAAAGATGGCAGATGGAGTTTAATGCTGATAAGTGTGAGGTGCTACATCTTGGCAGGATTCAAAATAGGACGTACATGGTAAATGGTAGGGAATTGAGGAATGCTGTGGAACAGAGGGATCTAGGAATAACTGTGCATAGTTCCCTGAAGGTGGAATCGCATGTAGATAGGGTGGTAAAGAAAGCTTTTGGTGTGCTGGCCTTTATAAATCAAAGCATTGAATATAGGAGTAGGGAAGTAATGTTAAAATTGTACAAGGCATTGGTAAGACCAATTCTGAAGTATGGTGTACAATTTTGGTCGCCTAATTATAGGAAGGATATCAATAAAATAGAGAGAGTACAGAGGAGATTTACTAGAATGTTGCCTGGGTTCCAGCAACTAAGTTACAGAGAAAGGTTGAACAAGTTAGGTCTTTATTCTTTGGAGCGCAGAAGGTTAAGGGGGGACTTGATTGACGTCTAAAATGATGATAGGGATAGACAGAGTTGACGTGGATAAGCTTTTCCCATTGAGGGTAGGGAAGATTCAAACAAGAGGGCATGACATGAGAATTAAGGGACAGAAGTTTAGGGGTAACATGAGGGGGAACTTCTTTACTCAGAGAGTGGTGGCTGTGTGGCATGATCTTCCTGCAGAAGTGGTGGAGGCAGGATCGATTTTAACATTTAAAAGGAAAGTGGATAGGTATATGGACGGGAAGAGAATGGAGGGGTATGGTCTGAGTGCAGGTAGATGGGACTAGGGGAAAATGAATGGTCGGCACGGACTGGAAGGGCCGAGAAGGCCTGTTTCCGTGCTGTAATTGTTATATGGTTATATGGTTATCAGCGTGGAAACAGGCCCTTTGACCCACTGAGTCCGCATTGACCAGTGATCCCCGCATATTAACTCTATCCTGCATATATTAGGGACAATTTTTACATTTACACCAAGCCAATTAACCTACAAACCTGCATATCTTTGGAGTGTGGGAGTAAACCGGAGATCTTGGAAAAAACCAACGCAGGTCACGGGGAGTCTGTACACATTCGTACAGCACCTGTACTCAGCTTCGAAACTGGGTCTCTGGTGCTGTAAGCAGGAGCTCTACTGCTGCGCTACCATGCCGCCCCAATTTTGTTGGTCTTTTCTGGGCACTTTGTAAAAAAAAATGGTTAATAAGGTAATTGAAATTTTGCCCTTCCCCCATCTTTTCACCGAGCTCACTCCCCCCACCCACACACCTATCTCCCCGCACACAAGCCCCCCTGCCCACACCCCCCCCCGCCAACACACCCCCCCCGTCCACACACACACCCCCACCCACACGCACCCCCATACACACCCCTCCCACACATCCCCCCCTACACACACACCCCGTCACCCACAATCCCCCGCCCCCACAAACCCCCCCGTTCCCCACACACCCACCCCCACACACAACCCCCCCCCCCCACACACCCCCCCCCCCCCACCCCACACAAGACAAGTCAATTATAGAAATGGGTCAAACTGCATCGCAAATCCTATTTTATTTTCCTCAATTATGTAGGCAGAGCAGATGACATGGTGCATTGGGAGTCCATCATAATATGAAATATGCTGCTGCAATGTTGCTGTTTCCACTGCAGTAGTTAAAGGGTTGGCTGCTAATGAAACTGTAACTAAGTGAATTCTAACAGGCCTCAGTGGAATAATTAAGTGGTTGGGTATGGAGGATCTAAATTAAGATATGTTCAGATTTTGCTGGTCTCACCATTAATGCCACTCAGTTTCTGCCGCTTGTGTCTACCTTAGAACATAGGCACACTTCCTTAATCTCTGGTCTATCCTCCAGTTCAAAGCAAAATCTGTTGAAATCCTAAATCCATATTCTTCCTTTATCATTTACATTTATCACTTATTATGTGTCGTACTATCTGATTGAATTGGATATTGTGCAAGACAAAGCTTTTCACTGTGCCTTGCTACATGTAACAATAATAAACCTAAGCCTAAACATGGATTAAGATGAATAATAGGTGTAGTAATCCACTGGGAAATATTTTTAGACTAACTGCTGCCACCGATTCGAACCCATTTCTCTTAATTCTGCTCCCAGGGTTCTTTCTGCTATGTTATAAAGAGGTGGAAGTCAAGCCATTGCCCCTTAATCCAATGTGCCAATAAGTGACAAATAACCTGTCACTCACAATGATACATGGAATATTTTATTTAAGTAAATTATAAGAGATAGAATGCACCCTTCTTGGAGCCACTGAGATGCTCAGGGGATAGCAATCAACTACATTAATATATTTGTGTCACAAATAAATCAGACTGGATACATTTGGCAGGTTCCCTTCTTCTCTTGGCCATTAATAAACCAATTAGTTTTTTTACAAAGATCTGTCAACTTCACAATCATGTTTCCTGATAACAGCTCATTTTCACATTTCGGGATTTGTTTTTGTTAAATTGCATTGAAATTCTCAAACTGCCAGTCTAAGAATTGAACTCCATCAAGGTAACAGATGCATAAGTTGATAAAGGAGGAGAGGAGGCAAAAAGCACTATTAAACTAGCATAACCTATCTTGTTTCACTGACTGCTATGAGTCTGTCACAGCATATCCCTGCTGACAGCTGGAGAGAATCAGATTGTCCTGCCATCTTGGCTGGAGGAGGATGATTGGTGCTTACTTTAACACCCGCTCTTGCAGTACACAACATACATTTATATCTCTCGCCAAGGCTGGACTCTCGTGACCTTTGACAGCAACTGCGGATTTGTATTAGGCACATGGCTCCTACACCACTAGCACGATTACCCAAGGTTGTGTCAAGACTGATGAAATTACCAACTTTCATTGAAATTCATTGTCACAAAACTTGTCGTTTTATACTGTGAATTATGCAGATACATCAACATGTAACTTGATCACTGTACAATTATTTTGAATTCCAAGATCATATCAATTTCCAGTGCAAAAAAATCCCCTTTAATTAAAGTACTAACTTTTAAAATATTGATTATTCTCATATTTTACAAGACCAATACAATTATGTCCATCATTAACATCTCATGTTGGATAACATATCGTATTTGCAGTGACTCAAAACAGGTAGTTTTTGAACATGAACTTTTGACTGGATCGGCAAAAAAATTCTGCAAATGAATATTTGGCATATCTGGTTATGTTCATCACAATTGTTAAAGCCAATTAATTTAAATCATAACTCTTAATGTGCTAGGAAAATACACCTCTCTTATTCTTGGGTTGCAGCCACGTTCCAAGCGTATTTTGCATCAAAAGTCCTCTTCCCATCATATGAGCATGCAGGTATTAACCCCAATCATTAATAACAATTTTCTGCAAGGAAAGGTTTAGTAGGAAATGGGGCCAAATGCAGGTAAGTGGGACTAGTAGAGACAGGGCAACGTGGTTGGCACGGGCAAGTTATACCAAAGAGCCTGTCTCCATGATGTATTATTCTATGACTCTTAATAACATCAGCACACTAAACTCACAAGATTCACTTTCAGGGTACGGATTGGATAGCTTATTGCATTTTCACAATGAATTGCTTGCAGTGTAGCTGTGCTGTTTGTGTCTGAATTGGCATCATGTGTGCAATCCAGCTATTGTCACAATGTTTTTACAGGTGCAGGTGTAATCATCCAAAGCTCCACACCAAAAATAAGATCAAGTAATTAACTATTAACATCATACATAATCTAACCTTTTAAAAGTCACTCCGAATGGCCCTCAACATTTGACACACAGGGTACCCAACTACCATTAAATGCTTGAGAATATGTAGGCAGCCCTCTGAATAAGAGCCAGGGTGAGCTACAGGGGAGGGGATGGTGGTTCCTGGAATTTCCTGGGTCCCAGCCTTGGCTTACTCTGCCAACATAGTGGCAACCAGCATAAGGAGAAGAAAGATACACCCATGTTCCAAAAGCAGTGTGTGTGTGTGTGTGTAGGCATTGGGCCAGGACTGCAAGGATCCTGCTGATGCCGGCTGGGGTGATGATAGCAAAAAATGGCAGATTTATGTTTTTCTTATCACATCAAACAAATTGGTTTTGTTCAGCTGTCACTGTTATTATGCAAGAGCATGCAGCTACATGCAAGATTCCTTCAAGTATCATTGGAATCATTGGGGAGTTTGTGCATTTTTGGTGGGTGTTGGTTGAGAGGGAAGTGTTTGCCAAAAGATAAGATTAACTCCCTGCTTTTGAAGCCCAGGGAGTTCAAGCCCAAGAACAAGTTCACCATCTATTAACTGGGAGTACCATTCAGTGTTAGGTTGAAGTGATAAATTAGATTAAATGAATCGGATTGTGTCGTGGTCGTGCTCTCAGGTGACGGTGTTACAAGTTGAACCATGCTGATGTTTGAACTGCCAATCAATGCTCAAGATTCAGGTGAATACATCAGTACATGACATTAGGAGGGTGAGTTGCAATTAGCTCTATGATTAAAAATACTGTTGGTATTTTTGTTGTTGTTATTATAGCTTGCACATAAGAAACGGCAGACACAATGATATTGAATCCTGGCATAGATTGAACATTTTCAACTGTAAAGTAAATTAAGAGGTGGATGCTAGCCAACAGTTTTATTGTGCAATTAAGAATTATGCAATAAATGAGGTGGCATTGTAGTTTTAGCACATTCTCTAGTTTCTAATGCTGTTGATGTTTGTAGAATCAACATTATCCAATGCAGACATTACAGAGACAGGCTGAAAAGATAAAAGTACAGTATCATTTAGAAACCTGCAATTATCAAACAAAATTACTGCAGACCTTTATAATTGCACTCAGGTTTAAGAGATTTATTATTCACTCAAAGTGGGCTTTGTCTACTCTGTAGAATGTAAATATGCAGATGAAGAATACAGCTATGCTATCAAAGTAAATGTAATGACCATCATTATAGTTTCTCTTCTGGAATAGTAAAAACATTCAATGGCTCATGCAAATGTCAAATAGCGTATTTATCAGATCAGATATATACACCAGGGTGAAATGGAATTACACGTTCACATGCAGCTCACAGAGCAAAAGGTATACGCAATAAGAAATACAACAAGAAGTACAATGACGAGTGAAAAACAGCAGAATGGTGCAACCTTGCAGTGTAAAAGACTATTAAAGTACAACAATGGAATAACTGAATGAGGTCAATTTAAGAGAAAGAGTAATTGGCAGCCCCTCCGGGAATGAAATGTAAAAGAGATGATTGGTTCATTAGCCTGATTGCAGTGGGGAAGTAGCGTCATCCACTTCTTCTCTCCAGAGATGCTGCCTGTCCTGCTGAGTCACTCCAGCAATTTGTGTCTGTTTAGCTATTCTCAAATCAGGACATCGGAGCTTTCAAACTCCTGTATCTTCTCCAGAAGGTAGAAGAGAAAAAGGGGAATGCCCAGCATGACAGGAGTCCTTGACGATACTTTGGAGTCATAAGCAATTTGCAGTCCTTGTCTCAAAAACTGGAAAAATATCTGTAATCGTGTCTCTCCAAAACTCTTTAAATCTATCAACAGGATGGCCAAACTAATATCAGTATCCTGTCCCCAACCACCAATGAGACCGAGGGAGCGGCCACATATCCTGCATGCTTGACACAAGGTTGCTGAAACAAGGACTCCATTCCAGGATTTGTCACAACAGTAAGTTTCCAACATGAACAATAGTATAATAAGATTTCATAATAGCCATTCCAGAGGCCTACGTTTTGCAGTAATTAATGCTGGTATTGAAATGGAAATGTTGTCAATTGTCCTGTCCATACATCCAACACTTCATCCTTCCCACTTTCTGTGCAACTAATTTTAAAGGTAAGTATTGCACATCAGTGCACTATATTAAACATTAACTGCATATAATTTCAGGAATGAATCAAAATTATCCTTTAACTGAAAGTAAAAATATAGTTTCAGAAAGATTTATGACATGATTCTCATTGGGCTGGATTGTGCTTGACTCTACGTGCCACCCCTCTTACAGACACAACACCAGCCTGGACATACATGCAAATACTTCCTAGTGGTTTACTCTTGGATACACCTTTATCCCTGTAGCCTAACAATTCAAGTTGTCCTCAAGGCTTAGCCGCTGCGACCACCCCACAGTGCAAAGCAGGCTACGAGCAGCACCAGACCCATGGGCCAATACAAAGGCCTTAACATCATCCATGTAGCTGGCAGCTGTTATAATGCCCTTCTGTTGCTTGAAGGCAGCGGTATTGCAACAATCCAGAAGTTGTGTAGGTCAGGCATGCCTTGTGGAAATGGCAGCAGGCATGCCAGAAAGTCACCACAGTCTGATGCCTTTAAGTTACCAAAGAGTGAAAGGGGGCATTTTGGTAACAAGATATTCCCATTGGCCAGGAGTGGACAATTACTTTACATATAGAAGCAAAGAACTGCAGATGCTGGTTTATACCAAGAATAGACACAAAGTGCTGGAGTAATTCCATGGATCAGGCAACATCTCTGGAGAGAAAGGATAGTTGGCATTTTGGGTCATTATCCTTTACATATTCATCCAACCAACTATGTTCAGCATGCAGTGTAAATCTGTGCATTCAGTGAAAGCACCAGCAAAATATTCTGACTACTGGTTGTTGCCAGTATTTTCTGCTTTCATTTCAGATTTCCAGCATCAGAAAATCTGGAAAGTCATAAACTGGGGGGAAAGGACAAGAGGAAATTTTGAGACATTGGGCAATAACATACATTTGCTTTCTTTGAAATTAGGCTAACAAAAAGAACAATGTTTAAAAATCAGTTATTGTCCTGATGTCTCAAAATCTCTTCTCGTTCTTTCCTCCAGTTTATGGGTTTCCAGGGTGCTTCACCATATTCTAGGCGCTTTGTGGATTGAATTCAATTGATGAGTGCCTTGGCCTTGTTTATATAGCTTGAAACATTTTGGACTTGAGGGAATCAATCAAACCAGAAGAAATCCATTGTCTTAAGATCATTTCATTTCTTTTTTTTATTGGAAAAATAACACAGGTTTTTCTCTTAGTGAGCAAATGTCGATGGTCTTTTTGACGGATCTATGTAGTGAAAATGCAAATTGAACTTGGCATAAAGGTTCCGACTGATGGAAGGTTTATCTGTCACTGGCAATGCCACCAAAGTGGTAGAAATCCTGTACTACTCAAATTGATGAATTCTGAAAATCGGTAATGAATTAATCATTAAATTTCATGCTGGAATCAAGGACAGAAAGCTAATTAAAGCACGAAGAAAGAGCCAGGGACTTCAATTACTTATCTGCATTGTTCTCTTTACCACCTGGCTCACACTGAGCCACAACAACATTTACATTTTATGTTAAAAATCATGTTTTGCTATTTTCCTGCTGGCAATTAAAAAATGTCACGTTTTTGAAAAATCTTTATTTTTTCCCTCTTCTACATGCCAATTAGGAAGGTGGAATCAATCTCAGAATATTTTCGCTGGTGCTTTCACTTTTTTGTTGGCTGGTTAAAAATGTCGGATTTGTTGCCATTGAATTATTTCATCAGGAATGGATGATTTTTGTCCAGACATAACTCAAATATGCATTTGTAGCTACTGCAATTCAATTTGCATTTATTAGTTCAACAAAGTATCAGGTTACTTAAACAATGGGACTTTCATGACAGCTAACTCCTAATAAGACAGGGAAATTAGACAGGTTCTGATACCAATACGCAATCCTTCCAGTCTATTTTTTTTCTCTTACCACTGTGGCAAAGTGATGAAGAAGAGTCTCGGGAAAACATAATCAAGGACCTTTTCAATCCTGGTTATCTATCCCCTATTTCCTCTCTCCAATTTGGCAGAACATGCAAAAGCTTGAAAGCAAATACCATCAGATTTAGGAACAGCTATTTCCCTGCATTTAGCAGATTACTGCATTCCTCCCATTAGCTAGGGTGTAGTCATGATCTTCCAACCCATCTCATTGCAGACACTGACATTTGTCTTTTTCTCTATAACACTGCAATGCTGTAACACCATATTCTACGCACTGATATTTTTCTCATTGCACTATCTGTTGTACTTGCATATCTCATGATTGTACTCCAGTATAATAGGATTTGATTTGACAGAATAGCGCACATACAAAAGCTTTTCACTGTACTTGAGTACACATGACAATAATAAAACAAAAGCAACATCAATATCTACTGCTCAGCAGTGCATGCTTTGTTTATAGGTGTGAATAATGTCAGCATTCAAACTGCGTGCTCCTACCATTGTAAGTCTATATGACCAGATTCTCAATATGGTCCATGGTTTGAAGCTAGATGGCACTTCCTTCACAAACATTCTCCAAGCCCAGTTAAACTATGCACACTGGAGAACACTCAATTACCTGAAGATGCCACACAAGGGTGATGACAGAGGAGTGTCTTATGCATGGCCACAACACTGCCAACATGCAGCTGTGCAGTGATTTGGGGAGCCACAATTGAACTTTTACATCTGAATGCAATAGACAGAAGGTGGGTACAAATATTTCTGTAAAATTGAACAAATATTGAATACTGTAATATAGAAAAACACAAGCAGATTTGTCATGGTATTATTCTTGGTTATATTACTGTAATAGATCGGACACTGTCCCATGTAGCAACAAAATTGCTCAGAAAGAAATTAATAAGAAATTTGTCTTTAGATTTTTTTACATCTAGTTGTGGGAAGTAATTATTAAATTTTCACCCTCAGTGATAATCTACCAAAGCAGATTGTGCAACCATTGTATAATGGATCTGAGTTTAGTTTAGTGTCATGTGTACTGAGGTACAGTGAAAAGCTTAATATGCATGCTAACCAGTCAGCGAAAAGACAATACATGATTACAGTCGAGCCATCCACAGTGCAGAGATACATGATAAAGGGAATAACGTGAATATCTTTTAGTGTAAGCCAGTATAGTCCAATTGAAGATAGTTCCAGGGTCTCCAATGAGATAGATAGCAGTTCAGGGCTGCTCTCTAATTGTAAGAAAGGTGGATGAACTTAGAGTCTGGATTGACACCTGGAAATATGAGGTTGTGGCAATCAGTGAAACATGGTTGCGGGAGGGTTGTGATTGGAAACTAAATATTCCAGGATTTCGTGATAGAATTGGAGGGACCAGAGGTGGAGGGGTTGCATTGCTTGTCACAGAAGATATTACAGCAGTGCTTTGGCAGGATAGATTAGAGGGCTCATCTTGGGAGGCTATTTGGGTGGAACTGAGAAGTGGGAATGGTGTAGCAACACTTTTAGGGGTTTATTATAGACCGCCAAATGGGGAGCGAGAATTGGAAGAGCTAATTTGTACAAGGTAGTGATTGTGGGAGATTTGAATTTTCCAAAAATAGACGGGGAAACACATTCTGTAAAAGGCCTGGATGGTTTGGAGTTTGTTAAATGTGTGCAGAATAGTTTTTTGCAGCAATACATAGAGGTATCGACCAGAGAAGGGGCAGTGCTGGACCTCCTGTTAGGAAATGAGGCAGGTCAGGTGACGGAGGTATGCGTTGGTGAGCACATCGGGACCAGTGATCACAATACCGTTAGTTTCAATATAATTATGGAGAGAGTCAGAACTGGACCTAGGGTTGAGATTTTTGATTGGAGAAAGGCTAACTTTGAGGGAATGCGTAATGATTTAAAAGGAGTGAATTGGGACATTTTGTTTTATGGGAAGGATGTAAAAGACAAATGGAGGACATTTAAAGAAGAAAATGGAAGAGTACAGAATCTTTATGTCCCTGTTCGGTTGAAAGGAAATGGTAAAAATCGGAGCCCTGGTTTTCAAGGGAAATTGGACACTTGGTTCGAAAAAAGAGAGATACCTACAATAATTATAGGAGGCATGGAGTAAATGAGGTGCTAGATGAGTATAAAGAATGTAAAAAGAATCTTAAGAAAGAAATAAGAAAAGCTTAAAGAAGATATGAGGTTGCTTTGGCAAGAAAGGTGAAAGTAAATCCAAAGGGTTTCTACAGCTATATTAATAGCAAAAGGATAACGAGGGATAAAATTGGACAATTAGAGAACCAGAATGGACAGCTATCTGCAGAGCCAAAAGAGATGGGGGAGATATTGAACAATTTATTTTCTTTGGTATTCAGCAAGGAGAAGGATATTGAACTCTTTGAGGTAAGGGGAAAAAGTAGAGTAGCTATGGAAACTATGAGATTCAAAGAGGAGGAAGTACTGACACTTTTGAAAAATATAAAAGTGGATAAGTCTCCAGGTCCTGACAGGATATTCCATAGGACATTGAGGGGAGTTAGTGTAGAAATAGCAGGGGCTATGACAGAAATATTTCAAATGTCATTAGAAATGGGAATAGTGCCGGAGGATTGGCCTACTGTGCATGTTGTTCCATTGTTTAAAAAGGGTTCAAAGAATAAACCTAGCAATTATAGACCTGTTAGTTTGACGTCAGTGGTGGACAAATTAATGGAAAGGATACTTAGAGATAATATATATAAGCATCTGGATAAACTGGGTCTGATCAAGAATAGTCAACATGGAAGGTCATGTTTGACAAACCTTCTTGAATTTTTTGAAGAGGTTACTAGGGAAATTGATGAGGGTAAAGCAGTGGATGTTGTCTATATGGATTTCAGGAAGGCCTTTGACAAGGTTCCCCATGGAAGGTTGGTTAAGAAGGTTCAATCTTTGGGTGTTAATGGCGGAGTAGCAAGATGGATTCAACAGTGGCTGAATGGGAGATGCCAGAGAGTAATGGTGGATGGCTGTTTGTCAGGTTGGAAGCCGGTGACAGTGGGGTGCCTCAGGGATCTTTGTTGGGTCCACTGTTGTTTGTCATCCCAATGATCTAGATGATGGGGTGGAAAATTGGATAAGTAAGTATGCAGATGATACTAAGATAGGTGGTGGTGTGGATAATGAAGTAGATTTTCAAAGTCTACAGAGAGATTTGGGCCATTTGGAAGAGTGGGCTGAAAGATGGCAGATGGAGTTTAATGCTGATAAGTGTGAGGTGCTACATCTTGGCAGGACAAATCAAAATAGGACGTACATGGTAAATGGTAGGGAATTGAGGAATGCTGTGGAACAGAGAGATCTAGGAATAACTGTACATAGTTCCCTGAAGGTGGAATCGCATGTAGATAGGGTGGTAAAGTAAGCTTTTGGTGTGCTGGCCTTTATAAATCAGAGCATTGAATATAGGAGTAGGGAAGTAATGTTAAAATTGTACAAGGCATTGGTGAGACCAATTCTGGAGTATGGTGTACAATTTTGGTCGCCTAATTATAGGAAGGATGTCAACAAAATAGAGAGATTACAGAGGAGATTTACTAGAATGTTGCCTGGGTTCCAGCAAGTAAATTACAGCGAAAGGTTGAACAAGTTAGGTCTTTATTCTTTGGCATGCAGAAGGTTAAGGGGGGACTTGATTGAGGTCTTTAAAATGATGAAAGGGATAGACAGAGTTGACGTGGATTAGCTTTTCCCATTGAGGGTAGGGAAGATTCAAACAAGAGGCCATGACATGAGAATTAAGGGACAGAAGTTTAGGGGTAACATGAGGGGGAACTGTAATTGTTATATGGTTATATGGTTGGTTGAATGGTTCAGTTGCCTGATAGCTGTGAAGAAACTGTACCTGAACCTGCAGCTGTGCATTTTCACACTTCTATATCTTTTGCCCAAGCCAGGAGTTGTTGAGGTAGGTCTTCGGGTTCCGGGAGTCGGAGAATGGACAGATCTGAGAGGAGATTAAGACGAGCATGGTTAAGGTAAGAAATGTTGCTGTCGGAGTAGAGATTTAAATGAATGGAGCTATTGTAATGTGTGTTTGTAGATCCACTTTTGTGACGAGCACACAAAAAGTTGCCTGGGTTGGGCACCATCTTGGGGATTAGATTTATTTTCTGGAAATGGTTCATAAAGACAGATAAATTGCCAGAGATGTTTTTGCAAAGGTCAGATGTGTAAGAATGAAACCAAATCATGGCAGAATCATTGAGTAGATAAAAAGTGCAAGCATTGGAGAGAATGGCATGCTGAGCGGTGCCAAAGGCTGCAAAGACATCATGGAAAGATAGTGCATTGTTATCTTTGTAAAATTTGGAATAACAGAAGGCCTTTTTGGAACTTAGTTCATTGGATCTTGTAACCTAATACAGTCATAAAGTTAACTATTCTGAATTTGGACACATTGCACTTACAAAGAACAGTTTTGACTGTTCCTCATTTATAGCTTACTCTAGTTTTCTGCCTTACTAATTAAATTTTGACATCATCAGCTAATTTGTACCATATTTGATCTCAAAATTGTTCCAGAAAAAGATGCAGTCTTTATATTTTACATTTTCCTGTTGCTTTATCACACTCTCCAATCTTTCAAAACTCTGACATCCCTCAGCTCTGGGACATATTACAAAATTAAATCTCAAGCTATTTCATAGCCTTAGTTTTCAAATTACAACTTTGCTTTTGGTTTTTGGTTTTAACTTGTACCTGCTGAATATCAATATTTGATATTTTCACCCCTTTTATCCCACATTGATATGTACATATCTTCACTGTGTAATAATCATTTGTTTTTCATTAAAATTGTAATTTCAACTGATGCTAGACAGAATGCATGTTTAACATTTTATATGCAGCCATGATCATGGCCTCTTCTGGCAAGTCAAGGATTATGGGTTTTTTCAATGCGGTGAGGGAAGGATAATTGTGGAATTTCTTGTAAAAGTATCTGAAAAATCAGCAGGAGATTTTGCTGAATGTATTGCATTAAATAGTTAAACTAATTGGATCCCTTTTCACCCCATGCTTACATAAATAATCAAGTCCCCACAAGGATTATAGTTGAATAGCATATTACTTTCAATATCTGTTTATTTATGATGTGTACTTTTAAAATAACGGTCAAGAAATATTGGATTATTTTATTTTTTCTTTTACATTTCCATCTCCAAGTGTAAGCATACCTCAAGATATATTTTGTTCAAATGTTTAATTATTCTACCCTAATTCAGAACCCCGCTGAATACTTCCTTATTATGTGTTTTTATGAATTACTTTAAAGTTCACGATGCATCTTATTCCTACTTAGGGTGACGGAGGGGTAGACTCGCTGCCTTACAGTGCCGGAGACCTGAGTTTGATCCTGACTACAGGTGCTGTCTGTATGGAGTTTGTAGGTTCTCTCTGTGACCACATGGGTTTTCCCCGGAGCTCCGGTTTCTTCCCACACTACAAAGAAGTACAGGTTTGTAGGTTAATCGTCTTCGGTAAAGATTGTAAATTGTTTCTAATGTGTAGGATAGTGCTAGTGTACGGGGGCCATTGGTCGGCATGGACTCGGTGGGCCGAAAGGTCTGTTTCCAATCTGTATCTCTAAACTAAACTAAACTCCTCACATAAAATAGTAGGTGATGTAAGCATTCAGAATGCATAGGAAACTTCTACTTCAGGCTTTTATCATTTAATATACTGGAAACAATTAATTAAATGTTATTGTCAAAACTCTTTTGTTTTCATAACGTTATGGTAAAAAAAGTTTAATATTGTAAAAAAAAATGTTGTATTTTGTTTCACTACTAATGTTCTATATTAAAAAGATCCATTTTCTTTAGCTGTGCTAAAATGTTTCCCTGAGAATTTTCACTGCTGGTAACCTTGCATGACTTAACCTCAATTTGCAGTGGGGTTGGGTGGATACATTGAGGGACATCACGGCTTGCAGGCAAAGATAGGCAGCTAAGTTGAGAACAAAACAACAAAATGTGAAAAAGTAACACTGGTTTTATTAATTGCAGTCATTTTCAAAGTTCAGTAGTGTTTATTTGTTTCTATGAAGAAATGGAAGTATGGAAAGTAATTACATAGTTTTAAAGGTTTTAAATGTGGCTGTATAGTTGGTGAGAAACCAGCTATCGGCTTTCTCGGATGTCAGCCGCCATTTTTCAGCGAGCACCAGGGAGTGACAGGGAATGCACAGAGCATTAATGTCCTGGAAGATTGGGCTGGTTCACTCTTAGCAATTGTCAGGAAGAGGACTCGGCTACAGTTTACAATCTGTAACCTTCCTTATCAACCCTCAATGGCTCATTTGTCTTAGTTTAGTTTAGAGATACAGCGTGGGAACAAGCCCTTTGGCCCACCAAGTCTACACCGACCAGCAATCCCCATTACACCAGCACATATTATGGACAATTTACAATTTTTACCTAAGCCAATTAACCTACATACCGGGGCTCATGTTGTCGACCTCCCCGTGGTGAGCGCTGTCAACTGACCTCAGTCAGGCAAACGACAACAAACAGAGACAGCAGCAGCACCGCAGCTTGGCGCCAACCCGGAGCATGCGCCCATTTTAGGGCGGGGACCTACGGAAGTCAAACCAGATGGCATCACCCTGCTGCAGACTTCTGCTGCCTCAAACGCAGCAAGAAGACCTACATACATAAACGTCTTTGGAGTGTGTGAGGAAACTGGAGCACCCAGAGAAAAACTATGCAGTCACAGGGAGAACGTACAAACTACATACTGAAAGTACCCGTAGTCAGAATCGAATCCGGATCTCTGGCACTGAAGGCAGTAACTCTACCGCTGTGCCACATCGTAATAGGCAGTTCTGGAATTGGCAAAGAGGAGCAGGTTGTCATGGGTTGGGGATAGTGAAAGGGAATGGCAAAATTCCTTATTGACCATATCCATTGCTTCCAGTGCAGCACAGTATGTGTAGATGATGTTGGCGTACCCTTGTTCTGTTAAAGTAAATCAGAATATGAGGCATCTGTTTATTCCACAGGGGATTATCTGAGGCACAAAACCACTTAATTCTTTTTGACGATCAATCCAAAGATGCCAATATTCCTCTCACTGAATTTCCAGAAAAGTGTATCCATCATAATTTTCTTCAAGGCGGGCATCTCCTGCTCATCACATCTCACACAGGGCAACAATATCAACAAACTAAGACATCATGTGCTGGAGTAAAACAGTGGGTCAGGCAACATCTCTGGAAAACATGGATAGGTGACATTTCGGGTTGGGACTCATGTTGTCGACCTCCCCGTGGTGGGCGCTGTCAACTGATGTGGCTCAGCGGTAGAGTTGCTGCCTTCAGCGCCAAGCATGGGTTAGTGTCTGAAGAAGGGTTCTGACCCAAAACGTCAGTCTGAAGAAGGGCCTAGGTCATAAGGTCATAATTGATTGGAGCAGAATTAGGCCATTTGGCCCATCATGTCTACTCTGCCATTCAATCATGGCTGATCTATTTCTTCCTCCTAATCCATCCTTCTGCCTTCTTGCCATAACCGTTGACTCCTGTACTATTAGAGAGTAAAGGGCCTGTCCCACCAGCATGCAACTCTATGCGATGAACGCGATCAAACCGGCAGCGGGGGCCGCGCGGAGGTCGGGTGATCCCCTGTACAGGGCCGTTCCCACCAGCATGCGCCTGCATGCGGCAAGCGCAACTAAACCGGCAGCAGGGGCTGCGCGGAGGTTGGGTGAGTGGCGCAACGCGGCGCAAAGCGAGGGGAACTTGGAGCAAGTCCAAGGTAAGTTCGCCAGGACTTAGAGGGGCACACAGAGAGGGGCACCGAGGCACACACACATACAGAGCCACACACATAGAGGGTCACGGAGGCACTTACAAATAGGTTCACGGAGGCACGATGTCCGGGCGGTGTGTAAATGTCGAGGCGACTGCGAGCCGACAAGCCGTTGCCGCGCGGAATTTTTGGACATAGTCGGTTTTTCTGAGCCCCGCGCGGTGTCGGGACGAACTCGGGACGAACTCCGCACAATTCCGCACGGTCTCGAGCAATGCTGCCGAACCCGCTGAGTTACTCCAGCATTTTTTGTATTCTTTTGTGAACTAGCATCTGCAGTTCCTTGTTTCTAATATCACGATAGAGAATGGGACGACTGAAGTTCAGGACTGCCGCTGCTGGGAATGCCTCAAGTGGTCTTGACATTTCAGATTCCGCACTTCATTTTGAGACGTGAACGTTGCCAGTGAGTGGTTTATTTTAATGTGGAGTGGCTTTAGCACAGTAGCCACCACAAGGGTTTGAGGTCATTGCAGGAAGTCAAAGTAGAACTTTTTTTGTGTCACATTGACACAAAAGAAGAAAGTATTTTTAGAAATAATTCAACGCGACAAAGCAGGACAGAATGATACAGTGTTTGGTGTAGGTTCTGCTGCTTGTCAAGGTAAACAGCATCAGCCAGAACTCATGGCACAAAATCATTAAATTATTGTTCCAAAAGTAATTGGATGTCCATGAAGAGAGCGACATTCTTCAAAAAACAATGATCTTTACATAGTTCGCAGTAGTATGTACGGTTTATAAATTTAGGTCCAACGCATGAGAACTGGTAATGCAAGGACTCACTGGAACAGCGACCTCACTGGTACTCTTTCACTCACCTTTTTATTTGCTTGCAACAAATAGTGGTATAAAACAGCAGCAAATAGACAATAGGTGCAGGAGTAGGCCATTCGGCCCTTCAAGCCAGCACCACCATTCAGTGTGAACATGGCTGATCATCCCCAATCAGTACCCCGTTCCTGCCTTCTCCCCATATCCCCTGACTCCGCTATTTTTAAGAGCCTTATCTAGCTCTCTCTTGAAAGCATCCAGAGAACCTGCCTCCATCGCCCTCTGAGGCTGAGAATTCCACAGACCCATAAATACTAGACCTAATTTCACAACTGCTTTTTTAACAGCAGCTCTTGAGAAATCCTTCCAAAATTTTACTGGGGCTTTTAACTGGTGGGCATGGAAATTGGAAAAATACATGAGAGAAAAAAATTGGAGATAATGACATTGTGGTATTTCCTATCTCTTGCACACGCTGTACCAACATTATCAGTCCCAATAGATGGAAAATCTTCTCCTTTCAGACCAAATAAATAACCTGGATACCAGAACGCGTGTATTTGGCACCCTGCAACTTATAGATAACGTGTTATTCTGGACAGTCTTAATTTTAAGAAGTGTCAGGAGATAATGTTCACGCAATACTGATGCAGATACTGTACATCATATGGTTAAAATGTGGTGCTCTACAAGACTCCCAGGGCTATCTGGACTACACTTCTTCCCACCCTGCTTCCTGTAAGGACTCCTACTCCCCTACTCCCAATTCATCCGTCTACGCTGCATCTGCACCCAGGATGATGTGTTCCAGACCAGGGCATCAGAGATGTCCTCATACTTTAGGGAACGGGGGTTCCCCTCTTCGACTATAGATGAGGCTCTCACCAGGGTCTCCACTATATCCCGTAGTTCCGCTCTCACTCCCCATTCCCCCGCTTGTAACAAGGACAAAGTCACCTTCCACCCTGCCAGCCGTCACATACAACAGATAATCCTCCGATATTTTCGCCACCTCCAACGGATCCCACCACTGGCCACATCATCCCATCTCTTCCCCTTTCGGCTTTCTGCAGAGACCGCTCCCTCTGTAACTCCCTGGTCAATTCGTCCCTTCCCACCCAAACCAACCCTTCCCCTGGTACTTTCCGTTGTAACTGCAGGAAATGCTACACTTGTCGCTTTACCACCCCCCTCGACTCCATCCAAGGACCCAAGCAGTCTTTCCAGGTGAGGCAGAGGTTCACCTGCACCCTCATCCAACCTCATCTATTGCATCCACTGTTCCAGATGTCATCATCATTTTACATAGGAATGAAGAATGAATGTCTATTTGAGAACTATATCTGTGAATGTCCTTGAGTGGCCCAGCCAGAGTCCGGACTTAAACCCGGTCGAACATCTCTGGAGGGACCTCCAAATAGCTGTGCATCGACACTCCCCATCCAACCTGACAGAGCTTGAGAGGATCTGCAGAGATGAATGGGAGTAATTACCCAAATGCAGGTTGCCAAGCTTGTAGCGTCACACCATAGAAGACAAGGCTGTAAATGCTGCCAAAGGTGCCGCAACAAAGTACTGAGTAAACTGGCTGAATACGTATGTAAATGTGATATTTAAGTTAATTATTTTTAATTACTTTGCAAAAATTTCTAAACACCTGTTTTCACTTTTTTATTATGGGGTATTGTGTGTAGATTGATGATTAAGAAAATTAATTTAATCAATTTTAGAATAAGGCTGTAATGTAACAAAATGTGGAAAAAATGAAGAGGACTGAATACTTTCTGAATGCACTGTATCAGTCCGGTGTAAATATTGTATTTACCTGGCTTATTGAATTGTGGCTCTACACAGTAGCCCTGCAATTGCATTAAAATTGTATAAATAGAAAGCAGCAAACAGGTTGATGAAAGTGATTAAATGTTATTACAATTATTTGCTTGTCAATTAAAAGCAATGATAGGACTAATTAGTCTTCTTCCATGTTTTAGCTCTGATGATAATATAGACAAAGAAAACAAAAAGAGTACAAAAATATTTCAGGTCATTAAAAACTGGGGCTTGAAATTTGCACTAATGAACTAATCAATACGGTTGGTTCTATGTTCTGATATTATCAGACCTAAATAACTAATTAGGCTTGCCAGTATTAAGCATGCACACATCCGTGGAAGGTTAATGTGCCTGCTGGTCATTCATTTTAAAATCTAAAAACAAATTTGGTACAGGTTTTTTTCTTATTTCAGGTTGCTTAGCACTAATTGTTAGTGTTGCATTCTAAGCAACCTGAAATAAGAAAAAACCTGTACCAAATTTGTTTTTAGATTTTTATTTTATTTCCATTGGCCTTGTCAAATAAGCCCTTATAGCCTATTCTTTAAATCTTCAAGCACCATTTACTTTGCATCCTTTGCACAGTTTCAATATTGGCAAATGTAGAGTCATTTCATGGGAATTCTACTGTCTCTGTCTCACAAAGTTCTCCTGCATTCAATTTTGATTTAGTCCACAAAGCCAAACTTTACACACCACAGACATAGAGCTCAGGTTAAATTATTTTATTACATTTAGTCCTGAAATGTCACTGTCTTTTTTTTGGATGGTATTAATAAAGTAATACAAATAATCGTAATTTACATCCAGATTCCTTTTCCTTTGTTGTCCATTGTTCCCTTAGGTTTATGACTGATAAAATAAATTAGCTTAAACATCTAGCTAGCTCAGTAATAAGTAATTTTGGACTTAAATCACCATGTTCCAATTTGGAATCGACCAGCTAATCACCATAAAGTTTTCACAAAAAATTAACTCCATGTCATGGACACTAGATTTGTGTGACGTGGTGAAGCAATGTTACTGAACTTGACAAAAGTCTTGTTCTACAAAGCTGTGGAGATTCCTGAAACATACATCTTATACATCCCTCCCATTTTTTAATACCAGGGACTAGTCAAAAAGTCAAAAGAGTTTATTATCATGTATCCCTGACAGGACAATGAAAATCTTTCTTTGCATAGCACAACAGAACATAGTAGGCATTGACTACAATTGTATACGTAAATGCACACATGAATTAATAAATTAATAAAGAGCAAATAACAGATGGAGGGATATTAATGTTCAGAGTTCCGAGCCAAGTTTAGTAGCCTGATGGCTGTGGGGAAGTAGCTATTCCCAAACCGGGTTGTTGCAGTCTTCAGGCTCCTGAACCTTCTACCTGAAGGTAGCAGGGAGATGAGTGTGTGGCCAGGATGGTGTGGGTCTTTGATGATGCTGCCAGCCTTCTTGAGGCAGCGACTGCGATAAATCCCCTCGATGGAAGGAAGGTCAGAGCCGATGATGGACTGGGCAGTGTTTACTACTTTTTGTAGTCTTTTCCTCTCCAGGGCGCTCAAGTTGCCGAACCAAGCCACGATGCAACCAGTCAGCAAGCTCTCTACTGTACACCTGTAGAAGTTAGAGAGAGTCCTCCTTGACAGGCCAACTCTCCTTGGGAAACACTCAGAAGGTTTATGTAGGGATGCAGTCCTCCACACATTTCTTAATGAAGTCTGTAATGACTGTGGCGTATTCATTCAAGTCCGTTGCCGAGTCCTTGAACATTGCCCAGTCTACAGACTCCAAACAGTTCTGTAGTTGTTCCTCTGCCTCTTCCCCCCCCCCCCCCCCCCCCCCCCTCGACCAGCTCTGTACTGTCCTCACCTCTGAGGGTGCGCTCTTTAATTGCTGCCTGTATGCAGGAAGAAGCAGCACCGTGGTATGGTCGGATTTACCGAAGTGAGGGCAAGGGATAGAACGGTAGGCATTCTTGATGGTGGTGTAGCAGTGGTCGACGGTGTTTGGTCCACTGGTGTAGCAGGAGACATGTTGATGGAAGTTGGGAGTGATTTCTTTAGGTTTGCCTTATTGAAGTCCCCAGCAATGGTGGTAAATGCCTCGGGGTAAGACGTCTGGTGTTTGTTGACCACGGCGTGCAGCTCCTCCAGTGCCAGACAGACGTCTGCCTGGGGTGGGATGTAGACCGCGGTCAGGATGATGGAGGTGAATTCCCTCAGTAGGTAGAAGGGACGGCATTTCACCGCCAGATGTTCGAGGTGTGGAGAACAGGAGTTGGACAGGACTGCCATGTCTGAGCACCACGCAGAGTTGACCGTGAGGCAGACGCCCCCTCCTCTCCCTTTCCCCGATGCCAGTGTACGGTCCATGTGTGGATGGAGAACCCTTCAGGCTGGACCGCTGAGTCTGGGGAGCTGGAGGTGAGCCATGTCTCTGTGAAACAGAACACAGAGCATTCCCTCAGCTCCATTTGATAAAGCAGCATTGCCCTTAAGTCCTCCACTTTATTTTCAAGGGACTGTACATTGGCCAGTAGGATAGTAGGGAGAGGGGGCCGAAGTCCCCTGCGCTTCATTCTGACCTGAAGTCCTGCCCGTCGGCCACGTTTCCGGACACAATGGAGGCTTCGCCTTTGTTTCCAGGTACTGTGTTTCCTGTACCTGCTGTTTCTGCGGACCAGCGCTGGAACAGGAATTCCCTCACAGACGGCAGCTCCAGCTCCATAACGAATGGGGGTTCCCTCAGAGTCAGCAGCTCCAGCCTCATTTCTTCTGGGATATCCAGCCCGTCGGCTCTGGAGGTCATCCCGGGGTTTCCAGGTGCCGTACCTGGGTTCCTCAGTCGGGTCAGGAGTTTCACAGCGAGCATGGGAATGTTTAAAGTCCGGTGCTCCCGCAGCTGCGGGAGATCGCAAAATTGCCAGCGCTTTCAGTTGCACAAGCAGCCTGTTAGAAACGGCACCGATTACTGCCGTTTCCCTGATGCAGGTAAGTTGATAGAAGTTGTAGGTAAATCTTTTCTGTTCTGGTGCTCCGCAAAAGTCACCGCAGGCAGGCGCTATCTTATACTACAAATGATATTGGGTTTTTATTTCTTCAGATGTAGTGATGTAACATTGAACAGAAATTTCCATCCTTATTTCCTGCACTGGACACAACAGGACAAATCTCCAGCGGAAATTATTGAAAAAGGAAGTTCCTGCCCACAGTGAATACATCCAAGCTGATTTTATTTAAGACTTTGAAAATACATAAAGGAGCCCAGTCACAAGCAGACATTTTGCAGGAAAAATTCTTGACAGGCTCATTGACAGTTTCGGGCATGGCAAATTAATCTGATGTCACTCTTCATTCTTGACCAGATTTCATGCACCTGTGATCATCACTACAGGACTGGGTGGAAAATTTGTAATCTGTCATCGACATTTTTGTTGGCCAAATTGCTCGGGCAGACAGGAAATTAGAATAGCTTTTTTCAACAGCTCAGGTTGTGGTCTTTTATAGAACTGGTGCCATGCAGACACTGAGCCAAGCGCATGAAGTGAAAAAAAAGAGCGGATGTTGTATTTGGCTCTGCTTATATTTAATTGCAGCTGTTAAAAAATGTGGCAAAGCTAGAAAATGCTAGCAAGGCATCTGGGTTTAATTTGATGAGTATGTTAGGTAGAATTTTTAAACAACTTTGGGAAAATTTGCCAGATTCAATCCCTATAGCTAAACAAAAGAGAGAACGTGAATGAGGTTAGCGTGCTGGAGAGAAACGTATGACAGTGCTCTTTACATCTGTTCCCCCAGGCTGACCTTGCCAACGGAGATATGCTGTGAATAGTGGTACTAATTGCCCTGAATACTAAATAACCTATTCCACAGCAGGTGAGTGCAAAAAAAAAAACAGCTGCTCACTATACAAACAATAGGTATTCACGCATGATGTAAATTGTACATTAAATAGCAAAAATTAACAATAACTTTTTGGGGGCAGTCTATAAATCAACTTTGCTTTACATATTTTGCTTTAATTGAACCAGTTTCAATTCATTTTTACCAAACCACATTGATTAGATAGGCAAGAACGTGCTTATTTAAATTCTGTTCCCCCAACCATGAAGATGTTACATTGTGGTTCAGATATTCTGACATATGGCAAAAGATATACAGTAGATATTGCATGTACTGTTTGGCTCAGAGTCATATTCTATTGTGTTTAGCTGCTGGAACAGAATTAATTTCCTATGCTTCATCCATTTTCAAACTGACTTTAGTCAATTGTAATTGAAGTTGGAAGCCAAAATTCCTAGAAATACATAAAATAAAAATTAATATTTGGCTATCTACATGACTGCATTTCAACCTTGGTAATAGTAATTTACTCATGAATGGAAATGCTAATTGATTGTTGTTTGCTTCAAGTAAATAAAAAGGAAATCACTTCAGGCTAATTTAACAGATTTTATTTGTGTGACGGTTGGTAATCTTTGACAATACAGTGAAACCTACTTGTATATTTAATTGTATTTAGCTACTGCAGTCTTCTTCTTGTGTATAGCGTGCACAACCTAAAGTAGCTAGTGCAGTAAAAAGTGGGCTTATTAACAACTATTAAAACGCAACCTTGCAATTTTCAGATGTACCCACATACACCATGGAACACAAGCACTTGTGCCTGGGAATGTTGTGAGGTCTCTGTTGTGCTAACGTTTCTGAAAAAAACTTCCATAAACACATCATCTTTAAGACTAGAAGGTAGACACAAAAAGCTGGGTTAACTCAGCGGGACAGGCAGCATCTCTGTAGAGAAGGAATGGGTGATGTTTCGGATCAAGACCCTTCTTCAGACCTACTTTAGGTATATGGATAGGATAGGTTTAGGGGGATATAGATCAAACAATGGCCAATGGGAGTAGCTGAGGAAGGCACCTCGGTTGGCATTGGGTAAGGCTGAAATGCAAGGGCCCTCCCCCCACATCTTTCTGGCCAATGTACAATCCCTGGAGAACAAGATAGGGGACCTAAGAACAATAAAGCTGCATCAGAGAGAAATAAGGGACTGCTGTGTTTTGCAGAGACATGGCTCACCACCAACCCCCTGAACATGGCACTCCACCCTGTGGGCTTTGCCATCCATCAAACAGACCGGATGACAATGCCTGAAACAGAAAGAGGTAGCACCTGCTTCATAATAAACTCTCCATGGTGCTCAGATGTGATAATCTTTTCCCATTCCTGCAACCCCCACCCCCAGCTGAAACATCTTACATTTAAGTGCCAAATGCTCTACGTACTGTAGTTCTCCACTGCCATCCTGACTGCAGTTTACTTCTCACCTCGGGTAAATGTCAAGCTAGCACTCAAGGAATTGGGCACTTTGATCAACAGCATAAACAGCCGGACCCTGGAGCCTCCCTCATCATTGTTGAGGACTGCAGACATGCATCCAAGGAACACCATCAACACATCACTTTCAACACCAGGGATCTCAATACATTTGACCACTGCTACATCATCATCAGGAATGCCTACCCCTCCTCTGCCTGCCTACACTTTGGCAAATCTGACCACGAAGCTGTGTGGCTTCTTACAGACAGTGCACAGCGCACAGCAACATTGAAGAGGACTATGAAGAGCTGATCAGGGGAGGCAGAGAAGTGGTTACAGGACATCTTGAAATTGGTGGAATCATACAGGACGTCATCAGTGGACCTGAATTGCCACAGTAACCACTGACTTTATAAAGAAATCCATGGACGAGTGCAACAATACAAAAACATTCCGAGTCTTATCCCACCCAGAAGCCCGAGTTCCACCAGGAGATTCGTAATCTGCTAAGGAGTAGATCTGTGATGTTTAGAACTTGTGTCACTTAGTGTTGTACAAGACGTCCAGGTACAAAGGCTACTGTGAGTGCAAAGGGACAATTTCGGACTAAGCAGGAGCAACAGATGAATGCTCGGCCAGATGTGGCAGGACATGCATGCTGTCGCTTCCCACGAGGCAATAGCCAGGTAGCATATGTGGCAAAGACTCGCCATTTCTGGATGAGCACAATGCCTTTGATTGCCATTTTGAAAGGGAGAATGATGACTCTGTGGGGGCTGTTGACAGGCTGTGGGGACTATCATCGGTCCACACAGCCCCTCATGATCCTGTGATCTCAGTCTCTAAGGCCAACATCAGAGCATTCTTCAAGAAACTGAATCCATGCAAGGTGTCTGGCCCAGATGGTGTACTGGACAGTGCTAAAGGCCAGAGCAGATCTTCTGAGATTCTCACCTGCTTCAAAATATATATCTCGTTAGCTCTCCACCCATCTGCATAACAAGAAAATATATGCCATATGCTGATGGCCCATAGGTCAGCATTCAACACAATCACTTCCTCCAAACTCAACACAGACCTCAAAGACTTGGGCCTCTATTCCTCCACTTGCAACTGGACCATTGGCTTCCACAATGACAAACCTCAGTTGGTGTGGATCAGTAATGGCATCTCCTCTTCACTGACCATCAACAAAAGTTGCATGCTTAGCCCCTTCCTTTACCTTTGTTACACCCATGACCGTGCGGCTTCTTTCCTAGAAGTGTACATGGCCTGGTACGGCAATACCAATGTACAAGAACAGAGAAAGTAGTGGACACAGCCCAGCCCACCAGGGGTACAGCTGTCCAAAAGTATCCAAGGAGATGTTGCCTCAAGAAAGTGTCATCCATCATCATAGATCCCCACTGGCCAAACCATTCTCTCTTCTCGCTCCTACCCTCAGACAGAAGGTACAGAAGCCTGAAGGGCCAACCACCAATTTCAGGAACAGTCACTTCTCCACAGTCATCCGGTCTTGAACCAATCTGCAAAACCATAATAGACAGACACAAAATGCTCAGCGGGACAGGCAATATCTCTGGAGAGAAGGAATGGGTGATGTTTTGGGTCGAAAGTGTTTAAAGGTGTTTTTGGAAGGCAGATGTTCAATTGGTGTGGGATAACATCTGTTTTATTAATATATCATTAAGAACTAACATTCCACTTCCCAGTGGAAGTGGGTTAAGTGCACATTTCATCGTTTAAAAATGCACGGAACATTCATTCACCTTGATTTTCTTGTTAACAAAATTCCATCCTCCTGTTAAACAAAATATTCTAAGCAATCAGCTTGGCTACGTAGCTCCTTTGCTTCAAATCTCATATATTTTTTTTATCAGAGTTGTAATAACTCATATTTTCTGAGTACCTTAAGTGGTTACATTTTGCCACACTTTGTCCTTTCACTTTCGCTGAACTTTAATGGTCAAGAAATATTTCTCATTTTGGGACATCTGCCTGGTGTGCAGTTGTGCATCAATCTTCCTCCCTATGTTCGCTAGTCAACATGATGCCGCGAGTGCATTCCTACTTATTGAAAGAGTGAAAAATGGGACATAGCAATCTGAGTGACCATTTATGTTCTGTCACATGTATGATAACAATTGCAATCACCCATTTTAAAAATCAAAAATTAATCCCCAAACCATTTGATCCATTCATCCAGTCCTCATAATTCCCTGCCTTTTGGAATTTCAATATTCATTATTTTTAATCACAGGCCAAAGAAATAGGTCAATTGAACCAGTCTGAAGAAGCATTCCAACCCGAATCGCCATCCATATGTTTTCCCCAGAGATGCTGCCCGACCCACTGAGTTACTCCAACATTTTGTGTCTATCTTCAGTATAAACCAGTATCTGCAGTTCCTTTCTACACAATTGAGCCAAGTGGGGAAATTATTTATATTTACTCATTGAGCAGTCAGAAGTATCTCGAAGAAGGGTCTCGACCCGAAAAGTCACCCATTCCTTCTCTCCAGAGATGTTGCCTGTCCCGCTGAGTTACTCCAGCATTTTGTGTCTGCAGTCAGAAGTATCTGTTGACTATGTTTCTGGAGAGACCATTAGTTTCTTTCATGACAGCAGATATGATATATTTCCAAGGTTAGATCCAATAGGGTTTGAAGGAGTAGGGGACATAAGTTTAAGGTTAGGGGGGAAAGATTTTATAGGAATCTAAGGGGTAATTTTTTCACGCAAAGGGTGGTGGGTTTATGGAACAAGCTGCCAGAGGACTGGTGTGTGTAAGCTGAGCCGAAGGGCCTGTTTCCAAACTGTAAGACTATTACTCTATAACGAGCATTGGAAAATTGTACTTCCACTGCTTAACTAGTTGGGCTGTGGGACCTGTTCCTGTGCTGTAGAACTCTGTAAAGCATGAATACAGTGACATCATCCACATCCAAAAGCATCTTTCTATTTCTTTCTTCCTCAGTGCATCATGGTTAATTTCAATACCTGGAAGGTAATCACTTTATCCACATGAACAACCTTCAAGTTCCCATAAATTCCTCCTTATATCCTCACATCTCCATCCTCCTCGTATTGAGAACTTAAGTTGTTAGTCATCGCATTCCCAGTCTATTCCCTCATTTTAACCTCAACCATGCTTTTCTTGCTGCTATCATTTATGCCACCACCTGTTTATTACTGACTCTGGTTATAGTTTCTCTCCTCTCGCCAGCAGTTCAAATAGATCAACAAGATGTAATCAAATAGGTGAGAATAATGAATTCAATCAATTTAATCAATCAAAGATAGACAAAAAATGCTGGAGTAACTCAGCGGGACAGGCAGCATCTCCGGTGAGAATTCTCCTTAGAGGGTGACGTTTCTGTTCGAGACTTCTTCAATCAAATAAATGTTTTGCTCATTTGTTTTATCCAATTTTATTGCACTGAATGCCAGCAGATCATGTGCTTGATATAAATGTATGCATTTGAATGCCTTTGCATGATATTCAGAAATACATAAAACCATTATAGAAGAATGGTTTCAGCTCGTAACGTTGCCTATTTCCTTCGCTCCATAGATGCTACCGCACCCGCTGAGTTTCTCCAGCACTTTTGTCTATGAACCATTATAATCTTATCTGTACTAAATAAAGAGATAGCACCTTATACAGTGCCTTGGTGATTCTGTTCCTGCCAAATGCATCTAGTGCAGCATAGATTAACTGCCTGCTTACACTGTGGTGGCAAGGTTGAGTGGGGTGAGGGTGCAGTGGCAGGAAGTATACTCATAATAGGCAGATTGAGGTGCCACAATGCATTTTGGCCCTGATTATAATTGTAAAGCACAAATGGAGGTTACTGTAAAAAAATAGCCTAATGGGCCTGTCCCACTTAGATGATTTTTCAGCGGACTGCCGGCGACTGTCGCCTGAAAACCCGGGGACTGGAACGGCGACTGTAAGAGTGGAACACACACACATACCCACACAAACACATCGCAAAGGGGGGGGCAGGGCAAGCAGGGGGTGCGCTGTCTGAAATTCACACAGTGCAAAGCCAAGGTGATACAGACATACACCGCAATGAACAGGAAGGTTGGCGCTGTAATTATAGACGGCTGGCACAGTGTACGGTAGGTCCTTTAAAAGGGGGGGTGGGGGGGAGAAGGTGTGGAGATAACGTTTAATAAGCCAGAGATACACAGCTGTGAAGTTCGGCGACCTCATGGAAACCTTGGGTTGCAGACAAGGTCACCAGAGGTTTCCGTTCAGGTTTCCTAAGTGGGACAGGGGCATTATACTCTTTCACTTCTGCCTGCTCCCAGTATTGAAAGTAAGGTTTTGCTGCATTGTTAAGGGTTTTGGTGAGACCTCACCTGGAATATTGCAAATGGTTTTGATCCCCTTACCTAAAGGAAGATAATGTAACATAACAAACAGCACCAAAAAAAAAGTCACCAAGCAAATTACTGGAATAAGTGTGTTATCCTACCACGAGAGAATAAATGCTTTGGCCCTTATTCCTAAGCATTTAGAAGAACAATGGATAACCTTATTCAAACATGCAAGATCCTCGGGGGACTCGACAAAGTATTTGGGGATCTTTTTTACGGGTGGAAGAGTCTCGAATAAGGGAACATGACTGCAAGATTAGAAACTGGTCAATTAAAACTTTTTTCTCCCAGTTAGTGGTGAATCTCTGTAATTCCTTGCCCATGCAGGTGGTGGAAAATGAATCATCAAACATATTTAAGGTGGAGGTGGATAAATATTTGATGGATACAAGAACACAGGGGATTGAGAAATGGATCAGATAGTTTAGAGATGCAGCATAGAAACAGGCCTTTTGGCCCACCTAGTCCGCGCTGACCAGCAATCTCCGTACACTAACACCATCCTACACAATAGGTACAATTTACAGAAGCCAAATTAACCTATAAACCTGAATGTCTTTGGAGTGTGGGAGAAAACTGGAGCACCTGGGTAAAACCCATGTGGTCAAGGGAAGAAAGGGCAAATTCCGTACAGACAGCACCCGTAGTAGGTATATTACAAAACTTACCTTCAGCGGCGCTGCAGTTCTGTAACTGACTTCGGCGCCTTTGAGGGGGGGGTGGGGTTAAATGCGGTTTTCCAATGTCTTCCGGAATTATATTTTCTAGGAGTGCGAGCTTTTGCTGAAGATTCTTTCTGACTGCCGGTAATTTTTTTTTTTTAATCGCCCAACTAGTTCAGCGTTGGAGTAAAATAAAAATTAGCTTCTAATGCCGTGAACGCCGACAACGGGGATGGATTTTACGTAGGGGACAGGTAAAGGAAAGCTGTTTATTTTTTCATATAAACTTGCTTATTTAGATGACCTTAATCAACATTTCATGTTGCGTAATGGTGATTTATTCCCCATATGAACCGGCAGTATTTTTCCTTCCAATATGGGGTTTAAATTCACCGCAACTGCAATGTTCCAATCCATTGCGTTTCATAAAAACCCACTCGCAAGCTGATTTAAATGGCCATTAATTTACGGGCATTAAACACTAAATTCCTTCTATTTGGCCTATAAATTCATAACAATGAGATTTAAAAATCATGTTACATTGTGAATTCTTGTGTGAATGTTATTTGGACACTTAGGCTTTTTAAAAAATGTTAATATTTTCTTAAGAAATGGATAGATGTTTAGATCTAGTAATTGAATTGTGTAATTAGCTACAATTGGGTAACTAACTAATTATATGCTTTAATTTCAGGTCATCCAAGTAAGATTGTTTCATATTTGTTTCAGAATGCTTCAATCTATAATAACTGAACATTTCTTTCAGTTCTCTTAATTTTTAAGAAAGGTATGGGCTTTTGACTATCCTCGATCACAACTTTTGTGTCAAGTCAATGGAAAAGCAATAGGGAACAAGATGCTAATTTCCGAGTATGAAAATGGCCATAACCTTTTTAATACTGAAGATATGAAAGTGAATTGGGTGTCAAATTAAACTTCTTTTTATGCTTTACCTGATGGGATAAATTGCAGACTTGATTTTTTTTATCTCAAAATTTTGTAACATTGTTACCCGTAGTTAGGATTGAACCCTCTGGCGCTGTAAGGCAGCAACTTTACCACTGTGCCATCATGCCACCCTTAGAGGTCAGTTGAGGCCAGCATAAATCTGCTGCAATCATATACAATGGTGAGATGGGTTTACAGAGTAATTGCCTACACCTGCTCCTATTTTCTTGAGATTTAGCAACAGCTCCACACCTTGCGTCATCACAGCAGCTTCAGCCAGGTAAGAAACGTCAACCAGAGGAGACAGGATCATTAACATTAGGGAGTTTACTGAGGGATATCAGCTTGTTCTGTTCTCACTGACTTAATTGTCGCTAATTTTCAAAGATTTGAGCTCCCATTATAGGTTAATCTATCAATGTCACAGTCTAGCACAGCCTAATGAGACCATTTGCACAGTGATGTGACTTTAAAAGGAAGTTAGATTATCCCCTATACGGTCTGGAAGCCAACAGTAGAACCTCAAGTCAGGGTGTTAACTGAACAAAAATAGGGCATTTAAGCCAAATTTGTAAAACTTGTAGAGGGCAAGAATTAACATTGTTTCCATTCGGCCCATTTGGTGGCTTGAGGCAGCCCACTCGCAGTCTCTACTCTGATCGCAATGGAAGCCCCCACACCACTCGCCTCCAGACTCTTCCTTCCTTTCAATCGCTGCAAATACCCTTTGCACAATTCCCTACATTTCTCCTTTTTAAATTGAGAACAAACTGTTTGCATTTTGTGCTCTTTTGAACTTCTCTTTGGCCACTTCTTTTAAGTTTGTGTTTCCTATCTCCCTCAAAGGCTGGTGGAAAAGAGTCTTTGAATAACTTTAGGCAAAGTTAGATAGTTTCTTGATGAGCAAGCAGGTGAAAGGTTATGGGGGATGGGGGGGGGGGGGGGGGGCAAAGGGAATGTGGAGTTATAGTCAAGCAGCCATGATGCAATGGAATGGATGAGAATGCTTACGGGGTGCGTAACTTACCCATATAGCACGCAACAAAAGCTTTTCACTGTACACCTGACAAAAAACTGAACTCAAACTCCAGCTGCTAATTCACATGATTATTATATCTGTTGCCTTGGAGTAAATACTTCATGAGAGGAATAGATCAGGTAGATGCACAGAGTCTCTTGCCCAGAGTAGGCGAATCGAGGACCAGAGGACATATGTTTAAGGTGAAGCGGAAATAAATTAATAAGAATCTGAGGGGTAACTTTGTCACACAAAGGGTGGTGGGTATATGGAACAAGCTGCCAGAGGAGGTAGTTGAGGCTGGGACTATCCCATCGTTTAAGAAACAGATAAACATAAGGAACAGGACAGGTTTGGAGGGATATGGACCAAACGCAGGCAGGTGGGACGAGTGTAGCTGGGACATATTGGCAGGTGCGGACAAGTTGGGCTAAAAGGCCTGTTTCCACACTGTATCACTCTATGACTTCCCTGGTTTTTCACCTTCCAATTTTAATTACATTGCAACAGCCTATTAACAATTGTTTTTCTCAGTAACTTAAGTCTATATTGAACATCATTTTTTTCCTTTACATTTGTGACAGACTGTTGAATCCTCCATTTTCCTTATTGTTTAGTCTTCCTGACATAATTAATTTTGTTGATAATGTTCTATCCAGCCCTGCATTATTTCAGGTCACAGTCACTATCAGTTATTAATTATTTCTAGTTCCTTTCTACAAAGGAGCTATTTTAAATTACATCTCTTTCCTCTTATTTCGAATCTCCAGTTTTTATTTTCCCCTTGCTTTCCACTGCAGCCACATTTATTCTCATTTCCCCTACTCCCCATGTGTATGTACACATTCAGCGTGAGCATCTGTTGTAACCTGGAGTCAGGTACATTATTACTGAAACCTGTTTAAACACTCAGCTTTTCATGTCTGTGTGTCATTAACAATGTCCACAGCTGTTTAAACTAACTACCACTCTCCCAGATTACCCTTGAGCAGCTATTCTGTATGAACTCTCTGACCTATACTGCAGATCAAGATTTTAACCCTTTGGGAGAATTCACACACATGCATATTTCACCATTGTCCGTTGAATAATTTATCTGATAATGGATACGGCAGAATGCGCCAACTTTTTAATAACTCTGTCCATGTTATTGGCTGCTTTGTTGATATCATTTGAGTGTAGAGGAGATGATTGTTGACCACGGGAAATCGTCTTTATTTTCCTAATTTTTCCTTGCACTCAGTTTCACCCCTTTCTATTAATGTATAAAAATTAACCCCTCTTCTGAATGTAAACATTACTGTAATTCAAAGATAGACACAAAATGCTGGAGTAACTCAGTGGGACAGGCAGCATCTCTGGAGAGAAGGAATGGGTGACGTTTCGAGTTGTGACCCTTCTTCAGTCTGAAGTCCAAAGAAGGGTCTCGATCCGAAACGTCACCCATCCCTTCTACTCCAGAAATGTTGCCTGTCCCGCTGAGTTACTCCAGCATTTTGTGTCTATCTTCGGTTTAAATCAGCATAGAAACATAGAAACATAGAAAATAGGTGCAGGAGTACACCATTCGGCCCTTCGAGCCTGCACAGCCATTCAATATGATCATGGCTGATCATCCAACTCAGTATCCTGTATCTGCCTTCTCTCCATACCCCCTGATCCCATTATCCACAAGGGCCACATCTAACTCCCTCTTAAATATAGCCAACGAACTGGCGTCAACTACCTTCTGTGGCAGAGAATTCCACAGATTCACCACTCTATGTGTGAAAAATGATTTTCTCATCTCGGTCCTAAAAGACTTTCCCCTTATCCTTAAACAGTGACCCCCTTGTCCTGGACCTCCCCAACATCGGGAACAATCTTCCTGCATCTAGCCTGTCCAACCCCTTAAGAATTTTGTAAGTCTCTGCAGTTCTTCATACACATTACCGTAATTAACTTTAATTTCAGTACTGCTGGTGATAAAACTCTTTTCAGGAGATGAGATTCTCTGCGGATTCTGCAGACTTTTGTTTAAATTAACTTTTATTGCTATTTTCATCCATTTAATGATTTTTTTATTAATGGAATTGCTGAAAGATACATAATTTTCTTATTTACATTTTCAGAAGTGAGAAAGGAGATACATTATTTCTAAATCATTATTTATTAATAGAACGTCTTGGGGTCAACCATAGAGCGGTATGGCACTGTAGTGGGCCCTACAGCCCACAGTATTTATGCTGAACATGCTGCCTATATTACACTGATCTCACATGCCTATCTAAAAGCCTCTTAAATGCCATTATTGTACCTGCTCCACCACCACCTTTGGCAATGCATTCCAGGTTCGCATCACTGTGTTAAATATTTGCCCCATTCATCTTCATTAAACTTTATGCCCACCAGTGTTGAACATTTTCACCCTGGGGAAAAAGGTTCTGACTGTCTACCCTATTGATGCCTCTCATAATTTTATATACTTCTATCAAGTCTCCCCTCAACCTCTGACGTTCTGCAGAAGAGTAGGTATATTTAATGTTCATTACAAAATCACCAACCTATGGTTAATACAAGCCTTTCATAAATATGCATAAAATGAAGGACAGGTTTAGTTTACAAGATTTATTGATAGGATGCTATCAGGTAGGAGGCACCACCTCGGGTCTATTGAGTGTAAAGAGAAAGTGCATTATTATTGAATCAAAAGGTATAGGTCAGATGGATGGGAACATTATTTAAGATCCAAATGTGAAAGCCACGGCAGGTTAGAAGATCACAAGAGCCTCCATCAAGAACTTCATCAAGATTAATGAGTCCATTTGTAATTGAAATATGAAAGTAAACCACACTGACCACAAGCAAGTGTTTCTGAAGGTAAGGATTATATTTAGACCAACAGTCTTAATCAGTTAGTTAAAAACTGCTCCTAATGTTCTATCTCTACAGAGGAATGCAGCTTGGTTAGGGAACAGTGAGAGAGCTGTGGACGTAGTTAGTCCATCACCACAACCTGACTTTCCACATTTGACTCCATCTACAGTACACTTGTCGATGCCTCAGAAAAACAATCAGAACTTCTCCCACCCTGATCATTCCTTTATCTCCCTGCTCTTGTTTGGCAGAAGACACTGATGCTTGAAAGTGCGTACCACCAGACTCAGGAACAGTCTCTTTCCCTTTATTATCAGGCTTCTGAAAAGTCATACCATAAGCTTGGGTACCGAAACGGAATAAATAAAAGCTAATTGTTTTGTGATTGAAAAAGAACTGTCATTTTTTCAGACCAGATTAATTTTGCAGGGAGATTTTCAGTATCAATGTCATTTTGAGCAGTTTCTAAGTGCTAAGGAGAACATGTATGCTGCAAGGTAACACATTTCCCAAGTGAAAACAAAAACAAAGACTCTTTACCCCTGGACACTAAGGGACGTAGAAATATATGGAAAATTATTCCTGTCAGGGTCAACCCCACTTTAAACGTCACATAACTCAATGGGAATTGTCCAAAATTCTCGTCATTCAAAATAATCATCAAGTGACTGAGCTATGAAGCATCTAAAAATATATACTGTATTTTCAGGCTTGAACAAAACAGATATTTGTATCGATACAGTGTCAAAGGCCAGAACATAATGCTCATTCCTTATTCCTTTGGGAAATGGTGAGGTGCCACCATCTTGGAAAACTGGAAAACATATGGTGAATGTTCACCATGCTGTTATGCAAGGACACCCACAATTTTAACCCACAGTGGTGAATGAATGGCGTCATGTTCCCAAGTCAGGTTGGCAGATGACTTGCGTGATTCATGAAGATGTGGTTTCCCATATCTCTGGTTTTTCTGGATAATAGTTTGCAGATTTAGCAAGATAGTAAGTGTATAGGGGTAGCATGTTAGGGTGAAGGGTAAGGCAGGTTGACAAGAAATGTTGAGGGTGTGGTCAGGAAAACTGAGAATGCATACATCCGATTTATGCAGACAATTTTTCTTGAATAGTACCTGTCTGGCCATTATTCCACCATACCAGGTAGATGTTAGTGTTACAGCTATACCTGTACAGCTTTGAGGATGTCACAGCTAAGTCTACAACACTTCAGCTGGGACATTGAGGAACTCCATTGCTTTTGTTATAACCCAGCCCCGTCTGCTATTTTTTAATATTACATGGTGAGATTTACATTAACTGATGACTGGCTTCTGCATTGCTGAGTGCCACATGGATAGCAAGCACATGTTGGATTTATTTATTTAAGTTTCTGGTTGGAGAAAGTAACATACTTCTGTACCAGCCTTTCTGTTCATGAGCTAGACTCTGTCCCCACTGATGTTGGGACTGCCCAGGATTCTCCTTTGTCCATTAGCAAGAAAATTGTGTTTTCCACCATTATTCAGGATCAGTTACGATTTGTGACCTATCATCTGATGTGTTGTTTGTTAACACTAGATCCAGTCTTATATTTTTCCTGATGTTCTGTTTTAACTCCACCATGTTTATCAGTTACATTTTAAAACATAGGTGATGCAGTGAAGGCATATTCCGAATGAGTTTATAATAATGGATGGATGGTGCTTGGGGCACATATTGCAGTGTGCAATTAAACTAAATGGCTGATTGGTTGAACGGTTTACAATTGCACCTCAATAACTCGTGATCCCACAAATGCATGACGATACCCCACCTCAGTCAGGAAAAACATAATTTCTGTATTTATCTTGTCAAATTACCTTGCATTTTTCTTAACTCATGAAAGTGTAGCCCTGGTCTGATTAATTTCTCCTCATATAACAAACCCAGAATCCTTCATTGAGTCAGAGCCATAGAGACAGATTGTTTGGTCCCCTGAGACCACGCCGACCATCAAGAACTAAGACTACATGGAGTCATAGCGAGCCATCCAATCCTTATTTCACCATCACTGATATATCCTTCCTTAAAGTGGTAGACAAGTCCGGTATACAATACACTAGATAAGGTTTCACCATGCCTCGATATAACTAGAGAGTATCTTTGTTCTTGAATTTAATACTTCTTGCATTAAAGATGAAAATACAATCTACCTTCCTAACTGTTCGTTATATCTCCAAGTTATTTTTCACTTGTTAATGTTCAGGGACACCCAGGTCGCACTGAACTCTAGCACCTCTCATTATCTCACCTATTGAAAAAAATATTCCGCAGTTCTATGTTTATACCGAAGTTGATGCCCTCATCTTTTTCCACATCATGTTCAGTCGGCCAATATTTTTTTCAATAGGTGTGGTAATGAAAGGTGCTTTAGTCTATTCCATTAGCCAGTCTTTGTCTGCCCAGAGCTAACTGCAGTCAGTTTCTTTATACTTTTGTATCATCAGCAAAACTGGGTTTATTACAACAGATCTTTAGTTTAGTTAAGTTTGGAGATACAGCACGGAAACAGGCTCTTTGGCCCATTGAGTCCCTGCCTGTCCGACAAACTACCAACAATTTAAAATTTACAGAAGCCAAGTTAACCTACAAACCTGCATGTCTTTGGAGTGTGGGAGGAAACCAGAGCACCCGTGGAAAGTCCACATGGTCATAGGGAAAACGCACAAACTCTGTACCGCCAGCACCCATAGTCAGGATCGAACCTGGGTCTCTGATGCAGTAACGCAGCAACTCTACTGCTGCGCCATTGTGCCACCCTATCTTCTCACGAGATGGCGCATTAAACGTGGTGACTCTTGAGCATGGACTCAGTGTGGTCTACTACATCACACTCTTGTACTTAATAAGATCGTGCCTAATATATAGCAGGATTGTTACTGTACTGTATGCAGAAGATGAATTTCACTGTACTTACGATACGATAAAACTTTATTCATCCCCGGAAGAAATTGGTCTGCCGACAGTCACAACACACAAGGTACACAAAAAAGGTACACCAGATAATAACGTACCATTGAAACTTTTGTTTGCCATTCACTAATCATCCTCATCCATGCCGCGATATGCCCCCTAGGTATTAATTTACTTTTGTTTTGTAGTTTAATAGCCTCTTATGAGACACCTTATCAAAAGCCTTATGAAGGTTCAAATATACTACATCAGCTGGACACCCTCATCAGTTCGGCTAGTTAAAAACTCAAACATGAATCCCCATCATAAATCTATAGTAATCCTATCCAATCCTATTTTCTTTATATTACCATTTTCTTTTTTAATATGTTACAGCCTCCTTCCTACTACTGATGCCAGGGTAACATGTTTAGAATCCCATGTTTTCTCCCTCCCTCCCTGTGTGAATAGTTATGGATCCATACAGCATGAAACAATCCCTTCAGCCTCCCAATTTTCATACTATCAAGCACCAAAGCATCAACATATATTAATCTATATTTATCTCATCCAATCCTCCCCATATTCCCATCAACTCCCTCTAGGTTCTTCCACCCAACCACATACTAGCAGCAATATGTAGCGACTAATTAACCTGCCAAGCAGCACATCCTTGAGTGGCAGGAGGAATCCAGAGCATCTAGCAGAAAGCCACACAGTTGCAGGGAGAATGTTCATCCTCAGCACAAGCAGAGCAACAGGTCAGAAATGGGTCAGGATTGAATCTGGGTCACTGAGGATGTGAAGCAGTATCTCTGTTAGCTGCCCGACACTTGCACCCATGGCGCTTAGTTTAGTTGAGTTTAGTTTAGTTTAGAGATACAGGCGCATCGAGTGCACACCGACCAGCGATCACCCTCTACATTAGTTCCATCCTACACACTAGGAACCATTTTAAAGAAGCCAATTAACCAACAAACCTGTATGTCTTTGGAGTGTGGAATGAAACCGGAGCACCTGGGGAAAATCCACATCGTCACAGGGAGAACAGACAAACTCCATTGAGATACCACTCCCCTAGTTATGATCAAAGCTGGGTCTCTGACGACGTAAGGCAGCAGCTCTACTGCTGCACCACTGTGGTTACATTTGCTAGCTTCAAATTTGTTGAACCATTTTAAAAAAACAAGATATTTTGGAAGGTACACAAAAGGCTGGAGAAACTCAGCGGGTGCAGCAGCATCTAAGGAGCGAAGTAGATAGGCGACGTTTCGGGTCGAGACCTTTCTGAAGAAGGGTCTTGAACCAAAACGTCGCCTATCTCCTTCGCTCCTTAGATGCTGCTGCACCCGCTGAGTTTCTCCAGCCTTTTGCGTACCCTCGATTCTCCAGCATCTGCAGTTCCTTCTTTAACAAGATATTTTGGAAGATGACAAATAGTGCATTCACCATGTCTATCACCAAGTCATTCAGAAACTGTAGCCTGACAGTCACCAGGTCCTGGGTTTTATTGCATTTAATTTCCATTAATTTCTACAAAATTAGTTTTTCAGCCTAATACTAGTTTCTTTGAGCACCTCATTCACTCCAGCCTGATATTTCTCTATTGTGTCTGAGGAATAGGCCCACATTAACTTGAGCAAACCATTTAGTTTTACAAATATACATAAAAGGTTTTAAAGTTTCCACTTGCATTTCTCGCTGACCTACTTTCGCTGTATTTCACTTTCCTTTTCTTTAGCAATGCTTTAGTCCACCTTTGCCGAATTTTGACATTTTTCCAATTCCCAGACGCATCGTTTTTTTTGGCAGTGTTATCATTTTCCTTTAATCTTATACTATCCTTAACTTCTCTTGATAGCTGTGGATACACCACCTTTCCTGTTTTCTTTACCTTAAAAGGGATATACATTACTTGTGAAGTATATACTACTTCTTTAAATGTTAGCCATTGCTTGTTTACTCTCATAACTTTTAATGTAATTTTCCGGTTGACCGTAACCGACACACCTTGTACCATCATAGGTGCTGTATTCAGATTTGAAAACAAATCTAATCTTTTCCATTTTTTTCCATTAATAGCCTTATGTGCACAGTTTCCTAAAAAACATTTAACTGCCAAATCATCAATATGTACCTGTATATAGAGTGACCTACAAGGGAGACTCCAAAGCATGACCTACTTTGGGGGAATGAGGCAGACTAAGTAACAGTAGTGTCTGTGGGAAAGCCTTTAAGGACTCGTGATCACTGTTCTATTAGCTTAAAAAGATATTATGGATAAGTACAGGGTTTGGTCCCCAAGTTAAAGTTCTGAATTGGGGCATGGCCAACTTAGATGGTATTAGGCATGAACTTAAAAAAAATGATTGGGACTACCTGAAAGGTTACATTGCATGGAGTCCAGGGAGAGTTAGATAACTGGATAGGGAATTGGCATCAAGGTAAGAAACAAAGGATGGTAGTGGAAGGTTGTTTAATCGACTGGAAGTCTCAGATACATAGATACATAGATAATAGGGAGAGAAGTAGGCCATTCAGCCCTTCGAGCCAGCACCACCATTTGATGTGATCATGGCCGATCATCCACAATCAGTACCCCGTTCAGGTCTTCTCCCCATATCCCCTTGATTCCGCTAGCCCAAAGAGCTCTATCTAACTCTTTTGAATGTATGCAATGAATCGGCCTCCATTGCCTTCTGAGGCAGAGAATACCACAAATTCACAACTCTCACATGTGAAAACATTTTTCCTCATCTCAGTTCTAAATGGCCTACCCCGTATTCTTAAACTGTGGCCCCTTGTTCTGGACTCCCCCAACATCGGGAACATGTTTCCTGCATCTTGCGTGTCCAATCCCTTAATAATTTTATATGTTTCTTTAAGATCCCCTCTCATCCTTCTAAATTCCAGTGAATACAAGCCCAATCACTCCATTCTTTCATCATATGACAGCCCCGCCATCCCAGGAATTCACCTCGTGAACCTACGCTGCACTCCTTTGATAACACAAATGCCCTTCCTCAAATTGGAAGACCAAAACTGCACACAATACTCCAGGCGTGGTCTCACCAGGACCCTGTACAACTCCTCTCTTTATGATAATGAGTATGATATCCTCTTTTTATGATATCCTCTCTTTGTGGATAAATGTGAGGTTATCCTTTGGTGGCAAAAACAGGAGGGTAGACTATTATATTAATGGTGGCAAATTAGGAAAAGGGGAGATGCAACAAGACCTGGGTGTCATGGTACACCAATCATTGAAAGTAGGCATGCAGGTGCAGCAGGCAGTGAAGAAAGCAAATGGTATGTTAGCATTCATAGCGAAAGGATTTGAGTATAGGAGCAGGGAGGTTCTACTGCAGTTGTACAGGGTTTTGGTGAGACCACACCTGGAGTATTGCGTACAATTTTGGTCTCCAAATCTGAGAAAAGACATTCTTGCCATAGAGGGGGTACAGAGAAGGTTCACCAGACTGATTCCTGGGATGTCAGGACTTTCATATGAGGAAAGACTGGATAGACTCGGCTTGTACTCGCTGGAATTTAGAAGATTGAGGGGGGATCTTATAGAAACTTTAAAAATTCTTAAGGGGTTGGATAGGCTAGATGCAGGAAGATTATTCCCGATGTTGGGGAGGTCCAGAACAAGGGGTCACAGTCTAAGGATAAGGGGGAATTCCTTTAGGACCGAGATGAGGAAAACATTTTTCACACAGAGAGTGGTGAGTCTCTGGAATTCTCTGCCACAGAAGGTAGTTGAGGCCAGTTCATTGGCTACATTTAAGAGGGAGTTAGATGTGGCCCTTGTGGCTAAAGGGATGGAGAAAAGGCAGGTACAGGATACTGAGTTGGATGATCAACAATGATCACATTGAATGGCGGTGCAGGCTCGAAGGGCCGAATGGCCTATTTTCTATGTTTCTATGTTTCTAAGGCCAATGGTGTGCCTGATGGATCAGAGCTGGATCCTTTGCTCTATGTGAACTATATCAACGATTTGAATGAGAATGTACAAGACATGATTAGTAAGTTTGCAGAAGAAACTGAAATAGGTGCAATCATAGAGAGTGAAGATTGCTGCCAAGAATTAAAAGTGTGATCTTTATCAGCTGAGCAGGTGGGCTGAGGAATGGCTAATGGTGTTTAATTCAGATAAATGCGACGCGATACATATTGGGGATTCAAATCAGTACTTGGGGAGTTCAGAGGCTCAGGCAACATCTGTGGAGGGGCTGGACAAACACGATTTCAGGTTGGGACCCATATCTTCCTCAGGCGTTAACGTTGTTAGAAAAGGAGTGTCTCTATTTCCATCTATATACCTAAATGCGGCTTTACGCTTCACTCCTCCTCTTCTCTCCTTATCAGACACCTTATTGGCTAGGGCGGCACAGTGGCTCAGCGGTAGAGTTCCTGCCTTACAGCGCTTTCAGAGCCAGAGATGTGGATTTGATCCCGACTACGGGTGCTGTCTATACGGAGTTTGTATGCTCTCCTCATGTCCTACGTGTGTTTTCTCTAAGATCGTTTTCCTCACACACTCCAAAGGCGTATAGGTTTGTAGGCTAATTGACTTTGTATAAATATAAATTGTTCCTAGTGTGTCTCGGATGGTGCTAAAGTGCGAGCATCGCTGGTTGGTGCTGACTCGCCTGTTTCTGTGCTGCATCTCTAAACTAAACCCTTTTGGCTCTTTTTCACCTCCAGCCTTTACCATTATCTCCACCTATCTGCCAACCACACACCTTCACCTATATCGACCCATCACTTGCCAGGCTTCGCCCACCCACATCTATCTCCTCACACCCCCCCGCCACTCCATGTCTGAATAAATGTTCCAACCCAAAAATGGCATCTGTCCATTCCCTCCGCCGGATTTAGATGAAGATAGGCCGTAGGCTATTCCACTTGTGAGGCCCCTCCCAATCCCCCACCCCCACGACGAGAGGAAGATGGAAGAGTCCACCAGATTGACACCGATGTGCAGCCGAGCGTGGCCAATGAGATAAGGGCTGTAAAGCTGCGCATTTATTTATTGCCATTAGTAATGTCGAGTTATCGGCGTAAAACACTATTATTCTGAAATGGAGGGCAAGGAAAATTCCTGAAGTGTTGTTTAGAGACTACAGTGCGTTGTGACAGCATATGAAAGAAAGGCCTATGACAGTGTCAAAATTATTATACACCAGGCCCGTACAAAGCTTTTCAAAAAGGGCATGGCAAGATTACAAAAAATGTATGTGAAATAACTGCACGCAGCGCACATCACAAGCGCAGCTCAAAGTCCCTTGCGGTCAGGACTGTCCTTGTTTTAGTAATCAAGCTGTACTGTAAAATGTTATGTAAAATGTTATAAAGGAGCATGCAAACACTGCAAATAAATCACTGTAAGTTTCTGCAGTAAATAAAACTTTTTTTAGAAAATGTTTTGTGTGTTGATTTGATTGGCTGTTACTGTTTGACTGTGTTAGTGTGTGCACATTAAAAATATGATGCAAAATGAAAGTCGCGAACTATGGAATTCATATTTTTCATGTATTCATATAAGGAAAAGAAAGTAGTTCCAATTGTTTGATATTATTCATATGGAGGAGAAAATATAATCGTGCTAAAACCTACTTTAATTTTGCAATCTCACTCCACCTCTCTCTCCCTCCCCATCTCTCTCTCCTCCCCCCTTTCCACCTCTCACATCCCCCCCTCTCTCTCTCTCCCTCCCTTCCCCTCTCTCTCCCACCCATGCAGCGAGTCTCCAACACCGCGCCGCAGACGCCGCAGCCCCCCCCCCGACCCGGAGAAACGGGCACTCCAGCAACTCAATATTCCACTACTTACCTGGAGTGGACACAAGGCATCAAGGTGATTGTGTGGAGTGCAAATGGAGATCTGAACCCAAACCGGGCCCACTGGGCACACACAGAGAGACAGCGTCATTCTGTGTTGCTACTGCATCACCAGCTTTCCCCAACTGCGCACACGCAATTTTTTCCCCAAAAACCTCCAGCGGGCCAGAACCAGAATTTCGGGTAATTTCCGTCAAAGTGGAAATGCTGCAAGCGCTCCAATTTTTTTTTTCTCAGGATTTTTTTTACCCTAGATTTTAAGGCCCTAGGCTTCAGCCTACAAAACGTATAGGTAAATCCGGCACTGCCGAGGCCCCCCTAGATCTCGAGGCCCTAGGCTTAAGCCTATGAAGCTTATATGTAAATCCGGTCCTGACCTCCACAGATGCTGCCTGATCCTCTGAGTTGCTGCATCACTTTGGAAAGTGGGTGCAGAGGGTGCACCTGGCCAATGGTTCAGAGATAGTAGGAGTGTGGTTACACTTCCTAAACTGGCAGTGGGAATAGATTTACTGATGACCTTAAAAAGGAAAACTGGAAAAATATAAGAAAATATAATTTTGCACGGTTAGATCAACATAAAACATGAATGAATAGTGTTAGATGGGGCGTGTTGGCCAGCCTGGATGAGTTGAGCTGAAGGGTTTGTCTCTGTATTGTATGATTCTATGACTCTTTCTCATTCCAGAGTACTGTCAAAAATTGGCTGATGGTCCAGTATATGGAATGGGTTACAGGCTATTGCAGAGGAATCATCTCAAAATATTTAATGTCTTTTTTCCATGTTAAACACATTTATTTAAATTTAATTTTCAGTAAATGTTGCTTTGAAAGCAGCAGCAATTGACATGGATCCATTTTTAAGAGCTTGCAGAAAAAGCCATGAATGTGAACAAAAAAATCAGGAGGATGAGGAGTTAGGCCTACTGTGATAAATTATGATGAAAAAAGCATAAATTGTCCAGCAAATGCAAATGCAATCTTGAACTTATTTTTTTTAAGGTACTTTTTGATCCACTCTCATTTGTCCATTTTCACTTTCCAAGGAGACAACCACATTTTCAAAATATGCAATACATTGTCTCAAAATTATCGGGAATGACCAGATATTACTTTTGATTCATGTCTCAATCATGGTTATGTTAAATCACAACTTTTTTCAAAACTTGCCATTCAGTCCCTCAGAGTGACCACACATTATTGGTTTGGAACTTAAAGAGTTATTTGTAAAGCAAATACTTACCTTAAGACCATAGGACATGTGAGCAGAATTAGGGCATTTGGCCCATCGAGTCTTCTCTGCGATTAAATCATGGCTGATCTATCTTTCCCTATCAACTCCATATGCCTATCTTCTCCCCATAACCTTTGATGCCTTTACTAACGAAGAAACTATCAATCTCCACTTTAAAAATCCACAATGACTTGGACGCCACAGCCTTATGTGGTAATGAATGCCACAGATTCACCATCTTCTGGCTGACAAAATTCCTCCTTGTGTCCATTCAAAAGGAACATCCTTTGATTCTGAGGCTGGTCCCTGTGGTCCTAGACTCAACAAACACTGGAATCATCCTTTTCACATCCACTCAAGCTTGACCTTTCATTAGTTGATGGGTTTCAATAAGATTCCCCCCCCCCCCCCCCCCCCATCCTTCCAGACACCACAAGTACAGGCCCAGAGCTATCTAAAGTTCATACATAAAAGCTATAATCCATGGTATCATACTTGGTAAACCTCCTCTGGACCCTCTCCAAAGGGGTATATACTTCCTCAGATATTGGACACAAAATTGCTCACAATATTCTGACCAGTGTTTTGTAAAGCCTCGACATTACATACTTGCTTTTATATTCTAGTCCTCTCAAAATGTATGCTAACATTGCATTTGCCTTCCTTACCACTGACTTAATGCCGAAGTCGGGACAGGTTGAGCTCCCAATCGGCCAACTCCTTACCGAAGACCGCGACTTCCAGATGTTGTAGGCTGCAGGCGGTCGGAGCCCTTCTCCAGCAATCCTTGGTGAGGGATCACCGCTCCACAATGGTAAGTAAAGTCCGCTCCATGCCTCCAATCCTGCCCCATTTAGAAAATAGTCGACTCCTTTATTCCTTTTACCAAAGTGCATAACCGTACACATTGCTACGCTGAATTCTCTTTGCATACCTAGGCTACTCTGACTGTTGCAGCCAAGCACATGGTAACTTCTTCCACCAAGAAGGAAAATATATTACTGGCCTGTTCCTCTAAGTTGCACAGTGTTCTGACTTAGAAGCGCAGGGAGTCTGTTCATGGTGCATCAGGGGGTGTTCATCCTTATGGGCCTGTCTCACTTACGCGATTTTCCAGGTGCCTGAGTGGAACACACACACACACACAAACACATCGCAAAGATGGGGGCCAGGACAAATGGGGGGAGTGATGTCTGAAATTCCCACGGTGCAAAGCCAAGGTGATACAGACATACACCACGATGAACAGGAAGATTGGCGCTGTAATTAAGACGGCTAGCACAGTGTACGGTAAGTCCTTTAAAAGAGGGAGGGGGGGGAGAAGGAGTGGAGACAACTGTTAAGAAGCCAGACAACATTTAAAAAGCCTGAGACACACGGCTGTGAAGCTTGGTGGACATTTAACATTACCAGTCGGTTATACTTGGTTGTGAAAACTGCTGCTTACGATTTTTTTCCCAATGAGCCAATGACATTCACTGGTCAGCACCGGTTACAACCTATGAGAACCTAAGAGAACCTTTGACCTCCTGGCAACTCACTAGGACCTGCTGGCGACCCACCTCGGCACGAGAATTGTCACTGCTCTCCATAGCGGCTTCATTCTAGTCGCTGCTAATTTTTCAACATGTTGAAAAATTCTTGGTGACCATAATGAGGCCACGACCAGTTCCCAGAATGTGGGAACTTTTCACGACCATGAAGGCGACTCCCCGGCAACCACCCGCAAACATGCGGTGATCATGTGGCGGCTGCAAAGTCTCCTGCAGTCGCCTAAAAAATCGCCTAAGTGGGACAGGCCCATCAGTTGCCAATACCAAGTTATAACAATTATTATTAGTTATAGAGTGGTACAGCATGGAAATGAGCCATTCGGTCCACCAAGTTTGCTTCAACCATCAACTACCCATCCACTTTTTAATTCTCCCCATATTTTTTTATTTCAAATTTAAACTTTATTCCAAATAAAGAATATAGAAAAAAACAAAAATCGTGCAAAGATTCTTCATACATTCTTAGTGCCCCGCTCCTCATTCAACTAAACTTCCCGCAGATTATACCATTGTCCTACACAATACTGGCAAATTAGAGTAGCCAATTTACCAACGTACATCTGTGGGATTTGGGAGGAAACTGGAACACCCACAAGAAAGCCGCCTGGACACAATGAGTACATGTTAACTATATGTAGATGTTGCTCAAAGTCAGATTTAAACTAGGTCTCTGGCAGTGTGAGCCCACAGCTGTACTAGCTGCATCACCGCACTACATTATTAGATGGGAGTTGTGGATACTATTGGTTAAAGTGTAGTGTTATCTGCAAGACTCATCCTTGCCCCTTCTACCAATTAAAATAGTAAGATTAAACGAGAACTTACCAGTTCGAAGGTTGATCTTTATTTTATGAGGAGTTGCGATGAGGGATTTCGTAAAGAACCCGCCAGCACGCATGCGCGACATTCTTCAAAGTAGCAGTGTGGAATCACAGAAACAACAAAGAAATGACTTGGCATAGTAAGATTGAAGAGACTCTAATTACCAGTTGATTATGATCGAGGGTTGGGAGCGGAGGGCACGAAATCCCTCATCGCAACTCCTCATAAAATAAAGATCAACCTTCGAACTGGTAAGTTCTCGTTTAATCTTACTATTTCATTTCGGAGTCACGTGAGTGACTTCGTGAAGACTTCAAAGCTCTGTGATTACACGCCCTGGACCACGTCCATGCTGTCACACACCACTATTAAGGATGGATGGGAGTAAACAACTTTCCAGACTGCTTGTACTGAAAAACAAGAATAATATTTATTAACAATCAAAGCAAAAACCCCTCATTCGGGGACATCTCCACGTTCTTGACCTGCATTCAGCACGGCCTCCGCAAACTGTAGAGGAGCGGCAACAGGCTTGTTATAGAACCGCTGAAAGATGGCTTCATTCGCCCATCCTGCTGTGGCGAGAATATGGTCCATGGGCACCTCCATGACCCTCGCCGCCGACGTTGATGCAGCCCTGGTGGAATGGGATTTGAAGACATTAGTGTCGATACCTGACTTACCCAAGACGATCCTGAGCCACCTGGATATCGTCTGGACCGTCACTCGATGGTGAGGTTTCTTGTGAGTGACAAGCAGGTATTTCTCCATTCCCCTTAGGTTTCTCGTCACTTTGACATAGTGACGGATATGGGCGGCTAAACATAGCCTTGCATCAGCGGGATATGCCGGGAACTTCAGCTGCAGCCCTGTGAACCCAGGTCTATGCTGCTTGAGTAGCTCATCTATAAAGAAGACTACTTCTGCAGGGGTAGAGGTCATCCTGTCGATCCGGATTTTATGGAGTGTCTGTACCCTCTGCGCTGAAGTCAGTGCCAGTAACATCACCAGCTTCAGGGTGAGTTTGTCCAGCTCTAACCCGTCCATGGGCGACCACGTCCTGAGCAGGGTTAATACTTTCCCGATATCCCAGGTGATATTATAGTGTGGTCTGGGCGGATTCGAATTGAATATTCCCCGCATGAGCCTGGACACCAGCCTGTTGGATCCTACCTCAATATTGAGGTAGAATTACAGCGCAGTCCTGGCGCTGTTGATGGCACTGTAGCTCAGGTGTTCATCATGGTGCAACCCCGCCAGGAATTCCAATACGTTGGTTATGGTTACAGCGTCATATGCAATTTGGGAGCGGCCGCAGTAGGTTTCCCATTTCCGGATGTTGGAAAGGTATTGCCGCCTGGTGGACTCCCGGCATGACGCTCCGATGGTATCCATTGTTCTGGGTGATAGGCCATACCGCAGTAATGGCCTGTTCAGAACTTGCAAGCCAACAAGTTTAGATAGTTGTGGCAGGGATGTGGTTCCCCTGACACAGGGTTAGTCACCAATTGTGGGCAACCCTCTAAGAGGACCCAAGGTTGACTGATCATATCAAAGACCACCGGATACCATGGCTGCGTAGGCCAGTCAGGTATGATAAGAATGCCCTTGGCAGCATCCATCTGGATTTTCCGCAATACCCGACTGATGAGGTAAAATGGAGGAAATGCATAGAAGAACCATTTCCCCCAGTCCAGCGAGAACGCATCCATCGCCATTGCCCCAGGATCTGGTTCCCACGAAACGTATGTTGGTACCTGATGGTTCAACCGCGACGCAAAGAGGTCGATATCCGGTTTACCAAATTTGGCTGTAACTTTAGCGAAAATTTGAGGATCCAACATCCACTCGATGTTGTCATTGAATTTGCGTGACCTGGTGTCCGCCACAGTATTGAGCTCACCTGGTAAATAGGTAGCTGAAATCCAAATATTCCGTTGAATACACCAGAGCCAAATTGTATTTGCCAATTCATCACGTGAAATTGACCTGGTTTAAGTATGCCACCGCAGTGGTATTGTCTATTTGGAGACGGACATGAGCGTCAGTAAGATTAGAACAATAAGCTCGAAGTCCGTGAAATGCTCCAAGCATCTCCAAATAGTTAATCCCTTGTGACAATAACAGAGTAGATTCAAGGGTGTCCCGGGTGCCACCGCAACTAGAGTAGTTGTCCGTGGCTCCCCAGCCATGGGAGCTTGCGTCTGTTTGTAAGTATACCATCGGATTGGGCAAAATGATGGGTTTAAATGAGTCACAAATATTGTCCACCCACCATTGTAACTCAATCTTAGCTTTAAGAGGCAGCTGCATTGGTCTGTCGAAATGTCCAGCGTTTTGTTTTAACGCTGAGATCTTGGCTCTTTGCAAATTTTGATAATGCAAAGGTCCGTATTGAGCAGCTGGAAAAAGTGCTACGATCTTGCCAATCACCTTAGCAGTTTGTCTAATTGATGGTATACTGGCCCAGACTAAATCCTCGCATACTTGGGTGACATCCCCAACTTTGTTAGCTGGTATGGTGGCCCTCATGCGATTGGAATCCACCGTGAATCCCAGATAATCCATGACCTGTGAAGGGCAGAACTTTGACTTATCTGGATGGATAATGAACCCCATTTCCTGAAAAATTGCCACAGTGGCTGAAACTGCCAGTTCAGCTGATTCCAGGGTGTTGCCAACAATCAAGATATCATCCAGATAGGCCATCACTATATGATGTTGTTTCCGTAGCGTGGCCAGAATAGGTTTGAGTAATTTAGTAAATAATCTAGGGGCTGTGGTAAGCCCATTTGGCAAAGCCCTGTATTGCCAGAGCTGATCCATCCAGGTAAATTTTAAAAACTTCCTGTGGTGTTTCCGAATGGATACAGAATAGTATGCATCTTTTAAATCAATGCATGCCATAAAGCAGCCATGAGAAATCAATGACTTGGCTGTTTCGAACGTGTCCATTTTGAAATGGGTATATGTTACAAAGGTATTCAAATGGGTCAGATCAATAGTAACCCGACATCCTCCATCCTTCTTGGGCCTAGTGAATATGTTGGATACAAATTCAATTGGTTTGTGTATATTTTTTTCTATCACGCCTTTTTCTTGTAACCTTAAGATTTCAGCATAGCCTGCTGCCATTTCATTGCTAGACAGCGTAAATTTCCGATCGGGCATATGCTGGGATGGAGGGATGTTGCCATTGATGAATTCAATCTCATGGCCTTAATACTTTGTAAGATAAACTCATCCGAAGTGATAGTTTCCCATGCCCCCGTGAAGAACCGTAGTCACCCACCAACATGTGAAGTTAAGCACACAGCTGCATGAAAACCAGACCGCCTTACCTCCATGGTTACCAGCGGTCCTTGACATGTTTGGCGGGACGTGGAGTTGCTGGGTTGGGCTGATGATGCGGCGTCCGCATCTTCCATGGTGGCCGCTGGGGGCCTAGCCCTAAAAAAGGCCGCGGCTGCTGAGGCTGTTGGTATTGAGGCGGACCTGGAGTGTAGGTTCGTGCCGGTCTGGTGGCAGGGCCTCGTGGCCTGAAAAATGGCCCTTTCTTGGCCGCCTGCCTGGGCGAAATTCGAGACCGCATCAGTCCCACCGTTTTGGCGTGGTTGTCCAGCTCCTTGACCCTCTTCGGGAGGTCTTCCCCGAACAACTGTCTGGGCGGTGGCGTAGGAGGTGCTTTGCACAACCCTGCGAATTTCGGGTTGAGCGTGGGTCGGATGACACTCTTCCGGAAGGCATTGATCTCATGCTGAGTGGCACACAGCAGAGCGAGAGCATCCTCCTGCTCCGTGCTTAGATCCTCCCCGTCCACCGACCGCGCAAACGCGGTAATCCCAGCAGTAAGCAGCTTCAGGATGCGCTGGAGCTTTATCTCCTCGGTCCTGATGGCTGTGCCGATGTTGCCCCAGATTGGCGTATTGACTGTGGGCACGTTGAGGGAGTTGCAGTTGGCTGGGGCCTTGTGCCTGTTTATGGCCTCCGATAGGACCTCCTCCTGGAGCTGATGATTGGTCAGGAAGTCCACGGTGGCAGCCAGTTTGGGGTTGAGGGGTAGTCCCGATGTCTCCGAAGATGTGAATTTTGCCGCTACATCGAGGAGTTCTTCCTGCGGGACCTCCGATGGAGCTGGTGTAGGGTCCAGAATGTCCTCATCCTCTGGCTGCCTTAGGCTCCCTGCTGATAATGGTGAAACCTCCCTGTGCCCTTTGGAGCTGGATGCCTGCTGCCGTTGATTCTGTTGCAAGAGGAGCTCCAACATCCGCTCCATCCGGTCTATACGCCCCTCGCCCTTAGAACTCGGGCGGTCGGACTCCTCATGTTCTGCTGAACTGCTGAGGCTCCGTTCATCGGCCCGCACCTCGTCGAGGTGAACCCGGTGCCGGAAGTTGTCGCTTCCAGCCGCAGCAGCAAAGCTGAGCGATTCCCGCGCGGGAGGTACGCTCAAACGCCTCCTTTTGGCGGAGCCCGATCCCGCTGCCTAGGAGGGCAAACGCGGTGGAGAGTCGGCACCGAATGCCTCAGCACGGTGACCCGACGCCCGCGCAGGCATGCCGGCTGCCCACATCGTGGACCTAGCCGACGTATGGTCCCGTCCTCCCATCCACGGAGGACTCGGTGACCGTGGCGGGACTCCTCCCAAGTGTCTCTTCCCGGTCTCGTTGGTTGGGGAGTCAACACTGGTCCTGGTAGGTCTCCCAGTGGACTGGAGTCCCGCCATTACACCAGTCCGCATTTTAGCGGCAGGTGACTCCTTTGCCCCTAAAGGGTTAGGCTTACGGGCTCCATCCCTCCCTCTCCTCCGAGGGCTCAGGGAGAAGGGCCGTGCAGCCGCACGCGAGCCCTTGCCCAGGTCGACCAACGAGCCCGTTGGCGACCTCGATACGGAGACAGGGTCTACCTGCTCCGTTTGTACACCGAAATCCTGCTCCTCGAAATCATCACTGGAGCTCCGGTGTATCGGCGAGTCGGGCCCTGTAGCGACAGGGCTCCCCGACTTCCTCGCCTTCTTCCCGGCCTGACTTGCAGGTGCAGCCGTTGATGAGGGCTCCGGGACAGGTGGCCAGCGACTCCGAATGGATGTCCTACGGCCTTTGTTCCTCCCTTCCATGTCCCTGCTGAAAGAACACACTCTCAACAGGAACCAACCAACTTAAGGTTAGTTTCACTTACCTTAGTGGCTCCTTATGAAGGGCTGGTGGGGAGCCGCGCTCCACCGCCAGCCGTCGGCAGCAACGTGTTGCGACGATATGTCGTGCATGCGTGCTGGCGGGTTCTTCACGAAGTCATTCACGTGACTCCGAAATGAAATTGACATTTCAAATACCTTTATTGTCATAAACACTCAAAGCCACAGCTTAGGTTGATGAAAATGGGAGACCAAAGAAGGGAAGAGTTTAGCTTGTCTCTCCCATCTTGCTGCCATCTCCATCTCTCAACTATAGCCCTTGTTAAGAGCTTATAATTTCCATGAAGTTGCAGATCTTTGCATGTTGTTGATGCAGGAAATGCATCTCATGATCATGATTTCCATGAATTCTAGGATGGTAGTTTTGGAACTAAACTAAATACTAGAACAAACTAAGAAATGAAAAAGTCCAGATAGAATCCTAAAACATTGGTCAAGCAAATCACATTGGGGAATAGTCACAGGGATATCAAGGACACAGGTCTAGTCATCAGGGATACCAGGAGTTTTCCTGACTTCACACATTCTTTTTTACTTTACCCTATCAGGGTTGCTGGTCACCATACTTTCAAGCTTCACTTTCTTTAGTTATTTTATGTGAATTGGAAAAAAAAGAAAAAGTTCTTCCAACGCTGTTTCGCCTGAAACTATTGATATTTAGCTGACCAACAATCAAACTGCATCTCATGTCCTCTCTGAGATCTGGGAGCTCCTGCAACCATAAATATAGGTTCAAAAACATGCCAAGAATGCATTCATCATCCTAGACTTGGGTTATCTCAAATTGCTGTTACTAATCTTTGCCATATCTCCCCATCTGCTAGAAGGTCATCCAAACTCCACATTCAGGCAGAGAAAACGTTATCACCTTTTCGTTCAGTCACGTGAATACAGTATTTACAAAATTTCCAGTTTTCCACTGAGAACAGGAATTCACAGCTAAAGATGTCCTGGGCCACCTTTTGCCAGACGCAAATATCTGTATCACTTAAGGGCCTGTCCCACTGTACGAGGTAATTCAAGAGTTCTCCAGAGTTTCCCCTGATTTGAATTCGGAGAATTACGGTAATAGCTGCTCGTAGGTACTCGGGGCTCTCGTGGACATTTTTCAAAATGTTGAAAAAAAGGTCACAAGCTTACCGCATTTCCCGAGTATCTGCCATTAGCATTACGAGCCGCTACGAGACATCCACGAGCTCCGAAGTACCCGCTATGTATATTCTACATACTTACCATGAGTTTGATTTTTTTTTAAACTCAGGAGAGCTCTTGGGTAAACTAGTATAGTGGGACAGGCCTTATTCGCCTGGGTGTTTGAGTGCTCTAATCTACCGGCAGCATTTTTGTTACCATCTATAAGCATTGCAATAAGTATTCTTTAAGTAGCATCAGTCCTCAGTAATTGAAGAGTGGCACTTCATTGTGGCGTGTCTCTGAGATCTAAGTGCCAAATTCACATTTGCCGGGTGTAATACATGTTGAAGCTTTCATGTGTCACATGGTGAAGGGGCTGGCCCACTGCGGCGACCTAATGTGCGAGTTCAGATGACTGTCTTCGACCTTCAAGCTCGAGGCCACTGGCCTGAAAACCCTGGAGTTGGATCAACCATCAGAGATGAAACTGCGAGCTGGATCAACCGACTGCACACACACACACAAACACATCGTAAAGGCGGGGGCCAGGGAAAGTGGGGGAGCGCTGTCTGAAATTCACATCCGCGATGAACAGGAAGGTAAAAGACGACTGACACATAACGGTAAGTCTTTTAGAGAGCGCAGGGGGTGGGGGGAGGGAGTGGGGGTTGGGGAGGAGAAGAAGGGAAGAGAAGGTGGGGAGAAGGATTAGAGACACGGCAGACAACTTTTCATAAAGTTTAGCGGGCATTTAACATTACCGGTTGATTTACTTACCTTTTTTTTCTTAACGAGCTTTACTTTCGACTACCCTCAATTACCTTCGATTACCCTCGATTACCTGTGAATAGCATGCCGACCTACTATGACCTACCCCGACTAAACCTACGAGTAAAACAATATCCATTTTTTCCATGGCAGCCTTTTTTTAACTCCCGGGCATTTTGCAGCATGTTGAATAATATGCCGCAACCTAGCTGAGGCCTTGAGTATGTGGGGACTACTCTCGAGCATGAAGGAGAGTTACAAAGACCTCCTAGGACCTCGTGTTGACCATGCTGCGAGTATGAGTCCAGGGCAAACTCGCCTGAACTTGAGGATTAGGTCGCCGCAGTGGGACAGGCCCTTGATTCTCAGCAATGTTGATTTGGAATTGAAGCTTTCGGTGTCTAAAATACATTAATAAACACATTTGGGTGACATAGACGGCTTTTTTTTAAGTGCAGTAAGCTGTAGTGGAGCAATGTGTTGGCTATTGGATTAAGTTAAACAGACTTTTGCATTTGCTTTCATTCCAGTAATTGCCTTCTGCCACTCATCATTTTTTCAAGACCATTTCCAAGACCAGATCCAGTTCTGTGGATGCGTTCAGAGTTTACTCTTGATTTTCCATTGTTTCAAGTCAAAGCAGGATTGTTATCTGTTGCTCTGAAGCCTATGATTTATATTTGTTGCATACATAAGGTAGACATAAAGCAGAAATTGGACCCAGTACAAACAAGGGAGTTGCAGCAACACAATTTCCCCAACTTCACCTCCCTGCAATTTCCCTCAGCTCTGTAGAAATCTTTTATACTGCTGCGCTGCTGTTGCCATGGGGAGAGCTCCTTAAGGCAGAGGCTTGCTTCCCATGATTCTAACAGCAAAGATGTAGATATCTGCAGGCAGTGAGTGTCAGGATTAAAATGCTGGCTGCATTTTAACACATCACATTTTACCACAGTGGAATTGGGGGAAGTATTATACTGAACTTTCCATACTGCATTTAATATGGTACTGCGTTTTAGGGTTTTGAAGGAAACGAAAGTTCGAATGGTAGTAGATCCTTCTCTGGGAAGAAGAAGAATTAGTCATGCTTGACTAATCTTCTGGAATTTTTTGAGGATGTGACAAGTAAAATGGAAAAGCAAAGAGTAGGAGTGAACAGGTCCTTTTCAGAATGGCAGGCAGCGGCGAGTGGAGTGCAACAACTGTTTACCATATATATTAATGATTTGGATGAGGGAATTAGGAGCAACACTAGCAAGTTTGCGGATGACACAAAGCTGGGTGGCAGTGTGGACTGTGAAGAGGATAGAAGGAGAATGCAGGGTGACCTGGACAGGTAGAGTGAGCGGGAAGATGCGTGGCAGATGCAGTATAATATAGCTAAATGTTAGGTTATCCACTTTGGTGGTAAAAACAAGGGGGCAGATTATTTAATGGGGTTAAACTCAATGGGGTTAGGTTAGGTAAGGGGGAGGTACAGCGAGATCTGGGAGTCCTTGTACACCAGTCACTGAACATTGGCGTGCAGGTACAGCAGGCAGTGAAGAAAGCTAATGGAATGTTGGCCTTCATAACAAGAGGATTTCAGTATAGGAATAAAAAGGTTCTTCTGCACTTGGAAAGGGCTCTGGTGAGACCACATCTGGAGTATTGTGTACAGTTTTGGTCTCCTAATTTGAGGAAGGACATCCTTGAGATTGAGGCAGTGCAATGTAGGTTCACGAGGGTGATCCCTGAGATGGCAGGACTGTCATATGAGGAAAGATTGAAAAGACTAGGCTTGTATTCACTGGAGTATAGAAGGATGAGGGGGGATCTTATAGAAACATATAAAGTTAGAAAAGGACTGGACAAGCTAGATGCACAAAAAATGTTCCCAGTGTTGGCCAAATCCAGAACCAGGGGCCACACTTAGAATATAGAGGAGGTCATTTAAGACTGAGGTGAGAAAAAACTTTTTCACCCAGAGAGTTGTGAATTTATGGAATTCCCTGCCACAGAGGGCAGTGGAGGCCAAATCACTGAACAGATTTAAGAGAGAGTTAGATAGAGCTCTAGGTGCTAGTGGTGTCAAGGGATATGGGGAGAAGGCAGGCACGGGTTATTGATAGGGGACGATCAGCCATGATCACAATGAATGGCGGTGCTGGCTCAAAGGGCCGAATGGCCTCCTCCTGCACCTATTTTCTATGTTTCTATGTTTCAAAGCTACACTTCACGCTGCCTCGGAGAAACAGCCAACATTTTCAAAGACTTGTCCCAAGATTTGTCCCACCCCGATCATTCCTTTTTCTCCCTGCTCTTGTCTGGCAGAAGGTACAGAAGCTTAAAAGCATGCTCCACCAGACTCAGAAACAGTTTCTTCCCCCTCTGTTATCAGTTTCCTGAATAGTCCTTCCATAAGCTGATGAACGGTCTGATTCACCATTACCCCATTGGGGAAATTGCACTTTGTCTATGGAATTGTTGTGCTACAAAGCTGAAAACTATATACTACACTCTGCATCTTCCTCTTTGCTTAATCTATTGCACTTAAGTTTGACTTGATTGTATTTATGTATTGCAAAACTGATCTGGTTGGATAACATGCAAAACAAAGTTTTTCACAGTACCCCGGTGCATGTGACAATAATAAATCTAAACCTCAATCTAAAGTTCATGGAATTGGAGATAACATATCAGCAAAGGCAGAAAACTGGCCGATTGGCAGTAAACAGAGAGTATCTTCAAATTAGTATTTTTCTGGCAGGCATGATATAACAAATGACAATGCACAGTGATTACTGCCAGGATAAGGGAAACAAGAGATTTAGAAGATGATATAGAGAAATAAAGAACAATGAATAAAAGATATCCAAAAAAGTAATGATGATAAAGGAAACTACCCATTGTTAGTTGTTTGTAGGGTGAAAACAAGAAGCTAGTGTGACTTGGGTGGGGGAGGGCTAGAGAGAGATGGAATGCCGGGGTTACCTGAAGGGAGAGAAATCAATATTCATGCCACTGGGCTGTAAGCTGCCCAAGCGAAATATGAGATGCTATTCATCCAATTTGCATTAGCCTCACTCTGACAATGGAGGAGACCTAGGACAGAAAGGTCTGTGTAGGAATGGGAAGGAGAATTAAAGTGTCCGGAAGCCAGGAGATCAGGCGGGTTGAGCGAAGGTGTTCCGCGACAAGATCACCCAGTCTGTGTTTGGTCTCGCCGATGTATGAGTCCACATCTTTAACAACGGATACAGTAGATGAGGTTGGAGGAGGTGCAAGTGAACCTCTGCCTAACCTGAAAGGACTGACGGGGTTCCTGGACAGAGTCGAGGGAGGAGGTATAGTGACATCTTTTGCGGTTGCAGGGGAAGGTACCTGTGAGGGGGGGTGAGGGTGAGACAGGGTGAGTTAACCAATTGCAGAGGAAATGGTCTCTGTGGAAGTCAGAAAGGAGTGGAGATGGGAAAATCCCAATCACCTTAAACCTATGTCGCCTGGTTCTTGATTTCCCTACTCTGGCGAAAAGAACGTGCATTTACCCTATTTATTCCTCTTATAGTAACATGAAGGTAGAAAAGGAAATTAAGTTATAAAGGGTATGTGAGGGTTCTGCAGAGCGATATTAATAGATTAAGTGAGTAAGCAAAGATTTGTGAATTGGCCAGTTTGGCAGGAAAAATAAAGTTACATATGTTATATATATGATAAAATTACATATAATATATTTACTTGTAGTTTTGCAGAACCTGCGATGTGAAATAATTTAGATATTTTTGTTTAGAGATACAGCATGGAAACAGGCCTTTCGGCCCACCAAGTCCTTGCCGACCAGCAATTCCCGCACTCTATCACTATCCTACATACGTTATCGACAATTTACAATTTTACCAAGCCAATTAGTCTACAAACCTGTAGGTCTTTGGAGTGTGGGAGGAAACCAGAGATCTTGGAGAAAACTCACACTGGTCGTCGGGAGAACCTATAAAATCTGTAGAGACAGCACCTACACGTAGTCAGGATCAAACCCAGGTCTCTGACACTGTAAGCCAACAACTCTACAGCTACACCAACATGCCGCGCCCTAATGTCTTGATGCATGTCCCAATGCATGATTCACAAAATGTTAGCATGAATGGATTGCAATAATAGGCAAAGCCAATGCAATGTTATTGTTAATTGCTAAGGGAAATGAATTAAATGGTAGGAAAGCTAAGCTTCAGTTGAAAAGGACATTTGCGAGACCACATCTGGATTATAATGTATTAGTGCTGATTTCTGTATTTAACAAAGGTAGACGAAAATGCTGGAGAAACTCAGCGGGTGAGGCAGCATCTATGGAGCGAAGGAAATAGGCAACGTTTCGGGTCGAGACCCTTCTTCAGACAATTTTATTTAACAAAATTAATGCAGTGGTAGCAATTCAGAGAAGTTTTACTGGATTAATACATGGAATGGGTTGGGTTGGGTTGTCCTTTATGGAGAGATTAGAAAGGGTAGATTTCAGGCACGTGCCGTGAGTAATTACTCGGGGCAGGCACTCAGTCGATAAATGAGTCGCATGCGCAGATTGTTCTCTCCGTAAAACCAAAAAATAAAAATAAAAACAGTAACAATTCAATTTGCCCAAGGCTTCCTAGTCTCCTTTATACTGAATTACTGAGAATGGGTGGCGGGGGGGCGGGGGGGGGGGGGGGGGGTTGGGGGGGGGGGTTGGGAGGGGGGGGCAGGTGGAGAGAAGGTGGGAAAAATGGGAGCACACAGGGAAAAGTTGAATCAATTGTCATCTTATTGAATGACAAGGGTACACAAAAGGCTGGAGAAACTCAGCGGGTGCAGCAGCATCTAAGGAGCGAAGGGAATAGGCAATGTTTTGGGCCGAAACCCTTCTTCAGACACGACAGACAACACTTGTTCAAGTGACCAATTGGGGGTAGAGTTCCTTTCACAGCGTGTGGAGAGTCAGTGCCAGGGGTAAAGTTGCTGGGAGAGCAGGACTGTTGAGAATGAGGGGGTCGGGGATAATGCCAGTAACTCACTCACTTACCGCTGCTGCGGCGCTCCAGGCATGGACCACTACATTGTAGCCAGGGGTAGAAGCAGCTCGGGTAGCTGCGAGCGGCCGCCGGGACCCGAGAGTCAAACTGTCCAACACTTCAGCGCCTTCTGCCGGCCCGGTCACTTCTGACAGTGCTCTCCGTCTGAACAGCTCTCACCTGCCGCTCGCTCATGTCAGCGGCTTCCTGCAAATCCTTAAATTCCCACAGCCGAGTAACCTCAATCACGCTGTCGGAATTTAAGGATTTGCAGGACATGAGTGAGGCCAGCGAGCGGCAGGAGAGAGGTTTTGCACGCCCCCATGCAAGGAGCGTTGCAAGTGGCATTATCCCGATCCCCTCCTTCACAATATTCGTGCCCTCCCCGCAACTTTACCCCGGGCCAGACTCCCCAAACGCTGTGAAAGGTATCCCCACACTACGGGAAATACGGTATTTAAAAACATAAACACAAAATGTACTCACCACATCATTGGTACATGAACTTCATTCTTCTCTCCCTGTTTCCTAACATACCCTTAAAATAATGGCAATCCATATTTGAAAACCCCGCCAAGCAACTAGCGCTGCGCGTGCGCAGTAGGCTGCTGCGCATGCGCAGTGCTGCAAAGGCAGAATTTCTGCTGCCTTCAGCCCCGCTTGAAATTGACGGCTTCAGGCAGCGCTGACGGCACGTGGGCTGCACAGAGCTGCAAGGTTTACAAGCGCTACGGATGAAAGGCACGGATAATTATACCTACCTGAGAGATCGATCTCTTAGACAGGCATAATTCTCCCATGCCTTTATTATTTATATTTAGTAATTACTATGTTATAATTTTAGTCAGGGTAGGCAGTGCCTACCTTGCCTACCCTGACGGCACGTGCCTGGTAGATTTATATCCGCTAAAGTTTGAAAGAGTGAGAGGTGATTTCATTGAAGCGTATAAGGTCTGCCGAAGTTTTGGCAGAATGAATGTGAACAGCATAGTTCCTCTTGTGGGAGATTAGAGGTCATTGTTTAAACATAAGGAGTTACCCATTTAAGACGACACAAAGTGAAGCCATTCTCCCAGAATGCCATGAAATCTCTTCCTCATATGCCAGTGGAAATTGAGTCTTGGAATATTTTTAATGCAGGCAAAGATAGATACTTGAAAAAGCAAGGATGACAGGTTACAAGGCTTAGAAAAGACAGCATGGTTGACGTTACAATCAGATAACCATGATATTAAGAGGCTTGAGGTGAAAAGTGGCCAATTCTAGCTCCCAATTCAGATGTGCGTATGTTTGTATCAAGGTGAAAAGCATTCTATCAATTTTGTAAAGGTAAATTTTCCCACATTCCTATTTTTTTATGAAGTGTTCTTTAGTGGCCAAAATAGTTGAACCCATTTCCAGGTGTTAGTGTTTAAATGACGTTAATAAGACGATCTTCAGCAATTTCCAATTTGATCATATTTCCAGAGTCCAGGTGACCTCCCTGGAATTAACCTTTCATTCTCCAATACTAGTTTATTTCCAAGTTTTGATTCCAACACAGAATAAGATTTATTTTTAATTACCATTACATAAAAGAACAAGGAATCAAAACTGCACCAGAGGCCTGAGGGGACTTTGTTAGAAATGGACATGAACTGATTTTTGAAGTAGTGAACCAGACTTGATCAACATGTTTTTTCCATCATTGAGGAGTCAGATACATTAAACTGACCCTATTGTAGACATAACTACATTACTTAATTTTAATAGTTGAACATACATTTTACCTCAACAACACAGAATGTCTGCTCAGCGGAAAGCTACTTGTCTTCATAACTGAGTTAGCAAAGAAGAGGACTTGATGGCCTGAGCTATAAGAAGAGGTTGGACAGGCTAGGGCTTAATTCTTTGGAGCGCAGGAGGATGAGATGTATAAGATGTATAAGACCATGAGGGGAATAGATAGGGTAAATGCACTGAATGTTTTACGCAGAATATCGGAAGCAGGAATCAGCGATCATAGTTTTAAGGTAATAAGAGTAAGATTTGATAGAAACCTGAGGGCCATCTTTTTCACACAGAGTATGTGAAACGAGCTGCCATAGAAGGTAGATGAAGCTTTTAAAATGCATTTGGACAGGTACATGGATAGGAAATGTTCAGAGGGATCTGGGCCTGGTGGGACTAGTGTAAATGGAACATCTTGGTCGAGTTGGCCCATCGGGCCTGTTTCCATGCTGTATGCCTCAATTACTTTGTGACTCTAATGGGCCTGTCCCACTTAGACGATTTTTTAGGCGGCTGCCGGTGACTGTCAAGTGGTGGGAGCGCTGTCTGAGTGAAATTCACATGGTGCAACGCCAATGTGACACAGACACACACTGAGATGAACAGGAAGGTTGGCACTGTAATTAAGATGGTGAATGCACAGTGTACGGGAAGGGCCACATAAGACCCACCTACGGCACGAGAATTTGCGCTACTCTCCTTGGCGGCTTTATTCTGGTCACCGCTAATTTTTCAACATTTTGAAAAATTCACCGCAACCATAATGAGGCCGCGACTAGTTCCCAGAATGCGGGAACTCCTCACGACCATGAAGGCAACTACCCGGCAATGACAAGCTAACATGTGGCGGCCATGTAGCGACCATATGGCGACCGCATAGTATCCTGCAGTCGCCTAAAAAGTCACCTAAGTGGGACAGGCCCATAAGTGTTTTCTAGTGCAGATCTCCTGAACTAGTTTTTTGAACATGCCCAGCTTCAACTTTACAGATGAGGCTCTTCAGCATGACAATGCTTTCCGCACATTTAACCCATCAAGGAATAGTCAGAACTAACCCATCTGAAAATGTGACAAACAGCTTCGATGAACAGTTAAGTGAGGAATTAAAGTTGTTAAAGCACAGTGAATAGATATTTCTGTTAATTAAAAACATACAAAACAAATTCAGTTCTTAAAAATGATTCAAAAGTACTAAAACCATAATGTAATTAAAACAAATTAACATATTTACAAACCTCGAAAGGTAATAAAAATCCAAAAATGCTAATACGTCAATCCTTTGTAGGCATTCGTCTGTTGTGAAATTAATGGAGAAGTCCCTACATCAGAACTCGTTGACTAATTCTGTGAGAAACTCATCACTGGGGATTTGACCCAACTTTACAAACTTCTGCTGGCGTTCAGAAAAAAAACTCAGTACCCAGAGCCTAGCTAGGAAAATGCTGAAGCAACCAACAAGTTTGAAACTTCTACATTTCTGCGTGCATGGCAGAAATCCAGAACTTGCTGATAATTACATGGCGAAATGCCAACAACGTCTCTACAAAATCCACCCTGCTGCCACTTCTGGTCCTCCTGTTTATCTTTTATTTTAGGTGACTTGATAACTGAAGCTAATTTTGAACATCCCAGATAGACACAAAATGCTGGAGTAACTCTGCGGGACAGGCAGCATCAATGGAGAGAAGGAATGGGTGAAGTTTCGGGTCCTTGTTTGGGGCGGCACGGTGGCACAGTTGCTGCCTCACAGCACCAGAGACCCGTGTTCGATCCCGACTACGGATGCTGCCTATGTGGAGTTTGCACGTTCCCCCCGTGACCTGCATGGGTTTCTCCAGGTGCTCCAGTTTCCTCCCACGCTCCAAAGACGTGCGGATTTGTAGGTTAATTGTTTTCGGTAAAAGATTGTAAATTGTCCCTAGTGTGTGTAGGATAGTGTTAGTGTGCGGGGATCGCTGGTTGGCGTGGACTTGGTGGGTCAAAGGGCCTGTTTCCGTGCTGTATCTCTAAACTAAACTAAAATAAAAACATCCCAACCTGGTCGAAAGAGGGTGGAAAAGTAGCTAAAATAATGGGTATCATTTACCAGCAACTATCTTGCCCATTTTCCCATGGTGCTGGATTCTCCTTCAAGCTAAACCTGTCAGTAATTCCTGGGCAGAGAAAGATGCAGAGGTAAATTCCGATTTTATTTTCAGATTTCATTATGAAGAAGCAGGATTGCTACTTGCGGCTTTCCATGGAAATCGTGCTCTTTCCCTTGTGGTGCATTTTCTCCCTTTTCCATCATCATCCCTAATCTTACTTTCTCCATCAAATGTCCTTCGCCTTATCATGAACCTCTGTGCTTTACTACTGCGGTTTAGTGCCACCAGAGATCACAGCTATTAGTCAAGTGATCGGTTTTGCCCACAGTCAAACAAAATATTATTTTCATTTATTCAAACAACTTCTGCAATTAAGATCAACAATGCCTTGCTGGGATTTCCCTCTGATTTTCCATTTCCCATCTCCTCATCAGCACCGGGCCAGCAGGGAAAATGTAATATATTTTACAGATTCTTGATTAGTGAGGGTATCAAAAGTTATGGGGAACAGGCAAGAATAGGGTTGAGAGGTTACGATGGATCAGCCATAACTAAATGGCGGAGCAGACTCAGTGGGCAGGATGGCTTAATTCTGCTCCTATGACTTATGACCATTATGTGTTATACCCTGAATATTTCCCTTGAAGTAAACCAGACATTGGTTACCACAGACAGTTAATCTGATTACCGTACATTAGTTTTTACAAATTCAGTCAAGGTAAAGTAGAATCTTCATCAGCTGCAATATTATGATGAACATATATTTTTTTATTCTGTAACTGAGAACGAGCAAGTCCTGAGATCAACAAAGACCATTTGTTGGTATGAACAATTGATTACAACTTAAAATATAATTTTGTTCAATCCAAGCTGTTTGAATGACAATAAAAGGCATTCTATTCTATATTCTATTCTAAAACCTGACAGCACAGAATAAAAAATGTCCTTGGCATTTCCTTAGATCACCATCTCACAGTGCAGAGGCTCTGTTCAATCTTGATCTATGGTGCAGACTGTATAAAGTTTGCACCTTCTCTCTGACCACATGCATTTTCTCCAGATGCTCTGGTATCCTCCGATATCTCGAAGACATCCAGGTTGGTAGGTTAATTGATCAGTGCAAGTTGCCCAATACCGCACAGAACGCATTGTGCAGGTGAGTAATATAATCTGGACAGGGGTGTTGGAAGGATGGGAGGATGTTGATGGAGTGCAGGGAGGATTAAAATAATATGATTATTGCAGGATTGATGTAAATGGGTGGTTAATGGTTGGCATAGACTCCGTGGGCAACGGACGTGTTCCAATGTTTTATGATTTCATTTTAGCATCCAAGTTTGATGAAATGGAACGTCTTTTGTTCCATTCCATGATTAGGAGGTGCAGAGCCCTTGTGATCCAGAAATACCCAGAGGTCTAGATCTGCCTTTATGAATTTAGAATGAGAATTGTTCTTTTAAGGATCCTTTTGGCTCAGGAGCAATCCTAAACAGGATTGGCATTGTCCATTCAGTCCTGCTGGTTGCATTTGGTATTGTGTTCCAATTTGGCCAAATCTTCTAATCGAGTCCACATCTCAAGATTAGAAATTGTTCAGCCAGAGCTGAATACACTTCTCGGCATCTGTAAACAATGGTGTCTTGCGCTTCTTGCGCTTCTTGTGGTTCTTGTGCGTTGTGGTGGAAAGATTGGTAGAAGCAGGGACGCGACATGATCGCTCTTTTCTTGACCCCATTTAGCCAAATGAAGACCTCCATTCATGTGGAGAAAGGAATAAATAAAAGTGGTTAAATAATTTATCAAATTTTATTTGCCCATGCAGCTCGCTGCCAGGAAGGAGATATAACATTTCTGTGGCATCTTGCTTCAAACTGTTACAAGGTGAATTCCCTCAGTGTTAATCATAGAGAAACTTTTGTTTTACTTTGTAGTCACGTGAGGAGTTCCGTGAAGAAGCCCCGCCAGGCGCATGCGCGTCATTACGTCAGATGCATGGCGCACCAATGGGCTGGAGAACGCAGCACCACCAGTGGTAAGTTATAAACCACCAGGTAAGTGATTTAAAAAACTTTTTATGGTTTACTTAGCTCTGTAAGGCTGGTTACTGGAGCCAGCAGGAGAAATTAAAAATGGAAAAAGTAACGAAAAAGGCTGCTGCCATCCGGAGTAAAAAAACCTACCCGCGGGAAAGTGGTTAGCGAGCATAGGACGGCTGGGGTACCACCGGCTTCAGAAATGCTGGCTCCAAAGACGCTGACTACAGAGCTGCCGGCAGTTCAGCAAATTCCAACAACTCCGGTGCCTCAGGGCGCTGTGGCCACTCCTGTCGGGAGGAAGGCCTAGAGGAAAATGGCCAGGCCTATCGACTCGGATGAGTCAGGCCAGGAAGACTCCCCTCCTTCAAATAAAAAGGTTTGGGGACGTCATTTTGAGCTTAATTGCATCCGGAAAATCGCAAAAAAAACAACCCGCAATCCACGCTTTGTGTAGTTATGCAAGTCTTCAAATGTCCAGACACTCAACTTGCTATTTGGGGAAGACCTGGCGAAGCAAGTCAAAGATCTGGATGAGGGGGCGAAAACCATCAGCCTCATAAAAACTTATATACCCTGGGCCAGGATACCGCCTCGCAAGCCATTCCCCTTCAGGCGAGCTACAGATGCTGGAGCAGGTCAAGGACCGAGCCGGGGTTTTCCAGCTACACGCCATTGGCACGCACCTCTGCACACCCCCAACATGGCCAGGTAGTTAAGAAATCCAAGATCAACCATGGAGGTACGAGTAACTGGTTCAGTCCAGGATATATCCTCTGGGGAGCAGCCTCCGGTTGGGGGTAGGTTGCAATTGTTTTATGATGAATGGTGCCTCATAACATCAGATCTAGTTATACTGGACAGTATCCGGCGGTCTCGAATTTAGTTTATATCACGAATACATCCACCCGCACAAAATACACCTAGTCGGGTATTGGTTATTTCAAGACCAGAAACTCTACAGGTGAATGATGAAATTGGGGTTTTATTCCAAAAAGGGGTAATTGAAAGGACGGCATATCAGCCACAACAATTTGTGTCCAATATTTTCCCTAGGCAGAAGAAGGATGGTGGGTGTCGAGTCATTCTGAACCTAACCCGACTAAACTCTTAGGTCCAGTATAGACATTTAAAAATGGAAACTTTCAGTACTGCTAAGCAAATTATATCAAAAGGTTGTTATATGGCAACCATAGATCTGAAAGATACATATTATTCAGTACCAATTCATCACCAGTACCATAGATACTTGAAATTTAGTTGGATGGGACAGCTGTGGCAATTTAAAGCATTGCCCAATGGGTTAACCTCAGCCCCTAGCTTATTTACAAAGTTGTTGAAACCAGTATTGGCACTACTCTGCGCCCAGAATCACATTGTGATGGCTTACCTGGATGATATTCTGATTATAAGCAACACTCAGGAAGCACCTGTCGGTTTCAGTGAACAAACACCAGTTTGAGAGGTTAGGTTTCCTCATCCATCCAACTAAATTCAAACTAGTACCATCCAGAAGGATTGACTATTTGGGGTTTGTTATTGATTCAATTGATGTGTCAGTGACTTTGCCTACGGCCAAAGCTGCTGAAATTATGAAGGCCTGTAGCAATCTGGTAGAGGAACAACAACCCTCCATCCGGCAAGTAGCCAATGTAATTGGTAAATTAGTGGCAGCTTTCCCTGGAGTGCAGTTCGAACCTCTGCACTATCAGAGTGTACAACGAGCTAAAGAACAAGCACTTAAAGAACATGCAGGTCATTTTGACAGACCAATGCAGTTGCCAGCCAAAGCTTTCGCCGAGTTGCAATGGTGGATAATTAATGTCTCACGAAGTACTAAAAACATTTTGACTCAACAACCCTCAGTTATTTTACAAACAGATGTCAGTGCTTCGGGATGGGTAGCCACTGATACCGAGTCTAGCTGTGGTGGCAGATGGAGTGTGCAAGAGGCATTAATCCTGCAGAGGCATGGGACAAACTACTTAGAATTGCTGGGTGCATTCTATGGCCTAAAAGCGTATTGTTCAATAATGAATGATTTACATGTTCAGCTCCAGATTGACAATACCACAGCTGTTGCATATATCAATCACATGGGAGGAATTAGGTCAGTATCATGTGATAATTTGGCTAACCTTATTTGGGACTGGTGCATTATGAGAAATATCTGGGTCTCAGCTATCTACCTACCAGGTAGAGATAATGTGGGGGCAGACACCAGATCACGCAAATTTAATGACAACACAGAATGTAGATATGTTACAAAACTTACCTTCAGCGGCACTGCAGTTCAGTCACTGGCCGTGTGCGCGACTTTGGCGCCTTTGAGGGGGGGGCGGGGTTAAAAAGCGATTTTCCCTTGCCCTCCTGAATTATATTTTCGCGGAGTGCGAGCTTTTACTAAAGATTCGTTCCGACTGCCGGCAAGTGAATTTATATTTAAAAATCGCCCGACTATTTCAGCGCTGCAGTAAAATAAAAATTAGCTCCTAATGCCGTGAACGCCGACAACGGGGACAGATTTTATGTAGGGGACAGGTAAATGAAAGCTGTTTATTTTTTCATATAAACTTGCTTGTTTAGATGACATTAATCAACATTTCATGTTGCAAAACGGTGATTTATTCCCCATACGAACCAGCAGTATGTTTCCTGCCGATATGGGGGTTAAATTAATCGCAACTGCAATGTTCCAATCCATCGCTTTCCAGAAAATCCCCACTTGCAAGCTGATTTAAATGGCCATTAATTTACGGGCATTAAACACTAAATTCCTTCAATTTAGCCTATAAATTAATGATAATTTGATTTAAAAATCATGTTATATTGTGAATTCTTGTGTGAATGTTATTTTGACACTTAAGGGCCTGTCACACTAGCGCGCGATTAGACGCGATAAGCGCGACAAATTCGGACGCGGGGGTCGCGTGGGGGTCAGGCGATCCCGGTGCGAGTGAAGGGCCTGTCACACTAGCGCGCGATTACACGCGCGACGTCCGAAGGAAGGACGTTATTTTTCATCACGTGACGATGCGCATGAGCATGCGCGTTGCACGACGTCGGGCAGTGACGTCATCACGCAACGCCACGCTGAAGACGCACAACGTCAAAACGTCATCACGTTCCGCGCGACAGGATTTTGCCGCGCGTAATTTTTAAGCAGTGTCGGTTTTTGGACACTACGCGCGATGTCGACACCAGCTCCACACGAGTCCGCGGAACTCCACCAGACTCCGGTGATCGCAGTGGGACAGGGTCACGCGAGGCCGGACGACTAAAGCGACCACGGTAGGTCGCGCTTATCGCGTCTAATCGCGCGCTAGTGTGACAGGCCCTTTAGGCTTTTTAAATTTGTTAATATTTTCTTAAAAAATGGATAGATGTTTAGCATCCTTACCAACTGTATCAGTATGGTATGGCAACTGCTCTGTCTCTGACTGGAAAGCACTGCAGAGGGTGATGAAAACTTCCTAAAGCATCACCGGTTCCTCTCTCCCCTCCATTGAGTCTGTCCATAGCAAGCGATGTCTGCCAAGGGCGCGCAGCATCGTCAAGGACTGGTCTCACCCCAGCCACAGACTTGTTTACCCTCCTCCCATCCTGGACACGCTACAGACCAGCAGGTTCAGGAATAGCTTCTTCCCTGCGGCTGTTACAATACTTAACCCTGCACCTCGGTGATTGCCAGCCACCACCCCCCCCCCCCCCCCCCCCCCACCCCCCCCCCACCCCCACCCCCGGACACTCCTTTCCCCAGTATAATTGCACTACTGATACTGTTTGTACATATATATTTTTTTTACCGTTCATTATTCTACGTTCGCTCTTCTGGGGAGATGCTAACTGCATTTCGTTGTCTCTGTACTGTACACTGCACAATGACAATTAAAGATTGAATTGAATTGAATTGAAGATCTAGTAATTTAATTTTGTAATTAGCTACAATTGGATAACTAACTAATTATATGCTTTAATTTCAGGTCATCCAAGTAAGATTGTTTCATATTTGTTTCAGAATGCTTCAATCTATCATATTGAATTTCTTTCAGTTCTCTTAATTTTTAAGAAAGTTATGGGCTTTTGACTATCAATCACAACTTTTGTCAATGGAAAAGCAATAGGGAACAAGATGCTAATTTCCGAGTATGAAAATGGCCATAACTTTTTTAATATTGAAGATATGAAAGTGAATTAGGTGTCAAATTAAACTTATTTTTATGCTTTATCTGATGGGATAAATTGCAGACTTGATTTTTTTAAATCTCAAAATTTTATTACATTGCTACAGAATGGATGCTGAATCCAAAAGTTTTCAAAATGATTGTCAGCCGGTATGGATTGCCAGACATAGATCTGTTTGCATCCAGGCTAAATCACCAATTACCTAAATACGCCTCATGGTAGCCGGATCCAGGGGCAGTAGCGGAGGATGCATTCTCGCTACATTGGGGACGTACATTCTTTTATGCCTTTTCCCCATTCCGCCTCATCAGTCAATGTCTCACCAAAATAGAGCAGGACTCCGCCTCAGGCATTTTTGTAGTTCCTGACTGGCCTACACAGCCATCGTTCCCATTGGTCCTGAGACTGATGACACAGCCATTCATGACTATCCCCAAATGCAGCAACTTGGTGGTTCATCCAGTGATAGGAGAGAGTCACCCTTTACATGATCGTATTAATCTGTCGATTTGCAGATTCTGACCAGACTGTTCCAGGGGCTCGGACTATCGAGTAGGACCGTGGATGTGATTACTACCAAAATAAGCTTTAAAGCATACCCCATTGATCTAAGGCTATGTGGAGTTACACACCTGAGTCAATATATCGAGGTCACCAAGAGTCTCAGAGGCTCTGAAACAGCGATGCTCATCAGCCCCAAAAAACCTCAACATCAGCATCAAATCCGCAGCGAAGGCACAGGACGTGCCTTTACACCAAATCTTCGGGGCCGCAGGATGGTCTAGTGAAGGAACCTTTTCAAGATTCTATGAAAAACCTGTCCTGGCAGTGGAAGGTTTTGGGCATGCTGTTTTGGGTTCTGTTTGACTTTCATTTGTCAAACAGGTTCCCCCTGGGAGAGAGTGGTTATTACTGTTCTTTTAATTATTAAAATGTTCATTGTATAATTTAAACAATGTTCAATACATTCTTTGTTTATCCTGTGTCAACCGAAGCAGTGTGTCGTATGGAACTGAATCTACAGCATGAAATTACAGAGCTTTGAAATCTGCACGGAATCACTCACATGACTCCGAAGTAAAATAGCAAGATTAAACGAGAACTTACCAGTTTGAAGTTTGATCTTTATTTTATGAGGAGTGGCGGTGAGCGATTACGTGCCCTCCATTCCCAGCCCTCATAATTACAAAGATCATCTGGTAGTTCTAGTCTTCGGAGTCTTACTATATCACTTCGACTGTAGTTACTATGATTTCACGCCGCTGCTTTGAAGTATGACGCGCATGCGCCTGGCGGGGTTTCTTCATGTAATCGCTCACCGTAACTCCTCATAAAATAAAGATCAAACTTCAAACTGGTAAGTTCTCATTTAATCTTACTATTTTCATTCAGACTGATCGTGAACATCCTGGGATTGGCGATTCAGTACAATGTTATGGGTGCGGACCAGCTCATATCTGACTTCTGCACCTGTACACTGCAACTCATGAATCAGCGTCAAGGTGAAGGTGACTCATCAGATCTTCTTTTCATTGCTGCACTTAGCAGAAATACACTGAATTGAGGGGCCCAAAAGTCTGCACATCCAGTACTCAACTTAATGTCAAGGGTGAGTGGCCCAAATAGCAAGGCCACATTTATTTGAAAGGAATCACTTATCTTGATTAAAAACATAAGCGCAGATAAGTGATTCCGTAATTGTTCATTTTTAAAGTTGTGTATTTTAATTAATTTTATGTAAATATATCAAATGTTCGTTAATTGTTTTATTTATTTTTAATTATTTCAAAAAATTTGAACTGTTATTAAATGTCTCTGATCAATCACGACATGTAATTAAGTCAGAGGCCTTTGACGGCAGTGATGGGATTGGATTTAAGGTTCCAGTTCCTGATGTCTGTACATGGCTTGTGGACCACACTATTTTACAGGGTTCCCAGAAGTAATAACCTCATGATCAAAAGATATCATGGAGCCGCAGCTAGTAAAATCTGTTTAATGGTAAATTATATTTATAATTTTTAATTTTATTATAACATAAATGTAATAGCCTCAATTGTTGTATGTTCCCCACAGATACTCACAGTGGGTGGCACAATGGCACAGTGATAGAGCAGCCATCTGACAGCACCAGTAACCTGGATTCAATTCTGACCACAGGTGCTGCATGTGCAAAGTTTGTACATTTACCCTGAGACCACATGGGTTTTCTCCGGGTGCTCTGGTTTCCACCCACATTCCAAAGATGAGTAGGTTTGTAGGTTAATTCCCTTCTGTAAATTGCACCTCATGTGTAGGATGCAAATGTGGGATAGCGTAGAACTAATGTATGGGTGATCGATGGTTGGCATGGTCTTAGTGGGGCGAAAGGTATGTTTCCACACTGTATCTCTAAGCCGAAAAAGGGTAACAAATATGCATTCATGAGTTTATATTAATTTTAATACTATATTATATATTGCTTGCATTATATAACATTTAAATTTGGCGTTATAGTTCTAATCCTTTGTTTTGATCAGTTGTGATAAATGTTCACCCAGATCTTTTACTGCATGCTTTCATGTTATTGAGTATCAAAGAGAATGTTTAAAATCCAGAGGAGATAAGTATCCACTATTTGTTGCAAATGAATCTAAGTTTTGTATCAATCAGGGAACAGAAATCAAAGGTCATAATTCCTTCCTTTGAAAAACAAGATAGTGTTTCTCTTTCATTTGCTCATCAAAGTGATGAACCCTTTATACAAATTGACTAGAAGGGTTAACATAAATAGACCAGCAATGACCGAGCGTTGTTCTCCACTTTGATTTTTAGTGGTATTTTTATGGTGCACAATGGTAGAGCTGTCTTTTTAGACTTGTACTGAAACCTGATATAGAGTTCCCAGCTGGTGGTAAATGTGCACAGTTCATGGATTGCTGTGTGACTGAGGCGACTTGACTGTTCCAATGATTAAACTAGCTTTACATCTCAGTATAGACTAAGGGATTTCCAATGGTACTTAGATTAACAAGAGTGAACATTTTAAATATTTTAACAATGACCAATTTCTTTTTGTATTATTACCTGTTCAAATTAGTATGAGCCTCTACTGTCCATTTTTGGTGGGGTCAAGTACTAAGGGGTACCATTCCTGTCTCTGCAAAATGGGTGTTTAAAACATATTCCACAGAAATGGTCATAAAATACAGCATGGCATAGTACAAAATAGGCAGTTTGGTCAAGTGCCAACATCGGGTTTGGCTCTAAGTCTGCCCAGTGACAAGGGCTACAGCAGCTCTATAATAAAGATTATATTAAAATGTGGGCCAAGATGATTTAGGATGGAACTAAACTTCTCCAGAATTTATAATATTCTGCGATACGGCTGCAATGCAAATCAAATTAGTTGCTGCCAACAAAGACATTCCAGGTTCTCTGTAAATTGCTTTCAACTTTTTTGAGCTTCTTGATGCTATTTCGAGGTGAGGCAGTTTTGGATTTTGTATTGAACCTGAGGTTGAATAATCAATTTGTATGCATTTCTCTGTGCAGATATGGAACTCCCCATCAAAAAGACAAGCAATATTTTCTGAATAATACTATTAGTCACTGCTTTTATATTCCACTCGAGTCCCATGAGATGGAAAAATCACAAGAAGGCAAAACAGCAGCGTAGGAATGAGCAGCATGGCAAAAGACACAGACTGAGAACATGTATAAGAATATGAGAGACAAAGATAGGGTAGATAATCAAAATATTTTGTCATCGGAGTAATGCAAAAAAAGATGGTGATGGCTTAAAGTCAGAGTAAGGATTTTTTTGAAGAGGATGTGAGGGGTATGTGTTTTTTAGACATAGTGTGGTTGATATCTAGAATGCCCCATCTGAGGAGGTGATGGAATTGGATAGAATTGCCATGGTTAAGAGGCAGACACAAAATGCTGGGGTCGACACAAAAGAGGCAGACGCAAAATGCTCAGCCTTTGGATCTGGCAATGATGAACTGTACAGCACTGCCAGATCCAAACTAAAGAGAGCCATCAAAGAGGCAAAGGCAGCCCATGGAAGAAGGCTATGGAAGAAGACTAGAGGGATACTTTAATGAGTGGGACCCCCGGCGTGTTTGGCAGGGTATTCAGCAACTTACCAACTACAAGGGCAACAGGGGGTTAACCACCAGCAGCAGTAGTAACTTGCTGGCTGAGGAGCTTAACCACTTTTTCGCCCATTTTGAGCTGAGTAAGGCGGAGCCTGCGCCTGCAGCCGCATCCAGCACTGATGACCTGGCACTTACTGTGAGCACAGAGGATGTCAGGAGAGTATTCCACAGCGTCAACCCCAGGAAAGCTGCTGGCCCAGATGGCATCCCAGGGAGAGTACAGCGGGATTGTGCAGACCAGCAGGCGGAAATATTCAGCGACATCTTTAACCTCTCTCTGTCAACATGCACTGTCCCTAAATGCTTCAAGACTGCCACCATTGTGCCTGTTCCCAAAAAAACATCTATCACCAGCTTGAACGACTACAGACCTGTTGCTATCACTTCAACTGTGATGAAGTGCTTTGAGAGACTGGTCCTGGCCCACATTAAATCCTCACTCCCACCCACCCTGGATCAACATCAGTTTGCATACAGAGCTAACAGGTCAACAGAAGACGCCATCAACATGGCTCTACATTCTGCACTGACGCACGTGGAGCGCCCCGGCTCATATGTGAGGATGTTGTTTGTAGATTTCATTTCTGCATTCAACACCATCATCCCCAGCAGAATGGTGGACAAACTGTTTGACCTGGGTGTAAATGCCAACACATAAAGATGGATCAAGGACTTCTTAACAGACCGCCCACAGACTGTCAGGATGGGATCCAATCACCCCCCAGTCCTGACGCTCAGCACAGGAGCACCACAAGGCTGTGTGCTGAGTCCTATTCTCTACACAATATGCACTCATGACTGCACACCGACACACAGCACAAACCGGATCATTAAGTTTGCAGATGACACGACTGTGGTAGGGCTGATAAATAACAACGACAAGTCTGCCTACAGAGATGAAGTCCAAAAACTGACTGTCTGGTGCATTAACAATAACCTGGTACTCAACACAACCAAAACAAAAGAACTGGTTATTGACTTCAGGAGGAGGAGAGAGGAACCTGCTCCTCTTTACATCAAAGGAGACATGGTGGAGAGAGTCACTGACTTTAAGTTCCTGGGCACATACATCTCCAAGGACCTTACATGGACAGTGAACACAATCACTCTCGTAAAGAAGTCACAGCAGTGGCTATACTTCCTGAGGCCTCTGCGGAGAGCAAACGCCTCACATCAGCTGCTGCTGTCCTTCTACCGGTGCGCGGTGGAAAGCATCCTCTCCTATGGCATCCTGGTGTGGTTTGCTAGCTGCACTGTGGCTGGAAGGAAGGCACTACAGAGGGTTATTAAAACAGCACAGAGCATCACAAACGCTCAACTACCCTCCCTGGAAGACATTTACAAGGCCCGATGTTTACGCCGGGCAACAAACATCACACAGGACTCATCGCACCCTGCAAACCACCTTTTCACTCTGCTGCCCTCTGGGAGGCGATACGGGTCTTTGAAGGCCCGCACTTGCAGACCAACTAACAGTTTCTACCCACATGCCATTAGAGAACTTAACTCAAACAGACAACACTACACAATTCGGGGTGCATTATAAACATATGTTTGCTGGAATGTGCAATATGATGTGCATTATTTTAATTATCTATTACTTATTTTATGCATTGATCTTGCGGTAAATGTAAATGTTAGAGTAAATGGTTGTTGTGTTATTGTGTTTTGTTCTTTTTAATCTTTTTATCCTGTGTCTTTTATTGTTTACCATTGAAGGAGATGCACATGAAATTTCATTGTACAGTTGCAGTGCAATGACAAATAAACATATTTGATTCGATTTGATTTGTAACAGGGTTGAGGCAGCATCTCTGGAGAGATGGAAGGGGTGACGTTTTGGGTCAAGATCCTTCTTCAGACTTCTTCAGTCTGAAGAAGGGTCTCGACCTGAAACGTCGCCCATTCCTTCTCTGCAGAGATGCTGCCTCACCCGCTGAGTTACTCTAGCATTTTATGTCTACATTCAATTTACACCAGCATCTGCAGGACTTTCTTACACATAGTTAAGAGGCATCTAGATGATCGCTGGAACATGCAAGGTATAGAAGGATTCTGTTCCAATGTGGGTAAATGGGATTGGTATAGATGGATAAAAAGGTTGGCATGGACAAGGTGAAGGACCTGTTTTTATAGCAAAAAGATAATGGATGGGCTTTGTTTGCTTTCTTTAGAGAAAAGGAGACTAGGAGGGTGTACTATCTTGGTACACAACACCATAAGAGGCCTAGAAAGGGCAGAGGAGTCTATATGTAGAGGGCATAGGTCTATGGTGATGAGTGAGAATTTTTTACAGGTTTGAAGAAAAACTTTTTTTCACTCAGAGGATGGTGTAATCTGGGATACAGTGCTAGAGGCAGGTACTCTCACAACATTTAAGATGACAATTGAACTGCAAAGACACGGTAGACTACAGGCCAAGTTCTGGTTATTGGGATTAGTATAACTAGGTACTTGATAGCCAGCCCAGGCAATGGTATGCTGAAGGGACTATTGACTCTGCACAACAGTTCTTCTTCTAGAAATCGGCAATGGGCAGCAGATAATCTACATGTTCCATTTGCACATATAGAGTATAGTTTTCTTGGAGATGGTGGAATCAAAGGTAAAGAAGTGGCGGACGGAATATAGTGTAGCAAAGGGTGGAGTTATGCATTTTGGTGCATAGACTATTTTCTAAATGGGGTGAGAATCCAGAAATCAGTAGTGCAAAGGACTTGTTGAGTGCTGGTGTAAGTTTCCCAAAATGTTAATCTACAAGTCGAATCAGTAGTCTTCTTCTTTCGTGCGGCGTGCACAGCCTAAAGTTAAATCAGTAGTAAAGAAAGCAAATTCAGTGCTAGCATTAATTTCTAAAGGGCTTGTATACAAAAACATTGAGGCTCTATGAGGGGCTAATAAGGCTACATTTGGAATATTGTGAGCAATTTTGGGCACCATATCTGAGGAAGGATGTGCTTGCTCTGGAGAGGGTCCAGAGGAGGTTTACAAGAATGGTACCAGGAATTAGTAGGTTAACCTATGATGAGCATTTGTCAGCACTGGGCCTGTACTCGCTGGAGTTTAGAAGAATGTAGGGGGTACCTAATTGAAACATTAATTAAAGGCTTAAAGAACGTTCTTTTAGGAAGGGCATGAGGAGAAATTTCTTTGGTCAGAGGGTGGTGAATCTGTGGAATTTTTTGTCACAGAAAGCTGTGGTGGCCGTCAGTGGATATTTTTAAGGCAGACATAGATAGATTCTTGATTAGTACAGGTGTCTGTGGTTATGGAGAGAAGGCAGGAGAATGGGGTTAGGAGGGAGAGATAGATCAGCCATGTTTGAATGAGGGAATAGACTTGATGGGCCAAATGGCCTAATTCTACTCCTATTCCTTATGACCTTATGATTAATCAGTACGTGAAAGAGAAGGAATGTCTGGTTGATTGGTGCAGCAATCACTCGCTCAAAAACGAGGATGTAATCGTTGACTTCAGAAAGCGGAAGTTGAGACACCAAATGACAGTTTTTGTTATTGGGTTAGGGATGGAGAGCATTAACGTCTTCAAGTTCCTGGTTGTCAATACCTTGGACAACTTGTCCGGGAACTAGCACTTAGACATAACCATGAAGAAGATGCACTGAAGAATGGTCTCGACCCGAAACGTCGCCCATTCCTTCTCTCCAGAGATGCTGCTTCACCCGTTTAGTTACTCCAGCATTTTGTGTCTACCTTCAATTTAAACCAGCATCTACAGTTGTTTCTTACACAACTTACACACCACTTACCTCCATATCCTGCGTATCTATGTGCCCATCTAAAAGCCCCTTCAATGACATTTTTGTATCTGCCTCCACCACCACTGCTGCCAGTAGGTATCATCATTCTTTGTGTACAAAATGTGCTCCTACTACAAACATTCTCCTTTCCCACCCATCCACCTACCTAAATGATATGCCCTCCTGTTTTTCACATTTGCACCCTGTAGAAATGATTATTTACTGTAACACTGCCCTTATGGTGAGGGGACATAAGGGAAAATTGAATGCATTTGTATCTTTTATTTTTAATTTACTATTATTTTATTTTATTACCCATTCATAATGTAGGGTCATCACTGAAAATGAGAGTATTTATTGCCCATTCATTGTAACCCTAATCTTCATGATCAGATATAAAAGATCAGTTGAGTCAAACATATTGCCGTGGGTGTGGAGTGGGACAGATTTCATTCCCTGAAGGATATTACTGAACCAAATATGGCAAGTGTATTAAAGAAGGAACTGCAGATGCTGGAGAATCGAGGGTTACACAAAAAGCTGGAGAAACTCAGCGGGTGCAGCAGCATCTAAGGAGCGAAAGTGTGGCAAGTGTATTCTTTTGCTTGAATACTCTAAAATATGTTTTCCTATGTCTGAAATGCAGCATTGCTTCAGGCGCCCGGAATCATATTGGCAAAATTAAAGAGTCCGCTCAGATCTCTGATTTAAGGGCAAGAAGTAAAACCACAATTATTAAGAACTTGCTTGACTATGCAACCTTTAGCAAGCACTAAAGCATCCAACTTTGGAATTCGTATTAAGAGAGGGTGCAAAAAGCTTGGACTTAAATGTGGAAAGATGGGTAGCATAAGAGATTTAGGGAGGTTTATGAATTAGGGAGGAACCTTTTTTGTAGAGGATTTATTAATTATATGATGCACTAAGACCATTTTCATGTTTGTTTTTAATAAATACAGCCCTGAAGTGACTAAAATTATGTTAGAGACATTTAACTTGCATTTATTTCTGATTGAGAGACTGTTCAATACCAATTTCTGGCCTTCCTTTGGTGGGGAACTGAGGACTTGAACAGGAGTTGAGGCCAGCATATATCAGCCATAATCATAGCCTGGGTGTGTGTTCATTTGATCCTTTGTGTTCCTCATGACAACAGAGTGATGAATCAATGTGCAGTGGAAAAGATTTAAAATCTCAGCAAGTGCCAGGAAACCTCATATGGCATGCGTGCGAATAATGGCTATCATATGTTACGTTTGTAGCCTTTAAAGACGTATTATTTAATTATCTGGTTTGAAAGTATGGTACAGAAAAGCCACAAAACCAGTAAATACTTCAAATATGCTTCTGCTGTGGTGGAACTAGCAGCAGGAAGGAAGGTCAATGTCAAAAACTGGGTAGCGAAGATTTTTGATTGTTACTTTGGCAATTTTATTAGAATAATGATCAAGTGTTATGAACTAGATGGTTGGACGTGCATGTGGATGAAACTGTGAGCATACCAAGAGCCTTTTTTTAGCAGAACGACCAACTTGTGGGTGACTGATATGACATCTCCATTCACCACCACCCACCCCCATTCATCCAACAATGCCACCACATTTAGTTTAGTTTAGGGATACAGTGCGGAAACAGGGCCTTCAGTCGGCAACAATCACGCATACTAACACTATCCTACACACACTAGGGACAATTTTACATTCATACCAAGCCAATTAACCTCCCAACTTGTACGTCTTTGGAGTGTGGGAGGAAACTGGAGCACCCGGAGAAAACCCACGCAGTCACGGGGAGAATGTACAAAGGGCACCCGTAGGCAGGATTGAACCCAGGTCTATGGCGTTGTGAGGCAGTAGTCTACCACGATGCCACTGTTCCACCTACAGTTCAACCTCCGTCCCCAAAATCCCAGCGCCCACCGTGGTTCTTTCTACCCAGCTGTTCTCTCCTGCTTAATTCCCTCCCAGTCCTACAATCAACCTGATAAGCCCTTCCCCTCTGTTTTCCCATTTGGCCATTCCCTTCCCATGGCTCCCTCCTAATTGGTCCAGATCATCTGGTGCCTCTTTCCCAGATTGGCTCTTCTCATCCAATGGCATTCTCTCAATCATTTGATCTATTAAGCAAAACGGCTGTGGTCCCCTGTGGCAATAACCCAGCAAAAAAAAGACACAAAGTGCTGGAGTAATTGAGGGGGTCAGGCAGCATCTCTGGAGAACATGGATATGTGAAGTTTTGGGTCGGGCCCTTCTTCAGACTGATTGTTTGGGGAGTAGAGTGTGAAGAAAGCTGGAAGTGAGGAGAGGCAGAACAAAGCATGGCAGGTAATGGGTAAACACAAGCGGGGGTGGGTTGTTATTAGAGTTTGGACAAAGGCCGGAGATGAAAAAAAACAGAAGGTGTGATACAAAAGGATTGAAGAGTCGCTAATTGTGAGGCTAGAGGAAAACATGTATGGGGAGGGGGAAGGGAGAAATAAGTACATGTTCAAATGGGACACAGGGGAATAGTAAGATTGAACGAGAACTTACCAGTTCGAAGGTTGATCTTTATTTCATGAGGAGTCGAAGTGAGGGATTTCGTGAAGAGCCCGCCGGCGCGCATGCTCGACATACTTCAAAGTAGCGGCGTGGAATCACAGAACCAACAATAGAAATGACTTCGCATAGTATGATTGAATTGACTAAGATTACCAGATGAAGGTGATTGAGGGTTGGGCGAGGAGGGCACGAAATTCCTCACTTCGACTCCTCATGAAATAAAGATCAACCTTCGAACTGGTAAGTTCTCGTTCAATCTTACTATTTCATTTCGGAGTCACGTGAGTGACTTCGTGAAGACTTCAAAGCTTCTGTGATTACACGCCCTGGACCACGTCCATGCTGACACACCACTACCAGGGATGGATGGGAGGAACAAACTGGCTCAATAGCTCATACTGCAAAACAAAAGCATATTTATTAATAACAAATCAAAAACCCCTCATGCGGGGACATCTCCACGTTCTTGACCTGCATTCAGCACGGCTTCTGCGAACTGTAGAGGAGCAGCAACAGGCTTGTTATAAAAACGCTGGAACACAGCTTCATTCGCCCATCCTGCTGTGGCGAGAATTTGGTCCATGGGCACCTCCATGACCCTCGCCGCTGACGTCGATGCAGCCCTGGTGGAATGAGACTTGAACACATTAGTGTCGATACCTGACTTACCCAAGACGACTCGAAGCCACCTGGATATCGTCTGGACTGTCACTCGATGATGAGGTCTCTTATGAGTGACAAGCAGGTATCTCTCCATTCCTCTGATGCGTGCCGTCACCTTGACATAGTGGCGGATATGTGAGGCTAAACATAGCCTAGCATCTGCGGGGTATGCCGGGAACTTCAGCTGCAGCCCTGTGCACCCAGGTCTATGCTGCTTTAGTAGCTCGTCAACGAAAAAGACTACTTCTGTAGGGGTAGATGTCATTCTGTCGACACGCAGTTTGTGTAGTGTCTGTACCCTCTGAGCTGAAGTCAGCGCTAGTAACATCACCAGCTTCATGGTGAGTTGGTCCAGTTGGAGCCCTTCCATGGGAGACCACGTCCTGAGCAGGGTTAATACGTCCCTGACATCCCAGGTGATATTATAGCGTGGTGTAGGCGGATTCATATTGAATATACCCCGCATGAGTCTGGACACTAGCCTGTTGGATCCTACCCCAATCTTGAGGTAGAATGATAGCGCACTTCTGGCGCTGTTGATGGCACTGTAACTTAAGTGTTCATCATGGTGCAACCCCGCGAGGAATTCCAGGACGTCGGTTATTGTCACGTCATCGTACGTGATGCGAGAGCGGCTGCAGTAGGCTTCCCACTTCTTAATATGCGAGCGGTATCTTCGCCTTGTGGACTCTCGACACGACGCCCCGATGGTATCCATGGTCCGAGCCGAGAGGCCGTATTGGACTAACGGCCTGTTCAGAACCTGCAAGCCAACAAATTTAAATAGCCATGGCAGGGATGTGGCTCCCCTTACACAGGGTGAGTAACCAATTGTGGGCAACCCTTCAAAAGGACCCAAGGTTCGTTGAGCATGTCAAAGACCACCGGATACCAAGGCTGTGTGGGCCAGTCGGGTATAATAAGGATGCCCTTGGCAGCATCTGCCTGAATCTTTCGCAATACCCGACTGATGAGGCAAAACGGAGGGAAGGCATAGAAAACCCAATTCCCCCAGTCCAGCGAGAATGCATCTAGCGCTATTGCCCCAGGATCTGGTTCCCATGAAACGTAGGCTGGTACCTGATGGTTCAACCGTGACGCAAAAAGGTCAATGTCCGGTTTACCAAATTTGGCTGTGACTTTAGCAAAAATCTCAGGATGCAACATCCATTCAATGTTGTCATTAAATTTGCGTGACCTGGTGTCCGCCACAGTATTAAGCTCACCTGGCAAATAGGTAGCTGAAATCCAAATGTCTCTTTGAATACACCAGAGCCAAATTGAGTTAGCCAATTTGTCACACGAAACTGACCTGGTACCACCCATATGGTTTAAATATGCCACAGCTGTGGTGTTGTCTATTTGGAGACGGACGTGTGCTCCAACAAGCTTGGAACAATATGCACGAAGTCCGTGGAATGCTGCCAGCAACTCCAAATAGTTAATCCCTTGAGTCAACAACATCGATGCCTCAAGGGTGTCCCATCTACCCCCACAACTAGAGCAATTATCAGTAGCTCCCCAGCCATTGGAGCTTGCATCAGTCTGTAAATATACCACCGGATTAGCCTCCCTGACAGGCTTAAATGAGTTGCTAATGTGACACACCCACCATTGCAACTCAGTTATCGCTTCGGACGGCAGCTGCATAGATCGATCGTAATGACCAGCGTTCCATTTTAACGCAGTAATTTTAGCTCTTTGCAAATTCTGATAATGCAAAGGTCCATATCGTGCTGCCGGAAACAAAGCCACTAACTTGCCAATTACTGTGGCTGTATGCCGAATCGATGGTATATTGGTGCCAATTAAATCTCTGCACACCTTAGTGACTTCCTCAATTTTGTTAATTGGTATAGTTATCCTCATGCTCATTGAGTTCACCGTGAACCCTAGGTAATTAATTACCTGGGCAGGGCAGAACTTTGATTTCTCTGGATGGACAATGAATCCTAATTGTTGAAATATATTGACAGCAGCTGCAACACCCTGTTCAGCCAATTGCAGGGTGTGGCCCACAATAAAGACATCATCTAAATAGGCCATAACTATATGATGTCGTTGTCTCAAATAAGCCATGATTGGCTTCACCAATTTAGTGAACAATCTAGGGGCTGTAGTAAGCCCATTAGGCAAAGCCTTATACTGCCAAAGTTGCCCCATCCAGATAAATTTCAAAAACCTTCTATCATCTTTCTGGATGGATACTGAATAATATGCATCCCTCAAATCAATGCATGCCATAAAGCAGCCATGAGAAATCAATGATTTGGCTGTTTCAAACGTATCCATTTTAAAATGAGTATATGTTACAAACGTATTCAAACGGGTTAGATCAATAATGACACGACAGCCTCCATCCTTCTTAGGTCTAGTAAATATGTTCGAAACAAATTCAATTGGCTCATGCACTGTTTTCTCAATCACACCCTTCTGTTCCAAACCTAAAATTTCCTTGTAACCTGCTGCCTGTTCTGCAGCAGACAATTTGAACGTACGACCAGGCATGTGCTGGGATGGAGGAATGTCGCCATTAATAAACTCAATTTTATGCCCCTGAATATTCCGCAACACATACTCATCACCAGTAAAATTACCCCATGCATCCAAAAACAACCGTAAACGACCACCAACATGGGAAGTTAAACAGAGAGAAAAGAGAGAACCAGACCCCCTCACCTCCGTGGTTACCGGCGGTCCTTGACACGTGTGGGTGGCCGTGGAGGTGCTGGGTTGGCTTGAGGGCGCGGCGTCTTCGATTTCCAAAAAGGTCTCTGCCGACCCTGTCCTAAAAAAGACCCTTGGTGCTGGTTCTGGTGTTGTTGTCGTTGTGGAGCTAGAGGGTGAGTCCTCGTCGAGGCACTGGCCGACCCTCGTGAGCGAATGTATGGAGCTTTTGAGCCGGACGGTGTGGGGGCACTCTTAGAGCGCATGATCCCCACCGTTTTGGCTTGTTCGTCAAGCTCTTTGACTCTCTTCGAGAGGTCCTCACCAAAGAGCTGACGGGGCGGCGGCGGCGGCGGTGGTTTGCACAATCCTGCAAACTTCGGGTTGAGTGCTGGGCGGATGCTGTTTTTGCGAAACCCGTTGATTTCGTGCTGGGTCGCGCACAATAAGGCCAGAGCATCTTCCTGGTCCAAATTCAGCTCGTCCTCGTCCACCGACCGCGCAAAGGCGGTAATACCGGCCGTGAGGAGTTTCAGGATCCGCTGCAATTGTAGCTCTTGTTGACGGATAGCCGCACTGATGTTGCCCCATATTGGCGTATTGACCACCTGTTGAGGGAGTTGCAGTTTGATGGAGCCTTGTGACGGCTCATAGCCTGGATGAGGACTTCTTCCTGCAGCACCTGATTATTAAGAAAGTCCACTGTGGCTGCCAGCTTTGAATTGAGAGGAAGACCAGCCGTATGTGGGGCCGCGAATTTGGTCGCCACATCCAAAAGTTCCTCCGCTGGCACCTCCACCGGAGGTGGTACGGGATCCACCAGAACCTCCTCCTCGTGCTGCTCCAGGCTGATAGTAGATGTTGGTGAAGACGCCCTGTGCCTGTTGCTGCCCTGCTGTTGTTGACGTTGAAGCAGGAGCTCCAGCAGCCGCTCCATACGGTCAATACGCCCTTCACCCTGAACACTCAGGTGGTCGGAGTCCTCCGGCTCTGAAAAGAAAACCGGGCTCCTGTCATCGGCCCGCACCTCGTCGAGGCCCTGCCGGTGCCGGTAGTTGTCGCTAACAGCCGCCGAGGCGAAACTGCGCGATTCCTGCGCGGGCGTGTTCAATCGCCTCCGTTTAGCGAGAGCTGAAGCCGCTGCCACTAAGGGCACATGCGGCGAGGTGTCGGCACCAGCCGAAGCATGGCTGCCTGGGGCCCGCGCAGTCTTGCCGGCTGCCCACATCGTGGACGTTGCCGACGCATGGTGCCGCCCACCCATCCATGGGGGGCTCGGCGACCGCGACGAGACCCGACTCAACCGACCCGTCCCGGCGTCGAGAGTCGGGGTGTGCCGGCTGGACCTCACAGCCGCCCCGGGTCTCGCCCTGGAACCTGACCGCTCCTCCGCGACAGGCAATGCCTTAGCCCTAACAGGGTTAGGCTTCTGGGCTCCTCCCCTCCCCCTTCTCGGAGGGCTGAGTGGAACAGGCCGTGCAACGGCACGCGCCCTGCTCGAGGTCGCCAGCGAGCCCGCTGACAACCTGACTGCCATGGCAGGGTCCCCCTGCTCTGGCGGCACACCACACTCCTCCTCGTCGAACTCCTCCGAGCTGTGGTGTGCTGGCGGATCTGGACCTGTGAACACAGGGCTTACCCACATCTCCGCCTGAGTCCCGGCCTGCGCTGCAGGTACTGCCGATGGTAAAGGCCCCGGAACTGTTGACCGGCGAACTCGTCCTGACGTCCTCCGGCCCTTCGAACTCCCATCCATGTCCTTGCTGCAAGACATAATCAGACAACAAGGACCACCAACTAAAGGTGGAATACTCACCTCCGTGGCCCCTTATGAAGGGCTGGCGAGGAGCGCGCTCCACCGCCAGCCGTCGCAGCAACGCGTTACGACGATATGTCGAGCATGCGCGCCGGCGGGCTCTTCACGAAGTCACTCACGTGACTCCGAAATGAAATGGGGTGAAGATTGGGAATGTGGGGGAGAATCCATCTGCCAGTTGCTCTAAGTCTTTTGGCCATAATTGTCCCAAGGCACCCAATAAATGTTTTACACCAAAGAGAATACTGATTCCTGCTTAAGGACCCCTGCCACATTGACCAATACTGAACCAAAAAGGACGTTTGACCATACAGAGCAAGTTTCACCCATACACAAGTTCTATCCAACACTAAGGACAATTTACGGAAGCCAATTAACCTATAAACCTGCATGTTTTTGGGTTGTGGGAACAAATCGGATTTCCCAGAGAAAACCTATGTGGCCACAGGGAGAACATGCAAACACCATACAGACTGCACCTATTGTCGGAATCAATCCCAAATCTCTGCCACTGTAAAGGGCCTGTCCCACTTTCACAACCTAATTCATAGAGGCCGAGTTTGCCCTTGACTCATACTCGCAGCATGGTTGTCACGAGGGTGTAGGAGGTCGTAGGTAGGTCGTGATGCTAGTCGTAGGTACTCGTGGCATCAAGTTTGTTGGGGCATTTTCTCAACATGATGAAAAATGTCCATGAGTTAAAAAGGTTGTGAATTCGGTCATGAAAGTATAGAAGAGAGATCGAGCGACTGTCCATATGGTGCCAGCACAATAGCCTGGCCCTCAACACCAACAAAACCAAGGAACTGATTGTGGACTTTGGAAGGAGTAGGATGGGGACCCACAGTCCTGTTTATATCAACGGGTCGATGGTTGAAAGGGTCAAAAGCTTCAAATTCCTGGGCGTGCACATCTGTGAAGATCTTTCCTGGTCCGAGAACACAGATGCAATTATTAAGAAAGCTCATCAGCACCTCTACTTCCTGAGAAGATTACGGAGAGTTGGTCTGTCAAGGAGGACTCTCTCTAACTTCTACAGGTGTACAGTAGAGAGCTTGCTGACTGGTTGCATCGTGGCTTGGTTCGGCAACTTGAGCGCCCTGGAGAGGAAAAGACTCCAAAAAGTAGTAAACACTGCCCAGTCCATCATCGGCTCTGACCTTACTTCCATCGAGGGGATTTATCACAGTCGCTGCCTCAAAAAGGCTGGCAGCATCATCAAGGACCCACACCACCCTAGCCACACACTCATCTCCCTGCTACCTTCGGGTAGAAGGTACAGGAGCCTGAAGACTGCAACAACCCGGTTCAAGAATAGCTACTTCCCCACAGCCATCAGGCTATTAAACCTGGCTCGGAACTCTGAACATTAATATCCCTCCATCTGTTATTTGCACTTTATTAATTTATTAAGTCATGGGTGTATTTATGTATAGAATTGTAGTCAATGCCTTCTATGTTCCGTTGTGCTATGCAAAGAAAGATTTTCATTGTCCTGTCAGGGACACATGACAATAAACTCTTTTGACTTGACTTGACTTGAAAGTGCAGCAACACTACTGCAGCGCAACTATGCCATACACTTTTTTTAACTCTTTGGTCCACTGAGTTCACATTGGCCATCGATCACATGTTCACACTCGTTCTATACTATCCCACTTCTGCATCCACTCCCAACAGGCTAGGGGAAATTTACAGAGGCCAATTAACCTACAAGCCCACATGTCTTTGGGATGAGGAGGGAAACTGGAGCACCAAGAGGACATCCACGGGGAGAACATGCAAACTCCGCAAAGATAGCACCCAAGGTCAGGATCGAACCTGGATCTCTGGTGCTGTGAGGCACCCTCTACCAGCTTCACCACTGTGCCGCCACTTGCTACCACATAAGCTGTGACCACTCCATCCCACAATCTGGAGCACCCTTCATAGCTTTCCAGCATTCCGGAAATTGTCTCCCTCTTTTCTGTTGTTGCCGAAACAAAGGCAAACATTTTATCTCTGATTTTAGATGAGCTGCTAGGTGGTGTACCAGGTGCTGATAACCTAGAGAGTACACAGACTCATCTGAAAGTGCCCATTGCAATAGTGTTGTGCTTGTAGCCCACTCCCTAATTTGGATCCATAAATGAGCTGGAACAAATTTTCACCAGGAGACGTTACAGTTTCATTTTCCCACCAGTGTAACTTCCGCAGTACACCACAGGGTTGCAGCTGTAATTGCAGCTTGATGAGTTTCCATTAAAGCATAAAAGCAGACTCAGCGATTTTTAAGAGAATAAAATGACATCTGTTTATCTTGATCAAAGATAAAGCCAATTTAATCCTTCAACTGAAGAGTACATTTAGTTAAGATATTATCACATGTAATTAGTATATTGAAAAGTTAAGTGAAACATAGGAATAAGCTACTAGACTCCACATTCTCACCCCACAATTCGATACGATCATGGCTGACCTTTGATGGCCTCAACTCCTGTGCCAGTCTTCAATTCCTCCTAATATTGCTCTATTTCCACCCTAAGTCTATCTAATAATCTGGCCTCCCTGGGGCAGTGAATTGCAGTATTAAATCACCAGCCAATTGTTTTATAATTATTGCTTAATGTCCAATGCATTGGTCTACATTGACTCGTGGGGAACAAATGTTGTATGAACGATTAGAGCTTGCTTAGACTACAGCTCAAGCAGGTATTCTATTTTGGAAAGGAGATCACAATGCAGTTCTTTGATGGCTCACACCCAATCAACAGACACATACTTTGGTTTAGACCTAAATTAAGCAGAAGGATTTGAGTTTTAGTTTCAAAAATAGATGGCTCACATAGTTTGCCAAATATATGTCACATAAAGAAAATTAAATGACATTGGATTAATGTTTTTTTCAAATCTGTTTTTTGAGGAAGGGATTATACAAGGTGGTCTTCTAAGGATTAATATAATGTTATTATATTTGATGTGCACATTCAACTTCCAACTGCATCTTTAAGTTATTGGTCCCTCTTTATCAGATATTCCTTTTGTGTGCAATTTTGGCCTCCTAATTTGAGGAAGGACATTATTGCTATTGAGTGAGTGCAACGTAGGTTCAGCATATTAATTTCCGGGATGGCGGGACTGTTATATGATGAAAGTATGGGTCGACTGGGCTTGTAGTCACTGGAATTTAGATGGATGAGAGGGAATTTTATAAAAGGATACTGTATACAATTCTGAAAGGATTGGGCAGGCTAGATGCAGGAAAAAGTTCCCGATGTTGGGAGAGTCCAGAACCAGGGGTCACAGTTTAAGAATAAGTGGTAGGCCATTTAGGACTGAGATAAGGAAAAACCTTTTCACCCAGAGAGTTGTGAATCTGTGGAATTCTCTGCCATAGAAGGCAATGGAGGCCAATTCACTGGATGTTTTCAAGAGAGTGTTAGATTTAGCTCTTAGGGCTAAGGAATCAAGTGATATGGGGAAGAAGCAGGAACGAGGTACTGGTTTTAGATGACCAGCCATGATCATATTGAATGGCGGTGCTTGCTCAAAGCACCTATTTTTCTATGTTTTTTCTTTCTATGTTCTACTACTCATTTCCACCCTATTTTGATTCTAAAAACAAACTTGTTTTCTTTCTTTCCTAGTTCTGATGAAGGGTCCCAGGGCTGAAGAAATCACTGTTTCTCTTTCCACAGGTACTATATGAATCTTAAACTCATAATAAATATTGATCATGATAATAGCTTTGGACAAACTATTAAAATGGTTCAACTAAAGCATATACAATTTAAAGTGCTTGGGTATGAGGTGATGGCTTTAGGCAGTCAGAATGGTATAACACACAATAGTGTAGAGCCAACCAGAGTGGAAGAACATAGTATATAGATCATTAAATGGTACAGCCCAGGAACAGGTCCTTTGGCTTACCATGTCCATCCCAACCATGATGCCAATTTAAATTACTTCTATCTGCCTATACATGGTATATATTCTTCCATTCCCTGCTTGTTTATGTGTCTGTCCAAATGCATCCTAAACATTGCTACCATATATGTTTCTATCACCTCTTGTGACATTTTTCTAAGTACCTAATGTTCTCTGTCTAAAAAAATCTTGTTTCATACCTCATTAAATCTTCACCCCTCACCTTAAACCCATCCCCTCCAGTATTTGTCATCAATACACTAGCAAAAAGACCGGAACTGCTTACTCTATCTATGGCTCTCATAATTTTATTTACTTCTATTCAGTCATCCGTCAGCCTCTGATACCCCAACAAACACGACCCCAAGTTGTCCAACCTCTCCTTATAGCTAATGCACTCTAAACAAAGCAACATCCTGGCAAATCTCTTCTGCAACCTCTCCAAAACTTCTTCACCCTTTCTATAGTGTGGCAGTCAGACATGCACACAATATTCCAGATATGGCCTAACAAAAGTTTAGTACAGCTGCAATATAAATTGCAAAGTTTTGCATTCAATACCTGACATGTAGATAGGGTAGACAGTCGGAACCTTTTGTCCCCAGGATAGAAATATCGAAGATGAGAAGATATAATTTAAGGTGAGGGGGGGGCAAAGTTTAAAGGAGATGCGAGGGGCAGTTTTTGTTTTACACACAGGGTGGTGGGTGCCTGGAATGCACTGCCATGGGTGGTGATGGAGCAATAGCAGCATTTAAGAGGCAAATTGATTGGCACATGGATATGCATGGATATGCAGAGAATGGAAGGATATGAATCAAGTGCTGTCCGACGAGATTAGTTTTTCTTGGCATCGTATTTGGCACAGACGTTGTGGGCCAGTGGGCCTGTTCCTCTACTGTCTGTACATGTTCTATATTCTATGTATGTTTCTATACATTTGTGTTAGGGTTATTGGGTCATTCCCCAGTTAGTTAGATAGATATGGTGATTAAACTGCTGTTAGGGACTATGCACATAAATACCCAGTAACATTTTGCCAACCCCCCCCCCCCCCCCCAAAAAAAAAAACATTCTCCTTGTACTGGGAGAATTTGCTGCTATTGTTTCCTCCCTTATCATTTGATTCATGAACAAGTCAATATAGAGAATAAATAGAATAGCAGACTTATTCATTGCTTACAGCATTTCATCGCATTGACTGAGGCAGTGTTGAAAATTCCCTATTAAAGCAAAATACAAAGTGCTGGAGGAACTCAGCATGTCAGGTAGCATCTTAGCAGGGAATGAACAGGTGATGTTTCAGGTCGGGGCACTTCTTCAGACTCATGCAAGTGATTTTATTTTACACTAAGATAGTGTACAAGATTAAGACTAAATATTAACAAGGCTTTGAGAAAGCAAGTTCTTAAAGTAAATGAAGAAATTACATTGTATATTTGACTTTAAATGAAGGAACATTGAACACAAAGTATAATAAAACCAATACCAAATCTTTTCAAAGGTAAGGTTGGAATAAGGTATTCAATTTTATGCATCACCCATTAGGAACAATTTAGTAACCAGCAAAGAGATGGAGATAAATACTCAACCAATGATCTTCAGATTGAAGAGCTTAGGGTTGTTCTCCTTATAGCAAAAAGCATTAATGGAGGATTAATAGTGATATCCAATGGACACAATTTCTTGGGCCATTTCCCTGCCAACCCGGGCTTATAGATTTAGGTCATAAGTGATAGGAGCAGAATTAGGCCATTCAGCCCACCAAGTCTACTCCGCCATTCATTAATGGCTGATCCATCTCTCCATCCTAACCCCATTTTCCTGCTTTTTCCCCATAACCTCTGATTTGAAGTAACTAGTAAAAAATTTAGAAGGAAAAAAAAAACATTCTTTGCATAGTGAGTTGACTACCAGAAAGTTCAGAGCATGCAGAACTCATAGGAGCTTTTCTGATGTAATTGCATATGTGCGTGAAGAGGCCTAACATAGGAATATGAGGAAAAGGCTTGGGTGTGGAGTAAAATGGATGGATTATCACAAAGCAAGATGAGATGTGCCCAGATGAAAGTTTCCCTCTTTGCTGTAAACATCCAAGATTTACTTTACATTCAAGTCAGATTAAATTATCATAACTGTAATGAAAACAATGTTTCCACTCCGCCACTTCCACTTCCACTCCGGAAGTGGCGGTGCTGCCCTGCAGCTGTGGCTCGCCTGCAGTCCGTTTGGCTTTTTTTTTTGTTTTGTTTTGTTTTGTCCTGTTGTTTTAGTTTATTCAGTTTATTTTAGTTGTGTATGAGTTTGTGGGATGGGAGAAACTTGTTTTTAGTCTCTTCCTTCGAGGGGGTTGCGACCTTTTCTTGTCGTATACCCTGTCTCTGTCTGCGCTGAGGCCCAGTCGCGGAGCTGGCAGCCTCCAACTGGGACCGACCTCGAGGCTCCGGAGGCAGAGCCAGGACTTGCCAACGCGGGGCTGGCCAACGCGGGGCTGTGGTGGCGTTGCGGCGGCGGCGGTGACCCGACTTCGGAGCCTCGGAGGCTCGCTCACGGGCCCAGTGGACGACATGGTCGGGAGCTCGCAGGTCCCAGATTAGTGACCGTTCTCCGGAGCACCCGCAACAACAGCTTCATCCGCTGGACTGGAGGGTGGCAGCTTCGACCACCCCAGGCCGTGGAGTTTGAACCGGACCGTTCGCGGAACTCGGATTCGGCCAATGGACTTACTATCACCCGGTGAGGTCACAACATCGGAAGCCTGGATCGCCTCAACGCAGAGGGTGAACAAGGAGAACATATGCAGTATTTGGAATATTTATTTATTTGTCTCTCTGTCAGTCCTACTATCCGCCCTCAGCCCAACAACCCACTCCCTCATCTAAAAACTCCACTGCTTATTTTCCGAATGTTAAAGCACTCGAGGATCATGAGACATTTTTCAAGAAACCTCAATCTGCCCCAGGGATAAACAAACTTACTTACTCCCTATCTAGGTTATTGCAGAAATTATAGGTTTAAAGTTCCCACCAATATTAAAAACAAATCTGGAGGGAAAAATCCTTGTTGAATTGACCATTACCAGATCAATGCAATTCATTAGATTTTTCCTTCAAATTTCATGACGTATGGAATAAACTCCACATTAAGCAGATTCAAATCCCTTCAATTGAAATGTTGCATTTTTGACCAACAAAGAAATTGCCGCATTTGAGTCCCTCCTGGTTCCTCCTCTTGTTTGTGTTGTCTGATGTTTCCTGTCTAGAAGTGACAGTGGGTTTCGGTGCTGTCCAATAAATCATTCTACTTGACGAGAGTAAGGGACACAACAGGGCAGGACATCAAAAGAGAACGTACCCTTTGAAGTGAAACTTTCATCCTTTGTAGTGCTCCGTGATCTGACATTTTACTTTTTGTTGGTCAAGTAATCGGAGATCAAGGATATCAGAAAACAATCGGTAGTCCCACTTCTTTAGCATCACTACTGGCATTTAAACAAGCATTTAGGTGAATATATCTGATATGGAAATAATGATGGAAGATAGTCACACTCAATTATATCAAGAACACTCTTCTAAATAGGATTCTCCACAGGCACTTTATTACTGAAATTATCTGACCTCAGAGCACCCAGAATAAAGTATAATTGGATATTTAACTACTGTTAATATTTTCTTATTTAGAAAACTGAAGGAGCTAGACAATTTTTAAAATGTAGTTAACCTAAAAACCTATTCAAGGGAGATAAGTAGAGCCAGGATGTTTAGGCACTAAAAAACTCTGAAAGGCAGGCAAAAAGGCATAATAAAATTACAAAAAAATCACAAAAAAGGCATACAAAGGCATGTATTTCCACCACCAAAATATGATTTAAAATGATAATATAAAGGTATACTACATTAAATGACCAAAGTTGCCAGGTTGCACATAATTACTAGCATTTTTTCAAATTATCTGGTGTTAAACTATGCCGTCTGTCAGATAGAATTTGCTTCAGTTGTGAAAAACTTCTAACTACCTCAGATGAGGTCACTGGTACATAGCTGAAACAAGTTATAGGCTCTTTATTCGATCGATATCAAAGGCATTACAACTACCTTTGAGAACTTTAACTATGTTTTGTATTTCTCAAGATCTTTGTTAGCTAAAATTACTCTCTCACATTTTCCTTGTTCGTCTTTACCTACATTGCCAGGAACTTTACAAATATCATGGGGAGAAGGCAGGAACGGGGTATTGATTGGGGATGATCAGCCATGATCACATTGAATGGTGGTGCTGGCTCGAAGGGCCGAATGGCCTACTCCTGCACCTATTGACTACTGTCTATTTTCTATTATCATCAGTTACTTTGTTGAAAACCTGCAAGTTATTCATTAATGTTTCACCACATTTCTCAAGGGAATTGATAGCTTGTGGGAAGTTTGCAAAATTGGAAGCAATAAACACAAGATCACAGTGGAGGAACTTTTTTCTGCATGATTTCACTGACAATCCTGACTGCAGCAGATTCTTCTTCTCCAAAACAATTGACGATTTCTGTTACCTTTTCAAAATTTGCAGCATAGTAGAGTACAGCAGAGCCATGTACCCCACCAAGTCAAAACGGGCTGAGAAGGTAGCGGAATCTTGGGTGCCATTTCCTTGAACAATTGCACACATGGCGGTGCTTTGAGGAAGATTTTCTTGACATTGGAAACTAGGCGATCGACATTTGGAAACAAGCTACGTATGTGCTTGATAATCATATGAAGTCTTTGAGCCAAGCATGTCAAATGCAACATTTTGGGGAATAAAACTTTAAGAGCATGAGCAGTTTTTTTCATGTACGGAGCTGCATCAGTCACAAACAGAACATTCTCGTGTTTTATACCTTCAGGCCAAAGTACAGCAAGTGAAGATGTAAACAACTGAGTAATAGTTGAGCTATTTGACTTCTCCAATACTTCCGATGTCAAGAAATACTCCGTTGATGTTGACCTGCCTCCAGTGTACTAATAACTACATTGGCAACATATCTCCCCACAGCAACGGTTGTCTCGTCTCTGGAGATCCATATTTTGTTGCATGCAACTTCATTTCTAATTTTCTGCACAACAATGTTGAAGTTGCTGTCAACATACTTTTTTCCATAATGATGTCCCACTTGGTATACATTCCTCTGTGTATTTCTCTAAAAAAACTTCAGTGATTTGTTTTCCAATTTACACAGTGGAATTCCAGCATCAATGAATGCCTTGCACAGATCACTCAAGCTCAGATTTGTGACTGGAGCCAGCAGTAAATGTAGTGAGGAGACAAGCTTGGGAATTTCGTTTGGGTAGTCTACAGCCCAGCGGTATCAACATTGACTTCTCTAATTTTAGATAGCCCTTGTCTTCTCCTTCCTCCCCCTCCCCCTTCCCAGCTCTCCTTCTAGTCCTACTGTCTCCGCCTCTTCCTTTCTTTTTCACACCCACCCCCCCACTTCAGTCTGAAGACGTCGCCTTTTCCTTCTCTCCATAGATGCTGCCTCACCTGCATTTTTTGTCTACCTTCAATTTTTCCAGCATCTGCATTTTTTTCTTAAATAGATCTTGGAGAAGACAGAACCAGGGGGCAGCGGCACAAACGAATGAATGACTAACGGTGGTGCCCCCGGTTTTGCCATGGTGGTGGAAAATTTATTGTAAGTTATACTATGTTAACACGTTAATAATAACATTAACATTAACGTGTTAACATAGAAAACGCTATTGTAATCACGGTACAACTAGAGATAATAGCACGACCTTTTAGCAAAATGACAAAAAAGGCTGTTTTAGGCACTCGATCATGAAAAAGGCATTAGCTTGGTGAAACCATCAAAAGCATGAAAAGGCACATGGCATTTAAGGCAAAATCCTGGCTCTGGAGATAAGGCTTGTTGCATTTGCAATTCTACTCTGCTCAAATCTTTCATAACTAAATGTTCAATGCTCTTTGGTTCAATTCTGTAACCCTAATGTTAATAATGAATTGTTATTATGGATTAAATTCTGCAGCTAGTGTTCTTTGCTACTAGCTATTATTGACCACAGTGCCTTAATAAGCAATCCCCTCTATTGTTCCAAGTTTCCCAAATTTTCATTCAAAATATACACCAGGAAGAAACCAAGGTGCTGAATAGGATAGCCCCAAGATGGGATCATTTTCTACCCATGATTGCAGTTTAGGCAGCAAACTAATTCTGCCTATTCATTCTCATGATTCCAGTAAAAAGTCAGCACCCGTCACACTGCTGAGGGGCTTCCTGTCCAGAACTGTAACTCTTAATTTACAACCTTCAGCATGGAATCAGCTTCCACTTCTAGTGATAATCTGGACACTGTTATTATACTTCACACTGAATATGCAGTGTTTTTTAATTTCCATTTTCTCTGTGGCTATAGCACTGTATTCTGCACTGAGGATAGAAAGTATGGGTCGAGATCCTTCTTCGGACTGAGAGTCAGCGGAGTGGGAATCTAGAGATATGGATGGGTAAATTGAGAAAATGACAGATCAAAGCAGATGATAAGGAAATGTAAAATGGATAATTGTCAGCCTAGGGGAAGGCGACAACGAGGTATACAACCAGCAATATTTAATCAGGCAGACAGTAGAACAAGTCGGAGACCTAGGATGGGGAAGGGACAGAGAGAGAAGGATTTCGAGGTTTACTTGAAGAGCACTGTTTATTTTCACTTTTGCATCACCTGATGTACTCATGCATGGTATGGTTTGCTTGGAAAGTGCACAAAGGTTTCTCACTGCATTTTGGTGCACGTGACAGTAATAAACCAATACAAATCAATGCCAATACGAGCTCAGAAATTGACAATGTATGTTATTTAAAGAGTAACACAAGAGGTGGGATCTGTAAGTGGTCAATACCAGGCATGAGCGGGTTGCAAACATGACAGACGAGATGGCTGGCATGGATACAGATTTGCTTGAGGCCAATGTTGAACAAAGGGACTCAACTGGGAGCTTGAATGAAGCAGGCTACAGAAAGGCTAACAGGTGTTGCAGCAAAATAATCAGTCCATTTGGAAAATAACCAGAAAACCTACATTCAAAGTAACTAACATGGTGGAATCCGACAGAGGGCTTTTCACAGAGCTTCGAACATTTCCTTCCCAGTTTTGAGGTAGTGGCCAATTCTGTTCATCCACTTTTGGGTGAAGCCATCATGCCGCTTTTTGTGTCTTGGCACACTTCCATTCCAGCATGTGCAATTATCTAATGTCTTTTTCCAACAGATTTACTGCTCTGTGTTCTCTGCTCACACAGTTATGTTTCAGTCCAAGGGGATGTTCACCATTGCACCCAAGTTTGTAAGCAACTGATTTGTACAAAGGTATTGAAGTCACAAAAACACCCATCGGCACCTGTTATACCAAATTCCAGGCCTGTAAATTCCAGATTAAAGCAAACATGTAAAGCACCAAACATGTAATATTGACCCAACAGCAAGAAGACATTTTCCAAAAAAAAACACTGCAAATAATTGTTAATTTATTTAAATGGGCCTATTGTTCCTTCCAAAATATTCAGTTGTCAGGGGTAGGAAAAAACATTAGATATAGAAATAGAAGGGTCCCAAGCCGAAACGTCACCTATCCATGTTCTCCAGTGATGCTGCCTGACCCACTGAGTTACTCCAGTACTTTTTGTCTTTTTCTTGTAAACCAGCATCTGCAGTTCCTTGTTTCTACTCTATTAATGTAACTGCTGAGCTCCAAAATGGCATAATCGGCAGATTGAGATCTGCCTGCTCTGCACTCTTCGGTTGGTTATCACATACAGTAAGCAGTCCCCAGTGTCAAATCTGCAGGTTCAGAGCTGAAGTATCTTCTCTGAGATCCATAGACTACCAAAGAGGAGACCAGGATGTTTGACAGAGTTTCAAAACGTTTCAAAGGTCTTTTATTGTCACATGTACCAATTAAGGAACAGTGACATGCAAATTACCATGCAGCCACATGAAAAAAAAGCAACAAGACACACAACTACATAAAAGTTACCATAAACATCCACCACAGTGGATTCCCCACATTCCTCACTGTGATGGAAGGCAAAGAAGTCCAATTTTCTTCCTCTTTAATCTCAGGGTAGTTGAACCATCCGTCGGTGTGATCAAAGCTCCCGCGTCACGGCGGTCGAAACTCCCGGGGCTTGGAGTTCCTGAAGTCGGTCTCTGACCAGAGACCGCAGGCTCTGTGACATTAAGTTTGCTAGCACCCATGGTTGAAGCTCCACGATGGTAAATCTGTAGGTGACTGCTTGCTGTGGAGCTCTCAAAAGTCAGTCTCTGGCAAAGGCCGGCAACTGCTCGATGTTAGGCCGCAGTGCGGATGGAAATATTATACAAAAAAAAAATCGCATCTCCATCGAGGTGAGAGTTTAGAAAATGTTTCCCCCAACCCCCCCATTCCCCATATAAAACAAACTAAAGAATACTAAAAACATACATTTAACACATACTATTAAAACACAAAGGAGGAAAGGACAGACAGACTGTTGGCGAAGCAGCCATTGCTCGCGCCACCCAGTGTCGAGGAGGTGGATGGATAGGAATATTGTGCATTCCTTCCACTGTTTGTGCTGGTGCGTGGAAGATGGAGGCAAATCCTGCCACCTACGTCTGTCTTTGCTGAGAGCCGCCTCTTGTTGGATGGAAATTGATCCACATTTTCATCATCTCACCATGGATTTGGATTACTGAGGGCTTTTTAACAACACAGGCAGATTGATAATTGCTCTTTGCCTTTGTAATGTTTACTATTTATGGTGAGTCCTGCCCTTTCATTCACTTCAATGCAGCAGTCAATGCCACCCAGAAACTTAGTCTCCAAAGTGGCACCTGGGCAAGTGAGATCAACATTGATGTCTTCTTCTTGTTTTGTGTGGTGTGCACAGCCTAAAGTTGTAGGATAACTTGTTCTATTTGATCTTCCATTTGTGCACGTCAAGTTGATTGCATTAGTCAAAACAGGGCGGACCATGTGAAGGTTGCAATCTTCCACCCCACATTGATGTCTGAAGTTGGGTGAACATATCTTTGGAGTGGAGATCATGATGATGGTTGGACAGCATCTGTTTCAGCATCAGTATTCCAGCTGCACACTATTTTATTGGAGGTGCAGTCTCTTATTGAGGATAATTGAGAATTAGATTGGACATAGACTTTCTTGATCCTGGTCTGCATTGTGATTTGGTCTTGTGGTGGGTCCATTGCTTGGGGTCACAGAGTACATGCCATCCAATCGCTTGTATAGAATGGTAATGCATTGCTGAAGACAGCCATATTTGCGAAGGATTCTCCATAACTCCTCTGGAATGTCAAGAGTTGAATGATTGTGCTACAAATGTGTCAGGCCCGAATCAGGGAAGATTCATGTCTATGCACATCAAATGCCATTTTCATCCACAAAAATCATCCATAGCGCCCAAATAAAAGATATAACCAACTCTCATTTGGCATTCATAATCTTTAATTTTCCTGTATATCATATTACTGAACACCATAGCTCTACATTGGGCCAAGTACCAGACCAAAGTGGCCAATATAGGGACAACCACATTGGGAATCCTAGTTCAAGATTATAGCAGTGTACAATGAAACCATCAATCATTGGACTAAATGTTTATAGCTTATATGTTAATAAGCAATTATCTTTCAACAGTTATTTTTTTCTGAATTTTAGTTTATTTTATTCCTTCCCACATTTCCATTGGCATTCAGTACATTGGTCTAAAATGCTGCTGTCTAGTGACTAACACTGCCTATTAACTAAAATAGCTCTTGAGCAAGATGCTAACTTAGCACTTTTTCCCTCATTTCTTGGCAAGATGCACTGTTACAGATGATGCATTTTGCTTCAAATATATTTATTCGCAGGAAATTAAAAAGGTCTATGTGCCGGACTGGCTTCCAAAAATAATTCTCCAGTGCAGGTAATACTAAACCACTCCTGTGAAAAGGCTCCTTGATTTGCCCTGCACATTGGTTTCATTTACATCAGGGAGAAGTGGTCATCCAATTTTGTCATGCAAATGAAAACTGCTGTGTATTCCAGACCTCTGTGGTTAAGACACCCCAGCTATAGTTCTGTGTTATGTTCACATTGCTTGTTTTTGTCAACACTGAGAGAATCCAGATCAAACGTCTGCAAACACGCTCAATATATCGGAAAGCATTTTAAAGCAGCAGAAGAGAGATAGTAAATATTGAGTCATGGAAAATTTGCACAAGGGCAAAACATATTATAGTTTAAATATGTCTGTGTGGGCATTGATGCCACATAGAGTGTTTAATGCTGCAGTATTCATGGTACTGTACCTGTTAACATCAAGTGAATTCTAAAACTTTATCACACAGGCCCCTTTGCATATTCTCCAAGACTCGATAATTCAGGTTTGTCTATCTGAAATTTAAAGTGAATTCAATAAATTATATGTACTAAAATATTCTTTAATTTTTTTAATTTTTACAAAACAATTATTACTCTCCTCCCTCAAAGATCTTATTAGTAATCAGGTTCAATACCTCACAAGAGGTTTGTAGCTTTGAATATGACACGGAAGGTCACAAAATAACATGTCAGTACAATATATAATGCACCAATTTCAGCAGTTTTAAAATGGAAAAGAACAATTAAAATAACCACAATAAATAAACATATAGTAGATAAGAGGCTGTGCAGGGGCACAATGTACAGCAGCAATAATGCAACGTGGAACAAGACGCTGCTTGGGATATGTCTGATTTCAGTTGTGCTGTTATCTGCAAAGGATGGTGTATGCCAGGTGAAAACAAATATATGTTTGAATTTTGGCAAGAACATTCTTTTAAATGAATTTAATTAATTTCAACAAGAATAATGGCTGACAGCTGCAATTATGAAAATATGATTTCCAAACAGAGACAACTTTGCCTGGTTTGTAAACATAGCAGAACAGGAGCAGATCATTCACTATTGAGCAATGATTGCTATCTAAATTTTTCTTCATATCTTTTCATTTTAAATCGCCAGCCTTTCACCGTTAATTTATCAGCTTTATAAATCTTTCTCCTTTCACATTGTTAATTTCTCAGTAACCATTTTCCTTTAACATTTCAAAATAATTTGCAAATAATTACCTTAAATACCACATATATGAAGAGTTTCTTGTATTGGGTTTTATTTTAATCATTTATCTTCTAAATTTAAGATAATATGTACTTACTCTGAAATCCCTTCGGAGAGGTAAGAATCAATTTCTATCAACCTTGTCAATTCCCTTCATTATTTTAAACATGTCAAACAAATTCCTTATCCTCGTCATCCATTGGGAATGCAGCTGAAGATGACCCAGATCACTTGATTAATTGGTTATACATTATATTAAATCTAAATTCCACTCATTAAGTGTAGATTTGGAACTGTTAAAGGGAATTATGTTTGCATACTATTCTTTCGAGCTTCGGGTGTATGAAAAAAGCTGCCAGAGGAGGTAGTCGAGGTAGGGAATATCCCAACGTTTAAGAAACAGTTAGACAGGTACATGGTTGGACAGGTTTGGAGGGATATGGGCCAAATGCAGGCAGGTGTGACTAGTTGAGCTGGGACATGTTGACCGGTGTGGGCAAATTGGGCCGATTTCCATGTTGTGTGACATCATAACTCTGATATGATAAAATGTTTTCACTTCTCTCTCTCTTTGTTGTAATGGCGTCATGAATATGTACATTCTTAGCAGGATTTCAATGTGTGGCTCTGCAAAACTCCCCATCCTTCCTAAAAGTTAATACTAGTGTAGGGCTGTCGAAAAATGGAAACACATGTAACGGAATTATGTCTTCAGGATTAAAACAAAAGCAACTTTTCGAAGAACGTGGTGGGTTCCTCATAAAACATGCCCTATTTGACCAGGAAGGGTTAACATTTTACATCTCCAACGCTGACATTTCCCACTTTGAATAGCATGAAAAATATAATAACATTATAACAAGGTTTACTTCTGTAATAAGAAGCTATGCCACAATTCACACAGGTAAAGGCCTTCCGGGCCAATGCTGTCCCTCACAATTTATATAATTGCTGTTTGTGGGATTTTGCTATATGCAGGTTGGCTGCTTACCAACCCTTTCACATATTATTTCTCTGACCTTCAGAGCTCAAGCAGTCACAGAGCCGTAGAACCATATAGTCATAGAGTCATACAGAAAAGAAACATGCCCTTCATCCTATCACACCCATGCCAACCCTTTTGACCACCTACACAAATCTAATTTGCTCACTGAACCACTGTACCTTCTACATAAGAAGGCTTCTTTGTGCAAACTGCTCTTTGCTTTAATGTCATATTTGAACGACAGTAGCCTGGAAATTTAGTGGCATAAACGTCATATTTATATGTGCTTTACCATAGAATTGTCATTTGTGCTTTACAATAAAATTGTCAAACACCTCCCTATAGGGACACTGGTCATGCAGAAGTGACATCAGTTATGTTTCGGTTTTACTAATTAAATTAGATTGCAGCTATACAGCAAAGTAAAAATGTGGGCTGCATCCAGAAAAGCTAAGCCTAACAGAAGAAAGCAAGTCAAGTGCAACATAAAGGGATAGATGTACTGTTTTGTTATTGGGGAAGCAGTTACAAAAGTAGCATGGATACAACAGTAGACTAGGTTTAGGAGCATTATTCAAGGGAGATCTATTACAACACTGAAGGAGATGGCTCCAATCTCGCACCAAGGAATTTCCCTCTTCCCTCATGATCTCTGTAGAGACGCAGCGTGCCTATTCGGGCCACACACTGTGGGTTACCAGCATTATACACCATAGTTCCCTATTGTGGGTCCACAACGTCTCACAGCAGTTTCAGATGAAAACTGTAGCTTTAAGAGTTCCGACCACATTTGGACATCTCCCAAAATTGCACATGGTTTATGTTCCTAACCATGTGAATGAGCTGTGATTCACAGGTCATTTACACGCCATGCCTTTCTTGATATTTGCTACGGAAATCACTCTCCACAAACCCTAGATCAAGTACTTAGTTCCACACATGTTTTTAAGTGGCATTTTCAGGACTGCATTGAAATATCAGCTAAACCAGGTCCCCATCTTTAGAGAGATACAGTATGGAAACAGGCGCTTTGGCCCACCGAGTCTGCACCAATTGGCGGTCAACCGTACACTAGCACTATCCTATACACCAAGGACAATTTACAATTTTTTTACAGAAGCCAATTAACCTAAAATTCTGTATGTATTTGGAGTGTGGGAGGAAACCTGAGCACCCGGAGGAAACCCACATGATCACAGGGAGAATGTACAAACTCCATACAGAAAGCACCTGTAGTCAGGATTGAACCCAGCTCTCTGGAGCTGTAAGGCAACAACTCCTCTGCTGTGCCACGATGCCACCCTCTCTACAGCAATGTTTGAATTCACAACATTCAGTCAGAGATGAGAATGCTACGACGAGAGCCAAGACTGAATCATCTGAAAGTGGCATAAAGTTAACAAAACAAAAATGAAGGAAAATAGATAATCAGAAATACTGACATCAAGGGTTAAATTTAGAAACAAGGAGAACAAATTCAAGCTGAGCTAATAACTTATATGAAGGAGACATCTTGCAGAATTCCAATGTTTTTATGATTAAGTAGCAGCTGCCTCACAATGCCAGAGACCCGAGTTCGATCCCGACTACAGGTGCTGTCTGTGCGAAGTTTGTGCATTCTCACTATGGCCGTGTGGGTTTTCTCTCGGCGCTCTGGATTCCTCCAACATTCCAGGTTTGTAGATTAATTGGTTACTGTAAATTGTCCCTAGTGTGTAGGATGCAAGAGTGAAATAGCATACAACGAGTGTATGAGTGATCGATGGTCGGCATTGACTCAATGGGCTGAAGGGCCTGTATCTCCAAACTAAGCTCTCAAAACTAAATCTCACAATAATTGACTATAGAAATATTGCTATAAGTATTGCTCTTCCCACAATACTTCTCAAATCATGTCTGCTTAAATCTTACATTAACCTAGATGTAAATTTACCTTATTCCTTTTCACCCATGAGTTCACTCACCCAACTAAGCAGGATTTTGTTCTGTTTTATATTTTAAGTCGGGGACATCATGTTTTACTTGTTTTCAATTTGAAAAGGGCATTCATTCATACTGATCGTGTTCCGGCAACTGATCAACAAAATCGACAGACTCGTAAAAAAATGATCCCTCAGGCAGAAGAATAAAGGCTGTACATAATGGGCAGCCAGGACTTCACACACAAAGCTGCTGCTTGTAAAAGTGGAATCTGCTGAATAAGCAGTTTTCAATAGCAACAGCGTGTATAAAGGCCCCGAAGGGAGCTTCGGCTCCATAAACTGCAATGCATAAAGAGGAACTTTCTTTGGAACCATCAGTAGTGATTAGAGCCAACTGGGTGACTTTAGGTTTTAATAAATGAAAATAATTTGGTGATTATTTTGTAAGTCTCTCCAGCTTTTTTTTTAACAAAATGCAATGTTCTTTCTCCAGACATAAACGAATTGGAATTTATGCAATGAACCTGCCTGCATTTGCTTTGTTCCTTCTTACTTATTAATTGCCTCAGTCATAGGTCACATAATAACCCTAAACCCATAACACCAACCCTCATTATTATAGCTCAACAATTAACAGCCTTTAGAGAATTCACAACAAAACACTGTAGGTATGTTTTGACTGTGATCGACTGTATTTTTAAAAGATCCTTTTAAATTTAACTTTGGTTAATTAAGGACGATATGCATTGAGAAACATAGCCTCCTGTTTTTAGAAGTTAATTTCCAGTCGCAGTGATTTATAAATACAAATTTTACTGTTTAATAAAGACAATATATTGGATTGCAAAGTTCTTTTTCTAGCAGATTTGGAAGTGCCAGACAGATGAATTGCAGCAGCGTTACTCCACTTCACGTACTTGTGTGCAAAGGATCAGAGAAACAAATGAAACAGAAAATACTGGAAAAACTCAGCAGGTCTGGGAGCATCTATTGAGAGTGAAATAATTAATGTTTCAAGTCCAACGTCCTTCATAAACTCAGAAGAACAGTTGGTATAATGGGATGGTCTGAGGAGAGTCCTGACCAAAGGAGAAAGGAGGGATGTAAAGTGAAGAGAAATATAGTGAAGATGTTGGCACGTCTTTGTTTTTAAAAGCTGACAAATGAAACTGCCAGTACACTCAATTAGAAGTGTTCTGATCCAGGATTTCCAAACTAATCTTGGATGGCATTGAGTTATTCAATGGTTCATCAGTAATATGAGACATTCAGAAACATTTAAAAATCCCTCATGGCTTTGACAGCCAGCAAGGTTTTCTGAGGAGTTTCAGGGGTGAACCTTTACTACCAATGCTCTTGAAGCTTTACCACTGTTCAAGGCTTGAACACTGGACTAAGATTATTTGGGCCAGTAAAATAGGACCTCAGCCACTAGATCAGGTACATTTTGCAGTGACTTGAATGGTGATTCACTATGCATGTGTCAGCAAAACCGAGACTATTGTTGCAGCTCAGCTGCTATAATAGAACAGAGCAAAAGGAATCAAAGTACTGGAGTAACTCAGCAGTTCAGGCAGCATCTCTGGGGAATATGGATACGTGACATTTTAGGATGAGATCAGGCACCGCAAAATGCTGGAGTAACTCAGCAAGTCAGGCGGCAACCCTGGAGAACAGCATTGTAAGAACATGCACAAAGTACTGGAATAAGTCAACAAGTCAGGCAGCATCTCTGGAGAACATGACACAAGGTGCTGGAATAACTCAGCAACAGTTACAGTTTCCCTTCTACAGAAGGATTTCTAATCAAAACTTCACCTGTCCATATTCTCCAGAGATACTGCCTGACCTGCTGAGTTATTGTAGCACTCTATATCCTTATGTGTATTAACCAGCAATTGCTGTTATTGTTTCTACATAGAACAAAACAACATGGTTTGCAACTTCCTGATTGCCACGTGCCTGTACAGTGTTGGAATATGTTATCCAGTGTATTTCATTTCTATTGGTCTCAGCCTCAGCGCTATTTCTACTGCAGGATCCAGGCCATTATTCCCAAGCTCAGAAACCCACTTTGTGTTTAGTTTTGGATTTCTGCTGTCTGTTACAGTATTTCAACATTTCTCCTTTATGGAACAATCCTGATGTAGCAACACGAGAAAGAGCGAAAAGATAAATAGGGCAGGCAAGCAGTTCAGACATGCCATTACCATTAGTTATCATTGTTTTGGGCACCCCCAACACTTGTCCTTGTTTTGGGCAGCACTGTGGCACAGTAGTTAAAGCTTCTGCCTCATAATGCCAGAGACCCTGGTTCTATCCTGACCTCAGTCGCTGTCTGTGTGGAGTTTGCACGTACTCCCTGTGACTGCATGGGTTTCTTCTGGATACGCTGGTTTCCTCCCAAATCCCAAAGACGTGTGGGTTTGTAGGTTAATTGGCCTCTGTTAATAAAGCCTAGTATGTACCGAGTGGATGTGAAAGTGGTCCAACATAGAACTAATGTGAATCGGTGATTCAATGGTTGGCATGGGCTCGGTGAGCTGAAGAGCCTGTTTCCATGCCGTATCTTTCAACTCAATTAACATCAATAGAACAGCTATATGCTCTGTCTTGCTTCCTCTACCACTGCTATTTGGCTGGTATCCCTGGGGATAAAAATTACAAAGATGGCAGGAAATTATTTACACTCTGCAAATCAGATCCTGCATCAATAACTTATCAAAGTAATTCTTGACTTAATTAGCAGGGAATGCATAGCGCCATTTTCAATCTTTATCAAAGTAGCAGTGGCTACTTAATTTATACCTAATTAGGCTTGGAATTACCTCTGCTTCAAATCCTGCAGGAAGATTCTGGAATGAGTAAAGAATCTCTGGGCACTGTTCTAGCAAGCAGGGAGAAATTTGTTCTGCAAGATTCCTGTTGTCATTTCAAGCCATCGGTAGACATCATTCCACAGCCCTGATCATGGACACCACCACATATAGCCAGACACCACTTACAGGGCTGGAAATAAGGCAAGTAGTTTTTTTTTTAATGAATCTTGCTGAGAGCAGAGAGACTCAAATACTGCAGCATTTTCTACAGGAAGACTTAACATGAGTGGATTCAAGGTTTAGACAGACATGGAAAAATGCCAGAGTTACAAGTGACAGAACAACATATTTGTGAGAGTGAATTCTTGAGGAGATTAATCAAGGTAACTAATCAAATATTCTTCTGCCCCTGAACTTTCACCTAACTGTCTATGAGACTGCTCTTCTTTCCAGTACCATCTCCCATCTCCCCAACCGATTGCTTTGTCAGAGTGAGTTTTAATGGTTGTTAGAGCTGTAGGGAGTTTGTAGGTTCTCTCTGGGAGCTCCGGTTTCCACAGTCCAAAGACGTACAGGTTTGTAGGCTAATTGGCTTGGTAAAATTGTTAACATTCTCTCAAGTGTATGTAGGATGGTGTGTAAGGATCCCTGGTCGGCATGGACTTGGTGGGCCAAAGGGCCTGTTTCTGCGCTGTATCTCCAAACTAAACTTCTCCTGTTTCTAGTCCCTTTTCCATTGCACTTCTGCTATTCCCCAACCTCTCTTATCAGATGACTGAGTGGAAGGGACTGATCGTGTGGTCCACTGTGCAGACTAGTGGCTCAGTGTGCATACTGAGCAATACAATATGAACTAGGCAATGTGAATATGTTTTGGTGTGACGTGTGGATGCAGGCTGGGAACAATGGTAGATATAAATGGACAGTTACAGAGCGTCCGGGGACAGTTCCAGATGATGACACTGTGTGGAATTCTGCAGTGAGATGAAGGTAAAGCATTTCCTTTAGGCAGGGAGAAGGGAAGCAGGATTAGGGGCACATTGATTTGCCATGGATTTGTGGCCTGCTAGGAACAAAGAGTAGGGCTGCAAGCTTTCATTCAGAGAAAATGACAGCTGAAGACAGCTCAAAGAATTACAAACCTTTGGAATTATCAAACCCAGAGGGCTGTTGATTCTCAGTCATCAAGTAAACTTAAGGCTGAGATCAATAGATTTTTGAACACGAAGGGAATCAGAATTCATGGGGATTATTCATGAAGGTGGAGAAGATGGAAGATCAGAAATAATCATGTGCATCTATACACAAATTTGGGTTGACTTGACTTGACCTGTCGTTGCCATCCTCTTTTGCCTTTGAGCATCACTTTTGTTTCTGCATTTTATTTCATATTTCTAACATCTGCATTATTTTGGTTTGTACCTCTTGCTTACTTATTACCCCTTTTAGTGTCGAGATTTCAACACAGAAACTATTGATTTACGAGAATAGTGATGGAGATAAAAAGAGAATGTTGGAAGTACTCAGCAGTCATTGGAAAGGGAAATAACATTTCTGTTAACTTTAACCAGAAATGAAAAAGCTAAAAATAAAAATAAAAAGCTTTTAGAAAACGAGGAGAATAGATTCATTGGTTAAGTCTGAGATAGGGCAGGTCAGGAGAAATTAAATGATAAGAAAGACTACAGTACATTAAAACAAGCATAAAATTAAAGATTGTCAGAGAAAATATAATTTCTACCTATTTCATTGATAGATCCACATTCCTCTGTGGTAAGCATAACATAAAAAAATACTGGAAGCTGCAAAGAATACAAACTGATGAGAAGACTTTATTCATCATCAACAGCAGCTCAGTAGCATCACCAATGGCTGAACTCCGAAGTACACAGGTGGCAGACAGCATCCACAACTACACGATTAAAACTATGAACTAACTTGATCTTGGTCTCACCAATCTATCTGTTGCAATTGCTTCTGTCCATGATTATTTTGGTTGGAGTAAGTTGGAGCCAAATTTCAATTTCAACTGAGAATACTGAACATCATGTGAGATTCAATAATTAACATTTGAAGCTCCATCAAATGAGAAATATATTCACATCAGTTTCACATCAGTTTTGAGCCTAATGGGCTGGCTGTTGTGTAACCATCATCAAATACTGTAAACATCCCAATGCTGCTTTAATTTGGAAGGTGGAAGAGTTAACAAGGGCCTGGATCTAAGTGAGGTGCCAGTCTGGCAAACATCTGGTTAACGGTATAATAAATAGCCAAAGAGCATAAAATAGACAGAGATAAGCAATGCCATAACCAATGGATCAGCTAAATATTCTGTAGTACTGCCACATCCAGATGTGAACAATCATGGATAAACACCAACCGAGAAAAGGACATCTTCATCCTCAGAGTTTAAAATGGTAGTGCAGAGGTCAGGTTAAAGTATTTGCAATTATCTTCAACAGGTAGATACGAGGAACTGTAGATGCTAGGTCACAACAAAAAAACAAAGTGCCAAAGTAATTCAATGGGTTCAGCGACATCTCTGGGGAATATGGAAAGGTGATGTTTCAGTCTCAAAGAAGGGTCCTGACCAGAAAAATCACCTATCCATATTCTGCATGGATCACCTATACATTTTCTGCAGTGTTTATCTTCAATAAATGGTATATGACCAACTTCATCCTTAACTGGAGGTCCCTACCCAACTAAAGTCAGATTTCCCCAAATTGGATTCACCCATTAATAAATGGCAAAATTCACTGGCTAACCACCATGGATCTATTGCTGAAATCCCCTGTTCTAGTACTCGGTAAGCTTCTAAAATGCTGCTCCTATGCACTGAACATCAGCCAGCCAATAACATGGAATGCGCCCAGGTATCTCCTGTCCTCAAATCAGTAAAAAATCAAATCTTATTAGTTACCACTGTCACTGTGACCATCTAAGTCATAGATTGCATCAAGCAGCACAAACTCAGTGATGCTCCACCAAAATTAGTCAATGCCTGAAATCATTACAGCTTAGGTTCAATTGTGGGCAAATGTGGTAAATTACACAAATTCGATGACTGGGATCGTCCCGTGACATACCGATATAATGAACATATTGCTTCCGGCACATCACAGGCACATGGACTCAGAAAGCACACAAAATATCTATAAATTATGCATAAAGTATACATAACTTACACATAAATTCTGTAACTGTACAAGGAAAGGACTGCAAAAAAGACACGAATGCTAAACAAAATTCGACAAATAAGTTGACGGTAGTGCAATTCGTAGTCCATGGTGTTCCATTACTGTGGTGGGATTAGGATTAGTTCAAAACCCTGATAATTGTAGGAAAAATAGTGTTATAGGTGGTGTACTACTTCAGCTTCTGAACCTCCTGCTCAATGGTAATGAGAAGAAGGTATGGCTTGGATGGTAGGGATCGTTGATGATAGATGCCTCTTTCTTGAAGTTGTACCTCATGTAGATGCTTTGAATAGTGGGGAGGGCTGTACCCAGGATGGACCGAGCTGTGTCCACCAGTCAGGATGCTTTGCACAGTGTATCTTAAAAGTTTGCTAGAGTATTTAATGATATGCCAAATCTCTTTAAACTTCTAAGCTGAGACACTGGCAAGTCTTTTTTTGTGGCAACAATACCACATTTAAATGGATATGGTTTCAAAAAGCTCTGATACTGTACATTTGAAAGTGAATCAGGGCAAACTGCTTTATCTCTTCATCTCCAGTCATATCCTGCACATAGGAAAATTCTTCTGGTTATCCATAGTCAATAGGCAATAGACAATAGACAATAGGTGCAGGAGTAGGCCATTCGGCCCTTCGAGCCAGCACCGCGATTCAATGTGATCACGGCTGATTATTCCCAATCAATACCCTGTTCCTGCCTTCTCCCCATATCCCTGACTCCGCTATTTTTAAGAGCCCTATCTAGCTCTCTCCTGAAAGCATCCAGAGAATCTGCCTCCGCCACCCTCTGAGGCAGAGAATTCCACAGACTCACCACTCTCTGTGAGAAAAAGTGTTTCCTCATCTCCATTCTAAATGGCTTACTCCTTATTCTTAAACTGTGGCCCCTGGTTTGGGAGTCAATCATCTCTTTCCCAGGAGAATGATACGGGAAAACAATCTGCACCCAACTCTCATAAGCCAGTGTGAAGAAGGGCACCAACCTGAAACATCATCTATCAATGTTCTCCTGAGATGCTGCTTGACCTGTTGAGCTACTCAAACACTTGTGTCTTCTTTTGTAAACCAGTACCTGCAGTTCCTTGTTTCTACCACAGCTATTTAATTATTTACATTGCTCAGAATCCAGTTGCAATGCCAACACAATCGAAAACAGAGCAATTCCCCTGGTCTCCAACTCACCATGACCACATTTACAAAATGCACTGTAGCAGCTGGTGAAACTTTGTGCAACCAAAAGTCCTCAACCTGCAACTTCTAACACATAGAAGAATAAGGCAACAATGCCAAAAAAAACAGGCTTAACTGGAACTTTGCTTTCAAGTCATACGCTATAATGAACAAAAATTGCCATTCCTTTATTATTAAACAAAATAAAGGAACTCTCTACTGGGGAGTACTATCAGAGTAGTTTCAACCTACAATGATTCGAGAAGGCAGCTCACCACCATTTCATCACAGACATTATGAATGAGCAATCAATGTTTACCTTACCAGTTATCCCACATCCCAAAAATGGATTATAAAAATCAGTTAAGTATAATGAGCTCCTGGTATTTACCCCTACCTTTAAAAAAAATACTGAACGATACTTATTGTCTCAGTCCAGCCACAGCCTTTTTTTGAGTATAATGAGCCTTTGGGATAGGCAATTTTGGCACCCATCACAATATTCAAATTAAACCCTGCTGTATCAATACGACCCAATGCCATTTTACAATTAAATTGCCAAAAGAATTACGGAGGCAGTTTGACAACACAGAGCAAAAGGAGGCCAGCACTAAACTTGTTCAAGACAGCTGCCGACTGCTTTAGGTGAGTGCACAACTTATCATTCGATCTCCACCAAAAAAAAATAACAAGCCCCGTTGTTTTTCAGTACAACTACGATTTGGGAATAAATCACATGTCAGTTGTATTTAACTTGAAATTTAAGCTTAATATTAATGGCCAGAAACATGCAGTACAAGTGCAGTTTACATCTTGTGCTTTGGGCTCAAGGTCGGAAGGCCATTGTGAAATGTTACCCTGCTTTTCACACTGTTCAGAAAGTCTGGCAGAGGTACTTCTTGAGAATATGGCAATGTAATAAATAGAAGTTACGAGTAATGTAATTGACTTCTTAAGTCCACTCCTCCATTTCATAGGATGAAGGATCATCCTCGCCTTTGTCCAACGTAATCATCATACCTCCTTTTTTAATCCAAATATCTATCCATCGCAGTCTTGAATGTTTCAGCTTGTTATACTAGCACAATGGGTAGAGAACTATAAGAGTAGGGAAAGTTCTTTTCACCTCAATCATGAATTACTGCACTCCAATTCTGAAACTAGACATTATTGTTTTACACACTCCAACTTGAGCGAACAACCTTTCAACATCTACCACGTCAAATTATTTTGTATCTTCTTAAAATATAAATGTTGTTGGAAAATGGTTAGCTGAGCAATTCAGGGCAGGTAATGAGGATTTCAGTCAATTAAATGTGAGGGTTGAGAACTGGCAGATGTGTTTTAATGTAGATCAGTGTGTTATTTTGTTGAAATCAAAAAATGCAAGAGTATAAATCCTTATCCCAAACAACAATGAAAGGGCCCAAGTCTAACAAGCCTAACTTCCAACAAGCCTAAATTAAGCATTACACTGGTTAAATGCATGCAAGAGCCATATGCCTGTGAACATTTTTACTTTTTCATGGGATGCATGGTGTACATGTTTCCCAGGATACCCAGCCAAGCAATTAGTTACTTCACCCAGCTACCCTAAACATCTTGAGCCCACAAATGGTTTATTTTTTCAAGTCAAGTGGTGGGCCTATTTGAGGCAGGTGAATGAAAGCCATTATGCTTGGAGAAAAATGTTAATGAATGAGAATTTAATTCTGAGTCAGGGAAGTGAAGGAGGTGCATGAAGAGTCATCCTTGTATTCAACTATCGCCAGGGAAACACGCAGAGAAAAAAATCCTCTTTGGTCCTCATTACCAAAACCTTGAGACTTGTGTCCAAATCAGGAGATTAGTCAACTGCCTGACATGATTGAAGTATGCATGATGAATCTTTATGAAGCACAGGCGTAGGTCAGAGGGGAAAGATTTAAAAGGAAACTGCGGGGTACCTTACTCACATAGGGGGTGGTGGGTTAAAGAAATTAACTGCCAAAAGACGTAGCTGAGGCAGGTACAATAATAATATTTGAAAGACATATTGACAGATGCATGGATAGAAATGGTTTATGCAGATATGCGCCAAATGGGATTAACTTAGATGGGCCATGTATGTCGCCACGGATGAGTTGTGCTGAAGGGCCGGTTTCTGTGCTATATGACTCAACTACATGTTTTGGATGCATTAATTGAGATACTGTGAAAACTTGTTCAGTGCACTATCCAGTTCATAAATTCATAGGTTGTAGGAGCAGAATTAAGACATTTGGCCCATCAAATCTATTTGAACCATTCAATCATGGCTGATCTATCTTTCTCTCTCAACCCCATTCTCCTCATAACCCCTGACCTCCTTTCTATTCAAGAATCTGTCAATCTCCACCTCAGAAATATCCATTGATTCGGCCTTTCCACTGATTCACCACCCGCTGACTAAAGGAATTCCTCTCTATCTCCTTTCTAAAGATACATCCTTTCATTCAGAGGCAATGACCTCTGGTCCTAGACTCTCCCACTAGTAGAAACATCATCTCCACATCCACTCTATCAAGACCTTCCACTATTCGGTAAGTTTCAATGAGGTTTCCCCCCTCATTCTTCTAAACTCCAGCGAGTACAGGCCAATTGCCATCAAACACACATCATATGTTAACCCAATCATTCCTGGGATCATTCTTGTAAACCTCCTCTCCAATGCCTGCACATCCTTCTTCAGATATGGGGCCCAAAATCACTCGCAGTACTGCAAATATGGTCTGACTTGTGCCTTATAAGGCCTCAGCATTACATCCCTATTTTTATATTCTAATAATCCTCTCGCCATAAATGCTAGCATTGCATTTGCCTTCCTTACTACCGATTCGACTTGCAAATTAACTTTTTAGGAATCCTGCACCAGCACTCGTACTTTTGCACCTCCGATTTCTGAATCTTCTCCCCATTTAGAAAATAGTCAATGCCTTTGTTCCTATTACCAAAATGCACAACTCCATATTTTGCCACGTTGTATTCCATCTGCCACTTCTCGGTTCACTCTCCCAACCTGTCCAAGTTCTTCTGGAGACTGACTGCTTTCTATACATTATCTGTCCCTCCACCTATCTTCATATCATCTGCAAATTTGGCCACAAAGCCTTCAATTCCCTCATCCAAATCATATATATACACAACATGAAAAGTAGCGGCCCCAGCTCCGACCCCTGCAGAACACCGCTAGTCATAAAGATTAATTTTGCATACTTCAACCATGTCAGGCTGTTGACAAATCTCCTGAATTGGAGGTTTTGGTAATGAGGACCAAAGGGGTTTTTTTTTTGGTATGTGTCTCTAATAAACCAGGACAGTTAAATATTCAGGTGAACCTCTTCTGCACCCTCTCAAAAATTTTTGCACCCATCCTATAGTATGGCAACCAGAATTGCGTGCAATATTCCAAATATGGCCTAACTAAAGCTTTATACAACTGTTGCATGACTTCATAACTTTTATACTCAGTTCCCCAACCAATGCTGTCTGTCTGTCAGCAAGCATGCTGTCAGCCTTCTTCACCACCCTATCCATGTGTGTTTCCACAGGAAGCTATCGTATTGAACCCCAAGACGCCTCTGTACATCAATGTGGGCACTACCACATACTCTATATTTTTCCCCTGTATTTGACCTCCCAAAATCATAATTCGCTATTTCTCTGCCCAAATTTCTAACTGACCTATTTCATGCTATATTCTTTGACAACCTTCTGCAGTATCCACACCATCACCAACTTTCATGGCATCTGCAAATTTACTAATTAAACTACCAATATTTTCCCATAGAAATCCCACACTGATCGTAGCGGAATATCACTGGCTTTAGTTTCCAGTTAGAAAAAGCACTGCTGTATCACTACACTCATTATTCTATTACCAAGCCAATTTTTGATCCAATTTGCCAACTCACCATGGATTCCATGTGACTTTATCTACTGGATCAGCCTATCATAAGGGAGCTTGTTAGATGCTTTACTGACAACAGCGTATTCTTGTTTGATCATTATTGTCACATTTAAAAACTAATTCAAATTTGTGAAACAAGACCTCTGCCACACTAAGTCACACTGACAACCTCTAAAAGTCTGCGCTTTTTCAAATATATGCAAACCCTGACCTTGAATATCATCTCCAATAATTTCCCAAACACTGATGTAAGATTCACTGGCTTATAATACCCTCATTTATCCTTGTTGCCCTTCATAAACAATGGATCTACATTAGCTATTCTCCAGTCTCTTTGCACCTCGCCCATGGCTATAAAGAAAACAAAGATCTCTGTTAGAGCCACAGAATTCTCTTCCCTTGCCTCCATCAGTTTCCTGGAATAGATCCTGTCAGGCCCTTATCCGCCTTAATGCTTTTCAAAGTACCTTCTTATCTTCATGTTACATCGACATGCTATAGAATATCCACATTTCCCTCTCTAATCTCATCATCATCCATGTCTTTCTCCTGGGTGAATATCAATGCAAAGAACTTATTACCGATCTCAATCACTTCCTCTAGCCCCATGCATAATCCCTTACTTTGTCTTTGAATGGACATACCCTTTCCCCAGTTATCCTTTTGCTCCTAATACAAATATAAAATGCTTTGGGACTTCCCTTAATCCTACTTCAAGTACATTTCATGGCCCTGTTTACCCATCCTAATTTCTTGTTTCAGTTCTTTCCTGCCTTCTTTATATTTTCAAGTGCTTAATCTGTTTTCAGGTTCCTAAACCATACATTTGCTTCCTTCATGGAAAGAAAATAATGTATTTGAAAAGATAATTACAAAATTAATTCCTTTGATTAAACGTGGATATAAAATTACCTCGTATGATTTCATTGTTGTGCACCAACAGGGAGTAATTGATTGGAGGTCTTTTGGTTATTGTTCCTTCTGAAATATAAGAATAAATTAGCTTACATTATTTTCCTTAAGTAATAGTTACGTGCATTTCAGCTAAATCGTAAAATGTTAAACGACAAACATTCCAAAAAGATATTTGACAGGATTGTCATTCTTGACAATATAATTGCATTTCATCTATTTTTTCCTGAAGAGCCAGCTTTTGTTTGGTTGCAGTGTAAAACTAATCTTTTAAACAAGACTCTTGATAATTTTGTTAAGCGACGACAAGGCTTAAAACCTCTTCCCTGAGCAAAAAAAACCCCACCAATTGTCAAGCTAAACAACAAAACAACATCCTGGGCATTCACATCAACGTCAAACATTTCACAGATCAGACAAACCGTTGTAGAATTGAAACTAAAAGAGGTTACAATGAGAATACATTTTAGCAGTGGTATTAAAGGGACTGCCCTACCAATGTAACGACAATTTCTTGATCTCAATAAATGCATAGCATTTTATCATGCATTTTGAAAATTAAAAAATGTATCATCCTTAAATCTGTTAAACCTCCATCTAAATGTACTAATTACAATGGGAGGCTCAGAGGAAATGAGAGTGGTTACATTTGCGGTTTTTTACTGCCTGGGAAATATTCAGTGTATGAAAGTTTATTTTCTTCACAACTTCCATTAACAACCACATATTTGGCTATCCTGTACTTGTGATTTAGCATCTTTGTTTCAGTTCATTTAACTTTAAAAAGCAGAAAAATGCTGTGGCAGTTTATTATTTTTCACATAAGGACTAAATTAAATCATAGTTTACCTAATTATTTTACCATTAGATCAGGCAAATGCATTCATCAATATTATACAGATTATTAGGTGAAATGTATTATGAATTTCTTGCAACAATTTTGTCAAATTATTTTAGCGACACATTGTTTGATTGCCAACAAGAAAAGTGTAAGCTTTGTCGTGATTTGTAATCAATAATTATGTCTTCTACTTTGGAGATCCTGTCAATTCTCTTTCGATTTTATTATTATTAAATTGTTCGGCTCTACTGCCATTTGGTATCTGTATTTTGCACCGAGAGATGTTGCCTGACCCACTGAGTTACTCCAGCTTTTTGTGTCTATCTATCGGAACACAATAAACGTATTTGATTGCACCTACCCAGCTACATGATGCAGTTTCATATTTGTAAACAAAGCTATTAAATTAATCTGCACTTCTTTAATGGATTTTTAATCCACCTTAAAATGTGCTCAGAAAGATCTATGTACCATTTAATTTTACTTCAAAGTCACGTGAGTGACAACGTGAAGAAGCCCGCATGCGCCTCAATACGTCTAACGCGTGGCGCACGACTGGCTGGGAGGAGCATCACTCCTCCAGCGGTAAGTTTAAGACCCTGCAGATAAGATTCAAACTTATTCTGAGGTCGTTTTTTGGTGAAAAATTCTTGTTACAGAATTCCAAATTGCTGAACGAAGTATGGAAAAATCCAGGGGGAAACCCAGACGGGCCACGGGGAAAGTGGCTACGGAGGACCGTGGGAGTGCGGGTAGCCGGCAGCCGTCGGTTTCACCGTCCGAGTTGCTGACAGTGCAGTCAGCGACTTCAGACTTGGCGCTTGCCCAAACTACTTTGGCAACCCCGAATGGGGGCAAAGCTAAAAAGAAGGCTGATAGGCCTGTGTACTCAGACAAGTCAGGCCAGGAGGATTCTCCTCCTTCAAACATGGATTGCGTCTTTGGGTGTTTATCCCGGATGGAGCACCTTATGGAAAGGATGCTCCATCATGATATGCTCCGTGAAACGGAAACATATCAGCGCAGGTCTCCTTTCATGCCTGCGGCAGCGCCTGGTCCAGAGCTGCTTAATGTCTCCCACTCTGAGGAGGGGAGTGTAAGGAGTCAGTATATGACTGACTCCGAATTTGGAGGTATGTCCGTGGAACATACAGGAATGCATGACATGCGTGAGGTTCAAGAATTGCATGCCATGGCATCAAGGTTTGCGATACCCTCGCAAACAGGGGAGCCGCTTCCAGCATAAACTACCTCACATGGCAATCAATTACAGGAACAGGTGATGGTTGAAATGGCTGCAAAATACCATACACCTGTAAATTGTGCATCCCAGAAAGTGCCGGCAGAGAACAGCTCTATCTGGGGATACATTGGAGGGGCATCAAAGCCCAGGAGATGAAACTCCAAATAATTTTAAAATTACTGGCTTCAGGCATCACGGTATTTGCCAGATCTGTGGATGGCGGGCCCTTATTGGATGTCCAGCAGGATGCCTTGGCGTTGATGTGCAATGCACACTTTGAAATGAACTGCTTTCGGAAGAATGCCATCAGACCTGCCTTAAATCCCAAATTTGCAGGCTTATGCAAGGCCAGTAATGTCCAGGCTCCGAATCTTCTGTTCGGGGAAGATCTACCCAAACAAGTAAAAGACCTGGATGAGGAAGCAAAAGCTGTCAGGCTAATCAAGGCACCAATGATGAGCAAAGCTTCACCGTTTTGGCAACAACACCCCTACGCCTCCATCAGCAGTAAGCAGTTCACTGAAGCTGGTGGCAGCTCGAAAGCTGATTTCCCTGGACAGAGGTCTTTTTTAGGCCAAGGCCCAAGCCGGCCTTCATGGAAAATGCGCAATCCGCTCACCCCTACAGTCCTACCCTCCAAACCTCGAGGACGGAAATAGAACCCGTATCAGGAGCCTTCAGCCTACCATAAGACCACCGGTAACCATGGAGGTAGGTGGGACTGGTTCTTTCCAGAACATGGGGTGTGTGAACCAGTTACTAGTTGGGGGTAGATTATACTTGTTTTTGCATGAATGGTGATGGATAACATCAGATCCATTTATACTGCACAATATACAAGGTTTCCAAATTGAATTGGAAAACTTTGTTACTGCCAAATAACTGATTTCCAAAGGATGCTTTACGGCATGCATCGATCTCAAAGATGCATACTATTCAGTGCCCATTCACAGGGATCACTGGAGATATTTGAAATTTAGCTGGATGGGGCAACTGTGGCAGTTTAAAGCGTTGCCTAATGGGTTAACTTCAGCCCCCAGACTATTTACCAATTTGCTAAAACCGGTGCTTGGGCTGCTTAGAGTTAAAAAAAACACAATGTTATGGCATATCTGGATGATATTCTAATCGTAGGAAAAATGCTGAAATTGGCTAAATTGGCTGTTTCAGCCATGAAACTCATACCTGAGGTTGGGGTTTCTCATCCATCCAGTTAAATTCAAGTTGATACCAACTAGAGTTATTAATTATTTGAGGTTTACCATTAATTCTATTAATATGTCTGTGACTCTGCCCTGGGGCAAGAGATTAGAATTAATAGATGCCTGTAACAACGTTGTTGTTATGGAACTGCCATCTATCCGACAGGTGGCTAGTGTAATTGGCAAATTAATGGCTGTCTTTGCAGCTGCACAATTTGGGCCTTTGCATTATCAGAATTTACAATGTTCAAAGGAGCAAGCACTAAAATATAATTTAGGTCATTTTAACAGGCCTATGCTATTACCAGCTGAAGCTATATCAGAACTACAATGGTGGACGACCAATATTCGGCATTGCTCCAGTAACATTTTGGTCATTAAACCTTCAGTTATATTACAAACTGATGCTAGTGCTCAAGGATGGGGAGCTACTAATACCATCTCTAGTTGCGGTGGCAGATGGGATGTGCATGAGTTATCAATTCTTCAGTTACATGGTATCAACTACTTGGAGATGCTGGGGGCATTCTATGGGTAAAAAGCTTATTGTAGGAATATGCATAATCTGCATGTTCAACTACAGATTGACAACACTACAGCAGTGGCATATATTAATCACATGGGTGGAATCAAGTCAGTATCCTGTGATAATTTAACTAACCTAATTTGAAACTGGTGTATCGAAAAAAGCATTTGGATTTCAGCGACCTACTTGACACCAGGTCACACAAATTCAATGACAACACAGAATGGATGTTGGATCATAAAGTATTTAACGACATTGTTGCTCGGTATGGAACGCCGGATATCAATTTTTTTGCATCTAGGCTCAATCACCAGTTACCAAAGTATGTTGCATGGGAGCCAGACCCAGGGGCAGTAGCGATAGATGCATTCTTGCTACACTGGGGAGCAATGTTCTTTTATGCATTTCCTTCATTTTGCCTCATCAGTCGGTACTTGCAAAAAATCCAGCAAGATTCCGCTTCAGGCAGTTTGGTAGGCCTGACTGGCCTACGCAGCCATGGTTCCCGCTGATATTGGGAATGATAAAAGAACCTTATATGGTTATTTTGAAACACAAAAATGTGCTGGTCCATCCCGTGACTCGGGAAGGCCACCCCCTGCATGATCGAATCAATTTGTTGATTTGCAGGTTTTGAGAAGACCTTTCCTGGGGCTTGGATTGTCAGACTAAACTGTGGATATCATCACTGCAGCTTGGAGAGATAGCACCAAGAAGCAGTACATCTGTTACATCAAGAGATGGGAAGTGTTTTGTTTTAATTCCAACATAATGTATGATACGGCACAAATAACTGATGTCTTGGAGTTTCTCTCAAAACTATTCTTTGATGAAAGATTAAGTTATAGTACCATTAACTGTGCCAAAAGTGCCTTGTCATCATACTTGTTGCCGGGATTGGGACACCACTCTGTCGGGTCTCACCCGCTGATATCCAGATTTATGAAGGTATCTTTAACACAAATCCTCCCAGGCCCATGTACACGGAGGTATGGGATGTTAACATTGTGTTAACACTGCTTCACCAGTGGGCTCCAGCTACATCCCTATCTTTGGTCAGGCTCACATACAAAGTCATTCTGCTCATGGTGCTAGTCTCAGCGCAATGCGTCCAGTCGTTGCATAAGCTGCGGCTGGACAGAATGGTTATATCTACCAACAAAGTAATGTTTTATGTACATGAGCTAATTAAACAAAGCAGACCAGGGGTGTTAGGGCTAAAGCTGGATTTTTTGGTGTATCCCATGTACCATAGATTGTGTGTGGTCACACATATTCAACAATATGTTATAACCATATAACCATATAACAATTACAGCACAGAAACAGGCCATCTCGGCCCTTCAAGTCCATGCCGAACAACTTTTTTCCCTTAGTCCCACCTGCCTGCACTCATACCATAACCTTCCATACCCTTCTCATCCATATGCCTATCCAATTTATTTTTAAATGATGCCACCGAACCTGCCGCCACCACTTCCACTGGAAGCTCATTCCAGTTAAGGCTACAAAGAACCTGAGAGGCACTGAACTGGCAATGTTTATGTCATAAAAAGCCACACAAGAGGGTATCAGTGCAGACTATCTCCAGGTGGTTAAGACATGTATTGGCTAGTGCAGGAGTGGACACTGATGTTTTTAAATCTCACTCCACCAGGGCTGCAACAACTTCAGCAGCGAGGTTCATGGAGGTTCCGCTGGACCACATCCTAGCGACTGCAGGATGGTCGAAGGAACGGACTTTCCAAACCTTTTATAACAAACCAATTGTCAGGCCGGGTTCGTTTGCCAACTCAATTTTAAGTTATGTTCAATGAATTATTGAACAGAACTCAATTTTAAGTTCTGTTCAATAATTTGCTTTCCGGGATGAAAGGGATTACTATTATTATTATCATTCGTTTATTAACAGCATCAGCATGTTTTAAAGCTATGTCATGTCTGAATGCATTATCTTTTCAATCATTTCTGGTCAACCAATGCAGTGTGTTGCATGGACTTGTGTTCGCGGCATGAAATCACAGAGCTTTAAAGTCTTCACATAGTCACTCATGTGAATTCGAAGTAAAATAGGAAGATTAAACGAGAACTTACCAGTTTGAATTTTGATCTTTATTTGATGACAAGTTGCGATGAGGGATTACGTGCCCTCCCAACCCTCTTCTCATAAAGATCATGTGGTAGTTCTAGTTCTCGCATCTTCCTATAATCAGTTCAGCAACTGTTTTCTGTGATTTCACACCGCTGCTTTGAAGGTTGGCGCGCATGCTGGCGGGCTTCTTCACGTAATCCCTCATCGCAACATCTCATAAAATAAAGATCAAACTTCAAACTGGTAAGTTCTCATTCCACCACTCCCCCTTTAGCCCCCAACTGCACAGGCGCAGCTCATTTCCCCTCATCCCTAGCACTCTCTTCCCTCCTCTTCACCCTCCCTCTTCATTCTCCTCTCCTCCTCCCCTTCCACAATCCCTCCCTCACCTCTCACCCCCTCTCCTTTCCCCTACCCTCAGTCACTCCCTCCCTCCATCCATAATTCCTCTCCCCTCCCTACCCACCTCCTATCGCTCACCTTCCCCACTCCTCACCTCCCCTATCCCCCCCCCCCCACTAATCCTCCTCACCTTCCCCCACTGCCCTCGCCTCCCTCTATTCCCACTCCCTACTTCCCCCACTCCTCTACTCCCCCTCCTCTCCCTCTATTCCCCTCCTCCCCATTCTCACTCCTCACCTCCTCCCTCTTCTTTTCCCTCTCCTCATACCCTCTCCAATCCCTCCCTCACCTCTCCTTTTCCCTACCCTCAGTCGCTCCCTCCCTACCTCCATAACTCCTCTCCATTCCCTACTCCCCTCCTCTCCCTCTATCCCCTCTCCTCCCCACACTCCCTCCTCACCTCCTCAGGATTGTAAGGTTGCCGCTCCTCTCCCTTCTTGGAGCATCCTAGAGGAGCATCAGCTGTCGGCACCCTTATAGCCAGGCCTCGGATCCTTGGGTTGGCACAGAAGCACCAGCAGCTACGGCCGCGCTGTACAATATATCACGTACTGTTTTTGTGCAAACAGAAAAAACGCACAAACTGGAAGAGGAAAAGATCAGAGTTTTAGTTATGTATAGATGGGCCAAAGGCAGGCAGGTGGGACTAGTGTAGATGGATCACCTTGGTCTGCATGGGCAAGTTGGGCCAAAGTTCCTGGTTCCATGCTGTCTGACTCTGACTCTAATATTGACACAACAGGGTGCAGGCAATGGAAGAGGGCTTAGTCACCCCAGTGGAAGGCATTCATCCACATGAAAGTTTGATTTTTAATCATAAATACTTAAGGCAATATGCATGAACATTTCCATGTGACAATTATAAAAATAAATAAAATTAATAATTTCCATTTTACAGAGAAACATCCCAGCAACAGAAATTATTTAATTGACTTCAGGGGCTTGGATTTCCTTCCTGCTGGCAAGTTAACTTGGAGTTTTGCCGGCCTTTGTCAAACCACTGATGACCTGTTGCAACTTCCTGTAGAGGCCCGTGTTTCTAAGCAGGAAGATTTTGAAATAGATTCACCGCAATTTTAGTTTTAATTTAACCTGTTAAATGGCTGCAATATATCCAGCATAGCCATAAAAGTAAGGCAGTGCAAAGTCAAAAGAAGCAGTGATACAGCAGCATCCTTATGGACCTGTCCCACTTAGGTGAGTTTTCAGGCGACTGCCGTCAACTGTCAAGTTGTAGCAGGTCGCTGAAAAACCGGCGACTGGAACGGCGACTGTCAGAGTGGAACACACACACATCACTTTCTTCACCATCCTGTTACGCAGGCGGGGGACAGGGCAAGTGGGGGGAGCACTGTCTGAGTGCAAAGCCAATGTGATACAGTCACACACCACGATGAACAGGAAGTTTGGCGCTGTAATTAAGACGGTGAAAGCACAGTGTACAGGAAGGGTCACGTAAGTCCTTTAAAAGAGGGGGGGAGAAGGAGTGGAGACAACTTTTAAGAAGCCTGGGATACAAGGCTGCGAAGCGCGGCGGACATTTAAGACTACCGGTCGGTTATCCTTGGTTCTGAAAACAACTGCTTACGTTTTTTTTCCCAATGATCCAATGAAATTCACTGGTCAGCACCGGCTACAACCTACGACAACCTACGACCTCTTGACAACCCACTACCACTGCACCTACGTCACGAGAATTCTCACTACTGTGCATGGCGTCAAAATTCCGGTTGCCACTGTTGAAAAATTAGCAGCGACAGGAATGAAGCCGTGACTAGTTACGGGAATGCGGCAACTATTCACCACTGTGCAGGCGACACCCGGGCAACCTCCACCGAACATGTGGCGACCTTGTGGTGACCTCATAGGTTCCTGTAGTCGCCTAAAAAATCGTGTATGTGGGACATGGCCATTAGCCTCCGCAGCTGAAGGGAACTTTGATAACCTCTGAAGATGTGGTATACTGAAGTCACAGCCACACTCTAGAGAGCATTAAATAAGACGGTATAGAGTTAAAGTTAGGATGGAGTCCTGAGGCAAGCTGCTGGTCATGCAAGCACAATGTGGCTAATGGCTAGTATCAAACAGAAACAAAAGTGAAATATATGCATGTGATGATAAACATATGCATTACACTGTGTCCTTGTGTTGAAATGATGAAGAAGGAAGGAACTTGGGCATGATCTTGGTGCTTTTACAAGTTAATTGAAGAGCTTTCTGGGCTGGTGCAAGCCCCAGGACTGCCCTTCCACTTGTTTCATGGCTCCAAAATGCCCCGTCCCACTTTTATGCCCCGTCCCACTTAGGAAACCTGACGGAAACCTCTGGAGACTTTGCGCACCACTCAAGGTTTCCGTGCGGTTCTCGGAGGTTTTTGTCAGTCTCCCTAATGGTCAAAACTGACAAAAACCTCCGGGAACGTCCGGGAACCGCACGGAAACCTTGGGTGGGGCACAAAGTCTCCAGAGGTTTCTGTTCAGGTTTCCTAATGCCCCTGTCCCACTTACGAAACCTGAACGGAAACCTCTGGAGACCGTGTGCCCCACCCAAGGTTTCCGTGAGGGTCCCGTGAGGTTCCCAGAGGTTCCCGGGGGGTCTGGTCACTCTCTATGAGTCATCAGAGGTTCTGGTCAATTGCCTGGATTGCCTCAACGAAGCATGAGCTGCATCTACTGACCAAAGGATCTTTGCTGCCGATCACACACATACACAAACACATTGCGAAGGTGGGGGCCAGGGACAGCGGAGGTTTTATGCGTGTGAAGAGGAAAGTAAACGGCTGCCACAGAGCACGGTAAGTCCTTTAGAGAGCGCGGGAGGGAGGGAGAAGGGGGGAGAGAGGGGGGGGGAGAGAAGGGGGGGGAGAGACGGGGGGGGAGACAGGGGGGGGGAGACAGGGGGGGGGAGACCGGGGGGGGAAACGGGGGGGGGAGACAGGGGGGTGGAGACGGGGGGGGGAGACGGGGGGGGGAGACGGGGGGGGGGAGACGGGGGGGGGGAGACGGGGGGGGGAGACGGGGGGGGGGAGACAGGGGGGGGGGGAGACAGGGGGGGGGAGACAGGGGGGGGAGACAGGGGGGGGGAGACAGGGGGGGGGGAGACGGGGGGGGGGAGATGGGGGGGGGGAGACGGGGGGGGGGGGAGACGGGGGGGGAGACGGGGGGGGGGGAGACGGGGGGGGGGAGACGGGGGGGGGGAGAGACAGTTTTAGGAAGTTTAATAAAGTTAGCGGGCATTTTAACTTCCGGCAGATCTTCTAGGTCCTGAAAACCAAGAAGATTTATTTGCTGAAAACTCCAATGAGCCAACCAGAATGGCCGGTCAGTGAAGGCCTTCGATTGGCTGTAAGTAAAAATGCGAGCCCACCAGCTGCTTCGACAAAACGGCAACCGATTTTTAGTTGCGGCCAGTTTTTTTTTTTTTTTTAATAATCGCAGGAACATAGCAGAAGCCGCGATTATGCGGAAACCAATTTCCACAATTAGGGAGAGTGAGCGGAACCTCCAGGAACCTCCGGGAACCTGATGGAAACCTTGGGTGGGGCGCAAAGTCTCCAGAGGTTTCCATTCAGGTTTCCTAAGTGGGAAGATCCGCCAGAAGGTAAAATGCCCGCTAACTTTATTAAACTTATTAAAACTGTCACCACTCCTTCTCCCCCTCCCCATTCTCTCCCCTTCTCTCAACCCTTCTCTCTCCCCTTCTCTCCACTTTTCTCTCCCCTTCTCTCCCTCCCTCCCGCGCTCTCTAAAGGTCTTACCGTGCACTGTGGCAGCCGTTTACTTTTTTCTTCAAAACGCAGAAAGCGCTCCTCCACTGTCCCTGGCCCCCACCTTCGCGATGTGTTTGAGTGTGTGTGCGTGGTCGGCAGCAATATTTGGTCAGTAGATGGAACTCAAGCTTCGGTTGAGGCTCTCCGGGCAATTGACCAGAACCTCTGGTGACTCATGGAGAGTGATCGGAACCCCCAGGGAACCTCTGGGTGGGGAACCTCACGGAAACCTTGGGTGGGGCACACAGTCTCCAGAGGTTTCCGTTCAGGTTTCCTAAGTGGCACAGGAGCATAAGTGGGACAGGGGCATTAGGAAACCTGAACGGAAACCTCTGGAGACCTTGCGCCCCACCTAAGGCTTCCGTGAGGTTCCCGGAGGATCCGGTCACTCTCCCTAATGGTGGAAAGTGGTTTCCGCGTAGTCGAGGCTTCTTCTATGTTCCTGCAATTATTTTAAAAAACAGCCTTGGCTAAAAATAGGTTGCCATTTGGTCGAAGCCAGTGGAGTGGGGTTGCTATTTACTTACAGGCAGTCGAAGGCAATCTCCTTCGCTGACCAGCCATTTTGATTGGCTCATTGGAGCTTTCAACAAAGATCCTGTCGGATCTTTGGTTTCCAGGACCTAGAAGATCCGCCGGAAGGTTAAATGCCCACTAACTTTATTAAAACTGTCTCCACTCTTTCTCCCCGCCGTTCTCCACCCTTCTCTTCCCCTTCTCTCCCCCCTTCTCTTCCCCTTCTATCTCCCCTTCTCTGTCCTTCTCTCCCCTTCTTTCCCCTTCTCTCCCTCCCTCCCATGCTCTCTATAGGACTTACCGTGCTCTGTGGCAGCCGTTTACCTTCCTCTTCCATGCGCAGGCAGCGCTCCTCCGCTGTCCCTGGCCCCCACCTTCATGATCTGTTTGTGTGTGTGTGTGTGTGTGGTCGGTAGCAAAGATCCTATAGGATCTTTGATCAGGAGATGCAGCTGATGCTTCGGTCGAGGCTTTTCAGGCAAGTAACCAAAACCTCTGGTGACTCATGGAGAGTGACCGGAACCTCCAGGAACCTCTCGGAAACCTTGGGTGGGGCCCAAGGTCTCCAGAGGTTTCCGTTCAGGTTTCCTAAGTGGGACAGGGGCATAACCTGACTTCAACTTTACACAGCCTTATTCAATACTCTATACAGGTTGGCTATGTCAATTTGCCTACTAATGTCTCTCAGCTTCTATTGTTCAGCCCCTCAGTCATATCCTAATTCTTGTTTCTTGTCTTTCTTCAAGACTTGTACTAACTTCAATGGCACATAAAAGAAATGAGAATGAGTGCCTTTCTGAAGAGCCATTATGCTATACCTGCTTAGGTTAGAGGGTTAGTTAGGTGGGGTCGGGGCAGAAATCGCTATCAAAACATGGGGGACACACAATTTGGGTCACAGCTTCTTGATGGCCGTGCGCACAGACACGTGCGAGGCTTTAGAGGCTTCAGCCGTGGGCCCTGTGGACGGTAATATCAGGAGCTGACCTGGTTGGTGACCGACTCCGAGCTCCAGCAACAGCAGCTTCATCCACCCAGAATCGTGGGGCTTCAATCGGCCCGTTCAAGGTTCCATTCATCGCCCAGCGCGGCTTAAAAATGGCCGGCGTGGGGCTTCAACATTGGGAGTCTAGATTGCCTTGTTGCAGCAGATTGATTTTAAGCCACGCCAGGCAATGAAAGGCCCCATGAACAGGCCGATTCAGCCCTTAGAAAGCGTCTGATACCCGCTTGTATCTTTCAATAGACAATAGACAATAGGTGCAGAAGTAGGCCATTCGGCCCTTCGAGCCAGCACCGCCATTCAATGTTATCATGGCTGATCATCCCCAATCAGTACCCTGTTCCTGCCTTCTCCCCATATCCCCTGACTCCGCTATTTTTAAGAGCCCTATCTAGCTCCCTCTTGAATGCATCCAGAGAACCTGCCTCCACTGCCCTCTGAGCAGAGAATTCCACAGACTCACCACTCTGTGAGAAAAAGTGTGTCCTCATCTCCGTTTTAAATGGCTTACTCCTTATTCCTAAACTGTGGCCCCTGGTTCTGGATCTTTCAAAAGCTACAATGCGATAAATAACACTTAAACAAATAAAACTGTAGCAAATAAAGACAAACAGAAGAACCAACCTTGGAGGGGAGAGAGAGAGAGAGAGAGAGAGAGAGAGATGTGAAAAAAATACTAAATAACATGAGTGACCGTGAATGAGGAGCTTACCTGCAAGCCAGCCAGGAAACCCGTTCTACCGGAGCCCTTAATAACATGACCCATTTAAATCTGGTACCCGTTTAAATCTTTCCCATCCACCAATACATCCAATTAGTTCAAATGGTAATTGTAACCGCATCAGACAGCTTTAAGAAATTCTCCGTGAATACCTTCAGTAATACTTGAAGGTCAAACACAATTAGTGACATATCGTGTTAATATGATGTTAATAGAGACATTTAACGAGCGCTTAACAGTGACACCCCTGACTGTCTCGCGGAAAGCGGAGAATTTATAAGATTTTCTTTCACCGAATTTCAAAATCTGGTTTACAGAGCATGGGGGAAATTGTCCCCCACCTCTCAAAACATGGGATGGACGTTTGTGTCCCGTCCCCTCCGGCATTTCCGCCCATGGGAGGGGTTGCTCATCATAAAACACATAGCACCAGTCACCAACACCAGGCAATGGTAGCAGAGCCTGCCCTTTGAACAGTTCTTTTAGTTACTAAAATGACAACCAAATGATTTACCATCATGTTGAAAATCAGAAGGATGTGTGTGGCCTCAAATCTTAAGTCAGCAGCACTCTGCAGTCAGCCCTTAGGAGTATGCACACCTCCAGGGATTGTGAAAATTGCTCTTTACTAAAGGCTAGTATAAAAGAGGGAAATAAAAGTGAAGTATATACATGTGATGACAAACACATGTATTATACTGTGCCATTGTGTGTAAATAATGGAAAAAGGAAGAGCTTGGACCTGGCCTTGGTACTTTTACAAGTTAATTAAAGAGCTGTGCTGGTGTGAGTCATTGGAGGTGGTGATACTGAAGCTTCAGATATGTGCAACCCCACTCCAAGCTTAGTGGACTTGATATTAGAGATTGTGAATGTAGCTTCCCTTCTCACTCTTGCTTCTTTCAAGAAATCTGGAAACTCTGAGGTGCAGCTTTCATGTTACCGTACTTACTTATGAGCAACTTTCTTTCCCAGTCATGAACCCTCAAGAAATTGCAAAATGGATTTCAGCCTCACTTTTACAAGATGTAAAAGTGAGGCTGAAATCTATCTCTATCACATCTCTATTAATGCATGACTCTCATTTCATGGAAATGATCACACATTTAAAATATCATCACTATTTAAGAGGCTTGTATGTACATGTAACAGCAAAATGCTCCTTCAAAATATTATCTTTTTGGGTGAAAATTGTTTTGTTGAAGAGGTCAGAGGGAACTACAAATGAAGACACTTTTGTACATCCCTTTTGCCATTCAGTTTAATTGAAGCCTCACAGAGCAAAAGATAGAAGAGATTGAGTCTATCCAGTCCTGCCAACATTTATGTTCATGCATAGTTGCCCTTATTACATGAAATATTTTGTTCCCTGATCCTTTACCTTCATTTCCATTAAACTTATCTTCAGTCCATCACTTACCTTTGTGACATTTAGAGGAGCCTATTGCAGCCAACTATAAAACATATAGCTCACTCACTCATGGTTGGTGGGCTGGCAGTTGACTCACAGCTATTCCTTGAAATTCCACTTCAAGCAGGGTGCAGAGCCACAAAAGTCAAGTGCAGTTTCCTGCTACTTCAAGCAGGGTGCAGGGCCACTAAATTCAAGTGCAGTGTCATACCACTTCAAGGCCACCAAATTCAAGTGCAGTGTCCTACCACTTCAAGCAGGGTGTAAGGCCACCAAATTCCAGTGCAGTGTCCTACCACTGCAGGCAGGGTGCAAGGCCACCAAAAACAGAGAGTTATGACCTCTCCCTCCCCCATCTTGCAGAGACTGAGCCATGCCCACACTTCCGGGTTTTATAGTCCCTCCCCCCTTCTACCAGAAGGGGCATGGCCTTCGTGACGTTATTTTACAGGAGAGAGAATCACAACATTTCTTTAAACACTAATAACTCTTTTATTTTTCATCGATGGGAAAAATCCTCGGCACCTCATGAGTGGAGGGGGACTCTGAGTAAGGGCCAATAATCACAGCCGTATGTGGTCATGGTAAAATCAATCTACAGCATGAACAGGAAGTGGTGAAGATTAGACTTTTAATTATATAAGAAGGCAGCACCACTTTTCAATAAGGCAAGGCAAGGCATTTTCAATCAAACCAAAGGCAACTTGAGCATTTTCAAACAAACCAAAGGCAACAAGCATTTTCAAACAAACCAAAGGCAACCTCAGCATTTTCAAACAAACCAAAGGCAACTTCCGCATTTTTAATCAAACCAAAGGCAACTTGAGCATTTTCAAACAAACCAAAGGCAGCTTCAGCATTTTCAAACAAACCAAAGCCAACTTTAGCATTCTCAAACCAACTTTTCAATTAGGCAAGGCAACGTTTGCATTCTCAAACCAACTTTTCAATTAAGCAAGGCATCTTTAGCATTCTCAAACCAACTTTTCAATTAGGCAAGGCAACTTTAGCATTCGCAAACCAACTTTTAAATTAGGCAAGGCAAGTTTAGCATTCTCAAACCAACTTTTCAATTAGGCAAGGCAACTTTAGCATTCTTAAACCAACATTTCAATTAGGCAAGGCAACCTTTGCAATCTCAAACTAACTTTTCAATTAGGCAAGGCATTCTCAAATCAACTTTTCAATTATGCAAGGCATTCTCAAATCAACTTTTCAATTAGGCAAGGCAACTTTAGCATTCTCAAACCAACTTTTTAATTAGGCAAGGCAACTTTAGCATTATCAAACCAACTTTTCAATTAGGCAAGGCAACTTTTGCATTCTCAAACTAACTTTTCAATTAGGCAAGGCAACTTTTGCATTCTCAAACCGAAAAACACTTTTGCATTTTCAATCAAAAAACATGTTTGCATTTTCAAACTACATTTTCAAACCGCATCAAGGGCACTGATAGGTCAGTAAAACCACTCACAGTTTAGTAGACATGTGTTCCGTCTAATTCACAGCTCAGACTGAGAATTGCATTCTCTCGCTCCCCCATCTTGCAGAGAACTGAGATACCTCCATACTTCCAGGTTTTATAGTCCCTGCAGAAGGGACATAGCCTTCAGGAGAGAGAATCATAACATTTTTTAAACATTAATAAATCTTTTATTTTCATCGATGGGAAAAATCCTTGTCCTAACCAGCGGAGGGGGACTCTGAGTAAGATGGCCAAAAATCACAGCCGTAAGAGGCAGCATTTTGTCTAAAATCAATATACAGTGCAACAGGAAGTGGTCAAGATGAGATTTTTAGATTATTAGTGTTTTAAAAATGTTGAGATTTTCTCTCCTAAAGGCCACGCCCCTTCCGGAGGGACTATAAAACTTGGAAGTGTTGAATGCTTCAGTCAGTCTCTGCAAGATGGGGGAGTGAGAGGGTCACATCTGTCAGTCTGAGCTGTGGATAACACTGAACAAGTGTTCACTAAACTGTGAGTGGTTTCACTGACCTGTCAGTGCCCTTAATGTGGTTTGAAAATATAGTTTGGAAATGCTAAAGCTGTGTTGCCTTTGGATTTGAAATGCTAAAGCTGTGTTGCCTTTGGTTTGGAAATGCTAGAGCAGTGTTGCCTTTGGTTTGGAAATGCTAAAGCTGTGTTGCCTTTGGTTTGGAAATGCTAAAGCTGTTTTAATTAAAGTTGCCTTGCCTAATTAAAGTTTAATAACTAATTAAAGTTGTCTTGCCTAATTAAAGTTGCCTTGCCTAATTAAAGTTGCCTTGCCTAATTAAAGTTGCCTTGCCTTCTACATAATTAAAAGTCTAATCTTGACCACTTCCTGTTTGCACTTTATAATGATTTTAGAAAAAAATGCTACCACGCACGGCTGTGATATAAAAAATTGTTGAGATTCTCTCTCCTGTCAATCACGCCATGAAGGCCACGCCCCTTCCGGTGGGAGGGGGAGGGACTATAAAACCCAGAAGTGTGGGCATGGCTCAGTCTCTGAAAGATGGAGGAGGGAGAGGTCACGACTTGCTGTCTTTAGTGGCCTTGCACCCTGCTTGAAATGGTAAGAAATTGCACTTGAATTTGGTGGCCTTGCAACCCGCTTGAAATGGAATTTCAAGGAATAACCGTGAGTCAACTACGAGCCCATCAGCTGTGAGTGAGCTGCCAACAAAACAGGCTTGAGTGACTGAGCCACCAGCCCAAGAATCCATTCAGCCCATAATGTCCATATTAGCCCTCTGGAAATCAGCCCTTCAGCCCACAACACCCATACTAGCTCTCCAGAAAGCCCCCCACTAAATACACACCTCTAAATGATAGAGCTCTATCAAAGACCTTTGAACACACCGAAGATGTATGGCTAATTCTATAATATACATGACTTTGGGCCAGGTGTACTATAGAATTTCACATCGACCTGACAATATTATATTTATTGGTCTCATGTGCATTATTTGTTCAATGCAGTTTTTCAGGCCTAAAGAAATTTGAGGCAGAATTCTTTAACAACCTCACCAGTTTAATCAAGGAATACTGACCATTTTAATGTCTCTTTGTGGACAATCCAGCATTTTGCTTGCATTGAGTTAGAGGACGTCTGAAAATATCATATAAACAATTTGTTTGACTTTTATATTTAGAGTCACAATGATGGAAATGCCGAAATGTTTAGACTGAAAAGCACAAACAAGATAAATATCTTGATATCTTGTTTATATGAATATTAACCAACAGGTCATTAATAGAATAAATGAAATTAAACAATATTTTATTAAAGCTCCAACAATTATATTTTAGCAACATTATTTTTAAACAATAGTTTAGGTGGCACCGTGGTAGAGCTGCTGCCTTGCAGTGCCTGAGATCCAGGTTCGAACCTGACTAAGGGTGTCGTCTGTGTGACGTTTGCATGTTCTCTTTGTGACCACGCAAGTTATTTTCTTCAGGTGCTCCAGTTTCCTCCCACATTGCAAAGACGTGCAGGTTTGTAGATTAATTGGCTTCTGTAAATTCCCCATATTATGGAGGATGTGAAACTGTGATAACATGGAACTATGTACGGATGGTTGTTGCACTCATTGAGCTGAAGGTCCCGTTTGTACACTGTATCAGTAAACTAAACCGATGATAAATAGAAAGTAGTATGGAAATTTAAATGTATGACATTTGCATATTGTCACTGTTGATTTGGTCTCTAAATTTACTTCCAATCTCGTATTAGCTCTCCTGACCCAGCAGCATGCTGTTGTAAATGTTGAAAGCAATAAGGGAAGATTTTGTTTTAAAATCATCAAAAGATTTGATTGAGGTTTAAATTGGACTAAAGGTGCAGATATGAGCTCAAATTGTGCTTCCCAACCTTACAGTATATTTGCATGAGCTTATGAGCTTTCTTTGTCCATTCGGCAGGATCATGGAAGGATCATTTTCTGTGCCGTGATTTCATTTTGTCATGACTGTTGGAGACAGGAATAGTAATTCCAGTGTAATTCCAATTCCAGTCAATCCAAATTACATCTGATGCTATGTGCTTAATCCCTGAAGGTTAGTTAGTCAGACATTTGGCTGAGGGGTATGGGAATGGTGATTTTATGAAGAAAAGGATGCATAAAAAGGAAACTATTGCCGGTGACTAATAGACCATAAATACTTCCGTTGAGTGTTGAAACTTTCCAGTGAAGATAATGATATAAAAGGGCAATATTCTGGAGTCAGACATGTAAATCAATCAGAAATTTGAAAATATGTTGTCAAACCGTACAGTTATATGTAATACATATTTATAAGTAGATTTAGCAATATATCGATGATATATTTAGAATATAACTGAGAAGTCACAAGCTGTTTACTTCAGATCCTGGCACCACTGTCGATTGTGAAATAGCTGATTTCTGGTCCGTGTATCTGAAGATATTTTGAAGAATCAATAAGAAGTCTAAGAGTAGAGTCTACTGGTGAAGCAGGTGAGTGTTAACAACGAGTGTCGGTAGGTCGCTCAGCCACATATATAATCATAGCTGATTCTATTCTTGGATTTATACTTGAGTATTAGTCATCAGATGCATAAAAGAGCAAGATCATTTGTAAAGGCTTTTGGGATGTTTTATTAAACCAGCCACTCTGCTGAGCATGCTGTTGTTAATGAACCTTAGCTAATATCTCTCTCCCCTTGGTACAGGAATAATGAGGTCCATATAGGACATCTACTTCAATCTGCCAAAAACCCAAAGGAACCTCTGACTATATGATTATGAGCTTGTAACAGAAAATAAATAATAATTCTTGAATCATCACTTCATTACTACCAGTGTTGCAAATTTATACTAACATGTGCTTTATATAAACTCGCACATATTGCTAAGGTTCAAACCACATATGAATCTGGCTAATTTTTGGCCAGAAACATACATTTTACTTCAGAGTCACGTGAGTGACTGCATGAAGAACCTCGTACAGCTGTTCATACGTCATTGCGTCAGACGCTTTCGTGCAGATGACTGTGGAGCAGCGCAGCTCCTCCAACGGTAAGTCTAAAAAAGTTTCAGATAAGTGCTATTTCTTACCTGTTCTAGGTCTCCTGCAGGATCCTCCGGGGTTTTACGGGATGTTCACGATGGCCGGCAAGAGAACCAGCCTAGGGCTTTGGGGGAAAACCCTGGTCCGACCGCGGAAGCGGAGAGCTGGGAATGTCGGATTCGCGATCAGAGTCACTGATAACGCAATGAGTGACTCCACACGTTGGGGTCCCGGGGAGGGGATACCCGAGAATAGTGCGGTTCTAGACCACAGTAGTCCCTAGGGGATGGGGCTTAACGGACCTGAACGGTCAGCCTGGGTTCCTGGTGGAGGGGAAACCCAAGTATATGCGGTTTTACATCGCAGTAGTCCCCAGCACATGGGGTTAAAACAAACCTAAATGGTTAGGCTGGGTTCCCCGGTGCAGGGGAAATTTAAGTATACGCGGTTCCCAGACCACAGTAGTCCCCAGGAAATGGGGTTAACTCACATAAATGATTAGCCTGGGTGCCAGGAGGGTAGCGCGGGTATATATTTATATATATATTATATATTTATATGGATTCCCGGGGAGGGGAAATTCACCTATGGGGTTCCCAAACTACAATAATCCCCAGGATATGGGGACAACTGACAAAAATAGTCAGTACAATTAGGAAAGTTGGGAGGTTTCACCTTTTGGAATTAATTTAGAGACACTTCTTCAGCAGGAGTTGAGTCTGCAGTAAAGTTTTGGCAGTGTCAGCCTATTGGAGAGGCTGTGCCAGCAGCACCTTTGGGTAGGGCTGCTTCATGGGAATGTCAATTTATGGCAGTGCCAGCCTATGGGAAAGGCTGTGCCAGCAGTATCATTGTTTAGGATTACTTATGGGGATACCAAACTATGACAGGCTAGCCTGTTGGAGAGGCTGTGCCAGCAGTACCTTTGCTCAGGACTGCTCATGGGGATGCCAAGCTATGGCAGGCTAACCTATTGGAGAGGCGGTGCCAGCAGTACCTTTGCTCAGGACTGCTCCAGGGGAATGCCAAGTTATGGTAGGAAAGCCTATTGGAGAGGTTATGCCAGCAGCACCTTTGCTCAGGGCTGCTTTATGAGAACGCCAAATCTATGGCAAATACTGGCCTATGGGAAAGGCCGCGCCAACAGCACCTTTGTTCAGGGCTGCTTCATGGGCGCCAGCGGTACCTTGTTAGGGCTGCTTTATGGGAATAGCAGTTTAGTAGGGTATTCCCATTTACAGTGATCATGGGGGATGAGGAGGCATTGTTAGGATACGGCAATATAACAGAATGATGACAAAAAAGCATTCAAAGAAAATTATTCACAGTTTTAAAAAGGTTATATATGTGCTAAAATCCACTGTTAAGACTTAAACTATATTTGAGAAATTGGGCTCCTCTATCCAGTTAGATTAAGTTCCTATCAAATAGACTTGTAGGATGTTGGGATTTACTTTTAGGTATTCAATTGGCCATGATGCCGGCCTGGGCAACAGATTGCAGTGAATAGACTTTGGTAACAGTTGTTGTTATAAAACAGTTCTAGACGTTAGACTAATTGTTAATTGTATAGATGCAATCCATCTGTGTAAGTAGAGCAACAGTTATTTTGTTAAATGGTTAATTATTAAGTGCCATCTAGGTCATTGTTAACACCAGCTGAAAATTAATAAAGTCACGATGATAGACAAACCGCGTTCATTACTGCTCCAGTAGTTGTTAGGTAAGTCTTTCATTATATTGCAAATTGGTGCTAATGGCCCTAAATGGGAAACTGTGTCAGCAGGGCTTTGTAGCAGGCCTGCTTTATGGCTCCCTCATGTAAGAGGAGAGCATGTGGGATTAACCATATAACCATATAACAATTACAGCACGGAAACAGGCCATCTCGGCCCTTCAAGTCCGTGCCGAACAACTTTTTTCCCTTAGTCCCACCTGCCTGCACTCATACCATAACCCTCCATACCCTTCTCATCCATATGCCTATCCAATTTATTTTTAAATGATACCAACGAACCTGCCGCCACCACTTCCACTGGAAGCTCATTCCACACCGCTACCACTCTCTGAGTAAAGAAGTTCCCCCTCATGTTACCCCTAAACCTCTGTCCCTTAACTCTAAAGTCATGTCCTCTTGTTTGAATCTTCCCTATTCTCAAAGGGAAAAGCTTGTCCACATTAACTCTGTCTATCCCTCTCATCATTTTAAAGACCTCTATCAAGTCACCCCTTAACCTTCTGCGCTCCAGAGAATAAAGACCTAACTTATTCAACCTATCTCTGTAACTTAGCTGTTGAAACCCAGGCAACATTCTAGTAAATCTCCTCTGTACCCTCTCTATTTTGTTGACATCCTTCCTATAATTGGGTGACCAAAATTGTACACTATACTCCAGATTTGGTCTCACCAACGTCTTGTACAATTTTAACATTACATCCCAGCTTCTATACTCTAGTTTAACGCCGAGTCTGAGGGTATAGCCATAGAGCATGCCCAAGGGATCAGGGCATGTGCCAGAGGTCTATGCCTAGCAAGAAAGTTACCATCCCAAACACATATGCAGTGAACACCGCTCTCAGGGGGACATTACAGTTGGCTGCCGAATCTTCTATTCAGGTAAGACTTTTCCATAGGTGAAACCTGGAGGGCGAAGCACAAACTATTGGAACGAGCAAGGTTTCATAATTTCGGCGACAATGCATCCCATGTCTTTATTGGCAGTAGCGGTTCACTGAAGTTGCTGGCAGCATGAAAGTTGGCCAGAGGTTCCACGCATTTATCCTGTGCTACTCTACAACTAAGGGACCACTTGTAGTTTGGTAAGGTGTATACTTAGTTATACTTTACAAATGATTGCGACATTATCAGCTACTTTGAACGGTAAATGTAAAATGTACAATATTAGCTTTTCAAGCAGGTTAGAATTGGCCAGGTTCAGTATAAGGACCAAGATTGTCTTGCAAGACTGGCTCGGAAATCGGGCCACAGTTGCTGTTTAAGGTAGTTACCAAGTAGCTCAAATATCATCTCAAGTTTGGAGATGGAACAGATTTGCATGACTTGCCAAAAATTTATGTGTTTAGTATCAACTATCTATAGACTCTACGGGCATTGTATGGGTTATAGAGTGATTGGACAAATAAGCATATTGTCATGGTCATGTTCAGGTTGATGCATTGTGATGATGGCATATGTTAGTCACGACGGTGCAATCAGTTAAAGACCGCTGGAATGGTTATATAATCTTGTTGCCACAGGAGAATCATTAAGTGTGGGTAATGGCAACACAGAGAGGAGAAGGAAGGTCTTTTATGCCTACCTCCATTTTGTCTCATCAATTGAGGCTTCAAATAAAGTCATTAAGAGGCTTTAAGTTCCTATTGTGTGATTATGCAAATTGATTCCCGATTTGTTGCGAATAATATTATAACCTTATTGGTTATTTAAATGTAAATTTGCTTGTTCAGCCTGAGGCTTCGGAAATCAGATGTTGCATGATAAACTCAAATTATGTTCTGCAGGTTTAACAAACTGCCCTAAGATTTGGGTTGTTACATCTATCCTTCTATGTGTTCAAAGTGTTTACATAGCACCAAACCGCATAATTTTCTTTTCCAGGTTTGTTATGTTTATGTTCCATGGAAAATAGTACTGATTGCTAATGTTTCGAGTTCATGCTAAATGATCGTCTGTTAATTATGGAGTTATTTGTCCATTAATTGGGTCGATGAGCTTCCTCATTGAGTTGGCTGTAGCAAACAAGACTCGCTCTGTCAGGTCCACACCGGTTATCAAGGGGTAGGATATTTTCAACATAGATCCCAGGACCAGTATAATGTCATATGCGATGTTGACATTTGTGAACACTATTTCACCAGGAGGCTGCAGCTATATCCTTGAATTTGGCTAGAGTTTATTAGGTAGTTATCCTTCTGGCACTGGTTTAGTGCAGCAAGTCCAGTCGCTAAATAATTGTGATGGTACAGGATGATAGCCCGGGCCCGGGACCGTTGGAGGAGAGGCCCGGGACCGTTGGAGCGAGTGGCGGAGTGTCAGGAGTGGTGAGTAGATAAATCCAGTGCGGGGCTTGTTCAGGCAGAGGCCCGGGATCGTTGGAGCGAGTGGAGGAGGGTCAGGAGCGGTGAGTAGATAAATCCAGCGCGGGGCTTGTTCAGGCAGAGGCCCGGGACCGTTGGAGCGAGTGGAGGAGGGTCAGGAGCGGTGAGTAGTTAAATCCAGCGCGGGGCTTGTTCAGGCAGAGGCCCGGGATCGTTGGAGCGAGTGGAGGAGGGTCAGGAGCGGTGAGTAGATAAATCCAGCGCGGGGCTTGTTCAGGCAGAGGCCCGGGACCGTTGGAGCGAGTGGAGGAGGGTCAGGAGCGGTGAGTAGTTAAATCCAGCGCGGGGCTTGTTCAGGCAGAGGCCCGGGACCGTTGGGGCGAGTGGAGGAGGGTCAGGAGCGGTGAGTAGTTAAATCCAGCGCGGGGCTTGTTCAGGCAGAGGCCCGGGACCATTGGGGCGAGTGGAGGAGGGTCAGGAGCGGTGAGTAGTTAAATCCAGCGCGGGGCTTGTTCAGGCAGAGGCCCGGGACCATTGGGGCGAGTGGAGGAGGGTCAGGAGCGGTGAGTACATAAACCCAGCGCGGGGCTTGTTCAGGCAGAGGCCCGGGACCATTGGGGCGAGTGGAGGAGGGTCAGGAGCGGTGAGTACATAAACCCAGCGCGGGGCTTGTTCAGGCAGAGGCCCGGGACCATTGGGGCGAGTGGAGGAGGGTCAGGAGCGGTGAGTACATAAACCCAGCGCGGGGCTTGTTCAGGCAGAGGCCCGGGACCGTTGGAGCGAGTGGAGGAGGGTCAGGAGCGGTGAGTACATAAACCCAGCGCGGGGCTTGTTCAGGCAGAGGCCCGGGACCGTTGGAGCGAGTGGAGGAGGGTCAGGAGCGGTGAGTACATAAACCCAGCGCGGGGCTTGTTCAGGCAGAGGCCCGGGACCATTGGGCGAGTGGAGGAGGGTCAGGAGCGGTGAGTAGTTAAATCCAGTGCGGGGCTTGTTCAGGCAGAGGCCCGGGACCGTTGGAGCGAGTGGAGGAGGGTCAGGAGCGGTGAGTACATAAACCCAGCGCGGGGCTTGTTCAGGCAGAGGCCCGGGACCATTGGGGCGAGTGGAGGAGGGTCAGGAGCGGTGAGTAGTTAAATACAGTGCGGGGCTTGTTCAGGCAGAGGCCCGGGACCGTTGGAGCGAGTGGAGGAGGGTCAGGAGCGGTGAGTACATAAACCCAGCGCGGGGCTTGTTCAGGCAGAGGCCCGGGACCGTTGGGGCGAGTGGAGTAGGGTCAGGAGCGGTGAGTACATAAACCCAGCGCGGGGCTTGTTCAGGCAGAGGCCCGGGACCATTGGGGCGAGTGGAGGAGGGTCAGGAGCGGTGAGTAGTTAAATCCAGAGCGGGGCTTGTTCAGGCAGAGGCCCGGGACCATTGGGGCGAGTGGAGGAGGGTCAGGAGCGGTGAGTACATAAACCCAGCGCGGGGCTTGTTCAGGCAGAGGCCCGGGACCATTGGGGCGAGTGGAGGAGGGTCAGGAGCGGTGAGTACATAAACCCAGCGCGGGGCTTGTTCAGGCAGAGGCCCGGGACCATTGGGGCGAGTGGAGGAGGGTCAGGAGCGGTGAGTAGATAAATCCAGCGCGGGGCTTGTTCAGGCAGAGGCCCGGGACCATTGGGGCGAGTGGAGGAGGGTCAGGAGCGGTGAGTAGATAAATCCAGCGCGGGGCTTGTTCAGGCAGAGGCCCGGGACCATTGGGGCGAGTGGAGGAGGGTCAGGAGCGGTGAGTAGTTAAATCCAGCGTGGGGCTTGTTCAGGCAGAGGCCCGGGACCATTGGGGCGAGTGGAGGAGGGTCAGGAGCGGTGAGTAGTTAAATCCAGTGCGGGGCTTGTTCAGGCAGAGGCCCGGGACCATTGGGGCGAGTGGAGGAGGGTCGGGAGCGGTGAGTACATAAACCCAGCGCGGGGCTTGTTCAGGCAGAGGCCCGGGACCATTGGGGCGAGTGGAGGAGGGTCGGAAGCGGTGAGTACATAAACCCAGCGCGGGGCTTGTTCAGGCAGAGGCCCGGGACCATTGGGGCGAGTGGAGGAGGGTCAGGAGCGGTGAGTAGATAAATCCTGCGCGGGGCTTGTTCAGGCAGAGGCCCGGGACCATTGGGGCGAGTGGAGGAGGGTCAGGAGCGGTGAGTAGATAAATCCAGCGCGGGGCTTGTTCAGGCAGAGGCCCGGGACCATTGGGGCGAGTGGAGGAGGGTCAGGAGCGGTGAGTAGTTAAATCCAGCGCGGGGCTTGTTCAGGCAGAGGCCCGGGACCATTGGGGTGAGTGGAGGAGGGTCAGGAGCGGTGAGTAGTTAAATCCAGTGCGGGGCTTGTTCAGGCAGAGGCCCGGGACCATTGGGGCGAGTGGAGGAGGGTCAGGAGCGGTGAGCACATAAACCCAGCGCGGGGCTTGTTCAGGCAGAGGCCCGGGACCATTGGGGCGAGTGGAGGAGGGTCAGGAGCGGTGAGTACATAAACCCAGCGCGGGGCTTGTTCAGGCAGAGGCCCGGGACCATTGGGGCGAGTGGAGGAGGGTCAGGAGCGGTGAGTAGATAAATCCAGCGCGGGGCGTGTTCAGGCAGAGGCCCGGGACCATTGGGGCGAGTGGAGGAGGGTCAGGAGCGGTGAGTAGATAAATCCAGCGCGGGGCTTGTTCAGGCAAAGGCACGGGACCATTGGGGCGAGTGGAGGAGGGTCAGGAGCGGTGAGTAGTTAAATCCAGCGCGGGGCTTGTTCAGGCAGAGGCCCGGGACCATTGGGGCGAGTGGAGGAGGGTCAGGAGCGGTGAGTAGATAAATCCAGCGCGGGGCTTGTTCAGGCAGAGGCCCGGGACCATTGGGGCGAGTGGAGGAGGGTCAGGAGCGGTGACTAGTTAAATCCAGCGCGGGGCTTGTTCAGGCAGAGGCCCGGGACCATTGGGGCGAGTGGAGGAGGGTCAGGAGCGGTGAGTAGTTAAATCCAGCGCGGGGCTTGTTCAGGCAGAGGCCCGGGACCATTGGGGCGAGTGGAGGAGGGTCAGGAGCGGTGAGTAGATAAATCCAGTGCGGGGCTTGTTCAGGCAGAGGCCCGGGACCATTGGGGCGAGTGGAGGAGGGTCAGGAGCGGTGAGTAGATAAATCCAGCGCGGGGCTTGTTCAGGCAGAGGCCCGGGACCGTTGGGGCGAGTGGAGGAGGGTCAGGAGCGGTGAGTAGTTAAATCCAGCGCGGGGCTTGTTCAGGCAGAGGCCCGGGACCGTTGGGGCGAGTGGAGGAGGGTCAGGAGCGGTGAGTACATAAACCCAGCGCGGGGCTTGTTCAGGCAGAGGCCCGGGACCGTTGGGGCGAGTGGAGGAGGGTCAGGAGCGGTGAGTAGATAAATCCAGCGCGGGGCTTGTTCAGGCAGAGGCCCGGGACCATTGGGGCGAGTGGAGGAGGGTCAGGAGCGGTGAGTACATAAACCCAGCGCGGGGCTTGTTCAGGCAGAGGCCCGGGACCATTGGGGCGAGTGGAGGAGGGTCAGGAGCGGTGAGTAGTTAAATCCAGTGCGGGGCTTGTTCAGGCAGAGGCCCGGGACCATTGGGGCGAGTGGAGGAGGGTCAGGAGCGGTGAGTACATAAACCCAGCGCGGGGCTTGTTCAGGCAGAGGATAGGGACCATTGGGGCGAGTGGAGGAGGGTCAGGAGCGGTGAGTAGATAAATCCAGCGCGGGGCTTGTTCAGGCAGAGGCCCGGGACCATTGGGGCGAGTGGAGGAGGGTCAGGAGCGGTGAGTAGATAAATCCAGCGCGGGGCTTGTTCAGGCAGAGGCCCGGGACCATTGGGGCGAGTGGAGGAGGGTCAGGAGCGGTGAGTAGATAAATCCAGCGCGGGGCTTGTTCAGGCAGAGGCCCGGGACCATTGGGGCGAGTGGAGGAGGGTCAGGAGCGGTGAGTACATAAACCCAGCGCGGGGCTGGTTCAGGCAGAGGCCCGGGACCATTGGGGCGAGTGGAGGAGGGTCAGGAGCGGTGAGTAGATAAATCCAGCGCGGGGCTTGTTCAGGCAGAGGCCCGGGACCATTGGGGCGAGTGGAGGAGGGTCAGGAGCGGTGAGTACATAAACCCAGCGCGGGGCTTGTTCAGGCAGAGGCCCGGGACCATTGGGGCGAGTGGAGGAGGGTCAGGAGCGGTGAGTAGTTAAATCCAGTGCGGGGCTTGTTCAGGCAGAGGCCCGGGACCATTGGGGCGAGTGGAGGAAGGTCAGGAGCGGTGAGTACATAAACCCAGCGCGGGGCTTGTTCAGGCAGAGGCCCGGGACCATTGGGGCGAGTGGAGGAGGGTCAGGAGCGGTGAGTACATAAACCCAGCGCGGGGCTTCTTCAGGCAGAGGCCCGGGACCATTGGGGCGAGTGGAGGAGGGTCAGGAGCGGTGAGTACATAAACCCAGCGCGGGGCTTGTTCAGGCAGAGGCCCGGGACCATTGGGGCGAGTGGAGGAGGGTCAGGAGCGGTGAGTAGTTAAATCCAGCGCGGGGCTTGTTCAGGCAGAGGCCCGGGACCATTGGGGCGAGTGGAGGAGGGTCAGGAGCGGTGAGTAGATAAATCCAGCGCGGGCTTGTTCAGGCAGAGGCCCGGGACCATTGGGGCGAGTGGAGGAGGGTCAGGAGCGGTGAGTAGTTAAATCCAGCGCGGGGCTTGTTCAGGCAGAGGCCCGGGACCGTTGGGGCGAGTGGAGGAGGGTCAGGAGCGGTGAGTACATAAACCCAGCGCGGGGCTTGTTCAGGCAGAGGCCCGGGACCGTTGGGGCGAGTGGAGGAGGGTCAGGAGCGGTGAGTACATAAACCCAGCGCGGGGCTTGTTCAGGCAGAGGCCCGGGACCATTGGGGCGAGTGGAGGAGGGTCAGGAGCGGTGAGTATATAAACCCAGCGCGGGGCTTGTTCAGGCAGAGGCCCGGGTCCGTTGGGGCGAGTGGAGGAGGGTCAGGAGCGGTGAGTACATAAACCCAGCGTGGGGCTTGTTCAGGCAGAGGCCCGGGACCATTGGGGCGAGTGGAGGAGGGTCAGGAGCGGTGAGTACATAAACCCAGCGCGGGGCTTGTTCAGGCAGAGGCCCGGGACCATTGGGGCGAGTGGAGGAGGGTCAGGAGCGGTGAGTACATAAACCCAGCGCGGGGCTTGTTCAGGCAGAGGCCCGGGACCGTTGGGGCGAGTGGAGGAGGGTCAGGAGCGGTGAGTACATAAACCCAGCGCTGGCTTGTTCAGGCAGAGGCCCGGGACCATTGGGGCGAGTGGAGGAGGGTCAGGAGCGGTGAGTACATAAACCCAGCGCGGGGCTTGTTCAGGCAGAGGCCCGGGACCGTTGGGGCGAGTGGAGGAGGGTCAGGAGCGGTGAGTAGATAAATCCAGCGCGGGGCTTGTTCAGGCAGAGGCCCGGGACCGTTGGGGCGAGTGGAGGAGGGTCAGGAGCGGTGAGTAGATAAATCCAGCGCGGGGCTTGTTCAGGCAGAGGCCCGGGACCATTGGGGCGAGTGGAGGAGGGTCAGGAGCGGTGAGTACATAAACCCAGCGCGGGGCTTGTTCAGGCAGAGGCCCGGGACCATTGGGGCGAGTGGAGGAGGGTCAGGAGCGGTGAGTAGTTAAATCCAGTGCGGGGCTTGTTCAGGCAGAGGCCCGGGACCATTGGGGCGAGTGGAGGAGGGTCAGGAGCGGTGAGTACATAAACCCAGCGCGGGGCTTGTTCAGGCAGAGGCCCGGGACTATTGGGGCGAGTGGAGGAGGGTCAGGAGCGGTGAGTACATAAACCCAGCGCGGGGCTTGTTCAGGCAGAGGCCCGGGACCATTGGGGCGAGTGGAGGAGGGTCAGGAGCAGTGAGTACATAAACCCAGCGCGGGGCTTGTTCAGGCAGAGGCCCGGGACCATTGGGGCGAGTGGAGGAGGGTCAGGAGCGGTGAGTACATAAACCCAGCGCGGGGCTTGTTCAGGCAGAGGCCCGGGACCATTGGGGCGAGTGGAGGAGGGTCAGGAGCGGTGAGTACATAAACCCAGCGCGGGGCTTGTTCAGGCAGAGGCCCGGGACCATTGGGGCGAGTGGAGGAGGGTCAGGAGAGGTGAGTACATAAACCCAGCGCGGGGCTTGTTGAGGCAGAGGCCCGGGACCATTGGGGCGAGTGGAGGAGGGTCAGGAGCGGTGAGTACATAAACCCAGCGCGGGGCTTGTTCAGGCAGAGGCCCGGGACCGTTGGGGCGAGTGGAGGAGGGTCAGGAGCGGTGAGTACGTAAACCCAGCGCGGGGCTTGTTCAGGCAGAGGCCCGGGACCGTTGGGGCGAGTGGAGGAGGGTCAGGAGCGGTGAGTACATAAACCCAGCGCGGGGCTTGTTCAGGCAGAGGCCCGGGACCGTTGGGGCGAGTGGAGGAGGGTCAGGAGCGGTGAGTACATAAACCCAGCGCGGGGCTTGTTCAGGCAGAGGCCCGGGACCGTTGGGGCGAGTGGAGGAGGGTCAGGAGCGGTGAGTAGATAAATCCAGCGCGGGGCTTGTTCAGGCAGAGGCCCGGGACCATTGGGGCGAGTGGAGGAGGGTCAGGAGCGGTGAGTACATAAACCCAGCGCGGGGCTTGTTCAGGCAGAGGCCCGGGACCATTGGGGCGAGTGGAGGAGGGTCAGGAGCGGTGAGTAGTTAAATCCAGTGCGGGGCTTGTTCAGGCAGAGGCCCGGGACCATTGGGGCGAGTGGAGGAGGGTCAGGAGCGGTGAGTACATAAACCCAGCGCGGGGCTTGTTCAGGCAGAGGCCCGGGACCATTGGGGCAAGTGGAGGAGGGTCAGGAGCGGTGAGTACATAAACCCAGCGCGGGGCTTGTTCAGGCAGAGGCCCGGGACCATTGGGGCGAGTGGAGGAGGGTCAGGAGCGGTGAGTACATAAACCCAGCGCAGGGCTTGTTCAGGCAGAGGCCCGGGACCATTGGGGCGAGTGGAGGAGGGTCAGGAGCGGTGAGTACATAAACCCAGCGCGGGGCTTGTTCAGGCAGAGGCCCGGGACCATTGGGGCGAGTGGAGGAGGGTCAGGAGCGGTGAGTACATAAACCCAGCGCGGGGCTTGTTCAGGCAGAGGCCCGGGACCATTGGGGCGAGTGGAGGAGGGTCAGGAGCGGTGAGTAATTAAATCCAGCGCGGGGCTTGTTCAGGCAGAGGCCCGGGACCATTGGGGCGAGTGGAGGAGGGTCAGGAGCGGTGAGTACATAAACCCAGCGCGGGGCTTGTTCAGGCAGAGGCCCGGGACCATTGGGGCAAGTGGAGGAGGGTCAGGAGCGGTGAGTACATAAACCCAGCGCGGGGCTTGTTCAGGCAGAGGCCCGGGACCGTTGGAGCGAGTGGAGGAGGGTCAGGAGCGGTGAGTACATAAACCCAGCGCGGGGCTTGTTCAGGCAGAGGCCCGGGACCATTGGGGCGAGTGGAGGAGGGTCAGGAGCGGTGAGTACATAAACCCAGCGCGGGGCTTGTTCAGGCAGAGGCCCGGGACCATTGGGGCGAGTGGAGGAGGGTCAGGAGCGGTGAGTACATAAACCCAGCGCGGGGCTTGTTCAGGCAGAGGCCCGGGACCATTGGGGCGAGTGGAGGAGGGTCAGGAGCGGTGAGTAGATAAATCCAGCGCGGGGCTTGTTCAGGCAGAGGCCCGGGACCATTGGGGCGAGTGGAGGAGGGTCAGGAGCGGTGAGTACATAAACCCAGCGCGGGGCTTGTTCAGGCAGAGGCCCGGGACCGTTGGGGCGAATGGAGGAGGGTCAGGAGCGGTGAGTACATAAACCCAGCGCGGGGCTTGTTCAGGCAGAGGCCCGGGACCATTGGGGCAAGTGGAGGAGGGTCAGGAGCGGTGAGTACATAAACCCAGCGCGGGGCTTGTTCAGGCAGAGGCCCGGGACCGTTGGAGCGAGTGGAGGAGGGTCAGGAGCGGTGAGTACATAAACCCAGCGCGGGGCTTGTTCAGGCAGAGGCCCGGGACCATTGGGGCGAGTGGAGGAGGGTCAGGAGCGGTGAGTACATAAACCCAGCGCGGGGCTTGTTCAGGCAGAGGCCCGGGACCATTGGGGCAAGTGGAGGAGGGTCAGGAGCGGTGAGTACATAAACCCAGCGCGGGGCTTGTTCAGGCAGAGGCCCGGGACCATTGGGGCGAGTGGAGGAGGGTCAGGAGCGGTGAGTACATAAACCCAGCGCAGGGCTTGTTCAGGCAGAGGCCCGGGACCATTGGGGCGAGTGGAGGAGGGTCAGGAGCGGTGAGTACATAAACCCAGCGCGGGGCTTGTTCAGGCAGAGGCCCGGGACCATTGGAGCGAGTGGAGGAGGGTCAGGAGCGGTGAGTACATAAACCCAGCACGGGGCTTGTTCAGGCAGAGGCCCGGGACCATTGGGGCGAGTGGAGGAGGGTCAGGAGCGGTGAGTAGTTAAATCCAGCGCGGGGCTTGTTCAGGCAGAGGCCCGGGACCATTGGGGTGAGTGGAGGAGGGTCAGGAGCGGTGAGTACATAAACCCAGCGCGGGGCTTGTTCAGGCAGAGGCCCGGGACCATTGGGGCGAGTGGAGGAGGGTCAGGAGCGGTGAGTACATAAACCCAGCGCGGGGCTTGTTCAGGCAGAGGCCCGGGACCATTGGGGCGAGTGGAGGAGGGTCAGGAGCGGTGAGTAGTTAAATCCAGCGCGGGGCTTGTTCAGGCAGAGGCCCGGGACCATTGGGGCGAGTGGAGGAGGGTCAGGAGCGGTGAGTACATAAACCCAGCGCGGGGCTTGTTCAGGCAGAGGCCCGGGACCGTTGGGGCGAGTGGAGGAGGGTCAGGAGCGGTGAGTACATAAACCCAGCGCGGGGCTTGTTCAGGCAGAGGCCCGGGACCATTGGGGCGAGTGGAGGAGGGTCAGGAGCGGTGAGTACATAAACCCAGCGCGGGGCTTGTTCAGGCAGAGGCCCGGGACCATTGGGGCGAGTGGAGGAGGGTCAGGAGCGGTGAGTACATAAACCCAGCGCGGGGCTTGTTCAGGCAGAGGCCCGGGACCATTGGGGCGAGTGGAGGAGGGTCAGGAGCGGTGAGTAGTTAAATCCAGCGCGGGGCTTGTTCAGGCAGAGGCCCGGGACCATTGGGGCGAGTGGAGGAGGGTCAGGAGCGGTGAGTACATAAACCCAGCGCGGGGCTTGTTCAGGCAGAGGCCCGGGACCATTGGGGCGAGTGGAGGAGGGTCAGGAGCGGTGAGTACATAAACCCAGCGCGGGGCTTGTTCAGGCAGAGGCCCGGGACCATTGGGGCGAGTGGAGGAGGGTCAGGAGCGGTGAGTAATTAAATCCAGCGCGGGGCTTGTTCAGGCAGAGGCCCGGGACCATTGGGGCGAGTGGAGGAGGGTCAGGAGCGGTGAGTACATAAACCCAGCGCGGGGCTTGTTCAGGCAGAGGCCCGGGACCATTGGGGCAAGTGGAGGAGGGTCAGGAGCGGTGAGTACATAAACCCAGCGCGGGGCTTGTTCAGGCAGAGGCCCGGGACCGTTGGAGCGAGTGGAGGAGGGTCAGGAGCGGTGAGTACATAAACCCAGCGCGGGGCTTGTTCAGGCAGAGGCCCGGGACCATTGGGGCGAGTGGAGGAGGGTCAGGAGCGGTGAGTACATAAACCCAGCGCGGGGCTTGTTCAGGCAGAGGCCCGGGACCATTGGGGCGAGTGGAGGAGGGTCAGGAGCGGTGAGTACATAAACCCAGCGCGGGGCTTGTTCAGGCAGAGGCCCGGGACCATTGGGGCGAGTGGAGGAGGGTCAGGAGCGGTGAGTAGATAAATCCAGCGCGGGGCTTGTTCAGGCAGAGGCCCGGGACCATTGGGGCGAGTGGAGGAGGGTCAGGAGCGGTGAGTACATAAACCCAGCGCGGGGCTTGTTCAGGCAGAGGCCCGGGACCGTTGGGGCGAATGGAGGAGGGTCAGGAGCGGTGAGTACATAAACCCAGCGCGGGGCTTGTTCAGGCAGAGGCCCGGGACCATTGGGGCAAGTGGAGGAGGGTCAGGAGCGGTGAGTACATAAACCCAGCGCGGGGCTTGTTCAGGCAGAGGCCCGGGACCGTTGGAGCGAGTGGAGGAGGGTCAGGAGCGGTGAGTACATAAACCCAGCGCGGGGCTTGTTCAGGCAGAGGCCCGGGACCATTGGGGCGAGTGGAGGAGGGTCAGGAGCGGTGAGTACATAAACCCAGCGCGGGGCTTGTTCAGGCAGAGGCCCGGGACCATTGGGGCAAGTGGAGGAGGGTCAGGAGCGGTGAGTACATAAACCCAGCGCGGGGCTTGTTCAGGCAGAGGCCCGGGACCATTGGGGCGAGTGGAGGAGGGTCAGGAGCGGTGAGTACATAAACCCAGCGCAGGGCTTGTTCAGGCAGAGGCCCGGGACCATTGGGGCGAGTGGAGGAGGGTCAGGAGCGGTGAGTACATAAACCCAGCGCGGGGCTTGTTCAGGCAGAGGCCCGGGACCATTGGAGCGAGTGGAGGAGGGTCAGGAGCGGTGAGTACATAAACCCAGCACGCGGCTTGTTCAGGCAGAGGCCCGGGACCATTGGGGCGAGTGGAGGAGGGTCAGGAGCGGTGAGTACATAAACCCAGCGCGGGGCTTGTTCAGGCAGAGGCCCGGGATCATTGGGGCGAGTGGAGGAGGGTCAGGAGCGGTGAGTAGTTAAATCCAGCGCGGGGCTTGTTCAGGCAGAGGCCCGGGACCATTGGGGTGAGTGGAGGAGGGTCAGGAGCGGTGAGTACATAAACCCAGCGCGGGGCTTGTTCAGGCAGAGGCCCGGGACCATTGGGGCGAGTGGAGGAGGGTCAGGAGCGGTGAGTACATAAACCCAGCGCGGGGCTTGTTCAGGCAGAGGCCCGGGACCATTGGGGCGAGTGGAGGAGGGTCAGGAGCGGTGAGTACATAAACCCAGCGCGGGGCTTGTTCAGGCAGAGGCCCGGGACCGTTGGGGTGAGTGGAGGAGGGTCAGGAGCGGTGAGTAGTTAAATCCAGCGCGGGGCTTGTTCAGGCAGAGGCCCGGGACCATTGGGGTGAGTGGAGGAGGGTCAGGAGCGGTGAGTACATAAACCCAGCGCGGGGCTTGTTCAGGCAGAGGCCCGGGACCATTGGGGCGAGTGGAGGAGGGTCAGGAGCGGTGAGTACATAAACCCAGCGCGGGGCTTGTTCAGGCAGAGGCCCGGGACCATTGGGGCGAGTGGAGGAGGGTCAGGAGCGGTGAGTACATAAACCCAGCGCGGGGCTTGTTCAGGCAGAGGCCCGGGACCGTTGGGGTGAGTGGAGGAGGGTCAGGAGCGGTGAGCAGTTAAATCCAGCGCGGGGCTTGTTCAGGCAGAGGCCCGGGACCATTGGGGTGAGTGGAGGAGGGTCAGGAGCGGTGAGTACATAAACCCAGCGCGGGGCTTGTTCAGGCAGAGGCCCGGGACCATTGGGGCGAGTGGAGGAGGGTCAGGAGCGGTGAGTACATAAACCCAGCGCGGGGCTTGTTCAGGCAGAGGCCCGGGACCGTTGGGGTGAGTGGAGGAGGGTCAGGAGCGGTGAGTAGTTAAATCCAGCGCGGGGCTTGTTCAGGCAGAGGCCCGGGACCATTGGGGTGAGTGGAGGAGGGTCAGGAGCGGTGAGTACATAAACCCAGCGCGGGGCTTGTTCAGGCAGAGGCCCGGGACCATTGGGGCGAGTGGAGGAGGGTCAGGAGCGGTGAGTACATAAACCCAGCGCGGGGCTTGTTCAGGCAGAGGCCCGGGACCATTGGGGCGAGTGGAGGAGGGTCAGGAGCGGTGAGTACATAAACCCAGCGCGGGGCTTGTTCAGGCAGAGGCCCGGGACCGTTGGGGTGAGTGGAGGAGGGTCAGGAGCGGTGAGTACATAAACCCAGCGCGGGGCTTGTTCAGGCAGAGGCCCGGGACCGTTGGGGCGAGTGGAGGAGGGTCAGGAGCGGTGAGTACATAAACCCAGCGCGGGGCTTGTTCAGGCAGAGGCCCGGGACCGTTGGGGTGAGTGGAGGAGGGTCAGGAGCGGTGAGTACATAAACCCAGCGCGGGGCTTGTTCAGGCAGAGGCCCGGGACCATTGGGGCGAGTGGAGGAGGGTCAGGAGCGGTGAGTACATAAACCCAGCGCGGGGCTTGTTCAGGCAGAGGCCCGGGACCATTGGGGCGAGTGGAGGAGGGTCAGGAGCGGTGAGTACATAAACCCAGCGCGGGGCTTGTTCAGGCAGAGGCCCGGGACCGTTGGGGCGAGTGGAGGAGGGTCAGGAGCGGTGAGTACATAAACCCAGCGCGGGGCTTGTTCAGGCAGAGGCCCGGGACCGTTGGGGTGAGTGGAGGAGGGTCAGGAGCGGTGAGTACATAAACCCAGCGCGGGGTTTGTTCAGGCAGAGGCCCGGGACCATTGGGGCGAGTGGAGGAGGGTCAGGAGCGGTGAGTACATAAACCCAGCGCGGGGCTTGTTCAGGCAGAGGCCCGGGACCATTGGGGCGAGTGGAGGAGGGTCAGGAGCGGTGAGTACATAAACCCAGCGCGGGGCTTGTTCAGGCAGAGGCCCGGGACCGTTGGAGCGAGTGGAGGAGGGTCAGGAGCGGTGAGTACATAAACCCAGCGCGGGGCTTGTTCAGGCAGAGGCCCGGGACCGTTGGGGCGAGTGGAGGAGGGTCAGGAGCGGTGAGTAGATAAATCCAGCGCGGGGCTTGTTCAGGCAGAGGCCCGGGACCATTGGGGCGAGTGGAGGAGGGTCAGGAGCGGTGAGTACATAAACCCAGCGCGGGGCTTGTTCAGGCAGAGGCCCGGGACCATTGGGGCGAGTGGAGGAGGGTCAGGAGCGGTGAGTAGTTAAATCCAGTGCGGGGCTTGTTCAGGCAGAGGCCCGGGACCATTGGGGCGAGTGGAGGAGGGTCAGGAGCGGTGAGTACATAAACCCAGCGCGGGGCTTGTACAGGCAGAGGCCCGGGACCATTGGGGCGAGTGGAGGAGGGTCAGGAGCGGTGAGTACATAAACCCAGCGCGGGGCTTGTTCAGGCAGAGGCCCGGGACCATTGGGGTGAGTGGAGGAGGGTCAGGAGCGGTGAGTACATAAACCCAGCGCGGGGCTTGTTCAGGCAGAGGCCCGGGACCATTGGGGCGAGTGGAGGAGGGTCAGGAGCGGTGAGTACATAAACCCAGCGCGGGGCTTGTTCAGGCAGAGGCCCGGGACCATTGGGGCAAGTGGAGGAGGGTCAGGAGCGGTGAGTACATAAACCCAGCGCGGGGCTTGTTCAGGCAGAGGCCCGGGACCATTGGGGCGAGTGGAGGAGGGTCAGGAGCGGTGAGTACATAAACCCAGCGCAGGGCTTGTTCAGGCAGAGGCCCGGGACCATTGGGGCGAGTGGAGGAGGGTCAGGAGCGGTGAGTACATAAACCCAGCGCGGGGCTTGTTCAGGCAGAGGCCCGGGACCATTGGAGCGAGTGGAGGAGGGTCAGGAGCGGTGAGTACATAAACCCAGCACGCGGCTTGTTCAGGCAGAGGCCCGGGACCATTGGGGCGAGTGGAGGAGGGTCAGGAGCGGTGAGTACATAAACCCAGCGCGGGGCTTGTTCAGGCAGAGGCCCGGGATCATTGGGGCGAGTGGAGGAGGGTCAGGAGCGGTGAGTAGTTAAATCCAGCGCGGGGCTTGTTCAGGCAGAGGCCCGGGACCATTGGGGTGAGTGGAGGAGGGTCAGGAGCGGTGAGTACATAAACCCAGCGCGGGGCTTGTTCAGGCAGAGGCCCGGGACCATTGGGGCGAGTGGAGGAGGGTCAGGAGCGGTGAGTACATAAACCCAGCGCGGGGCTTGTTCAGGCAGAGGCCCGGGACCATTGGGGCGAGTGGAGGAGGGTCAGGAGCGGTGAGTAGTTAAATCCAGCGCGGGGCTTGTTCAGGCAGAGGCCCGGGACCATTGGGGCGAGTGGAGGAGGGTCAGGAGCGGTGAGTACATAAACCCAGCGCGGGGCTTGTTCAGGCAGAGGCCCGGGACCGTTGGGGCGAGTGGAGGAGGGTCAGGAGCGGTGAGTACATAAACCCAGCGCGGGGCTTGTTCAGGCAGAGGCCCGGGACCGTTGGGGTGAGTGGAGGAGGGTCAGGAGCGGTGAGTACATAAACCCAGCGCGGGGCTTGTTCAGGCAGAGGCCCGGGACCGTTGGGGCGAGTGGAGGAGGGTCAGGAGCGGTGAGTACATAAACCCAGCGCGGGGCTTGTTCAGGCAGAGGCCCGGGACCGTTGGGGCGAGTGGAGGAGGGTCAGGAGCGGTGAGTACATAAACCCAGCGCGGGGCTTGTTCAGGCAGAGGCCCGGGACCATTGGGGCGAGTGGAGGAGGGTCAGGAGCGGTGAGTACATAAACCCAGCGCGGGGCTTGTTCAGGCAGAGGCCCGGGACCATTGGGGCGAGTGGAGGAGGGTCAGGAGCGGTGAGTACATAAACCCAGCGCGGGGCTTGTTCAGGCAGAGGCCCGGGACCGTTGGGGTGAGTGGAGGAGGGTCAGGAGCGGTGAGTACATAAACCCAGCGCGGGGCTTGTTCAGGCAGAGGCCCGGGACCGTTGGGGCGAGTGGAGGAGGGTCAGGAGCGGTGAGTACATAAACCCAGCGCGGGGCTTGTTCAGGCAGAGGCCCGGGACCGTTGGGGTGAGTGGAGGAGGGTCAGGAGCGGTGAGTACATAAACCCAGCGCGGGGCTTGTTCAGGCAGAGGCCCGGGACCATTGGGGCGAGTGGAGGAGGGTCAGGAGCGGTGAGTACATAAACCCAGCGCGGGGCTTGTTCAGGCAGAGGCCCGGGACCATTGGGGCGAGTGGAGGAGGGTCAGGAGCGGTGAGTACATAAACCCAGCGCGGGGCTTGTTCAGGCAGAGGCCCGGGACCGTTGATGCGAGTGGAGGAGGGTCAGGAGCTGTGAGTACATAAACCCAGCGCGGGGCTTGTTCAGGCAGAGGCCCGGGACCGTTGGGGCGAGTGGAGGAGAGTCAGGAGCGGTGAGTAGATAAATCCAGCGCGGGGCTTGTTCAGGCAGAGGCCCGGGACCATTGGGGCGAGTGGAGGAGGGTCAGGAGCGGTGAGTACATAAACCCAGCGCGGGGCTTGTTCAGGCAGAGGCCCGGGACCATTGGGGCGAGTGGAGGAGGGTCAGGAGCGGTGAGTAGTTAAATCCAGTGCGGGGCTTGTTCAGGCAGAGGCCCGGGACCATTGGGGCGAGTGGAGGAGGGTCAGGAGCGGTGAGTACATAAACCCAGCGCGGGGCTTGTACAGGCAGAGGCCCGGGACCATTGGGGCGAGTGGAGGAGGGTCAGGAGCGGTGAGTACATAAACCCAGCGCGGGGCTTGTTCAGGCAGAGGCCCGGGACCGTTGGGGTGAGTGGAGGAGGGTCAGGAGCGGTGAGTAGTTAAATCCAGCGCGGGGCTTGTTCAGGCAGAGGCCCGGGACCATTGGGGTGAGTGGAGGAGGGTCAGGAGCGGTGAGTACATAAACCCAGCGCGGGGCTTGTTCAGGCAGAGGCCCGGGACCATTGGGGCGAGTGGAGGAGGGTCAGGAGCGGTGAGTACATAAACCCAGCGCGGGGCTTGTTCAGGCAGAGGCCCGGGACCATTGGGGCGAGTGGAGGAGGGTCAGGAGCGGTGAGTACATAAACCCAGCGCGGGGCTTGTTCAGGCAGAGGCCCGGGACCGTTGGGGTGAGTGGAGGAGGGTCAGGAGCGGTGAGCAGTTAAATCCAGCGCGGGGCTTGTTCAGGCAGAGGCCCGGGACCATTGGGGTGAGTGGAGGAGGGTCAGGAGCGGTGAGTACATAAACCCAGCGCGGGGCTTGTTCAGGCAGAGGCCCGGGACCATTGGGGCGAGTGGAGGAGGGTCAGGAGCGGTGAGTACATAAACCCAGCGCGGGGCTTGTTCAGGCAGAGGCCCGGGACCGTTGGGGTGAGTGGAGGAGGGTCAGGAGCGGTGAGTAGTTAAATCCAGCGCGGGGCTTGTTCAGGCAGAGGCCCGGGACCATTGGGGTGAGTGGAGGAGGGTCAGGAGCGGTGAGTACATAAACCCAGCGCGGGGCTTGTTCAGGCAGAGGCCCGGGACCATTGGGGCGAGTGGAGGAGGGTCAGGAGCGGTGAGTACATAAACCCAGCGCGGGGCTTGTTCAGGCAGAGGCCCGGGACCATTGGGGCGAGTGGAGGAGGGTCAGGAGCGGTGAGTACATAAACCCAGCGCGGGGCTTGTTCAGGCAGAGGCCCGGGACCGTTGGGGTGAGTGGAGGAGGGTCAGGAGCGGTGAGTAGTTAAATCCAGCGCGGGGCTTGTTCAGGCAGAGGCCCGGGACCGTTGGGGCGAGTGGAGGAGGGTCAGGAGCGGTGAGTACATAAACCCAGCGCGGGGCTTGTTCAGGCAGAGGCCCGGGACCATTGGGGAGAGTGGAGTAGGGTCAGGAGCGGTGAGTACATAAACCCAGCGCGGGGCTTGTTCAGGCAGAGGCCCGGGACCGTTGGGGTGAGTGGAGGAGGGTCAGGAGCGGTGAGTACATAAACCCAGCGCGGGGCTTGTTCAGGCAGAGGCCCGGGACCGTTGGGGCGAGTGGAGGAGGGTCAGGAGCGGTGAGTACATAAACCCAGCGCGGGGCTTGTTCAGGCAGAGGCCCGGGACCGTTGGGGTGAGTGGAGGAGGGTCAGGAGCGGTGAGTACATAAACCCAGCGCGGGGCTTGTTCAGGCAGAGGCCCGGGACCATTGGGGTGAGTGGAGGAGGGTCAGGAGCGGTGAGTACATAAACCCAGCGCGGGGCTTGTTCAGGCAGAGGCCCGGGACCATTGGGGCGAGTGGAGGAGGGTCAGGAGCGGTGAGTACATAAACCCAGCGCGGGGCTTGTTCAGGCAGAGGCCCGGGACCGTTGGGGCGAGTGGAGGAGGGTCAGGAGCGGTGAGTACATAAACCCAGCGCGGGGCTTGTTCAGGCAGAGGCCCGGGACCGTTGGGGTGAGTGGAGGAGGGTCAGGAGCGGTGAGTACATAAACCCAGCGCGGGGTTTGTTCAGGCAGAGGCCCGGGACCATTGGGGCGAGTGGAGGAGGGTCAGGAGCGGTGAGTACATAAACCCAGCGCGGGGCTTGTTCAGGCAGAGGCCCGGGACCATTGGGGCGAGTGGAGGAGGGTCAGGAGCGGTGAGTACATAAACCCAGCGCGGGGCTTGTTCAGGCAGAGGCCCGGGACCGTTGGAGCGAGTGGAGGAGGGTCAGGAGCGGTGAGTACATAAACCCAGCGCGGGGCTTGTTCAGGCAGAGGCCCGGGACCGTTGGGGCGAGTGGAGGAGGGTCAGGAGCGGTGAGTAGATAAATCCAGCGCGGGGCTTGTTCAGGCAGAGGCCCGGGACCATTGGGGCGAGTGGAGGAGGGTCAGGAGCGGTGAGTACATAAACCCAGCGCGGGGCTTGTTCAGGCAGAGGCCCGGGACCATTGGGGCGAGTGGAGGAGGGTCAGGAGCGGTGAGTAGTTAAATCCAGTGCGGGGCTTGTTCAGGCAGAGGCCCGGGACCATTGGGGCGAGTGGAGGAGGGTCAGGAGCGGTGAGTACATAAACCCAGCGCGGGGCTTGTACAGGCAGAGGCCCGGGACCATTGGGGCGAGTGGAGGAGGGTCAGGAGCGGTGAGTACATAAACCCAGCGCGGGGCTTGTTCAGGCAGAGGCCCGGGACCGTTGGGGTGAGTGGAGGAGGGTCAGGAGCGGTGAGTAGTTAAATCCAGCGCGGGGCTTGTTCAGGCAGAGGCCCGGGACCATTGGGGTGAGTGGAGGAGGGTCAGGAGCGGTGAGTACATAAACCCAGCGCGGGGCTTGTTCAGGCAGAGGCCCGGGACCATTGGGGCGAGTGGAGGAGGGTCAGGAGCGGTGAGTACATAAACCCAGCGCGGGGCTTGTTCAGGCAGAGGCCCGGGACCATTGGGGCGAGTGGAGGAGGGTCAGGAGCGGTGAGTACATAAACCCAGCGCGGGGCTTGTTCAGGCAGAGGCCCGGGACCGTTGGGGTGAGTGGAGGAGGGTCAGGAGCGGTGAGTAGTTAAATCCAGCGCGGGGCTTGTTCAGGCAGAGGCCCGGGACCATTGGGGTGAGTGGAGGAGGGTCAGGAGCGGTGAGTACATAAACCCAGCGCGGGGCTTGTTCAGGCAGAGGCCCGGGACCATTGGGGCGAGTGGAGGAGGGTCAGGAGCGGTGAGTACATAAACCCAGCGCGGGGCTTGTTGAGGCAGAGGCCCGGGACCATTGGGGCGAGTGGAGGAGGGTCAGGAGCGGTGAGTAGTTAAATCCAGCGCGGGGCTTGTTCAGGCAGAGGCCCGGGACCATTGGGGCGAGTGGAGGAGGGTCAGGAGCGGTGAGTACATAAACCCAGCGCGGGGCTTGTTCAGGCAGAGGCCCGGGACCGTTGGGGCGAGTGGAGGAGGGTCAGGAGCGGTGAGTACATAAACCCAGCGCGGGGCTTGTTCAGGCAGAGGCCCGGGACCGTTGGGGTGAGTGGAGGAGGGTCAGGAGCGGTGAGTACATAAACCCAGCGCGGGGCTTGTTCAGGCAGAGGCCCGGGACCGTTGGGGCGAGTGGAGGAGGGTCAGGAGCGGTGAGTACATAAACCCAGCGCGGGGCTTGTTCAGGCAGAGGCCCGGGACCGTTGGGGCGAGTGGAGGAGGGTCAGGAGCGGTGAGTACATAAACCCAGCGCGGGGCTTGTTCAGGCAGAGGCCCGGGACCGTTGGGGAGAGTGGAGGAGGGTCAGGAGCGGTGAGTACATAAACCCAGCGCGGGGCTTGTTCAGGCAGAGGCCCGGGACCGTTGGGGTGAGTGGAGGAGGGTCAGGAGCGGTGAGTACATAAACCCAGCGCGGGGCTTGTTCAGGCAGAGGCCCGGGACCGTTGGGGCGAGTGGAGGAGGGTCAGGAGCGGTGAGTACATAAACCCAGCGCGGGGCTTGTTCAGGCAGAGGCCCGGGACCGTTGGGGTGAGTGGAGGAGGGTCAGGAGCGGTGAGTACATAAACCCAGCGCGGGGCTTGTTCAGGCAGAGGCCCGGGACCATTGGGGCGAGTGGAGGAGGGTCAGGAGCGGTGAGTACATAAACCCAGCGCGGGGCTTGTTCAGGCAGAGGCCCGGGACCATTGGGGCGAGTGGAGGAGGGTCAGGAGCGGTGAGTACATAAACCCAGCGCGGGGCTTGTTCAGGCAGAGGCCCGGGACCGTTGGGGCGAGTGGAGGAGGGTCAGGAGCGGTGAGTACATAAACCCAGCGCGGGGCTTGTTCAGGCAGAGGCCCGGGACCGTTGGGGTGAGTGGAGGAGGGTCAGGTGTTTTTACCTCAATCCGAAACATTCCATACTGAATAGGGAGGTTTCTGGTGGAAGCTGCTGATTGGTGGAAGCAGACTAGAGGAAGCAGCTGATTGGGTGGAGCCTCTGGTAAGTATTTCTGCTTTCTGGTTAAAGGTGCAGGGGGTGAGTAAAGGTGCAGGGGGTGAGTAAAGGTACAGGGGGTGAGTAAAGGTGCAGGGGGTGAGTAAAGGTGCAGGGGGTGAGTAAAGGTGCAGGGGGTGAGTAAAGGTGCAGGGGGTGAGTAAAGGTGCAGGGGGTGAGTAAAGGTACAGGGCTTTTGGTTTGTATAATAAAGGTGTAGGTTAAAGGTCAAGAGGGAGCAGCTGTTTGAGTCCGATACCTGCTGATTTCTCACAGCAGTTTCCATTATATTATACTGGTATCGGATCCAGGGTAAGGCGAGAGAATGTCAGCCAGAGCAGTGTACTGTACTGCATGTCAGATGTGGGAGGTCATGGTGTCGGATGGCCCTCTTGACGTCCACATCTGCATCAGGTGCAGAGAGATGGGGCTCCTAAGGGACCGTATTAGGATCCTGGAGCAGCAGCTCGATGACCTCTGCCTGGTCAGGGAGAGTGAAAAGGTGATAGAGGAGAGTTATAGGGAGGTGGTCACTCCAAAACCACAGGAGAGAGACGTGGGTCACGCTAAGGAAGGGCAAGGGGCAGAGGCATGAACGAGTGAGTACTCCAATGTCAGTACACCTGGCAAATAAGTACTCCTGTTTGAGTACGGATGGGGGTGACAGCCTACCCGGGGGTAGCGACAGCGGACGGGCCTTCAGCACGGAGACTGGCCCTGTTGCTCCGAAAGGTAGGGGAAAAAAAAGAGGGCAATAGTAATTGGGGACTCTATTGTTAGGGGGTCGGATAGGCGATTCTGTGGACGCAGTCGGGAGACCAGGACGGTGGTCTGCCTCCCTGGTGCCAAGGTCTTGGACGTGTCTAAACGTGTCCAAGATATCCTCAAATCAGAGGGAGAGGAGCCTGAGGTCGTGGTACATATAGGTACCAATGACATAGGTAAAAAAAGGGAAGAGATCCTGAAGGGAGGATTTAAGGACTTGGGAGGAGAGTTGAGGAAAAGGACCAAAAAGGTAACAATCTCAGGATTACTGCCTGTGCCACGTTACAGTGAGAGTAGAAATGGAGCAAGGTGGAGGATGAATGCTTGGCTGAAAGACTGGTGCAGAGGGCAGGGATTCAAGTTTCTGGATCATTGGGACTTCTTTTGAGGTAGGTGGGACCTGTGCAGAAAGGATGGGTTGCACTTGAACCCGAGGGGGACCAATATCCTGGCGGGGAAATTTGCAAAGGCCACTGGGGAGACTTTAAACTAGAATGGTTGGGGCGAGGGATGCAAATAGCAAAAGCTAGTAGACAGAATGGGAGGCAGGAAGCAGAAAAGGGAAGCACTCGGACACGAGGAGAAAGAAAAAAAAGGAAATAAACATAGAATAAGAGATGGGGGGGTTTCTTAAATGTGCATATTTTAATGCTAGGAGCATTGTAAGAAAGGTGGATGAGCTTAGAGTTTGGATAGACACCTGGAAGTATGATGTTGTGGCGATCAGTGAAACATGGTTGCAGGAGGGCTGTGATTGGAAACTAAATATTCCAGGATTTCGTTGCTTCAGGTGTGATAGAATTGGAGGGGCAAGAAGTGGAGGTGTTGCATTGCTGGTCAGGGAAGATATTACAGCAGTGCTTTGGCAGGATAGATTGGAGGGCTCATCTAGGGAGGCTATTTGGGTGGAACTTAGAAGTGGGAAAGGTGTAGCAACACTTATAGGGGTATATTATAGACCGGCAAATGGGGAACGAGAATTGGAAGAGCAAATATGTAAAGAGATAGCAGATATTAGTAGTAAGCACAAGGTAGTGATTGTGGGAGATTTCAACTTTCCACACATAGACTGGGAAACACATTCTGTAAATGGGCTGGATGGTTTGGAGTTTGTAAAATGTGTGCAGGATAGTTTTTTGCAGCAATACATAGAGGTGCCTACTAGAGGATGGGCAGTGCTGGACCTCCTGTTAGGAAATGAGATGGGACTGGTGGTGGAGGTATGCGTTGGGGAGCACTTCGGGTCCAGTGATCACAATACCATTAGTTTCAATATAATTATGGAGAAGGACAGAACTGGGCCTAGGGTTGAGATTTTTGATTGGAGAAAGGCTAACTTTAACGAGATGCGAGATGATTTAAAAGGAGTGAACTGGGACATTTTGTTTTATGGGAAAGATGTAGAGGAGAAATGGAGGACAGTTAAAGGGGAAATTTTAAGAGTACAGAATCTTTACGTTCCTGTTCGGTTGAAAGGAACCAGTAAAAATTGGAAAGAGCCCTGGTTTTCAAGGGAAATTGGACATCTTGCTCGGAAAAAGAGGAAGATCTACAATAATTATAGGCAGCATGAAGTAAATGAGGTGCTTGAGGAGTATAAGGAATGTAAAAAGAATCTTAAGAAAGAAATTAGAAAAGCTAAAAGAAGATATGAGGTTGCTTTGGCAAGTAAGGTGAAAGTAAATCCAAAGGGTTTCTACAGCTATATTAATAGCAAAAGGATAACAAGGGATAAAATTGGTCCATTGGAGAGACCGAGTGGACAGCTATCTGCAGAGCCAAAAGAGATGGGGGAGATATTGAACAATTTATTTTCTTCGGTATTCACCAAGGAGAAGGATATTGAATTATGTGAGGTAAGGGAAACTAGTAGAGTAGCTATGGATACTATGAGTTTCAAAGTAAAAGAAGTACTGGCACTTTTGAAAAATATAAAAGTGGATAAGTCTCCAGGTCCTGACAGGATATTCCCTAGGACATTGAGGGAAGTTAGTGTAGAAATAGCCGGGGCTATGACAGAAATATTTCAAATGTCATTAGAAACGGGAATAGTCCCCGAGGATTGGCGTACTGCGCATGTTGTTCCATTGTTTAAAAAGGGTTCTAAAAGTAAACCTAGCAATTATAGACCGGTTAGTTTGACTTCAGTGGTGGGCAAATTAATGGAAAAGATACTTAGAGATAATATATATAAGTATCTGGATAAAGAGGGTCTAATTAGGAACAGTCAACATGAATTTATGCCTGGAAGGTCATGTTTGACTAATCTTCTTGAATTTTTTTGAAGAGGTTACTAGGGAAATTGACGAGGGTAAAGCAGTGGATGTTGTCTATATGGACTTCAGTAAGGCCTTTGACAAGGTTCCTCATGGAAGGTTGGTTAAGAAGGTTCAACTGTTGGGTTTAAATGCAGGAATAGCAAGATGGATTCAACAGTGGCTGAATGGGAGAAGCCAGAGGGTAATGGTGGATGGCTGTTTGTCGGGTTGGAGGCAGGTGACTAGTGGGGTGCCTCAGGGAACTGTGTTGGGTCCTTTGTTGTTTGTCATGTACATCAATGATCTGGATGAAGGGGTGGTAAATTGGATTAGTAAGTATGCAGATGATACCAAGATAGGGGGTGTTGTGGATAATGAAGAGGATTTCCAAAGTCTACAGAGTGATTTAGGCCAGTTGGAAAAATGGGCTGAAAGATGGCAGATGGAGTTTAATGCTGATAAATGTGAGGTGCTACACTTTGGCAGGACAAATCAAAATAGGACGTACATGGTAAACGGTAGGGAATTGAAGAATACAGTTGAACAGAGGGATCTGGGAATAACCGTGCATAGTTCCTTGAAGGTGGAATCTCATATAGATAGGGTGGTAAAGAAAGCTTTTGGTATGCTAGCCTTTATAAATCAGAGCATTGAGTATAGAAGCTGGGATGTAATGTTAAAATTGTACAAGGCATTGGTGAGACCAAATCTGGAGTATGGTGTACAATTTTGGTCGCCCAATTATAGGAAGGATGTCAACAAAATAGAGAGGGTACAGAGGAGATTTACTAGAATGTTGCCTGGGTTTCAACAGCTAAGTTACAGACATAGGTTGAATAAGTTAGGTCTTTATTCTCTGGAGCGCAGAAGGTTAAGGGGGGACTTGATAGAGGTCTTTAAAATGATGAGAGGGATAGACAGAGTTGATGTGGACAAGCTTTTCCCTTTGAGAATAGGGAAGATTCAAACAAGAGGACATGACTTTAGAATTAAGGGACAGAGGTTTAGGGGTAACATGAGGGGGAACTTCTTTACTCAGAGAGTGGTAGTGGTGTGGAATGAGCTTCCAGTGGAAGTGGTGGCGGCAGGTTTGTTGGTATCATTTAAAAATAAATTGGATAGGCATATGGATGAGAAGGGAATGGAGGGTTATGGTATGAGTGCAGGCAGGTGGGACTAAGGGAAAAAAGTTGTTCGGCACGGACTTGAAGGGCCAAGATGGCCTGTTTCCGTGCTGTAATTGTTATATGTTATATGTTATAACGTCTGTAAATTATAATATATAATATTATGTTATAAATACTTGAGCAGACCAGAAGGGGATCAGGTCTCAAAATAGTCACAGGCAATACCAGGGGACCTTTGATAAGGTAAGCACACATATATACAACGATATGTCAAGGTCATCAAAAGCCTTGGAGTTCTGGACTAGCAATGTTGTTAGTCACAAAGAATTTGGGATAACTTATTGTTCAGGCCATTCCAGATGAGAAAAACTGAGTTGTGTTATGTACTAATGGATTCTGTTTCCAGATCTCATTCCACCAGGGCTGCTACAACATCAGCAGCAAGGGTATTTATGTTCCGCTGGGTCGCATTGTTACGGCTGGAGCATGGTCCATCGAACGAATCTCCGAACATCTGTAATGACCCATTGCTGAACCAGGAGTATTTTTTAACTCTATTTATGTTCTGGTTATATTTTCCATCTGGGTGAGAGATGGAAATATTATTGTTTCATTTATACAGCATCAGCATGTTTTACATCTATGTTCTGACTGTATGCATTATGAATGTTTTCCCTTCATTTGTCAATGAAGCAGCTGTGGATACTCGTTTCACATGGCATGAAATCACAGAGCTTTGAAGTCTTCATGTAGTCACTCACGTGACTCTGAAGTAAAATAGTAAGATTAAACGAGGACTTACCAGTTTGAAGTTTGATCTTTATTTTATGAGGAGTCGAGTTAAGGGACTATGTGCCCTCCGCTCCTAGCCCTCATAGATTTCATCTAGTAGCTCTAATCTTTATTATCTTACCATTATACTTCAGTCACTATTCAGTCACTGATTTCACACCATTGCTTTGAAGATTGATGCACGAACGGCTGTACGGGGTTCTTCACGTAGTCCCCCAACTCAACTCCTCATAAAATAAAGATCAAACTGGTAAGTTCTCGTTTAATCTTACTATTTTAGAAGTAAACTTAAATGCGGGAGAGAGAGAGGGGGGGAGAGGGGGAGAGAGGGGGAGATCCAAATTCTCTTGAAATACAAGTAATGCTCGTCATGTATAATGAACATTTTATATCGGTTTTGGATTTGTATTGGTCGGAATATAACTCTAAATCCTACAATTGTTCTTTTAAAGTATTGCTGCCTGAAGAAACGGGAAAGATAAAGTTAAGACTGCATGTAAATTTACTTCTAGAGTGTATGCTGCTGGCCAAAAATTAACCAGATTCATATGTAAAGTTTGATACTTAGCAACATGCGTGGCACATGTTAGTATTCATTCGCATCACTCACTGGTAGATATATATATAAATCAAATATATAATTTAAGATCACTTGCACTTTTGCATCCTGTTTGATTGACCATCCTTGTTATGAAGAGAAATTACTTCCATATACATATCCTATCATATCTATCCAAAACATCTTTAAGTTCTTCAAGAGTAACGATTTACTACAAAGTGCAATACAATGTGCAGTACAATATTAGTAAATACATTTAATATATTCACCAAAGGTTCCATAACCCAATGATTGCAAAATCTTACCAATAACAACTGGGATTGGAGCCAGATGTACAAATTTATTTACCTTGTTAAAGATGTAAAATTGGCCTTTCTACATTGAAAAGAAAAATTAAACCCATTTTCCTTTTTTTCATTTCAATTATTGTAGTTTTGTTACCAACAACCATCTGCTTGTCTTCTTCCTGAGCAATAAATTTTGAAAATAGCCCCAAAGGATAATTACCATGCGAAACAGTGTAGTTTATAGTTGTGAGCTCTGATCCACAATGCCCTTGAAATGACTCCTGAGTCTACAGCTATAGTGCGTGGAAACATTTTGTCTTTCTTACAAATATCTTTCAAGCAAGTAGCAACTTAATTTTAATTTACAGCAGATTCCCAGCTAAGAACTGAGCAGGGGCCAGTCAGAGGCTTTGCCTCCACAGAAGAACAAACTGCAGCTCTGGATCTATTAAACAGAAAAAAAAACATCCACATCCAGTGATTTGCACAATCTCTGGCAGTCTCAACGCACTTTACAGTCAATAAGGCACTTTTGAAGTATAGCAATCATTATAACATGGGAAGAGCTGCAGCCAACCTGTACACAGCAAGCTCCTGCATACAACAATGTGATAACGACCTAGAAGTTCAACCTCAGTTAGTCAAACTGCACACACTATATAGTCCCATGAGCAAACTGTACTTCAACTCCAATATTCATTATGTTGAAGTCAACAGATCAGATTTGAGAGGCAGGGCACATTGTACTCTTGTTGCTGTATAACTGTTTACTGATTAGGGGGTGGATTTCAGTTGCTCCGGTTTCCTCCCACATGCCAAAGGTGTGTAGCTTTGTAGGTTAAGTGGCCACTGTAAATTTCTTCTAATGTGTTGGAAGTAACAAATGGATGCAAAAGAGTTGTAATTGGGAAGTCAAGCCTGCATAAGACCTACACGATGAATGGCAAGGCTCTGGGGGGTGTTGCAGAGCAGAGGAGCATAGATACATCTATCTATCTATCTATACTATAACTAAAAATCTCATCTTGACCACTTCCCATTTGCGTTCTTTTTAATTTGCGCAAAACGGTAATCTATATCGCTAGAATATTTTCACCACCTTACTCACCGTTCGCCTCTGCTCCAAATGCACCACGTTTTGTTCCCAACAGTGAAATATTAGAAAAATTATGGAGGTTTAAAAAATCATGACATCAGCAGATTGGTCTTCTCGCCTGTCTGTCATCATGAAGGTAACGCCCCTTCCGGCATCTGCTGAGAATAAATCCCCGGAGGCGGGGTTGAGTCCGTGAGCAGCATGTTAAATTGAACCGGAAGCGTCTGAGTCAGAGTGGGACTGGGAGCTACTGCGTGAGGCCGAAAGCTGAAGGTGCGGAGTGAGCAGAGTGCAATCTGCTGCGATCACACACCCCTCCCCCACATCACACGCTCCCCCACATCACACGCTCCCCCACATCACACGCTCCCCCACATCACACGCTCCCCCACATCACACGCTCCCCCACATCACACGCTCCCCCACATCACACGCTCCCCCACATCACACGCTCCCCCACATCACACGCTCCCCCACATCACACGCTCCCCCACATCACACGCTCCCCCACATCACACGCTCCCCCACATCACACGCTCCCCCACATCACACGCTCCCCCACATCACACGCTCCCCCACATCACACGCTCCCCCACATCACACGCTCCCCCACATCACACGCTCCCCCACATCACACGCTCCCCCACATCACACGCACCCCCCTCCCGCACACCACACCCCCCACACCCCCCCTCCCCCACACACACCCTCTCCCCCACATGTTGCCACGCATGCACAGTTAGGGGCTATGGGTGAATTGTGGAATATTGCTTTGGGGGAAACGGGCTGCATTGGGGAATGAGTTGCGTTGGGGGGGGACCAGGCCTCCTCTGTGATTAGGACCCAACGGCTCCCACTTAGTCCAGTAGTTCCTTAAAAGGGTATTGAGCATAGAAGTTTGGAAGTCATGTTGCAGTTGTACAAGACATAGGTGAGACCACATTTGGAGTAATGTGTTCAGTTTTGGTCACCCTGCTACAGGAGGGATGTTGCGAAGCAGAAATGAATGCAGAGAAGATTGACAGGGATGTTGACAGGAAATGAGAGCCTGAGTTATAGGAAACAATAGACAAGCGGTTGGGCAGGCTAGGACTTTATTCCTTGGAGAACAGGTAGATGAGAAGTGATCTTATACAGGTGTATAAGAACGTGAGGGGAATAGATATAGGGGAATCAAATACCAGAGGACATAGGTTTAAGGTGAGAGGGGAAAGATTTAATAAGAACCTGAGAGGTAACTTTTACACAGAGTGGGTGGTGCTTATATGGAACAACCTGCCTGAGGAGGTTGCTGAGGCGGGCACTACAGCAACATTTAAAAGACATTTGAACTGGTACATAGATAGGAACCATTTATAGGGATACTAGACGAAGAGGGACCCGTTGGGTCCCGTCCCCTCGGGGAAGAGTGGGGGGGAGAGAGGAGGGGGGAGAGAGGAAGGGGAGAGAGGGGAAGGGGAGAGAGGAGGTGGGAGATTGCAACCTTCACGTGGTTCACCCTGTTTAAACAAATCTCTTGTGTGGGACCTTGTCATTTTGAAAGTCCAGATGCATAGACGAGAGCGTGCCGAAGAAGACAATCCAAGTGTTCCTGAACCAGAAACCATGGATGAACTGTGAGATACATCCCCAGGTCGAGGCCAAGACTGCTGTGTGCACGTCAAAAGATCCCAAGTAATACAAGAAAGCTCGTTAGAATCTTCATAAGGCCATCAGGAATGCCAAGGGACAATACTGGGCCAAACTTGAGCCACAGTTCAATCAATTGGACACCTGCTGACTGTGGCAAGGTGTGAATACTATAACTGGCTGCAAAACGGTCAGGCATCATTGCTGGTGATGGTGCAGCCGTCCTTGATCAACGTAATATGTTGAGAAAGCGGCCAGCTGGGCAATGACATATGTCCCGTCTGATTCGAGTGTGCCTTTTCTGAGGATCACTATTGCAGATGTTGGCATGGAATGCAACTGGGCCTTTGAGAACTAGCGGGAATGTTTACGGACATCTTTAAACTCTCCCTACTCCGTTCCGAGGTCTCCACTTGCTTCAAGAAGACCACTATCATCCCAGTGCCAAAGAAAAGCAAGATCTCATGCCTTCATGATCTCATGTCAACAAGTGGCCTTGACATCCGCGATCATGAAGTGCTTTGAGAGGTTAGTTATGGCACACATTAAATCCAGCCTATCAAATAATAGTTCACCTGTCATCAAAAAAGGTCCATGGTTGATACGATCTCCCTGGCCCTACACTCGACCTTGGAACACCAAGATAAGGACACCTTCATCAGATTTCTATTCATAGATTACAGCTCTGCTTTCAATACCATTACCACAACCAAGCTTATCTCCAAACTCGTGGAACCTGGAGTCGGCACTCCCCTCTGCAACTGGATCCGTGACTTCATGAGTAACAGACCCCAATCAGTGAAGATAGGTGACAAATCATCATCTACGATAATCCTTAATACTGGTGCCCCGCATGGATGTGTTCTCAGCCCCTACTACACTGAATGACTATGCAACCAATTACCAGCCAACTCAATTTACAAGTTCACAGATGACACATTACTCCAAAAGTGGGCCTAATACCAAAATTGATGAGTTGGATTACAGCAAGGAGATCAACAATCTCTCCCAAGACAAAGCAAATTGTGATTCTGGAATCAAAGCAGTACACACACCCCAGTATACAATCAATGGCGGAGTAGAGATGGTTGAAAGTTTCAGGTTCAAGGACTAAATATCACCAGCAATATGTCCAGGACCAGTCACAGCAAAGGTTAAGAAAGCACATCAAAGTCTCTACTTCCTGAAAAGGCTTAGGGAGCTTGGCATGTCCCCAACAACCATCATCAACTTGTACATATGCGTCATGGAAAGCATTTTATTGAGATGCATCACAGATGAGAATGGGCTCCATCCAAAACCACAAGGAATTGCAGAGAGTTGTGGACGTAGCTCACACCATCACATAAATCAACCTCCCTTCCATTGACTGCATCAACACAGTCACTCTCTCTTCTCCCCTCTCTCATTAGGCAAGACATACAAAAGTTTGAAAACACACACCTCCAGATTTAGGGACAGTTTCTTCCCACCTGTTATCAGGCAACTGAACTGTCCTCTCCCCAGCTAGAGAGCTGTCCCGACCAACCATTGACCTCATTGAAACCTTTGAACTATCTTTCATCAGATTTTTCTTGCACTAAATACAGTAATAAACCCTTTATCCTGTATCTGTATACTGTAGACGACTTATTGTAATCATGCACAGTCTTCTCGTTCACTGGGTAGCAGACATCAAAAAAGGTTTTCACTGTACCTCGATCATTCAAACAATCAATCAATGCAGGAGTTTGTTCTAAGCTCTTTAACGTGAATGAGGCAAAGATTCTCCCTGCCCAACCTTTTACTCTTGTTGCACACATGAAACATGATTTCAAACATGAAGTGTGTGTTAATGTGCCACATGTATATATGCATGCGCATTGTAGCTGGTGTGAGATTCTACTGAAGTGAGTCTTAAAGTCCCACCTCCCTCAAGTGACAAAGTTGAAACAAAACCAATGACCCGCTTCTTTAACAAGATCGAAGTTAACTAAAACTTGCACAGGCTAGTCAGTAAATAATGTCAAAATAAAGTGAATCACACTTTTTAAAGGATAAATTATTGTAGTTTATGTATTTGTGAATTGTGTTTTTTGCACGTGCATGTGTGGTGTATGCGGAGAAAGATGAATAAACAAAATGTGTGTTTCAGTAATTCTCTCGGCTGTTTCTTAGTAAGACTATATTCCTGGCGCCACATGCTGTTTGATTAAGAATACACACATATACTGTCTGTTACCTAATGCCAGCAGTTCCAGGGAAGAGTAATTGATTTGGTCCATGATGCAGATCGAGAATGGATAACCTTATCTGGACAACATGCTGTGAAATATAGTACCAAGAATAAACTTACCATTTTAGTGTTGATCAATGAACCCCAGTGAAGTGAACAGGGTGGTGGTAAATGCATTGACGATAGCTTCAGGGAAGCTGAGGAGCCATACAGGAAATGTATCTAACATACAGCTCAGAGAGCAATTGAAAACCCCTGGACTAAATGCTGAGTCCTGGATAAAGCAAGAGGTCAGGCCTCCATCTCTTTTCATATTTCTGTACTGCAGAGAATAGGCAAGCAAATGCAGGACATAGTGTACATGCCCTACAGCCAGCTCCACATAACCACTTGTTGGCCATCAGAAGGATTCAGCACAATATCACCAGCTGACCTATTTTGATATCTAGTTTTAATAATTAAAAAAAATAATAATAATTTTCAAAATATACTTTATTTGAGAAATAAATATATACAATACACGATCCATACAAAACTCCATCCGACATTCTCGGAGGCTATACATACATTTATTACAGTTTCCCCAAATCACAATTTTACCCCACACTCTTGGTCACTCATGAGGGCCACTGGCGTGGAATCCCTTCCCTTATTTTGAGGGGCGTCTCCACCACACCCTGCTCTCCATGTCCAGCAGCGGAAGGACCCTGGACTGTGGTCCTTCCCCACCGAGTCTTGGCGTTGGCTGCACCGAGCTTCAGTGCGTCCCTCAGCACGTACTCCTGCAGTCTGCAGCTGGCCAGTCGGCAACAATCCCCGACAGACATCTCGCTCTGCTGGGTGGTGAATAATGCTCGGGCAGACCAAAAAGCATCTTTCACCGAGTTGATGACCTTCCAGCAGCACTCAATGTCAGTCTCTGAATGCATCCCTGGGGACAGTCCGTAAGTCACAGTCCTCTGTGATGGAGCTGTTCGGGATAAACCATGACAGGGACCCTTGCAGACATCTCCAGACTCTCTGCGAATCCACACGCTGCAAAGAGGTGGGAAACTGTCTCCTCTCCATCGCATCCGTCTCAAGGGCAGTGTGCGCTGGTAGTGAGGTTCCGACAGTGCAGGAAGGATCAGACTGGGAGGGCTCCTCTCACCGCCAGCCAAGCCAGGTCTTGATGCTTGTTTGTGTGTTCTGGCAATGAGGCATTTTGCCAGACAAGCTGGGCAGTCTGCTCTGGGAACCACACCACAGGATCCATGGAGTCATTTCCCTGCAGTGCCTGCAGGACGTTCCGTGCTGATCGCTGCCCGATAGAATTGGGGTCAAAGGTGGTAGTCCGGAAGAACATTTCCACGCATGACAGATGGGTCAGTAATGTCCAGATGACTGGCACATTGCGTGGCACCTGCACCAGGCCCATCCTTTGCTACACCGGGGACAGGTAGAACCTCAGCAGGTAGTGACACTTGATGCCCACGTGCCTTGGCTCTACACTCTGCCTGATGCAACCACACACGAAGGTGGCCATCAGGGTGAGGGCGACGATGGGCACGCTTTTACCCCCGTTGTCTGCCGACTTGTGCATTGCGACCCCCAGATGAAATGGAAAATAACCTGGGTGATCCCTGTGGCATAGGAAGGAGAGACAGGCCACACTTGAGCCAAGTACAGCAGGCCCGAGAGCACCTCACACCTGATGACCAACTTTTTCCCAGTTATGGAGAGGGGGCGTTGCTTCCACAGCTCCAGTTTCTTCCCCACCTTGGCTATCCTCTCCAGCCAATTCTTGTCACACTCCTGAGCCCCCACCCCTCCACCCCAGCACTTTCAAGAAGTCAGGCTTGATGGTGAAGGGGACGGAAGATTGGTCAGGCCAGTTGCCAAAGAGCATGGCCTCGCACTTCCTGCGGTTCCCCCTGGTTCCCATGGTCGACCCAAAGTGGTCGCAGACCGACCCTGGATCCGAGCAGAAGACGGCGACATCATCCATGTACAGGGAGGTTTTTACTTGAATGCCCCCACTACCTGGCAATGTCACTCCTCTTATGCTCGCGTCCTTCCTGATGGACTCGGCAAAAGGTTCAATACAACAGATGAACAAGACAGGGGAGAGAGGGCAACCCTGCCTGACTCCAGGCCTGACGGGGAAGCTGTCTGATTCCCACCCATTGATTTGGACTGCACTACAGATATCGGTGTGTAGAGCAGTTGGATCCAATTTCTGATTCCCTCCCCAAAGCCCATCTTGGAGAGCATGTCCCTCATGTACGTGTGCGATATCTTGTCGAAGGCCTTCTCCTGGTCCAAGCTGACTAGGCAGTCATCCACCCGTCTGTCCGGCACGTAGGCAATGGTATCTCTCAGCAGCGCCAGGCTGTCTGAGATTTTCCTGCCAGGTTCAACACAAGTTTGGTCTGGGTGGATCACCCATCCCAGAGCAGACTTGACCCAGTTGGTAATGGCCTTAGACAGGATCTTATAATCAACATTCAACAATGTGATGGGTCTCCAATTCCTTATATCATTCATTTCCCCTTTCTGCTTGTAGATTAGGGTGTTGCTGCCCTTCCTCATAGAATCTGGAATGCTGCCGGCCAGAAGCATGTCATTGTACACTTCCAGCTGGTCTGGGCCCACCCAGTCCCACAGAGCCGAATACAACTTGGCCGGTAAGCCATCACTTCCGGGAGTTTTACTCGAGTCAAAGGAACGGATGGAGTCAGTCAGCTCCTCTAGGGTCAGTGGTTGGTCCAGACTCTTCCGCTTGCTGTTCACCAAGACCTCCTTGATAGAGGACAGGAAGTTCTGGGAGGCGGTGCTGTCTGTGGCCTTTCTGTCATACAAATCCATATAAAAGGATTTGCAGATCCTCAGCATGTCCGTCTGCAAGGATGTTACCGAGCCGTCCTCCTCCCTAAGGCTGTTCATCACAGAGATCCCCCTGTGAACCTTATGGAAGAAAAAGCGTGAGCACGTCTCATTCTGCTCCACTAGGCGGACCCTGAATCAGAAGATGATCGTGGAGGATTCAGAGGTAAAGAGCCGAGCTTGCCGACCCTTCAACTCTAAGTTCCTCCCTCACATCCACCCATCTCGACTGCAGAAGGCGCAGTTGCTGCAAATCTGTCTGGAGTTGACACAATTACCTCTGACTCTCTGAACCCCTTTAAATATGAAGAACCTCTTAATGTGCTCCTTGGTTGCCTCCCACCAGAGTGTCGGGGAGTCAAAGAGGGGCTTCACCGTTCTCCAACATGCGTCGTCCTTCTTTAACTCCTTGATGTTCTCCGGGGTCAACAGCTTCACATTTAACCTCCACATCCCTCTGCCTGCCCTCCGGTCCTCCTGTAGGTGACAGGAAGCCAGAAGGAGGCAGTGGGCAGAGAAGAACACCAGCTTGAGGTCGGTGTGTCTGACCGTGACGGCCTTCGACGTGAAGAGGAAGTCTATCCTGGACCGGACTGAACCGTCCGATCTCGACCAGGCAAACCACGACTGGGACCCACCTGCAGGGTCTCTGAAGGCGTTGTGCAGCTTTGCGTCTTTTACCGTCTCCATCTGGAACTTGGACGTGCTGTCCAGTCTGTTGTCGGCACTGCCGGGTCGTTCAGCCAAATCAATGATGCAATTGAAGTCCCCAGCCAGAACAAGCTGCCGGAACGTGGCCAGCAGAGGTGGGAGCTGCTGGAGAATGACTAGCCGCTCGCTCCACATGGGCGAGGCATACACATTAATCAGCCGGAGCGGAGAGCCACCACGAGGAGACGCTCCCAACCACCTCCCTGACCTCAGTGATGGCGAAGCTCCCTTCCCGCAGCAAGATCCCTGGACCAGAAGCGCGACAGCCATTGGCCCCCAACTACACCGACAGTCCGTGGGACCACCATTGCAACCACCTCCAATAGCAGCGGAGAAGTGGCAGCCCGCACTCCTGCAGAAAAGTCACGTCTGCGTTGACCTTGGCCAGGTACTGCAAAGTGGTCACACATCGCTCAGTGTTCTTCACACCTTTAATAATGCCAGTTTTAGCTCCATTGTCCTTTAGACTAACTGACCGTCATCTTGTCCCCTCATGCCCACCGCTTTGGTGAATTGCAGCACCATTTCGGGGCTCAGGTACTGGATGCCGGCATACTCAAGGAGGGAGGTCTCCTCTGGCATAGCCAGAGTTGTCATCGAGGGGACCCTCCTTGTTCCACCCTCTTCTGGGCACACTGCTCCCTCTGTCTTTTGTAGCTGAGGTACAGAGACTGAATCAGAGCTCCCGGAGCTGGAGCCCATTGGCCGCTGCACTGCTCCCGGTCTCCCGGAGCTGGGGCCCATCGGCCGCTGCACTGCTCCAGGTCTCCTGGAGCTGCTGGACAATAGGCGTGACCTTTCCATTTTCCTCACCCATTTTCTTCCTCTGCCTCCGTCATCGGGTCCTCGATGTCGCCTCATCCTCCGACGAGGAGAGGTTGCTGGCATTGGTCTGGGAAAGGACTCTTTTCTTTGACTTTCCCGTCCCCTCCGGCCTTAGCTCTTTGGGCAGAACCCTCCGGTGTTTCTTCCTGTTCACCACCTGCCATTCCTCCTGCTGTTCCCCCTCATCCGTCGACTCTCCCTCCTGCACAGGGGGCTGGGGGTCTCCGTCCGGCTGTTGGGGGCATGAGGTGGTCGGTCTGTCTTCATCCCTGTTCTCCCTTTTTGCTGGGGTCTTGGCAGCGGTGGGAGGTGCCTCGTCCACCCTGGGGGTGTTGGCAACAGCCCCTCTTGTCACCTGTGCGTAGGTGCAGGCTCTTTTAGGGCAGGCCCTGTAGAGGTGGCCTGCCTCCCCGCACAGGTTGCAGTTTTTGCTGACTTGGCAGTCCTTTGTCACGTGGCCCTCCAGCTTGCAGTTCTTGCAGACAACTACACTGCATTGGGCCGCCACATGCCCAGACTTGTTACATTTCCTGCACACCCTGGGTTGTCCCGCGTAGGTCATGTACCCTTGGTTCCCTCCGATAGCGAACACCGAGAGAGGATGGATGATGTCTCCCTTCTCGTCCACCCTCAGCTTCACCTTCATTTGCCGCTTGCATGTCCATATCCGGAACAGGTCCTTCACATCCACACAGTTCCCTGCTCCCTCGACATAACCAGCAAGTAAGGCGAGGACATCCACGACGGGCACATGTGGATGAAACATGTGCACCGTGATCATCCGTTCCTTCTGGGTGGGGAGGGTGAAGAGTGGCTGCACCTTCAGCAGCAACAACGGAGCTTCGTTCCCCTTCTCCCAGAAGTCTTGCATCAATTTCTGCCATCCAATCGGATACTTGAAGGTAACGTCAAAGTATCCATTATCCGGGAAGTCCGGGAGAGAGTAGATGTCCTTGGCCTCAAACTTGCAGGCCTCTAGCAAGACCTTCCCCACATGTCCTGTGAGAAGGGAATCCCTTCGCTGAGGTCCTTCACACTGACTCGCAGGGTATTGCGGATACCCTGTCCTCCTGCTCCAGTTGCTGCTGCCATTGTGACTGGATAAGGTGTTAGGTTACTTACCCAACCAGTATAGATCCACCTCCAAGACAGCGACTGACAGACTCCTCGTCACCAACGTGATCTCCAATTTCAATCCGTGATCCACGACCCTTGTCCGGGAGGACCGTCAGAACTGTTCTGATAAGAACAGACAGTCCCATTTAGTCAAGTAGCAACAGATACTACACTTGATCCGTCCTGGGAGAACGGCCTTTTTGATCACGGTCTCTCCCCTGCCAGGTAAGTATGGTTATATGTGGACATACCCTTGAATCATTTCTGCATTCCTCTACTCTGTCAGCTTAGGCCTTGGGGTGGAAGATTGCGACCTTCACGTGGTCCATCCTGTTTCGACTAATGCAATCAACCTGGCGTGCACAATCAAATAAGATCAAATAGAGCAAGTTGTCCTACAACTTAAGTGTGCACGCCATATGCAAGAAGAAGAAGCTCAGGCATGTTTCAATACCACTTCCTTCAGCAAAGAAAATCCCTTGCATGATTTTCCCATAACTCAGGTATAATTGGTTAATTTGCTCATTAAGTACACCTGTTTCACATCCCATCTAAAGACAATTGCCCATTAGACTACACAGGTACATACCAATTAAGTATGTTAATTGAATTGAATACTTTATTGAACAGCCACAGTGAAATTCTTTGCTTGCATACCGTGCCAAGGTATGCAAATAGTCATCCATAAAGGGCGCTTAAAAAATACCAACACAATTAAGGTAGATCCTGAATTACCCGATCAGATCACAAAAGCATAACATAATGGAAATATTCAACTAACTCATCAGCCTGAAAGCTATGTTTGGCTTGTTGCAGTGCTACTGTTAGAGTATATTGTTTTAATTAATTTTCAAGATCTGGGCATCACTGGCAAACCCAGCATTTATTGTTCATTCCCAATTGCCCTTGAGAAGGTGTGGGGTGGGACACCTTTGTGAATCACTGTAGTAGTTCCAATGAAGTGTAGTAAGTGTAAGTGTAGCTTTCTAGGATCTAGACCTAGTGACAATAAAAAAGGGACAATTTACTTCCAAGTCAGGATGGCGTGCAAACTTCATAGCATCGGCATGCATTTACTGCCTTCGTCTTTCCTGATGGTAGTGATAGTGGATTTGGGAGGTGCTGTCAGAGTAGCCTGGGAAAGCACCTGCAGTGCATTTTGCAGATGAGATAACACCATATGCTGTAGCTGTTATGCCAGTGGTGAAGGAAATGAATATTTATAGTACCAATCAAGCAGGCTAATTTGTCATAGATCCATAGTCATAGCTGATATCCCTAATCAATCCCTCTCTTTCCAAATGTGTATATTTCTCACCCCTCAGAATCTTCTCCAGTAACTTTCTTACCATATTTGTGAGGATTATTGGTCTAAGTTCCCAGGTTTTTCTTTGCAACCCTTCTAAAAGAGAGGCACAACATTAGCCACCCTCCAGTCTTCTGGCACCTCACTCCCAGCGTCTTGCGATGATTCATATATCTCAGTCAGGGCTACTACAATTTATTCTCTAGCTTGGATATATCAGATTAGGTCTGAGAAATTTAGCTACCTTCATATTTCTTAGGCATCCACCACCTCCTCGACTGTAATACAGACTGCCTTCAAGACATTGCCATTAAGTTCCCAAACGTCCCTGGTCTTCATTTGAATCTCAGTTCCCCTGCATCAACTCCTCAGCCATGCATTCATCTGTCATTTTGTCCTATACCTACCCACACTACCACATGGCACCAGGAGTAATCGGGGTTTTCACTACCCATGAGGTCCTGCTTTTTACCTTTTATTTAACTCCCTATAATCATTCTGCAGGACCTCATCTCTTTTCTTTCGTATATAATTTATGTCAACACGCAAAACTGTCCTAAATGAATTGAAGCTTTTTGATAATCTCTTAGGCGGCACTCATCCACCTATGTTTAAGAAGGAACTGCAGTTGCTAGAAAAATCAAAAGTAGACAAAAAATGCTGGAGAAACTCAGCGGGTGAGGCAGCATCTATGGATAAAAGGAGTAGGCGACCCCACATCAGTCTGAAGAAGGGTCTCGGCCCGAAATGTCACCTGCTCCTTTTCTTCATAGATGCTGCCTCACCCGCTGAGTTTCTCCAGCATTTTTTGTCTACTCTTGTTAGATATGGCCATTTTCTGGCATCCCTGTGGCATGAATTTTATTTACCCCTTATCGGCCATCCCTGAATAGTGTTTGGATCTTGTTGCATGTAGGCTTGCATTGTTTCTTTTTTTCGAGTTGTGAATGGAATTGAACATTGTACAATCATCAGTGAACATCATTGAACATCCCCATTTCTGGTTTAATGATGGAAGGCAGGTTATTGATGACGCAGCAGGAGATCGTTGGATCACCTCACCCTCTTTGGTCCATGTATGGCTTTGGCAAATTTTAACTCTGATTGGGGTCGTCATGTATGAGGTAAGGATTATACCATCGCTTAAAAATCATAGGTAGTTATTGAAGAAGGCAATAAAATGTTTTTAAAGGTGGATAGAAGCATCCTGCATGTCAGATTGACAGGGAAAACTCTATGATTATTGTCCCATGCTGGCTGATGTTTTAGAAGATGGAGCTTAGCTGTGAGAAGTCAGAATTGTATAAGTATACTATCAACGTCTATCATTGCATGCAGTTGGTTACTGGTCTCAGTAAGAATCAAGTCAATTAACACAGGTCCATTTAGATCCATGCAGTTTTTTGTTAAACTGGTGCACCTCTACCCCCAGCTTCCGATGATTAGCTGATCTTCTGCCTTTTGTGGGAGGCGAGATAGTTGGGAAATATTGTACTTTTTCTGTGGGTGATATTTTACCATATGATAGAAAATTGACAAGGCTATGAAATGGGAATGAGCTTTGGATTAATGGTAAATATGTGAACATGAAGTGGGTGAGAAAGTGTTGTATGTAAATCCTGATCAATAGAGATTGATGGCAGAAGTGTGATGAGAGTATGTGCTTAAAACTGCATGAAGGCTAATGGTGCAGATTGTGTGATATGCCTTTGAAGATTGCGTTCACTGTTCTCAAGCATGCTCATGGAGGCGCTGGCCATTTTGTGGTGCTGCACCCAAGTCACTGGAGGTTGACCTAGATTCTCCAACCAACACTTCACAGAGTTTGTCTGGATGTCATCCTTGCTGCCCTTCTCCATTTTACCACCAATGCGGTGCCTCAATATGTGAAGCTCACTTGCTCCCAAGCGACTCTTTGTGTGCTAGTCACAGAGTGAATCTGCAATCACACGTTACAATCTCTCCACTCTTCTAAATCTCTACTCCGACACCAGCATTTCTTACTATAACTATGCGTTCCCTTTATCATGTATCTGTGCACTGTGGATGGCTCAATTGTAATTGCGTAATGTCTTACCGCTGACTGGTTAGCACACAACAAAAGCTTTGTACTGTACCTCGGTACATGTGACAATAAACTAAACTCAAATTCAAACTCACACAGTCCATTCTTTACCGTTTTCTGTTCAGCTTGTGCTCTAGAACCTTTGCAGCACCTGCTACTATTGAGGTGCTCTGCCCTGAAGAGGCATAAGCTTCCTATAATATTTTGTGTTCAAGCTCCTTATATTTTAGACCTCTGCTGATTCACAGAGCTAATGAATAGCTTTGTTGGCACTGGATACGTAAAGCAATTAGGCAAATGAGGAGTGAACATGAAGTTGGCAAGTTGCCTTAATCAGAAGCATTCTCTGTGAGTTAATCACACATCCCAATCCTGGTAAACATTTTTTGGCTGCTCTGAAACTTGGCCTCCTAATATCTCCTGTTGTAGTACGGTGTCAATCTTCTCTTGGTAATGCTCTGGGAAATGCCTTAGGACTTCAAAAACACAAATTGTTGCTATTATTTACAAACTGTGGAAATCATTTTATATCGTTTGAAAAAAACAAAATCACACACCACCCTAGCCAAGTTTCATCAGGAAGAAGGTACAGGAATCTTAGAACCATTACCGCTAGATTCAAGAACCAATTATTCCCATCAACCATCAGGCTCTTGAATCACATTCTAAGCACCACTCTGCCTCAGCCCCAAACTACTATGCATTTTGTACTACTAAGGTTACATTATGTACTTTGGCCTGCTCTGTTATGGTCTGGTTTACCCAGTATAATTGATAATTTATTGTATATTTATTTGTTGTGTTATTGTGTTAATGTGCCTATTCAACTGCAGCAAGTAAGATTGAATTGCTCTAGTCCAGGTGCATATGACTATTAAATACTTTTCCCTCTTGAAATATTTTTTCACCAAATAAAATTGTATTGATATTTTCATTGCACTAATGTGGTGAAATCAGTGAGAATTTTTTTCTATCCCATATCTGAGTCACTTCAATACAGTGAATATTGTTGTATAGCTGTCAGTATGATGGCTGATTTGAAAATTATATCAATCTGTTTCTCAAATAGTTATCATAGCCCACCATAATTCATCAATATTTAACCTGAATCAGCTGATGACTGGGAATTGTCATTTACAGGGCTGTGTGCACCCTTTCGTTCTATTCTATTTCATTAATGTTGACAGGGAAGACTTTGGTAAAGAGCATTACTTTCAGGTGTAGCACGTTAATCTGATGACATCGATAAATATACTAATACACTTAAGTATATTAAGCACAAGTAAGTATATTAAGTATAAGTAAGTACACGTAAGATAGTGGAGTCAGGGGATATGGGGAGAAGGCAGAAACAGTGTACTGATTGTGGATGATCAGCCATGCTCACATTGAATGGCTTGAAGGGCCGAATGGCCTACTCCTGCACCTATTGTCTATTGTCTATAAGTATGAACAGAACATCTTGAGATCCAAACATTCCAGAGAAGACATTTTTACACTCCAATTGTTGCGCATTTGTACTTATATATGATTGTGCTATGTATAGTATGATTTTACCGGATTATGTGCGAAACAAAAAAATTCCACTGCATCTGGGTACTTGGGCAATAAAATACTCTTGACTATTAACTATTGATTGTTGAAAAAAATGCTCCATTTCCATTTAATGTTTCCCAGTGTCTATAAAGATAACCTCTCTCTTTGACTCCGCGGGTGAGGCAGCATCTATGGAGCGTAGGAAATAGGCAACGTTTCGGGTCAAAACCCGTTCAGCATTTTTGTCTACCTTCGATTTTCCAGCATCTGCAGTTCCTTCTTAAACACTCTCTCTTTGACTCCATTCTTTAACATTTTCCTTTCTTTTCCAGCCTGAGGGAATGACAGAAACAGATTTAGTATTTGAAAAGTAAGATTCCCAGGGCTGTGTGGAAAGAGTTATGAAGTATGGCCGCTTGACCTTTCCAAAGAGGCATACAGGCATGATGGTCCAAATGGTTGCCTATACTGAAATGTTCAATGATTCCATTTCCTCATGATTGGATTATTAATGTAAGGTCTCTGAGACAACATTGATGTTCCATAAATATGACATTTTCTTCATATTAATATATAGTATTTTGTTGTAGTCCCAGGTTTGAAGAACAGGAACATAAGGGCATTACATAAATACAATTCACTGATTTTATTTTTACACACATTTGGAAGCATGCTGAAACAGAATATTAATCTCCATAAGAATAAGATGTAAATTAAAGTACTGCAGGGATCTCTATCCATGTCCTTCAATTATTATTTTTTGTCTCTTTTTAATTAATTTTTCATGAGGTGTTCATGTATTTATTCAGTTCATAAGTTGAGTTATATAGTCAAACAAATGTATTTTCTAATAGATTCAAGTAACTTCTATTAAAAGCAGAGTAAATGGGATGGATTTAATTTTGAATTTTTTAAAAGTTTTAATTTTTACCCAACCCGACCCATCAATATTTTGGGAGTTAAAATTATCTCATCATTTGTTTCATGTCCATTAACAGGTTTTCTATCCATTCTGGTACATTCCCTCTTGTATCGTGGCACAGAATTGGCTAAAAAAAAAACACACACACAAGATATAATTGAACAAATTCTGTAAATCCATGTGGATGCCTACTGCACATTCGATTATCTATAGAGTTGACCACATTTTAAAAACTTTAGTTAATTTGTCAAACATGAATGTTTCTTATCAATCCATACTGAATGCCCTTGATTAACACAAACAGTTCCACACGATGACTAGTCTGATCTTAAATTATTAATTCTTAAAGTCTAAAGGATTGATTTTTCAGAACCGTGTTGACTTCATAGCTTGTAGAATAACCAGTTTTCCCTGACATAAGTGATATGAGTAATAATTTATCATGGTGTCTTGGACATGATGGAGGGTGAAGCAGCGGTATGTGTAGGTATGTGGCTGTCTGCATGACTTTGGCGCCTTTGATGGGGGGGCGGGGTTAAAATGCGGTTTTCCCCTTGCCATCCGGAGCTTTCTGTTGTCGGAGTGCGATCTATTTCTGGAGATACGTTCCGACTGCCGGTAAGTCCATCTTTTTTAATAAATAGCCCAACTATTTCATCGCTTCAGTAAAATAAAAATTAGCTCCTAATGCCATGAACGCCTAAAACGGGGACCGATTTCACGAAGGGGACAGGTAAGTGAGAGCTGTTTATTTTTACATATAAACTTGCCTTTTTAGGGGATTTTAATCAATATTTCATGTTGTAAAACGGTGATTTATTCCCCACATGAATCAGCAGAATTTTTCCTGTCGATTTTGGGTTTAAATTCACCGCAACCGCAATGTTCGAATACATCGCATTCCAGAAAATCCCACTCGCAAGCTGTTTAAAATGCCCATTAATTTACAGGCATTAAACACTGAATTCCTTCAATTTGGCCTATAAATTAATGACAATTAGATTTAAAAATCATGTTATATTGTGAATTATTGTGTGACTGTTAATTGGACACTTAGGCTTTAAATCTTTTTCTTAAGAAATGGATAAATGTTTAGATCTAGTAATTGGCTACAATTGGGTAACTAACTAATGATATGCTTTAATTTCAGGTCATCCAAGTAAGATTGTTTCATATTTGTTTCAGAATACTTCAATCTATAATAAGGACAATGTAGGACAATGTGAAAGGCGAGAAGGCGAAGGAAAAGGGAGAGAAGGATTCATAATCGGTAATCTAGGTTCCATTCTCCTATACCCATCATAATTATAATCATAATTTATTAGCCAAGTATGTTTTGCAACATATGAGGAATTTGATTTGCCATACAGTCATACCAATAAAAAGCAACAGAACACCCAAAATACATTTTAACATGAACTTCCACCACAGTGACTCCTCCACATTCCTCACTGTGATGGAAGACGAAAAAAAGTTCAATCTTTCCCTTCTTTGTCATCCAGTGGTCGGGGGCCTCTAACCTTCCATTGATGAGACAACCTTACTCCCGTAGATGGCGGCGGGCTTCCTCATCGGGGCAATCAAGCTCCTGCATCGGAGGGGAATTTCAGCCGGGCGATCTACCTCGGGGCTAGTCGAATGTTGTGCGGCTTTTGGAGCTTTCCCGAGATTGCAAGCTCCTTGATGTTAAAGTCCACAGGCCGTGGTTGGAGCATTGATCCCAAGCAAGGAATCAGCTCCGATGGCAAGTCCACGTCCCCATGGTGGGGATCAAAGTCAGTGTCGAGCAAGGCCTCCAGCTCCACGATCTTAGGCCCCAGAGTGACCTGAGATACAATCCGGAAAACATTCGCCGGTTGATAATGATAAAGTTCACGGGTTTTTGCTTGTTTCAAGCTGCAGTTGAAAATACCTGGAATATGTGCTAGTTGTCATGACTATTGTAATAGGGAAATTGCAAATACATTCAACCTAATGAGTGGGTGGCACGGTGGTGTAGCGGTAGAGTTGCCGCCTTACAGCGCTTGTAGTGCCAGAGACCGGGGTTTAAACCAGACTACGGGTGGTATCTGTACAAAGCAAAGATCTTTGGTACAAAGTTTGTATGTTTTCCCCGTGACCGTGTGGGTTTCCTCCAAGATATTCCATTTCCTCCCACACTCCACTGGACAAACTTCACATAGGTGGCAACATACCGACAATTAAGGTCAAGGGGCCACATGGAATATAATGAAGAAGGCCACATATACTCACCAAAAAAATGACCCAATTGTTCTTCACTGAATACATCCCGTTGCTCGCAACCCTGTTGTGAGAACACATAGGGACTCATTGTGGTCTGCTGAATGCTGGGCTATTATAATTTAGTTGTCCAAGCCACATTCTTGTGCACACACTGCTTTGGGCCGGGTTATAATTGTGGTAAAAGAGTGTCCAAATAGCAAAGAGGCTTGGAAACATCTTGAAGATATTCTGTTAATTACTACTTATTGGAATGTTTTCTCAGCTGATAATTCACTTTTTTTAGTTGCTCTCTGATCTGTGGAAATGGCAATCTTCCTCGTTCATTTTCGCTCAGAATTAATCCAGCCCTCTTCCTGACCTCTGAATAATACTCCATCTTTCCAACCATCATGGTAAATAGTTCATTAGATCAAATGTATCGAACATTAAATTTTAAGCTTCAACCTATTTTTTTTCCGTTTTGAGCGAAAAACTGTGTTTAAATTGTTAATAGAATTATGAACTAACTTTAAAAACTCTTCTATGTATTCCCATATTTGTACAATGTCCCATCTTGAATCATACATTGCATGTTCATTTAAGTTGGTTGACTATTTAAACCTCTAGCAAAAAGACAAATGCGCGCCTTTGAATTCATATCCATCTAATACTAAGTTCCAATGATCAATGACAAAGGTCGTTTTTTCAGAATGAGACCATGCTAAACAAAAACAAATAGGGGGTCAGTCCCGTAGACATATGCATCCTCTTTTGAAAAATTAAAGACTTAAAGCCTTTGACATTTGCCCTTGTTTTAAGCTATCACATTTTCATTGTAGCTTCACAATTGCTAGAATTACTTTACAAATATAGAGCAAAATTCAAGTCACTTATCAATGTAATTTTCAGAAATGTATTATCTATTTACTGTTAAATTAAACTGGAATTCACACGAGTATATTTCAGTTATAGATGTGAAGGTGGCCTGCAGATCATCTACAATTTAAAATTGGGCCACATTTTAATAATTGAGATTTCTTCTGCTACCCATAGTCTGCAGAGTTAACTCAAGCAATAGACATTTGCAGCCCTCAATTAAATCTTTGGAGCAAAGTGGTGCATGAAAATGCATAAAAATGCATGGAACAAAGCAAGCAAGGCAAGCAAGCAAACCTCATTATATTGAGCATGTAGTGCTTCTATTTTTCATTCATTATGGAGGAAGCTGAAATATTCACTGAACTTTCTTTGTGGTGACAATTCTGGTTTTACTTTAATTTTGGTTTTGATAGTTTTTATTTAATTCAGTATTGCGCATGATCGGCTAATAGGCCCGCACCAATGGCAGAAGTTAAGTTAAAGTTAATAACTTTACATTTAATATTTCCATTACCTCGCCATCCCTCTTCCTATTCCTATCCTCCTCCCTCCCCCTCCTCTTCTTTCCCCTCTCCTCCTCATCTCCCCCACTCCCACCCTTCCTCTCCTTTCGTCTATCATCGGTTTCTCCCTCCCTCCCTCCCTCCATCCATAACTGCTCTCCCCTCCCCACCGCCCTCCTCTCCCTCTATACCCCACTCTCCCTCCTCACCTCCCCCACTCTCCCATCACTCTCCCTCCCTACCACCTCCTCTCCCTCAATCCCACCAGTGTCCCTCCTCACCTTCCCAGGACCTGGGATGGAGCAGGGCAGCGCCGGCCTCCAGCAACAGGCTCGCTGCGGCATCCGACACTGAGGTAACGGACCAGCCTTTGGTGGGCCCAGACCATGCCTGACCTGACCCCTGACCCCAGACCCTTCACACCTGGCCTCTCACCCCGGTCCTAGGCCTTGAACTTCCAGTCTCCGACAGCACTGCTGGCCTGTGCCCTGGGCTCAGGCTCGGGCTCGGGGGCTCGATGCTGGGTCCTCTCAGCATGGCCCTGGCGCTGAGCTGTGGCTCCGGCTCCGGTGCCATGCCTGTGTTGTCGCACTCAGGCTCGAGCTCGACGGCCGCCGGTGCTCTCCAACTCGTCAGCCATTCGCGCCAAGATCCAGCCAATTCCACGCCATCTACGATCTGATCGAGAGGGTTGTGATGGTGTAAAGAAAGATGGCGATTTGAATTTCTGGAAAGGCCCCAACTGCGCAGGCGCGGCTGAGATGGGAACCCTCCCCCAACTGCGCGAGTGGGGCCACTGTTTTAAGTCAATTTCAGTTTTAAACGTTAATAACTTTTAAAATATACCATAAATCTGAACAAAACTTGTTTCATTTACATCACAGGACAATGGTGAGTAAGGTGATGCAAACATTGTAGCGCTATCATGTACGTTATTTGCGCAGATACAAACCGGTCAAACAAACCGGCAAACAAACAAGATGAGAGTTTTAGTAATGTAAGAAGATAGAAGATAGATAGATAATTAACCTATTGTCAAACTTCAAGATACTTTGGTTTGCTTTGAATTTTACTCCGCTGTGTAACTAGCTCGTCTTTGGATTAATAATACAGAAACACAATTACTATGTTACTATTCCCTGATCTGCCATGGGATAATGTACAATTCTCAATGTCCACGCCATGGCCCGATATTGCCTATGCATTAACTGCATGCCAAATTACAAGCAAAGCATTGGCCATAGACCTCAGACAATGGGCACTGCTCAGCCAATTTTTGCATTCCACCTTCTCTATACAGCGGCTTTCAAAGGTTTTCATAACCCTTGAACTTTTCCACATTTTGTCACGTTACAACCACAAACGTAAATGTATTTTATTGGGATTTTATGTGATAGACCAACACAAAGTGGTGCATAATTGTGAAATGGAAGGAAAATGATACATGGTTTCCAAATGTTATTACAAATAAAAAACGGAACAGTGTGGCGTGCAAAAGTATTCAGCCCCCCCTGAGTCAATACTTTGTAGAACCACCTTTCACTGCAATTACAGCTGTAAGTCATTTGGGGTATGTCTCTACCAGCTTTGCACATCTAGAGACTGAACGTTTTGCCCATTCTTCTTTGCAAAATAGCTCAAGCTCAGTCAGATTGAATGGAGAGCGTCTGTGAACAGCAATTTTCAAGTCTTGCCAGAGATTCTGAATTGGATTTAGGTCTGGACTTTGACTTGGCCATTCTAACACATGAAAATGCTTTGATCTAAACCATTCCATTGTAGCTCTGGCTGTATGTTTAGGGTCGCTGTCCTGCTGGAAGGTGAACCTCCGCCCCAGTCGCAAGTCTTTTGCAGACTCTAACAGGTTTTCTTCCAAGATTGCCCTGTATTTGGCTCCATCCATCTTCCCATCAACTCTGACCAGCTTCCCTGTCCCTGCTGAAGAAAAGCATCCCCACAGCATGATGCTGCCACCATCATGTTTCACAGTGGGGATAGTGTGTTCAGGGTAATGTGCAGTGTTAGTTTTCCGCCACACATAGCGTTTTGCATTTTGGCCAACAACTTCAATTTTGGTCTCATCAGACCAGAGCACCTTCCTCCACATGTTTGCTGTGTCCCCCACATGGCTTGTGGCAAACTGCAAATGGGACTTCTTATGGCTTTGTTTCAACAATGGCTTTCTTCTTGCCACTCTTCCATAAAGACCCGATTTGTGGAGTGCACGACTAATAGTTGTCCTGTGGACAGATTCTCCCACCTCAGCTGTACATCTCTGCAGCTCCTCCAGAGTTACTATGGGCCTCTTGGCTGCTTCTCTGATCAATGCTCTCCTTGCCCGGCCTGTCAGTTTAGGTGGACGGCCATGTCTTGGTAGGTTTGCAGTTGTGCCATACTCTTTCCATTTTCGGATGATGGATTGAACAGTGCTCCGTGAGATGTTCAAAGCTTGGGATATTTTTTTATAACCTAATCCTTCTTTAAACTTCTCCACAACTTTATCCCTGACCTCTGGTGTGTTCCTTGGGCTTCATGATGCTGTTTGTTCACTAATATTCTCTAACAAACCTCTGAGGCCTTCACAGAACAGCTGTATTTATACTGAGATTAGATTACTCACAAGTGGACTCTATTTACTAATTAGGTGACTTCTGAAGGCAATTGGTTGCACTGGATTTTATTTAGGGGTATCAGAGTAAAGGGGGCTGAATACTTTTGCACGCCACACTTGTCACTTTTTTATTTGTAAAAAAATTTGAAAACCATGTATCATTTTCCTTCCACTTCACAATTATGTGCCACTTTGTGTTGGTCTGACACATAAAATCCCAATAAAATACATTTACGTTTGTGGTTGTAATGTGACAAAATGTGGAAAAGTTCACGGGGTATGAAAACTTTTGCAAGCCACTGTAAATGTCAAGACTTCCTCAACCACGTTCACTCATTGTGAGTATAGTGAATCAAAGGATGCATTAGTCACCCATTCGTGATTTGTTCTTTCATTACAATAAGTGAAAGCTATATAAAGCCCATCTGGCTATGATATGGGTTTTGTCTGCAATATCTAGCTTTTCCTTTCCTCCGCCTCTTCTCACTACCTCTCCAAATTTTCGGAGTAAATTATTGCAGTCTTCCTCTTAACTAATTTTTTTGACTTTTCCAAAGTCGTGACAAACAAAAACATATAAAGAATGCAGATCTCATGCATGACCATATTTATTTCTTTGGTGCACTGTTTTTCCAGTAGCCTTAATATATATCTCAGCCATACAAATCAGAAGTTCCAAGGCTGAGTGGAACTGACCAAAGTAATTAAATTCAATTTGTTTCAAAATCAGCAAGTGAGAATAAAAGTGAGACTGGGATGTGGGAGTGAAGCAAGGGTCAAGCGGAATATTGGGAAGGAAGGGGTGGGGCTAGTTATTGTCTAAGAAGGAACTGCAGATGCTGGTTTACACCAAAGATATGCTGGAGTAACTCAGCGGTTCAGGCAGCATCTCGGGCAAAAAGGAATAGATGGGATTTTGGGTCAAGACCCTTCATCAGACTTCATCAGGGCTGGTTAACGTCACAGTCGATCATCCTTTGAACTTAGTTTATCCTGATCATGGTTGGGCATCTTGAGAATTTGTTTTGGTCGCAGTGCTTCCATCTGCAGGGAGGAGACCAATAATTGTTATAGGTGTCTATGAAATATGAATATTAAGCAGTGGCACGGGAGAATGTCCAGCTTCCATAGAATCCTAATCCAACAAGGAAATAAAATCTGCAGAGAATAGTTTTAGGTTTAATCATGAAAACTCTCCACCAGGGAAATAATTAGGTAACATATCACTGTTGTACCTACAGTTATCTATAATTCTTTCACACAATTTCAGATAAAACACTGGATTTTTTTAATTAACTGGAGAAGCAAAAATACAATGTCTGGCCTTTCCTCAACTCGTATTTCCTATCAAATCAAAATTTGTAAAATGTGAGCTACTATAATGAGACACAAAGGTAGGTCTTCATGTATAAACACAAAATAACTAATGGACGGTGTTTGATTTTTAACTGTTTGCTTTCCAATTAGCTACGAGACCGAGGTGCTTTATAAAAGCTTGCAGCCACAAAAGCTCCCTGCAAAGGGCTTTGACAGGTACTGCATTGAATTGATGATGGATGCTGCCTTCAACAGAGAATCTGATATTGTTTGCATCTCTGAGAGGAGGTGAGGTGTAAAGTAGTGCACAGCTGTTCTGATTGTCCAAATGAATGGACAAAAATTGTGCTCTTAACGGTGATGGCCATATCTTGGTAATGAATAAAAGGGCTGGACACAATTTATGTGGAATTGTAATGGGATTGAATCAGTCTCCATTCAAGGTACCTTGTACAAATCACTAGCTCCTTCGATTCCAGGTCTCCATGGATAGGAACTTTCAAATGCTTTGAGCATTGCCATGATTTCATATTTCTTAACACATAAGATAGGATTCTGAAATATGAATTAGAGAATGAATCAATTTCCGTTTCTAATGGCTATGGAACAAATAATGCTATAATTCCCTGAAACCCGTGATGGCATGGATTGCAAAGAATAGCTAAGCAACTAAAAGTGTAATCACAGTGTAATACATGTCCAAAAAATATTGATGAAATGTAACTAATAACATGGCTCACTCCATCACGTTCTAGATTTTAAGAATTACCATTCGTGCCTGCTATTAATATGATATTGCAGTGTCTCAAATTTGCAGCAATTTCAGATGTTATGTTGGATTTAGTAGCCTTGGTATCAAAAGCCTTTTGAGAAAAGAGTGTCTGTAATTCATATAATTTGCTATTAGCAAAATAAAACATTCCGATTATAAGCAAATAATAGAGAAACTGTAGCTAAGGAAAGACAACAACTGAATATGGTGCTTTGAGAATTCTGTACACTGTCCATGCTTGTTGTAAGTTTAGATTTTATAAAACCATTGAAAGCTTGGTGAATAAAGGTCTTCAATTAACATTTTTGTTCATTCCTACATTCTATAGTGAAATATGTCACTCAGCAGCTCAGCTGTGAAATGGACCAAACTATTCCACTTCTTGACAAGCCTGTCATTTATTCTCATGAAAATATTTCGTCAGTGTCCTACACAATCATGGGCCAAAATAATTAATTTCAACACCATCGCAGGCCCACTTTACATTAGAGTCAATTGTAGTAACTGATTGTTCTGCAGCTCAGTGCACAAAATCCTGTGTGCACCCTTTTGTTTGTCTGCAGTAATGGCTAGTGAACCATGGTCAATGGATTATTCTGCTGACTACTGATAGTTATGACCCTTTGTTTGGCTGTTCCCACTGCATGCACACCATATTAAATTGATTATTTTGTGAATTACTTTGACTGGCATTTGATTTCATGATTTTGAGCAATTTGTTCTTGTGCATTTAGTTATCTTCCTATTACTAAGCACGTATACATTTAAAAAAATGTGCCCATTGTAAGGTAGAGCACAGAAAGATATTGCTACCGCCACAAATTCCCGAGGGGCTGTATTTCCAAATAATCTGTTTTATCAGCTTGATTTTGGTGAGGCACAGGCACTGGTGTTTGTCCACATTGTGAACTTTCCACAAGAACATTGAGTGAACACATGGACCTTGAAGAGGTCCTGTGAAGAACTTGGACTTTCTCCGCTGGCGAAAGATTTCCACCCCCTCAATGTGTAGCTTGTTGCAGATCATAAGAACTTCTTCATCAGGAAGGCAGCGCACTTGCCTCTTTTATCTTGAGGAAGAACCAGCAGCCAAATAGTTTGAAGATAGACACAAAAAGCTGTAGTAACTCAGCTGGACAGACAGCATCTCTGGAGAGAAGGAATGGGTGATGTTTTGGGTCGAGACCCTTCCTCAGAATGGTTAGGGATAAGGGAAACAAGAAATCCGGACGATGATGTAGAGAGATAATGAACAATGTATGAAAGATATTCAAAAAAGTAACATTGATAAAGGAGGCAGACCATTGTTAGCTGTTTGTTGGGTGAAAACGAGAAGCTAGCGCGACTTGGGTGGGGGAGCGATAGAGAGAGAGAGGGAATGCCGGGGTTACTTGAAGTTAGAGAATCAATATTCATACCACTGGGCTGCAAGGTGTCCAAGCGCAATATGAGATGCTGAGCCTCCAATTTGCATTTAACCTCACTCTGATAATAGAGGAGACCCGAGGACAGAAAGGTCTCTGTGGGAATGGGAAGAAGTGTTTAGCAACCAGGAGATCAGGTTGGTTCAGGCGGACTAAGTGAAGGCGTTCAGCAAAACGATTGCCCAGTCTACGTTTTGTCTCGCCGATGTATAAGAGTCCACATCTTGAACAGCGGAGACATTAGATGAGGTTTGAGAAAGTGCAAGTGAACCTCTGCCTAACCTGAAAGGACTGTCAGGGTCCCTGGACAGAGTCGAGGGAGGAGGTATTGGGACAGGTGTTGCATCTTCTGCGGTTGCAGGGGAAGGTACCGGGGGGGGGGGGTGGGGGGGGTTTGGGTGGGAATGGATGAGTTAACTAGGGAGTTACAGAGGGAACTGTCTTTGCGGAAGGTGGAAAGGGGTGGAGATGGGAAGGTGTGACGTGTTAGGGGTGGTGGAAATTTCACATTGTTTCATTGGACAGCACTACCTGGACGGGTGGATTCTGGAGAACCAGACCTATTCTCTCTTCCATGGTCCTTCACCTGAGTGTGCTCATCAATTACAACAGATGAATGCAGGTTCAAAAATACCCACACATCTACCGAAGATAGTTACAAAATACTAAAGTAGCTCAGCAGGTCAGGCAGCATCTCTGGAGAATATGGAGAGGTGACGTTTTAAGTCAGGATCCTTCTTCAGTCTGCAGAAAGGTGAGTTACTCCAGCATTTTGTAGCTATGTTTGGTATACAGTAAACCAGTATCTGCAGTTCATTTTTATTACTTTTTTACCACGCATGTACCAAGTTGATTGTGGTGACACAGTTGCATCTGGTAGAGCCTCACAGTGCTTGAGACTTGGGCTTGATCCTGACCTCAGGTGCTATTTTTGTGGAGTTTTCACATTCTCCCTGTGACCATGTGGGAATTGTCTGGGTGCTTCAGTTTCCTCCCATATCCCAAAGACATTGTTTTGCAGGTTAATTGGCCACTGTAAAATTGCCCCTAGTGTGTAGGTAATGAATGTGAAAGTGGAATAACATAAAAATAGTGTGAATGGGTGACTAGTGGTCAATGTAGGAGCCATTTATGTTTAGGCTAGCTACTGTTGGCATATTATATTATTTTGTCTAGATATCTCTAGCACTATTATTTTGGACTCTTTGGGGCACTCATTTGATGCATAGAGGGGCATAACATTTGGGATTAGGGGACAGGGAGTAATTGAGACCAGGCACAGGAGGTGGGGAGTACACAGACCTGACCAGATTGTGAAGAACAGAAAGCTACAACTTGTATGAGAATAAGGAGAACCTGGTGTGTTCATCTCTTTGTTTGTACAACCATTTCAATAAAGAACCAATTAAACTGGAAATGACGACAGGAACATCTATTATTTTGGGTCTACGTAAGATCACTCCTACTTACCTGTGTAATAATGGCAACGGAAAGTTTGACATTAGAAAATATAGAAATTGCCAATACAGTCAGCATCGACACAATGGGTCAAAGGACCTGCTTCCATGTTGTATCTTTCAATCAATCAAGCCATAGTTCTCCTCAAGTTAAGAGTTTGCTCTTTGCATCAGTCTACATCCAGCAGAGGAAACATTGCCTCATTCCCCAGATGAATGGAGGAGGGGAATGTAATGTTTGTAAACCCCTTAATTACATGTCCTCGCCTTCCATAGTCCGGGTAGCTTATTTCACGTATAAATATATTAAATTCAGGCTCGCTGGTCTCATCATAAAACTGCAATGAAAAAGCACCAGGGGAGGCAGCGATCACATCTGCCTCACTGTGGGGGCATGTCTTGAGCCCAGTGGAGGGAGAGCGAGCATCAATTATTATAATTGACGCTACCTCACTCTCCCTCCACGTTAGCTAGCTTCAGCAGCGGCGGCGCTGACTTTACAGCAGCGGCGGTGCTGCACTGGATTCCACCGCTGGCGGCGCTGACTTTACAGCAGCGGGCGGTGCTGACTGGTAGTTGATTCATTGATTTGTAGCGGCCAATTCGGAGACTCTGGGCAGCTGAGAGCTCCCAATTGGGCCCCGCGCCTAAGGGGGCCCCGCGCTGGAGTAATGTACTCTCGGCTTGAGTAGATCTACCCCGGGTGGAGGGGGGAGAGAGGGGTGGAGAGAGAGTAGAGGGGTGGAAGAGGAAGCAAGGGGTAGATGGTGAGGGGGGTGTGAGGGGGAATGGAGAAGGGGGAGAGGGGGAGGTGGGTCGTTCCCTCACGATCCCGAGGCAATGCTCCCGCCCCTCCAGTCACCGTGCTTCACGCACACAGCCCCAGCTCCACCCCTGTCTCTCCCCGGGGAGATGCGGTGATCAATACAGGGAGTGCCGGGCCACTGATACTAGCCAGTGCCTCCCCAGCCATTGACCTCACTGCATTTGGGTGATATACAACAAAATAGATGCATTCCACTTGCTCGGATTCTGTTTCCCGACATGACCTCCAATCTGGCACAATCTATGCTGGTATCCAGTAACATGGACGTTCTCAAGTAGACTGTTTGATCAATCGGGTTCAATAATTATCACAGTAAAATATTTCAACAAATCAAAAACATAGGAGGAACAGCACCTCATATTTCGCATAGGCACTTACACCTCAGCAATATGAACATTGACATCTCTAACTTCAAGTAACCTTTGCTTTCCCTCTCTCTACATCCCTCCCCTTCCCAGTTCTCTGACCAGTCTGACGGTCTCTGACCAAATTTTATCTCTGTTTGCTTTGTTGTTACCTTCTCCCAGCTAACAATGATCTATTCTACCTTTTCCTTTATCTCCATCCCCCTTTGTCCTGTTTTCACACCTTACACTTCCTTATCTACATATTTCCTTCTCCCCATATCAGTCTGAAGAAGTCTCGACCTGAAACGTAACACAATCCTTCTCTCCAGAGATGCTGCCTGTCCTGCTGATTTACCCGCTGAGTTTGTGCCTATTTTAGGATTTTAATTATTTTGCTGAAATTAAGATATTGGTTTGAACATGCAAGTAAAATATGAAGAATCATTAAAAGCAATTTGTTTTGTCATTTTATAAACCATCCAGTTTTACAATCTGAGAGAGTTGTGCTCCATGGAAACAAAATTCGTTTTTGCCAGATCTTTTTTTTCATCAGTAAAAAATATCAAAATGCCAGTAAAAACTTAGTTGCACTTCATTCAACCTGGCATGATATTATCCAGTTTTTTAAATAATTAAAAGTTGCTTTTCACATCAAATCATTGCTTCTATGTTGACTGTATCCACAATGTACCCTGTTTATGGACAATTGATTATTGACAGCTATTTATAGATTTCTGGGTTAAAGCATGCCTGTACAAGACGTAGCTGTCTGTCTCACACAGTAATGTCACCAGCCACTAAGGTTTGTGCTGTCATTAAAAACAGGGATTACAGGCCACTAGATTCATACAATGGCAAGCCAGAGGAAGACAAGTGATTCAATGAAGCACTCAAGTAAACAAAAGGGAGAATATAAGGTATTGTGTATATATATGTGTAGAAGAGTATTTCCGGAAATCGTTTTGATGCAAGACTCGGGGGAAATCTGTTGGTGAGCAGTTCAGTTTCTGCCTGAGGATTCTACAGACTATGCTCATTGGTATGTTTATGAATTTGCAGAAGTGCTAACTATCATCTAAAATAATCTCTTGAATCTTATTGAACTCTAAACACTGCACTTGTATCAATTAGGGTGAGTATTTGAGGGGTGCTCTGGTTTCAACACAGCTCATCACCTACTAATCTTACACTTTTTCGAAGTATCCAGTCAGTTAGTAGCAATGTAGACACAATAGGTTTGGCTGGCAATCTAAGGGTTCTTATTTTAAATTCTACCTTATTGGGCACAGTTACTCAGATAGCTCCAGTTGTTTCATAAGTCCACATGTTAAAAGAGCAGAATTAAACCATTCGGCCCATCAGGTCTACTCCACCACTCTATCATGGCTAGTCTATCTTTCCCTCTCAACCTCATTCTCCTGCCTTCTCTCCATAACCCCTGACACCCGTACTGTCAGTCTCCACCTTAAAAATATCCATTGACTTGACCTCCACAGCCTGTGCTGGTATGGGACATGGAAAAATGGCCACACTGATACATGAGGGATTATTCTTGCGAGGTTGCAAAAGCTGGTGGTGAAGTGAGTCTTGTTCTGCATCTGATGGACTGTCTCTTGAAGCTGATACATGTTATAGGATGGCAATAGCCCCATTCACAGCAGTGACAGCCTTCATCTTGATGAGCATAAAATGGGAAATTACTTAAGAGGGAAGCAACAACTTTAAAATGAGCCTTTAAACCACCAAAGTGAAACTTACAGCTATGTATGAAGGTTTGAGCATTAAGGCTGTTAAACTGGACCCTCTGGGGAGATTACATCAAAACATCTCAACATCAAACAACATTTCAAACCATAATTACAAAGCTTAAACATGGCAGTTTTCAGTTAAATTGCTGTTTCTTGCTGTCAGTTTTGTGAGAACTTCATGTTGACAATAAGACTCATTATACAGATTCCATTGGAATAAAAGCAAAGGGATTAATTCAAAAGTTAAACTACTTTCAATGTAAGCACATTCTAAATTATATCCCTAACTGCGTAGTATGCTAATAGTAAAAAAAACCTTATTATTAAATGAGAGTTACTTACGCAAGAGCTATGAACATCCAAAAGCATTGAAAACGGAAAAACTTAACGGAAAGCTGCCACATAACCTTGTGGACTGGTACATAATTCATTCCATTATTTCTCTCAAAGGTAAAGACCAGCTCTGATTCAGTGCATAACAGTCATAGATTGTACAAAGATACAGCACAGAAATAGGCCCTTCAGCCCACATGGTCCATGCTGACCCATCCTACATTGATCACAAATTGAGAGCAGCATCAGACACACTTAAAAATAAAGTGTCTTCCTGGAGAAAGGTACATCACAGAGCAAGAGCTGCTTGCAATAGATAGAACTAGGCAACATCAGAATCAACAGATCAGAACAAAACTAAAGGTGCTGGACAATTAATCAGACAGTGAGAAAAGGTACCTTGTAGAATATCTACAGCCTCAACAGTGGAATGTGAGTGCCAAATCCAAGGCCATTCATCGCCATGTTGTGCCAGTGTCAAGTTGAATTTATTGTCATATGCTCCAATATAGTGTAAGGGACAGATACAATGAACATCTCGTCTGCAGCAGCATCGTAGCACGCAGTCATAAATTATACATCAATAATGCAAAAGTTACAAAGAAAAAGAAAACTGTAAAAATCCAGACATTAGTGCAAAATGCAATTAGCATATAACTATTTTTTACATTTTGGAATGAGATTTTTATAAAGTTATTTAAAATAAAACTGAAACCCAACGCAGAACTGATTATCTTTGGAACAATGGAAGTCGGCTTTGAGCTGACTTCGTTCCAAAAGAGTCCCCTTAACTATGGCTTAATAACGGCAAACAAACGTATACTAAAATTCTGGAAAAATGCACACACACCAACACTTAAAATGTGGATTTCAAATATGTCTGAAACATTACACCTCAAAGACATGAGATTCATCCTAGCAGGCAAATCTGACCAATTCTTAAAGATTTGGTCTCCCTTTATCGACTTATTACAAGCATCTGGTGCAACATAACTCTGGAAATAAACTGTTTCAGAACCGGGTGAGGGGTGTGTAAAGATGTGAAGCAGGTTCATCCCTTTTATTTTATTCTCTTTATATTTTCTCTTTTTTATTTTTCTCTTTCTCGTGCTTTACATCTTATGGGCTCTCTCTTTCTACTTTTTCACGAACTATTAATATCACTATCTTATCTAACTTTCTCTTTTTCTTGCTTCTGTTACTTTTCTATTATTACAATTTAAAACAAGAAGTTGTACATGAAATGTATTATCTTATTCTTGGTTTATACTACTGTACATTACTTCTAATAAAAAAAAATATTTTTTTAAATTAAAAAAAATAAGCTCTTAAAACCATAAGTGAATTCTCAGAGAAATAAGAAAATTCAGATGCAAAACAACGTATAAAGCTATTAAACTTTTATATTTAATTCTCTGCTGCATCAGTTGTTTAGTTTCAATAAAAAATGTTTGTGTCAGTACAAAAGACAGTGAATCGTGTTTTGTTATTGAGATAGGATTAGGCTTACAGGTTGGTTCAACAGCTGATAGTTGTAGAAAAATAGTTGTTTCTTGATCTGGTGGTGTGGAACTTCAGGGGAGGTTCACCATTTGATAAAGTGATTATTGACAGCTAACCTCTTCGGCAAAGAGACTATGGTAGTGAAATAAATGAGTCTTTGAAATATAAGTTGATATATTATAGCTTCCCTTAAGTGGGGTACATATTGATACTTAAAACAAAGAAGGCTTAACATCTAGACTTAAGCTTAGGACTCAAAGGGGTACACTTGATGTCATCACAACACAAGTACAATAGATAAGGACAAAGAGAAAGATACCAGATTGCAGACTATAGTGTTACAACTTTATAGCTACAGAGAAAGTGCACATTAAAAAAGTCCAGAGGCCTCATTGAGCTAGGTTCGATGATCGGGACTACACCCTTTGGTCATGGGAGGACCTTTCAGTAGTCTCATAACAGTTGGGAAAAAATATTCCTGAATCCGGTGGTTTGTGCTTTCAAGATTTTGTGGCTTCTGCCCGATTCGAGAGGGGAGGAGAGGGAATGACTTGTTTATGTTGGCTGCTTTCACGAGTCAGCAAGAAGTGTAGATGGAGTTGATGGGGGTGGTGACTGCTAAGTGTGATGGACTGGGCTGCTTTCATAACTCTTTGCAATTTCTAATGGTCTTGGGCAAACTTGTTATCAAACCAAGTTATGATGCTTCCTGATAGAATGCCTTCACTGGTGCATCTGTAGATGTTGGGATAGATACTTTTGATGATGTGGAGGGCTATGTCCACGATAGATCAGCACGAGGGGGATGCAGTCCAGTTGGAATGGCTGCCTAGCCTGCAGTTGTCTGTCTTTTAACTTATTTTTATTTTTATTTTTGGTGTGTAAAAAGTGTTTTGTTTTGGAGTCTATTCTTTTTTAGTGGGGGGTGGGGGGGGGAAGGGGGAAACTGCTTTTCCTGGTCCCTGGTCGGAGAGGCAGCTTTTCTCCGGGCTGCATCTTCGACCCGTCCTCGTGGCCTACCAGCGGGCCTGGAGCGGCGTTTCATGATGGGACTGGCCGGAACCTCGGCTTCAGCTTGGGACACCTGCAATGGCCGCTGGAGCGCCATCGCGGAGAGGAGCGGGCAATGCCTTGCCTGCATCGCCGCGCTGTGAGCTGAAGACCGCCGACAAAAAACATCGCGGAGCTGCGGAACTGTGGTGCGGCCAGCTGCGGGCGGCGGCACTGAACTTCAACATTGGGAGCTTCCATCCTAGTGGTGGAGCTCCATCCGGCGCGGTCTTGTTGGCTTCGGAAGCCGTGGACTCCAGTAAGAGGCGGCTGCTCCAGGTGTCCCAAGCCGCTGAGAGGGTGCTCCCGACGCCGGAGCACCATCACCCGGTGAGAACGGACTGGAACATCGGGCCCCATAGCAGCGACTGTGGAGGCCTCAATAGGCCCGACTATGGATGAACTGGGGATGGGACTGGACTTTGCTGCCTTCCCCCACAGTGGGAACCATTGTGGGGGGATGTTCTTATGTCTACTGTTAAATCTTATGATGTTGTGTCTTATCTTTATTTGTGTGCTGCATGGCAAATCAAATTTCACTACACCAATTGGTGTACATGACAATAAATGTCCTTTATCCTTTGTCCTTTGGTAAGACCAACATCTCTGCAGCCGCCTGTGAATTAAAATGGTCGTACCAGGCCATGGTGCAACCAGCCAGGATATTTACTACTATTGATGTTTTTTAGAGTATTTAGTGACATGCCAAATTTCTTTAGATTTCTAAGAAAGTGGAAGGGCAGATGCACCTTCTTTAAGATTATATATATGAGCTGGACCTACCACAAGTCGTCTGAGATGTTCAAGTTGCTAACTCTATTCCCCGCAACCCTCCAATGAAAACCAATGCATGGTCTTCCACTTCCCCTCTCTGAAGTCAATGATTAGCTTCTTAATTTTGTTGGCGTTGAGCAAAGGTTCTTGGTGCAGAACCATTCAGCTAGGTGTTCTATGTCTCTCCTGTACTTTAACTCATCACCACCTACAATTCAGCCAACCGGATTGAACTCATCAATGAATTTTTAGATGACATTGGAGGTATGTGGAGGCCAAGTCAGTGGATATTTTTAAGGCAGAGATATATAGTTCTTGATTAGTACAGGTGTCAGAGGTTATGAGAAGGCGGAAGACTGGGGTTAGGAAGGAGAGCGAGATCAGACTTGATGCACTGAATGGCCTAATTCTACTCCTATTCCTTGTGACCAATGACCTAATGCTTGTCACATGGTCGTGGGTGAAAAGGGAGTAGAGCAGGGGGCTAAGCATCAGTCTTGAGGTGCACCTGTGTTAATGATCGGTGAGGGGAAGATGTTTTGGTTTCCGTGTGAGCTCCCCATCATCACAGGACCAAGAATTATTCAAATGACACAAATGGATTTTACACCAGACAGAATCCCAGCTGTAGTACTAAAGATCTGAAATCCAGAGCTAGCTCTGCCTGTGTCTAGGCTGATCCAATATGATTACATGCTGGCAGCTACCTGACAATGTGGAAAGTTGCCCAGCTATGTCCTTTCCACGACAAGCATGACAAATCCAATGAGGCCATTACTGCCGAATCAGTTCAGTCCTCATCATTAGCAAAGTGATGCAAGTTGTGACTGACAGTGTTGTCAAATGGTGTTTACTCAATACCCAGTTTGGCTCACGAAATTCAGCAGACTCTGGACCCAAGCATAGACTAAACAGGTTAGTTCCAGAGGTGAGCTCAGTGTGCCTGCTCTTGTTGATAACACAGCATATGACAGTGTGCAGCAGCAAAGAGTTGACAAAGCTAAGATCAATGGGAATCAAGATAATTCAATGATTCAAATTATATCTCACAAACAATGATGGCTGTGATTTTTAGAGGTTAATCACTCCAGCCCCAGGAGATCTTAACAGAGGTTTCTTGGGCTACTGTTCTTGGCCCAACCATCTTCAGCTACTTCATCAATGGCATTCTTTCAAGCAAAAGGCCAGATGTAAAAATGTTTGCTGATGGTTTTAAAATGCAATTCCACAGCAAATGAAGCAGTTTATTCCATATGTATCAATAGTTTGAAAGACACAACGTTATGGAGTAACTCAGCTGGTCAGGCAACATCTCTAGAGAACATGGTTAGGTATTATTTCAGGTTGGGATCCTTTGTCAGACTGGTAGTTGGGGGAAAATAAAGCTGGAAGAGAGGAGGGGCAAGCTAAAGCCTGGCAAGTAATAGGTTGATACAGATGAAGAGTGTTTTTTGATTGGCAGATGGTTGGACAAAAGGCCAGGGATTAAAAGACAGAAAGTATGAGAAAAAAGAATGGAAGAGTTGTGCATTGTGAAGCTGGAGGAAGAAAGGAGAGGAGGAGGGGGTAGACATACAGTCAACATAGACATAGACAATAAGTACAGATTTAGGCCATTTGGCCCTTCGAGCCAGAAATGTGACCATGTGATCATGGCTGATCATGTGATTATGGCTGATCAATGTGATCATGGCTGATCATCCACAATCAGTACCCCATTTCTGCCTTCTCCCTATATCCCTTGATTCTGCTAGCCCTAAGAGCTCTATCTAACTCTCTTTAGCATGCATCCACTGCCTTCTGAGGCCGAGAATTCCACAAATTCACAACTCTCTGTGTGCAAAAATCTTTCCTCATCTCACTTCTAAATGGCCTACCCCTTATTCTTAAAATGGGGCCCATGGTTCTGGAGTCCCCCAACATTGGGAACATGTTTTCTGTATCTAGCGTCTCCTTAATAATTTTATTTGTGTTGGAGCCTTTAAGCTTAAGTAAGTTTATTATAGTCATGTCCAGTTACCTTTAGTGATTATCTGCCGCTATAATATGTTTCTATAAGATCCCCTCTCATCCTTCTAAATTCCAGTGGATACAAGCCCAGTTGCTCCATTCTTTCATCATATGATAGTCCCGCCATCCCGGGAATTAACCTCGTGAACCTATGCTGCACTTTCTCAATAGCAAGAATGTTCATCCTCAAATTAGGTGGATTAGGGGAGAAATAGGTGTGAGTCCAGATGGAGCACAATGAAGAGTGCTAAGAAGGATAGTTGCAAAGTGAATTGAGGGGTGTGTATTGAAAGGGGGTGAGATTAGAGCGGGTAAGAGGGGTGGAGAAGACAGGATGGTTGATGTCCAGCCAGACTCTGTTGCTGAATGAGCGGAGCGCTGCACTGCTATAGTCCCCATGTAGATCAAAGTATTTGTTCAAACTGGCAAAGACGCACTAGTGTTCACTCAGTCCATGACTCCAATGATTTCAGTGCAGATTCCAGGCCTGCTGGGATGAAAGGTAGGAAAGTGAAAATATGTTTTTGAATTTTAGAAATGTCATTTATTTTGTTTTTAATAGTTGGTGGTGGCAGCGCAGCTTCCGAGGCCCGGCTGCGGGCCCAGTGGACGACATCGTCGGGAGCTTGCAGGTCACAGGTTGGTGACCTGTTTTCTGGAGCTCCCGCTGGACTGGAGGGCGGCAGCTTTGGCCGCCCCGGGCCGCGGAGTTTGAGTTCGCGGAGCTGGATTCAGCCGCGGGACTGACTCACTTACCAACACCCGGCGGGGTCAATACATCGGAGGCCTGGATCGCCTCAGCGCAGAGGGAGAACAAGGAGGGAAGAGACAAAGACTAAGACTTTTGCCTTCCATCACAGTGAGGAGGTGTTTGGTGAACTCACTGTGGTGGATGTTAAATTTGTGTTTTTTGTGTGTTTTTGTTACTTTTAATATATGTATGACTGCAGGCACGAAATTTCGTTCAGACCGAAAGGTCTGAATGACAATGAAGGTAATCTGAATCTGAATAGTTGTTAATTGCTTATAAGTGTTGGTAATATTCAGAAACATTTAAAACTAGTGGATATGTTAGTCCAAGGGTTTGCCAATTGTCAAAGATTTCCTCTGGGATTTTGGGGTCAGGGCATGCCCGGGCACTTTGCTGCATCTCAAACCACCCCCCCCCCCCCACAAAGCGCTCTGTTTCCCTCCTACCTCCCAAAGACAGGCGGGTTGTTGGGAAAACAACACTTTAAATTGTCTCTAGTGTGCTGATGAGAGGTAGAAGCTGTGGTGGGTGAGAGGAATTGATTGGTATGTAGGAATAATAAAATGGATTAGAGTAGGTTTAATGTAACTATGGGCACTTGATGGTCAACCAAAGGGCCTGTGCTGTGTAATATCTTTCTAGAAAACAGAACATTCTGGACTTTTCAGACCACACCTGGAATAGATAGTGGGGACTGAATACGGGCATTGATAGTAATCAGTGAACCTATGCCAACACAACATGTTAAATTGTCTTCCACTGGTATTTGTTTTTTGCACAGATACAGTGAAAAATCTTTCCATGTTTCAATTTTCTGTGTCTTATTTGGCTCTTCCCACCTAGGAATAGGAAGTCTATGACCCCACACCCACCAAACCTTCCCCTCAATGAGCTAATCCTGATAATAGAATGATATTTGACTGCCTTGCCTTATGGTCCATGCAACCCTAACATTTACTCACACACGCTTCTCATCATGACAGTTCAATATTCTAAGTAATGAGCAGAGTGAAATCCAGTGGAGTAAAGTTGACGTTTGATTATTTTTAAACCGTTCTTTCCACAAAAAACAAATAATTCATATATAATAATTGAAAGCTTTTCAGTGTTAAAATGACAGTTTGAAGTAGAGCTGCTGCAAAAGAAAATTAAATTGTTGCTATTTTAAACATCTATTATGAAGAAACAAGGACAATAACATTGTTCCCAGGAGACCAGACTCAATCTAGATTAATTGTTCTATCTTGGTTAATTTAATGAACAATTTTATATTTTATCTCAAATACTCATTAAATATTACAATGGAGCCCAAACTTTGAACATTTCACCTATGATGTCACATGAATGTCAGAATATGATGGATATGGAACAACAGTAATTTTAACTCTTACAGTGCTATGACTAATGTTAGTTCATCTTGAGAGAGAGTATTTAATTAACTACAGGAGCTATCAAATGTAGCCTTGATCTGTCTGAAGAAGGGTCCTGACTCGAAACGTTGCTTCTCCATTCCCTTCACAGATGCTGACTGACCTGTTGAGTTTCCCCAGCACTTTGTGTTTTGCTTAAGATTCCAGCATCTTCAGTTTCTTGTGCTTGGTTTCACTTACAGTACCTTACACATTTTTGCTCTTTTCCTACAAGGGCTGAGTTTGCCCTTTGAAGACGAGAAAATGCCAGAGGAACGTAATACTGCCACCTTGTCCCTTCACATCTCGAACCGAAACGTCACCCATTCTTTTTCTCCAGAGATGCTGCCTGACCCGCTGAGTTACCCCAGCACTTTGAGTCTATCTTTGGTATAAACCAGCATCTGCAGTTCCTTTCTATATGTGATGACTATTGGCTGGGCTGAAACGTGTGTCATATCTGTCAACAAACATCAGTGGAAGCTATTCATAATCATATTGTTGTATGAAGGATCTGTAAATGCAGGTTTAAACCGCATGATAACCACAGATATAATCTTCCACGTGGCCATGTGGAAGATGATATCTGTGTTTCACCTAGGAAATGTAACAGCAGTCACTGGCCTACTGCAAACAATGGGGAGTTTGGTTCAAAGAACAGTGGCAGTATTACGTTCCTCTGGTATTTTCCCTGTCAGAAAACACCAGTACTGGTTTGATGACAATAACCATACAATCTGGGAACTAATTAATTATAAACACAAGGGGTTCCTGGATTAGAAACACCATTATATCTCAAGGGAATAAAAACAGATTTGCAGGCATCTGAAAGCTGAGGTCTAAAAAAAAGCTGGTGGCTTAAAAAACAGATGGAGGGTAGAAAGGTTGCAAGAGGTTTAGCAACTTGCCAATAACCATGACATGTGTGGATTCTGTCAAAACCAACGATGGCTCAAACACCCAAGGGCCCACTCTGCTGAGAGCTAAGAACAGAGGAGGGTATATCAAGGACACAGAGGGCAATCAATGCCTGCTGGAATATTGCTTTTCATGTAAGTGTCCTTGACTCTATTCTACTGAACATTATCTACGACAATCCCAGTGTTACCCCAGCCCAACCCAGTAAGAATTTGACACTAAGTGCTAGAGTAACTAAGTGGGTCAGGCAGCATCTCCAGAGAAAGTCGATATGGGTCTGTCGCACTTAGGCAATTTTTTCGGCGACTGCCGGTGGCTGTAATAGTCGTAGCAGGTCACCGAAACACCGGCGACTGGACGAAAGAGCCTGTCCCACTTAAGCGATATTTTAGGCGACTACCGGCATATGCGCCATTGAAATTCACCAAAGTCAGCACTGGCGACAACTTACGTCACCTGTCGAGAACCGACGACATCCTGGAGATAACCTGTCAACACCCAACGACATCCTGGCGACTCCCTACCACATCCTGCTGACTGCCTACATTAACCTGGCAACAACCTATGACAGCACCTACGTCAAGCTATCCTCATTTGGCGTCAAACTCAAGGTCGCCACTGTTGCTGAAAAATGTTCAACTTGTTGAACATTTTTCACCGACCAGAAAGACGCTACGACTCTTTGGGCGACTGAAGAGACTACTCACGACAATACAGGCGACACCCCGGCTACCACCGGCGACCATGTGGCGACCGCATAGTCTCCTGTACGCGCCTAAAAAGTTATTGGCAGTTTTATAACTGACATTGTAGCGGCACCAAACGTGGTGAATAAACAGTTACTTTATTCAGGTGTTACATGCAAGTTTGGTCCACTAACATAATTGTCATTGCTGCTGCAGCTGAGTGAGGGTGTTGTCTCGAGCTCAGCTACCTGTTGACTGGGTGATCTCAAGGTGCGATATGCTTATATAGCAGGACACTCCCCTTAACCCATGACGTCACGTGACAGCCCTCGTAACCACTGACGAGGGTTCGGCCATAAGTGGCCTGTCTATCAGCTGATGCCACAACATTAACAATACTCGATCACAAGAAGATTTTTTTTCCATTGTTTTAATAGTAATATTGAAATTTTTTTTTTTTTTTCTTTCCTGCACTTTTTTTGTCTCATTAGCCAATCTTTCTTTCACTCTTTGTCTCCTTTCGGCACCTCTGCCTCTTCCTTACTTCTCCCCTCCCTCCCCCCCCACCCACCCCCACATCGGTCTGAAGAAGGGTCTCGACCCGAAACATCACCTAGACCTTCGCTCCACAGATGCTGCCTCACCCGCTGAGTTTCTCCAGCATTTTTGTCTACCTTTGGTTTTACTGATGTTCACTTTATTAGCTTTAAATAGTGAAAGAAATGGAAGTTCTGACCAGGCATGACTCATTAGTACAGACAAAGTTGTGCAGATTTGCTGTCTTGCAATGAAATTCCCAACTCAGCAACCACTTCCCTGGTGAGTTTCAGCATATACCAGCAGGTTTCCCGAAGCACTGCAACCTGGTTTGAAACACTGGAAAAATATGGCTCGGTACAGCTCTTCTTCTGACTGCTCTCCTTGCACCAGAAACTCAAAGTGTTCCCTCACCACCCACAGAGGAATATAACCATCTGGTAACGTAGACAATAAATTCTGGAGAAACTCAGCGGGTGAGGCAGCATCTATGGAGAGAAAGAATTGGCGATGTTTCGGGTCGAGACCCTCCTTCAAACTGATGTTGGGGGGGGGGGGCGAAAAAAGAAAGGAAGCAGGCAGAGACAGTAGGACTTGTGGGAGAACTGGGAGGGGGAGGGGAAGGAAGGAGGAAGCAAGGGCTATCTAAAATTGGAGAAGTCAATGTTCATACCGCTGGGGTATAAACTACCAAAGCAAAATATGAGGTGCTGTTCCTCCAATTTGCTCTGGGCTTCACTCTGGCACTGAAGGTAGTTCCCTATCAGCTGCCAACACAATAGAGGCAGCATGATTGTAGAAGAAAATGTAAGTGACCAAAAACTCAAAGACTTTACCCTTGATTGAGTAACTGCTTGAGCGCTGGTCCCAGAGGAGGATCTGCTATCCTCTGATACAATACTCATTTAAACCTCTTTTCTACCTGTATCTCTTGTCTAGCACCATTTCTAATTGTTTCTACCTATTGTACATGAGTTTTGCCCAATTGTATTGATGTATAATATTACATAATTATTATTTATATATAATATTATTTGATTAGTTGGACAGCATTCAAATTAAAGCTTTTCATTGTACCTGTGTACACATGACACCAATAAACCTAAACCTAAATCCAGAGCCAGCAGAAGACCACCTTAAATATTGAACTATTATTAATTCATACATCTTCATGTGTGTAGAGTTTGTAGAGATTTGGTGTCATATTTAGGCTGCATTTGTTAAAGCAACATTATCAAACATTACAAAATCTCATTTGATTCATTTTCATGCAAGGTGCATTAACATTAATCCAACTGTTTAGCTTCTGCCAGTTCAAAGTGATTTATGGGCTGGATGAGGGTTCTGAACGCAGCAACAAACAGCCCTATTCAGGCACATAGATTACAACATGACTCCCTCGATCAAATCACAATGTAGTGCATGCTATATTAGGGGTTATGTAATATCAGAGAGACGTATGATAAGATTCTTTTCATTTAGTATTTATGAACACTGTAGTACAATGATGCCATACAGCTCTCATGCATGGAAATATTTTGCTTTGAAAATATCCACTTGTAACTGAGCCAACTAATATTAAGTTACGTGTTGGAAAACAGGTTTGTGTCCTGCAATGTGACTGAGAGCTTCAGTGCAGAAAGGATTAAGAAAATTATAAAAGCAACCAGGTTTCTTGACGGTCGCTGTGAGGTGATTGATTATAACACAATGTGGCCATTTTATTTCTGCTTTGTTTCAGTTGGAATTTGCATGTCAGTTCGAGGATGAAACTGTGTTCTGCAAACAAACACAGGAAAAGTAACATTAGAGAAGTTCAAAGTTCAGGCAGCTGCCTCGGGACACCACAGGCCATGGCTCTTTGCGGTCATAGAGATAGATCCCTCAGCTTTCATCACGTTTTGACAGATAAGCTATTCTGCATTCCTATCCACCATTGCCTGGAGATATGGCCCATCGCACTGGTAACCTCTGCCCTCCTCCACGGAAGTCTGGTCACCAGAATCCCCAGTTCCCTGTCATATCATTCACTAAGAGAGCAAGGATTCTTCGAATAATTGATGATAATCAATAACATAAAAAAAGGAGCAAGGTCACACATCTGCAAATGACAGTGCTTTGGTCAGCACTTGGCTTCAATTGCGAGGGCAACATTAACATCCATTAAAAGATTTATCCCATTCATTCCCCTGCATAGTGCATTGACACTAATCCAAATGTTTAGCTTCTACCAGTTCAGAGTGACTTATGGGTTGGGGAAGAAGATAACACACATGGTTGGAGTTCTGTATTGTAAGAAATGTATTTTAGCCTCAATTAAAACCAGAGTTGGTGAGACAGTAAGCATACAAAATGCTGCAGTTACTGAAATGCATCAGAATGAAGGGGACTGCACAGAATGGTAGACATTGTCTGGTGCATTACAGATACTCCCCACCATCGAAGGGATCTATAGGAGGCACATCAAATGACACCATTACCGTCAAAGACCCACACCATCCTGACCACATTCTCATTTTGTTGCTACCATCAGAAGAAAGGCACAGAAGCCTAAAAACTGAGACCAACGAGTTCCAAACCGTTTTTTTCCCAATAACCATCAGGCTCTTGAACATTGCTGAACATTAACTCAGCAACTATGAAGCACTGTGTCTTTTATTACACTATGTACTTTGATTTTGCACTATTATGGTTACCTAGTTATTCATTAATTGTATAATTATTACTATATATGTATTTATGTGCAATTACGTTTAAGGCCTGTTATGTTGCAGCAAGTAACAATTTCATTGTTCCATTACCGATACATGTGACAATTAAACACACTTGAAAAAACAGAAAACATTGAACATACTCAACAAGCCAAGCAGCATCTGAAGAGAGAGAAGCATGGTCAATTTTTCAGGTGAATTAACTTTCATCAGAACTGCAGAAAGTTAGAGACTTAATACACTTAAAGATGAATTAACGATTGAAAGAAAGGAAGGAAGGAAATAATGAAAGGGCAGGTTTGAGTGTGAAGGATGAAGGGAGCATAACTAACAAAAGTTATGTTAGAATAATACTTGCAGGTACACAGTGGATTTCTCAATCCAAAACAGCTTAAAATTATTTCAAGTAAAGCCTTGGGGACATTTCTGTTCACTTGAGTATACAGATGTGGTTTCCATTTACCACATTCAAAAGACATGACACTATACATTACAGCACATCAGTTGTGCATTGGGTTGTCAGCTAAGATAACTGCTGGAGTTATTCTTGATCTTGTATCTCTGGGTCAGGAGTGAGAGTTGAGAGTACTGTCAAATGAAATATGGCTACCAAATGAAACATTTGCAACTCATCTACTTGCAGCAGTCTGAAGGGTCTGGGAAATTGTGATATCATGAAAGGCTCTCTAGAAATGGAATCTGGCCATGTTCTTTCCACCTCAGCAGAGGCGCAAGAAGTCAAAGAGGATTATTTTCCGAATGGTAATGCTATTCATGTGGAAGAAACAAGAAAGGGAAAAGATAAAACAGAGGTTCAGGGTAATGATGCAGGTATGAACCAATGTCTGTCTGCCATGTGGATGAAAATCTTCACTTAAAGGAAAGGGAAGACCGAATTGACCAAGAATAGGCAGAACAGGTATAAAGATCATAAGGTCATAAGGAATAGGCGTAGAATAAGGCCAATTGCCCCATCAACTCTACTCCTCCATTCAATCATGGCTGATCTATGTTTCCCTCCTAATCCTATTCTCCTGTATTCTCACCATAACCTCTGACACCTGTATTAATCAAGAATCTATCTATCTCTGCCTCAAAAATATCCACTGCCTTGGCCTCTACAGCCTTCTGTGGCAAATAATTCCACAGAGTCACCACCCTCTGTCTAAAGAAATTTCTCCTCATCTCCTTCCTAAAAGACGTCCTTTAATTCTGAGGCTATGACTTCTAGCTCTAGACTCTCCCACTAATGGAAAGATCCTCTTCACATCCACTCTATCCAAGCTTTTTAATATTCTGAATGTTTCAATGAGGTCACCCCTCATTCTTCTAAACTCTAGAGAGTACATCCCGTGCCAACAAACACTCATCTTTGGTTAACCTACTAATTCCTGGGATCATTCCTGTGAACCTCCTCTGGACCTTCTCCAGAGCCATCACATCCTTCCTCAGGTATGGTGCCCAAAATTGCTCACAATATTCCAAATGTGGCCTTACCAGCACCTTATAGAGCCTCAACATTCTAATCCTGTATTTGTATACAAGCCCTCTTGAAATAAATGCTACCGTTGAGTTTGCTTTCTTTAAAAAGCAAGCTAAGGTACAGCTAAGGTACAGGAAAAGTTAGGGAAATGGAACAAAGCTATTCCAAGAATTACTCTGAGAAGATAGCAGTAAAAGTGACTGAGGGAATCAATCTGTCTGCAGCACTGTGTTCTACCAAACACTCTAGGAACTCAGAATGGATTTTTGTTTGGCAATTTTACCAATTTATAAGGCACAAATGCTTTGGACCAAGATTGAACTAAATCTCTGTTCACTTTAACTACCGCTGAAATTATGCTCATAATATCTGGAAGGAAGATTTCCTGTGCAAAAGAAAATTCTATTTTTCTAACAAATTTAGGCAGCAAGAAAGACTATTGGCACAAAGCCAATGGCCTGAAGGGCCCTTCTTCAGTGTCTGAAGAAGAGTCCCAAAGCAAAACATCCCCTACCTAATGTTTTCCAGAGGTTCAGTCTGAACCAATGAATTACTCCGTCATTTTATTTTAATTTCCATCACTTTTGTACACTGAGCTCACTTGGTAGTTACAATCAACACTTTTCTTAAGTAGAGTTTCTAATTCTATAATTCTTGGCCAGTTATGATGTGGCTGAGTAGGAATTAGCATTACCAGTTTAATTCTGGCAGTGTTCATTTCCTCATATCTTGTATTTATTTAATTTAAAGTAACTGTGATGTGGATGTCAGGTGTGCTATATTTTCAAACCTACTATCTCTTAAGTGTCATTATTAGAGTCATGAAATGTTACATCTATCATGTCCAAATTCTCCTTGGTCCCAAAAAAACCTCAAACCACAGCAAAAATTGAGAGCATGCACAGAAAGAGTATGGTTAGTTTTTGTTGTATAGGGAGGGAGAGCAAATCCTAGGGAGAGAGGTTACAGCAGGGATTGGACATGGTGAAGTGAGAATATTGATCTCTACTGAAGGTTTCATTGTTACTTTCGCTTTATTTTCCTCCTGATCCAACCCTCTCATTTAACCACTAGCAAGTAAAGATATACTGAAGCACTTAATCCTTCTTGTGCGTGTTATATGTGAAGGTCGGTCAGACAGTCATTATGAATGGCCATTCAATCCCTCAAGGGTATCCCTTGATAGACTGATGTAACAAAGATCAATGAGATTCAGACCTGAAAATTTCAATTGACCCAGTGCCATAATCCTTTGGGGAAAGAGTTCCAGTTTTACAATACATTGCGGATGAAAAACTACTTTTAATTTTACTTCTAAATGACCTGGCTCTAATTTTAAAATTACATCTCTTTGTACTGTATTAATCCACCAGAATTTTTTTTTTTTAAACTTGCAGTTACTCCATTAAATCATTTAAGCATTCTGGACATTTTAGTTAGATCACCACACAACCTCCTCGATGGCAAGAGAAGATAAAGTCTCATAATATAATTCCCTGAGATTGCCTAAGATAGGTGTTCCTCGCCTATTTCTCCAGTTTGTTTGAACAGTGACTGAGCCAAGGCCATTAACACACTGTAATTTTATGTTGAATTATCAACTCTTTAATGTAATATTTACCCTTTGAAAGCTTTTAATTATTTTATTAATTTCAACATATCTCCTGCAGCAATTTCCATTCTAAGATGTCTCAATATGTTATGTTTTTCCTGTGACTGTGCATGTTTATTCCAGTTAAAAAGGACCAAAAAAAAGTGCACAATTAATTATCCAAAGAGGATGGAGTCATAGGGTCATAGATCCAAGCAGCACAGAAACAGGTCCTTCAGCTCTACTTGCCCATACCAACCAAGATGCCCCATCTACGCTAGTCCCACAGTCCACGTTTGGGCCATATTCCTGTAAACCTTTCCAATACAAGATCTCATGGTTCAGAGCAGAGACATTGCTATCGGTTTCACAACCACAAACAATAAAAGTATCTGTCACACATTGCAGTGTGCTCAGGTCTAGGTTAAGCTTATTTGGTTTCAATATCTTTCATTTGTTGCGTAACCTGGTGATAGCCACCTCAGACCTTTACAGGGGAAAATGATTTTTTGACTCGAAGATTCACTTCTATCCATGAAACTATATCTTAACAATGTGACTATTCCTAGAAGAAGAACAGAAACATTTGGAATAGACACAAAATGCTGGAGTGACTCAGCAGGACAGACAGCATCTCCAGAGGGAAGGAATGGGTGACGATTCAGGCCGAGATCCTTCATCAGAGACATTCTGCTGCATTCAAGGTACACAGCATGAACATGATGGCTTTGGAGAAAAATCCAACTCAGTTCCCATGTAGTTTTGAAATCAGTGCTACCAAAGAATCAAATACACAGGACAAGGTGTTAAGAAGTCCCTTGTGCCAGTAGGTGGGGAGCATTTCACGACATTCGTTGATTGTTGAGAGTGGTAGACGCTCAACTTCGGGCGGGGGGGGGGGATACGTATACGTATATCTTGGCCTGGGTAACCTTCAGGACAGTTGGGCACAGGACACATCATCAGTAGTGTACCTTTGCATCACTGGGTGTTTCGGCCTTTTAACACTATACACCCTCCACAAGGGCGGCCCGCTGCAGGATGATCAGCGTCAGCGCATGTCCCGTGTCAAACTGTCCCAAAGATTCACCATGACGTACTTGGGCCCAGCATGGGTCTTTCCGCTTGAACCAAGTCCAATGGCTGCTTCTTTCAGCCGCGTCTGAGAGTGATCTTATGATCTTCCGCAGAGCCTGACTGTGGATTCCAAGCTCCTTCAGCAGTCTGATGGTAGATGACGCGACAAATCCTCTGCATCCCACTTCCACTGGATAGACTTTGATGTTCCAGCCACGCTGCGTTGCCTCTGCTGCAAGCTCTGCGTAGCGCAGCTTCTTATGCTCATAGGCCTCCTCAACAGAGTTCTCCCATGGAACTGTGAATCTATGATGTAAGCAGTCTTCTGTGAAGGGGACCAGAACACCAAGTCTGGTCTGAGGTTGGTTAGAGCAATTTCAGGTGGAACGATTAGTTGTCGGCCAATGTCTGCCAGCATCCTCCAGTCACGGGCCCTGCATAGGTTTCCTTCTTCTGATCTGGTGGAAGGATGTTTAGGCATTTTCTGTCCTTCCCGGGCAAAGGTTGTTGCCCTTAAAGGGTGGTTGCTTGCTCTCGGAGGCAAGGAGTTGGTCGCACACCACCTGTTCTCAAGGGCTGTTGCCAGGCTTTTTAGTACCTGATTATGCCGCCACGTGTATCTTCCTTGTGTGAGGCTGGTCTTGCAGCCTACCATGATGTGTTTGAGGGTCGCTGGAGTTGGGCAGAGGGCACAGGGTGGATCCTCGCCGTACCACTGATGGAGGTTCTTTGGTGATGGAAGCAAGTCATATGTCGCTCTGATGATGAAGCTGATCGTGCTTGATTCCACTTCCCATAGTTCTTTCTAGCTGATCTTCCTCCGCTCCACACCTTCCCACTGCATCCATTGCCCCTGTTTGGCAAGAGAGACCGCCTTTCCACTTCTTGAGGCCTCCTCCTGTCGCCGCACCTCCTCAACCACAAATGTCCTCCGCTCTGATGTTGTGACCTTTCGCCAAGTTGGTTTACTTGTCGTAAGGCCAAAACCTCCTCTTCCCTGCTGCACTTGCCCCACGACGTCTTTGTGCCTCAGGGCTGACGAAGCTTGCTGTACGGCATCAGATGGTGTCCAAAAGATATAATGCTGAATTAACTGTAAAACCCAACAGATTCATACCTGACAACAGTCACATTTTGAAGCAATACATACCTTAGTTTAATTATTATGTTAAGTTACTTTGATATTGCATTTGATAAAGTATTACATTTTCAGAAGATAAGAAACAAGAGTAAAAGGAGGCCAACAGGTGCATTGTGCCCACTTCATCATTCAATAAGATCATTGTGCCTTCAACACTACTTCAAGCTCTCTGCCTATACATATTGACTTCCTTGTAGTTTAAATGTCTGTCATATCTATATAACTAAAAGTCTCATCTTGACCACTTCCTGTCTGCGCTGTATATTGACTTTAGAAAATACTCTACCCTATATCTCTATGATTTTTGGCCATCTTCCTCACAATCCTCCTCCGCTGAGGCAGCCTGCCCATGCTTGAAACTGCAATGCAAAATTGAAAATGAAATGACAATGCAATGAGTCGTTTGGCCTGCCTGTGCTTGAAATGGATTGACGCGAAATGGATTGCCTTGACTTAACTTGAAATGGATTGACTTGCCTTGACTTGAAATGGATTAACTTGAATTGACTTGAAATGGATTTTGATTTGAAATGGATTGACTTGAATTGACTTGAAATCGATTGAGTTGACTTGAAATGGATTCACTTCTTGAAATGGATTGACTTCACATGAAATGGATTGGCTTGATTTGAAATGGATTGACTTGAATTGACTTGACTTGAAATGGATTGACTTAACTTGACTTGAAATGGATTGAAATGGATTGTTGGCCCTGCAACTCACTGTGCTTGATTTGTCCCACAACACCCATGCTAGCGCTCCAGAAAGCACCCCACCCCTCACCCTCTGGCCAGCAATATTGGAATTGGTGTAGAGGTGGAATATTGCATTGGGGGAACAGCCCCCCCCCCCCCCCCCCCCCACCCCCCTCGTGAAGCTGGGACACAACGGGTCCCACTTAGTCTAGTTCCATCTTAATCCTATTCAAATATTCAGCTTTCACAGACATAGGGATGGGTATGCTTCAGTCTTTGTGGATTTTCTTTACTTTTATGTGAAATACAGATCACTAATAGCCTCACAGTACAACATAATGTGCTCATCATGCTCAGTATTATCACCGTTATCAAGTAAATTTTAATAATCATGTAGTCACCCTTTGTGCAAGGATGAAATGGGGTCAGTGGAGATGGAGAAGGCTGGTTCTAACCAGCAGAATGATGTGATGGTACGGTAAGGAGATAGCTGCTCCTCAGATGGAGCACTCTTTGAACACATAGTTTATGCAGAGGCTGGCATTGATAGCTTTCTAATAAGATTGTCTAGGGAGGACTTGTTGAGTATGACAATGATAGCCTGGAGTAGAGTACATTCTAAATCATCCGCAGTTCACTATTTTCAGAGTATAGTACTCATTGTTTTATTGTTAGTTAATTCCAATGGTCATGGGTTGAGACCATTTGATCCAAGTTGATCCATTGAGGCATTAAAATAAATTGATCATGGTCAGGTCAATGCTTGCAGCAAACAAGATAGGCAACTGAACTGTAAAGGGTGCATGCAAGTGTTGCTTTTTTTCTGATGGGACTTATTTCCACCAGAAATTGACACAAACACTTCAAAACATGTAAATTTTAGCTTTTGTGTTATACTGTATGAGATTTAACTGAGAAACAAGCATCAAAGGCCAACATTCGAGACAATTCTTCCACCACCAGATATATTGTATCATAAAATATTCAACGCTAATCTTCAAAAACCTTATTTCTAATGCTTGGGGATAAGATTTCTGTTTTTATATCTATTGTATTAAAGTGCTTACACACCAATCAACAGCAACTTTTGGCCAGTTTTGTGTCTTGGCAGAAAAGTATTTAAGCTGGATCCCTCCCTAGTTTATTTTATGAAGGGCCTTAATAAGCAATTGGGATTTATTTGGGTTTAAAGACTGGCCTGAACAATAAATAATGCAGCACTTTGCTAACACTTTCCAGTCCAATCTCCTCTTTAATGCCTCCTAGACAAAGATGCTTGGCATTTTTAACAGCAACTCTCAGCACAGCTTGATCACCTTTCACACACATTGTTCCACATTGTGTCCTTACTAATGCGATCTTTATGTACAATGTGGCATATGTATTATTATACGTACAGTAGGAGGAATTCATTGTAGAACTGAACAATCATGCCATATTCTATGTACATGAGCTGCATTACAAATGTAATACAAATGTAATTTCTGATTATATCCAGTGCATTGATTACAACCCAGGTCCAGATAATAAACATTTATGTTAATCTATAACTTACGGAAGACATTGCAAAAGTGAAGTATGTAGTAGTTAATGCTCAGAGCAATAGTGTATACACAGTGCATGTATTTAACAATATACTCTTGTTACTGTTTCTTTCAAATATTTCCTGTAAGTAATAATTTATATTACTGTACTTTTATTTGAAAATGTTGCTATTCATGCTATCTCTGAAAAAATGGAACTAATTTAATAATGGCTTCTTCAGAAGTGAAGCCATTAAGCCATAAACGGAAGTGTTCCAGTTTCATTTCCTGACTAAACTGTATTAATTGCTCTACCTGGAGTAAGCATTGAGAAGTTATAATTTATGTCATTATGAATAAACTTAACATGGAGAGAGAAATAAGTCAAGGTTTCTACTCGTGATGGAGAGTCAATGACCTCTACTGGAGTTGATTGTTCATGTCGACTCTGCGAGATCAGGATTGACTGCAATGCTTCCCATAGTGAAATAATTTGTTGACACATATTGTGTACTTTAATATATTAAAAGAGGCCAAATAGGCAACCAATTGAAAGTTTGTCGGCATGTTCAAAACCAGATCCAAGAAATATGAATGCTTATAGGAAAGGAAGGAAGAGGAAATATTAAAGAGAGATCTGGGTGCCCTCATGCTTGAGGTAAAAAAAATAATTAAAGCGAGCATTTGAAAGGCCAAAGAAATAACCTTTATTCTAAGGGAGATGGAGCACACAGTCGGCAAATCTTGCTGTAACTATGTAGGGCATTGGTAGGTGCTGCATACAGTTTTGCTGTCCTGAGAGCATAGAACATGGAACAGTACAGCACACGAACAAGCCCCTCGGCCTAAAATGTCTGTGTGGGACATGATGTCAAGACCAACTCTTATCTGTTTGCACACAATCTATATCTCTCCATTTTGTGTATATCCATTTGCCTATCCAAAAGTCTCTTAAATGCCACGATCATATGCATATCCACTATCACCCCTGGCAATGTGTTCCAGAGACTTGCCATTCTCTGTGTAAAAAACTTGCATCAAAAACTTTCCCCTCTCACATTTAAGCTATGCCCTCTAGTAATTGATATGTCCTTCCCGGAATAACTTTTCTGACAATTTATCCTATCTATGCCTTTCATAAATTTAATGGGTCTCCCCTCACCCTCCAGCATTCCATAGAAAACAATCCAAATCTGCCCAATCTCTGCATTTGGCTGCTATCTATGGAAGAAGAGATATGCTTGCATTGGAGAGTATTCAAAGAAAAATCACTCAGGTGATTAATAGGGTGAGGAACTTTCTTAGACATTTGAGCATATTGGGCCCATATTCATTGGTTTTGAAGTATTACAGTTGATTTTATTGACAGGATTAATGAGGTGCTTTTTATTGCAAGAGGATCAAGAACTGAGGGCATAGATTCAGAATGAGGAGCGCACCCATTTAAGTTTGTAGTCAGAAATAATTTATTCTCTTCATGGAATCTTTCAAATTCTCTAATCCAGAGACTTATGGAGGCTGAATCAATGAACATATTCAAACTGATAGAATCAGATTTTAGGTCAAAGTTTACGGAGATCAAGAGGGAAATTGAGGGTGGGATCCGATAGGGAATGATCTTATTGAAAGGTGGAACATGCTCACAAAACTCTGTGCTCTGCTCCTAGTCGCATTGTATATGCATGTGTGTATGTGTGTGTGTGTGTGTGTGTGTGTGTGTGTGTGTGTGTGTGTGTGTGTGTGTGTGTGTGTGTGTGTGTGTGTGTGTGTGTGTGTGTGTGTGTGTGTGTCTGTGTCTGTGTGTCTGTGCATGCACGTGCTAATGTGTGTGTGTGTGCACATGTGCGAGCATGCATTTAGATGCAAGCAGGTCTATACCTGAAGAATAGAACAAATATCTAAAAGTTAAATAAGCTACTCACAAAGAATAAAACGCCTCTGGATAAGGAACATGCATATCAGAAGTCAACCGTTCTCTCCTCTGTTGAAAGAATACTATTAAATAGAAATATAAGCACGAGTAATAACAGGGAAATAAATAGAAATATAACTGCAATACATCGCTTCAAGAAAATTTATCTCCTCCTGTCAACTAACTGATTATAAACATCAGATAGACACAAAGAGCTGAAGTAACTCAGCAGGACAGGCAGCTTCCCTGGAGAGAAGGAATGGGTGACGTTTCGGGTCGAGGCCTTTCTTCAGCTCAGTTGACCTCCATGTTTTAGAAAATAGCTTGAGATATTGAGACATAGTGTAGTGAGATATGGTAGAATTATTGTTCCTATCACTGTGCAATGGGACCTGATGTAAACTGTAACTGTGGTAAGGAAAAGCCTACATTAAACACTTAAAAGCTCATTCAATTAGGTCACCATTGCTTCTGATGCTATTCCTGCTGCAATCCACATAGCATCAGGACAGGACATTACTGAAGAGCTCCAATGCTTTCTCTCAAATAAGTTATCAATTTGCTTCAGACCTAACCCTCCTTTGTGATTTCAATTTCAGTTTGAGTTTTATCTCAGGTTTGTAACGTGATCAGTTGAATATTTACTCAACCAGACAAATCTGCATTTTATTACAGTACGGTTTTATAATGTCCCACACTTCTGTAATGAATCTGTGTTGAATAGAGCAGGAAGCCCTGGGCAAAGTATTACTCATCTTTCAAGACTGAAATTAGGTGGATGTGCAATGTGTTCATAAATCAGACTTAAGAACTTCACATTTTTCTGACTGATTTGATTTGCCAGAAGCCTTAGGCTAAAGGGTAGAATACTTTCCTAGCCATCAACATTAATATCTGTGAAAGGTACTGTCGCATAAAACTATCTTGAATAGTTCCCAAATTACATGACATTGTATCTCTCTGTTTTCAAATTCCATAATTGCTACAAGACTAATAAAAAATTACCCATGATGGGTAGAAATGCTGACCGGATTTTAATTTGGTCCTAGAACACTATCATTAATGCACAAGTCTCTGTTTAGTCATGTCATAAACTGAGTTAATCTTGTTTCTTCTGCATTTGGATTATGATTAT